>JAWWMP010000001.1:61630403-61707545 GCA_035047865.1 Dendrocincla tyrannina
GTTGTTTTTTTTCTAAATTCAAAGGAGAGGGATTATTCCTTGGTTAGCAAAATCTTAGTTTCTCCTGAACTAAGACACTTTCTAATTTTTTTTTAAAATACAGTGTTTTAAATGCAACAGTTCCTATGAAAGATATAGGGTTGCTTAAAGTGCAGTTATCACAGATGTTCTAATCTGGTAAATTATCAGTTGTTACTGAGTCATTGAAAGTCAAGCATTTGTTCCTCAGATCAGTGATAGCACCACTTCTCTAAATTCTCAACATAGATATTAATTTTAGACATAGAATATTAATGATATCCTTGTCTTGTCTCAAAAAGAAGAAAAAAAATTATTTCTTTTCTCACACAGTAACCCTTGTAGGGACTCTGAAGCTGATGCTGACAAAGTACATGAAGTGATCCCTGTTCCACAAAGAACTGATATTTACAGTGCCTTCAGTAAGGTTTTAGACAGTCATCTCTCACTTTGTTCAAGATCAGCAGCAGGAAAATAGGTATTTTCTTATCACAGAAACAAAAAATAGCATGATAAAGTCTCATATCAATTTGGTTATTATAAAATAAGTTTTATTTTCAGTTTGATCAAAAATACACAGCCACCTCAATCATGATGCTTAACTTACCAAGACAACCACACTTAAGCTAAAGACAGCTACAGAATTATATGGCTATTTTTATAGCTATCATAAAAATAGTGCTACAAAATAAAATAAGATAATTAAATGAAAAAGAAAATTAATTATTTTCCAAGTTATTTTATTCCCTTTCTATAGCTGTAGTCAAATGTTGCAATTGATTTAAAATTAGTCAGGAATACTCCTGTCATAGTTCTTAATCTGTAAGAGAAAATCAGGTTCATCACCACCTGAGGGATCTGAGTTTTCATAGGTCTATGGAACCTTACAAGATGCATCCCAGAGTCCTGAGGGAGTTGATTGATGTAATTGCTAAGCCACACTCCATGATATTCAAAAAGTCAGGTGAAGTCCCAGGTGACTGGAAATAGGGAAACATTACACCCATTTTTAAAAAGGGTAGAAAGAAGGAGACCAGCAAACAATCTGTCAGCCCCACCTTGGTACCTGGGAAAGCCATGGAACAGATTATCCTAGCGGATTTCTATGATGGAGTGACTACATCTTTAGATGAGGGAAGGGTTACTGATTTCATTTATCTGGACTTCCGGAAGGTCCTTGACAAAGTCAGCCACAACATCCTTCTCTTTGAATTAGAGAGAGATGGATTCAATAGGTGAACTCTTAGATGGATAAGAAAGTGGTTTAATAATTGCATCCAGAGGGTCAATGGCTCAGACCATTGAGTTTCAGAGTTTCAGTGAAGATAGGTGTCAATTGGTGTCCCACAGTGTCCATACTAGGGCAACTACTGCTGATGTCTTTATCATTGGTACAGAGGATTGAGTGCACCCTCGGGATCAATGACACAGGGGATTGACTGCACCCTCAGCAGACTTGAAGATGACACTAAACTCTCTGGTGCAGTTGACACACCTGAAGAATGGGATGTCATCCAGAGTCGATGGCATACTGGACAAGCTTGAGAAGTGGACCCATGGGAATCTCATGAGGTTCAATAAGGCCAAGTGCAATGTCTTGCACCTGGGCTGGGGCACCTTGCATTATCAGACCAGCTGGGACATGAACAGGTTGAGAACAGCACTGTGGAAAAGGACTTGTGGGTCCTGGTGGATGAAAAACCAGACATAACCCTGCATTGTGCACTTGCAGCCCAGAAAACAAATCTTGGTCTGACGTGCATCAAAAAAAAAAAAAAGCAGCATGGCTAGAAGATTGAGGGAGCTGAGTTTGCTCTCACGAGTCCCCACTTGAAGTATTGCCACCAGATCCGGAGTCCCCAACACGGAAAGGACATGAACTTGTTGGAATTAGTCCAGAGGAAGATCAAAAATATTGTAAGGGCTGGAGCATCTCTCATGGTGCTGAAACACTGGAACACATTGTCCAAAGAGGTGGTAGATGCCCATTCCTGGCAACAGTCAAGGGCAGGTTGGACAGGGCTCTGAGCAGCCTGGTTTAGTTACAGATGTCCCTGCTTAATGCAGGAGGATTGGAGCAGATGGCCTTTGAAGGTCCCTTCCAACTCTAACTATTTTATTATTTTATTACTCTAATTCAATGGAATTGAAGACAAAGAAACACAGAACTCTTAAACAATATCTTGGTTATGAACAACTTGTTGAATTTTTGGTTTAATCCTCATGTCACATTACCTCTCATGCTATCAAAGTCTGTAATATTGTATTCTGCTTCTAAGAAACACTGAAATACATAATAATGTAAAGCCAAGTGTAGCTTTTAGTAAGTGAAGGTTTATGGTTAAAATTTTCAAAACTGAAGCTGCAAAGTCTGCCATTTGTATCTGTACAGCAAAAAAAACCCAAACCCAAAAAAAACCGAAACAAAACAAAAAAACCCCAACACTTTGTAGCATGTTTATTAAATTGTGACTTCTTTCAAAGCACTTCTACAAAAAAAGCCAAAAAAACAAACAACTCAGTTCAAACTTGAACTTGTAATTCAGGTGCATGCTCTCATGATTTTCTCCTGAAATCCTGATCCCTGTATTCCTTTCTGTACAGGGGACCAACCTCAATGGAAGTAGTGGAAAATGCTTCACAGTTAGATTAGCTGGTAGTCTTATAGTAGATGTAGCTGGTGAGATAGACAACGTTGAGGTGTGGGATCTGGAGCTGTTTCCTTACTTTGTGAGTGAACACTTTTCATGTAATTCATTCAAATGCCATTTTCTCCAGTACTTACAAAGAGTGTGTATGGCTAGATCCCTTGCATCAGGTTCATTGGAGAATGTAGGTACCACTTTTTGAGTTTCTGGAAGTAGATGCTGAGTTGTTTTGATTAGACTGACTCTGGGCATGCATGTGTCATCTTCATAAGTACTGCAGTTACCAAAACATGACCACATACAAATCTAAACAAGAGTCTATGCAAAAAATTAACTGAGTCATATGAGCCATGCATAATCATAGTAGTGTACAAATTTCTTTAGATGATAAGTGTAAAATGTTATATACAATAATTTAAGGTAACAAAATATATTAATTGATGAGAGAAAGTAGATATTTTCTCTTTGCCCACATTCCAGTTCTTTACTATGAAAAAATATCCAACGGACAGAAGATCTAGTTTATATTCAGGGCTAAACTGAAGTTAGGCTAATTGCAGAACCCCTTGTCAAAAAGCATAATACTTTCTATCTGAAGAGATTTCAGGCCTAACTAAAAAACTGTGCTTCCACTAGCCAAGCAGAATAAAATGTAAAAATAAAACTAACCAAACAAAACAAAACTCTCATGATTAAGAAACAGAGTTTAAGATGTCTGAATTGACAAGTCTGTTACAATCAAAATGCTTGCCATTATACGCCTGAGGTGAAACCATGTATTAAACTTGTGATTACATGTTAAGGGTTAAATTCTCACTTCCACAACATTATGCTTCTTAGTAGAGCCCCCCAGAGTGAAGCCTTGCAATAGGTTAAATGAAAATTTCTTGAGGGCAGCATCCCTTCCAGAAAACAGCCAGAGACCTAGTACTTGCTAATGTCCAAACCTTGATGCAGAGGTGAAAACGCAGCACGTGGTTTGATGGAGAAGCGTGATGGACCATATGGCAACTTAAAGAAGCAGATAGGTTTAATGAAAATCCTCTGAACCTCTCTGACGCCTCTATCCAAAATATATGACAGCAGACAGGTTTAAAAAGAAACAGTGGATTTAACTCACCCCTCTTGCAATGTACTTCTTACACTGTGCTGTTCTGTCTCAAGAGGATCTCTGGAGGGAGAAGAACAATTGAAATGTTATTCTTTTTTAACTGTACTGGAGAAGAACAAGCCAGCACAGAGGGACACCCTCTCCCTGTAGTAGTCTGTGTCTGGAGCTTTGTGTGTTGAATTAGGAGTGTGTTCCAATATATGATTTTTTTTTTTTTTTTATTATTTTTCTTCAAATGCTTGATCTGGGATATGAGGGAAAAAAGTTTAACCTTTGTACCTTTACATAAAGGCTAGATAGCCTACAAGTGATGATGGAGAGAAGGGTAGTAAGTAGCTGTAGTGGTCACATACGGTGCTTCCAGTGTCAGGGTCTCACTGTTGGAGCAAGTCAAGCCTCTTCTTACCAATGCCCGTAGAAGTTCTTTCTGCAAAGCCAATGTCATGTACTAATTGTTTTGTCATACATATTTGTAAAGGTGTTGTTACTGAATTGAAAAACTTTTATTAGCTATGATTGCAATATATTTTTGTTTTCTATGTCTTGGAGAATCCAGTTTTCTCTTTCTTGAGGGAAGAAAGGAAAATAGAACAATATTTAAAGTCACACTAATTTATTTTTCATATTTTGCTAATGTTTTCTCCTCATACAGACTAATCTGAGCTTGACTATGAAATAGGGCTTTGAGTTGGCAGGCCTGAAGCCTGATTGAACTGCTGAATAACAAATACAGCCCTTTATACAACAAATAAAGCAAGAAAGCTAGTTTAGTGTTTCTGCAGTAGACTGGCGTTAGAAAATATCTAACTAAAATAAGTTCCTGGATCAATTATTTCTTGATAAAGCTACCACTGGACTCAAAGGTCACTGAAATTTTATTTTTATGTTCTGTGTATTGCACCAATACATTACCTGTATGCCCTCATTTTCATAATGCCGTAACAATAGATGAGGCAAAGAAAGCGAATCACTGTAATGTTGTTATTTGTTCTGAAGTTGAGACATGGCATCCTATTACTCCCTTCAGGATACAGAGATGAACTTCTAAGAATTTTGACAGATGATTCATGATTTTTAAAAGGCCTGTCCCTATTATATTTCTTAAGTGTGAACAAGCTTGTTTGAGCACAGCTCTATATAAACATGTTTAGATAGCATAAGGAAGCTGAGGGATTGATACTGTGCTCAAACCTGATGAGAAGTCTAACCATTTTCTCAGAAAACCTTTACATGTGAACTCAAGGAAAAAAATTATCCTGATGCTTAAGGAGACTGCACACAACACAGTAAACACTTTTTTTTTATTTTTTTTCCACTGAGAATGTAAGATAAGGCCTGTTTCAGTCAAGAAAGTATAGCAGATGGTAATCTTAAGCAAAATAAATACAAGAATAGGCTCACGCAAATAATTGCAAAATAAGATTTGGATGGCTAAATCAACCTAATATTTCCCTCCTTATAAAGTGTTAGCAAATATTTGAAATTTTATTAACATACATAAGTAACAGTTTTGTAAGGTTTTTTTTTCAAATAATGAACATGTAAGTTTTTAATTACTGTGCATAACCTTTCTTATTTGTATTTCTGGTAGAAGAAAGACATTGGGATTTGCATCTTACTTAGTTTTCCAGAGGATTTAGTTTTCTCATATGACATGGGTTAATTAACCTATGCAATTAACCCAGCCTGCAGGGCTAAAGTCAGACCAGGAGTCCAGGTAGCCAAGAAGCCATACAAAACCTTCTAAGCATGAAGGAAATAAGCTGTCAAGTGGACCAAAAGCCATGTAAAGGAGGAATGCTTTGTACCTGATGAAATACATGTTCATCACATGATGTCACGGTACAGTTCAAAAATCTGTTTGCACTGAGAATAATGCAGAGGGTTCGCATTTCATTATGACTCTTCGTAGAGTCAAAGAAATGTGAGAGGAAGGAAATTTGATGTGAAATTTGTCTAGGCAAACATTGTCTGTGTGGAATTCAACCAGCGATGGGTATGCACATCTGTGGCACATATCCAAGTAATGGCAAATAGCAGCAGAGATGGGGACTCTTTCAGTGAAGGGCAAGGAAATGTCTAAAGTTATGATTATCTCTGTGATGCGATGTCAGCTTGGATTTGAATGCAAACTTGAGTTGAAACTTTTTCATTGTTCATGTGTTGATTTTTTTTCTGTGGTCTTATGCTTAACAAAGTATCTGTTTCCAAGGCAGGGAAACTCAGATCTGAGGCAAGGGAGGGAGCTGGGTTTTGTGTGTTTCATTCTGCTAAACGGAATGGATGTGGCTCTAGGTCTTATTTTCAGATCTTAGCATTAGTTTTCCAGACTCTTAGTTTAACTGAGCTCAATAAGCTTTAGGTAAGATGCTGAATATAGTCCTCAAGCTCATTTCACATTATACATGACACTGAGACCTTTCCTTTGTTGAATTAATTTTGTCTATACATTTGTCCAGTTTTCTTTCTGGGGATCAAGATTAAGCTAGCTTTTTAAGATGTGTATGGTTGTGCTATTTTTTGGTGGGGTTTGGGTCTTTTGTGACTCATAAGGAGCATTTCTCAATAATCATGGGACTTTGAAGATAAAGAATAATCTTGTAATGATACTGATTAGCTCCCTCAGTATATTCAGATGCTCCTAATATCATCACACTGACTTGTTGTGTCAAACTTGTTTTGGTGATTTCTAACTCAGTTTCCCTCTGCTTTGAGTAGTGGTTTCATTCTCACAGACTGTTGCTTGGCTTAGGGATCTGGCAAGTCTCAGAGCAGACCTTGTCAGTAAAACAGGCAGAAGTAGCTCTAAGTCTTTTCTGCATCATTTATCACTACATCCCTTGTCTATTGAAAAGTGAGATTATATTTTTCTCTGTCTTCCTTTTGCTGCATGTGTAGTTACAGAAATCTTGCGTGTTGCTTTTAGCATTCTTTTCTATTTCCAACTCAAGTTTCAGCTTTTGCCTTTCATTTCAAACCTGTATGCTTAAGCAATATCACTGTAGTTCTCCCAGGTAGCTGATTTCCATTTCTACCTTCTGTTTATTTAGTTTTTGCATTTAAGCTTAGTCATGTGTTCTCTGTTAATTTATTCTGGCCATTTCACATGATTATTAGACTCTTTGCACATTGGAAAGTACTGTTGTCCTTGAAGACGAGCTAGTTCTTCAGGGCAGTCTTTCATGAGCCACCACAAATCAGATTGCAGAAGAAGCTAAAACCCGGTAAGTTTGAAGTCCAGGCCTTTAGTTCTGCTATTCATCTCACTTGTACTTTTTAGAAGACTTTTGGAGCCTTTAGAAGGTTTGTTGATCAGGTGGTCTGTAGCAGATGCTCACCATGACATCACCTGTGTTGGTCAGCCTGCTCTTTGCTCCAAGGTAAAGTTCCATGCATGTTAACTGCTTCATTGCACTAAATCTAACCCCTCCTGCTTGCCTTCCTGTGCCATCCATGCTAAAGGGCCTATATCCATTTGTTGTAGCACTCCGTTCATGAGTCATACCCCATTACATATTTCTGATCTTAATGAGACCACAGCTCTTGAACTACTCACAGACAGTCTCAAATTCCCCCAGTTTGTTTCCCGTGCTGTTTGCAGGTACTTGTGATAAGTGCTTAGTCACACAGTTTCCACAGTTATAATGAGTGTGCCCCCATTAACATGGATTCCTCTGAGTGGCCCTTCACCTCCCCTCAGGCCTCCACTTCTCTTCAGGCCTCCACTTCTCTTTAGGTATTTTCAGCATTCCCCAACAGCCTTGTTAAAGCACACCTCAGTGAAACAGCAAACCACTTTGCAAAGATGCCTTTTCCTGGCTTTGTCAAATGGCTTCTGTTTCTCCTCAGGCAGTCCTTATTCCTTACAATTCCTTACAGAAACAATAAGGCAAATGCCAAAGATATCTTAGACAAAAAATAATTCATTTGCTCTAGCTGCTTTGCTTTCCTGGAACTTTTAATGGAGATAGGTTCTAATACTTAGGACGAAAGTAAAACTACTGATTAGTTGCAAAGATCTTAAAAAAAAAGGTGAAAATGCTGTAACACATTTCACTCTGACAGTGTTCATTATTTTAGCCTCAAAAGCTGAATTGTTGAATGTTTGCAATATTTCCTAGCTACCACTGCTAAAAAAAAATGCCCTAACAAATGAACCAACCAAATCCTACCACATCCTACCACCCTCTGCCCCACTAAGTAGTTCATGTGCCATTCTCAGTGGAAATACAGTTATGCTGAAGCAGAACCTTCTCCTGGTCTCAGTGTATTACCCCTCCCACCTTCAAATGTGAATATTCATATGTTTTGATTCATTAACTCATAACTCATCAGAAACAGTGCACATCAAATTTCTGAAGTCTGTTTGGAATCTCAACTGGAAATTTTTATTTTATTTTTTTTCCTGAGGTAAATGCTGTACTGGTTTTCTAATTTGGAAGTAGTTAAACAGTGGAAGCACTGACCAATACAGTCTGTTTTATAACCACATTATTTAATAAATGCATCACTGGCAATATCTATACAGCATTTCAGACACATGATGGACATATCTGAAATAACATAAGTACCTAGAGTAACAATGGTGTGAATTGTCAACACCAACTTCTGAGCAGCTGGTTAAAGCTGTGTCTTGTACTGTAGGTACACATTAGATATGAAAACTATGCGGACATCCATTCCATTGCACCGTTGATGTTCTGCACTAATTTTCAAATTTGCTCTAGTCAAGCTAATTCAGGTTAACAAGTCATCTATTTGTGGTTTTCATAAATGAGTACTCAAGGTAGCCCTACTTTGATGCTACAAGAAAAGGAACAAAGATTTTGTGCATTTATGAAATGGGAAGTAAGGGTTCTGAATTCTGCACAGTCTGATGTCTTCTGTCTTTCAGAAGCAAGATGCCAGCTTAGTCTCCCTACAAGAGAGCTTTTCTTTGTAAGAAAACTCAGCTGCAACTGTGAGCCTGAAAACTTCATTCCTTGCTAGGACAATTGAATACCAAGAATTCTTGTTTCCTAAGGAGTTTAGAATTCAATGAATTCTAAAGGTATACAGCTCCTGACTATTATAGAACCACTGTGTGGTTCTATAATAGTCAGCAGCTCACAAGCCATGCTGCTACCTCGTGTCTTCTCTGTAATATTCAGCGACAACACAAGAAGCAAGAGGTGCAAGTTCAAACACAGGAAATTCTGTTTGAACATCAGAAAACATGTTTTTACTGTGAGGGTGGTTGGATTCTGGAACAGCTTACACAGAGAGGTTGCAAAGTTCCTGTCCTTAGTGGTATTCAAAGTTCAGTTGTACATGGCCTTGAGCAACCTGCCGTAACCAACTCTTCTTGGAGCAAGTGGTTTGGACTAAACAATGTCCAGAGGTCCCTCCCAACTTCAATGACTCTTAGATAGTCATTATATCAGGTCAGGTGAAAAAACCAATTTGTTCAAGATGGGGAATTTTTCTGAGTTCTTGCAAGCATTCCAGCTTTGTTATGATAATTTTGGAAAGTGCAGATAAATGAAATGTAGTTACATATCCTACTCCACTTAGAGCATTGACTGTTAAGAAGATCTGTCCTGTCTTTCTCTAAATACATTGATGAAACTACTAATCAATATTTAAATACACTTATCAGTTGGTTGCAGATGGGTTTTGGTTTGCTTGTTTATTTATTTATTGCCTGTATCTGAGCCCTGGATTAGTCAAAAGGAGAAATGAATACTAGGGAGCATTGTACTAGAGTGAGTCTTCAACGATTTTACGATGTTGATGCCATTCTTGATATTTTAAATATGAGCATCAAGGTCAGTGTGCAAAATACCTAAGTTTTTAAGACAGAGTGAGATTTTATGGCAAGGCATTTCTTTTATGACATTTCCACCACAAAAATCCTATGGACAATTTAAAAAAACCCATAATTTTGCAGATATTTTTCTTGACCCATATTTTCTTTAGCACCTGCTTTATCTAATGACTTCTGTTACCCTTTTCCTGCATTTCTGAGTAAAGCATTCTCATATAGGAAGAAAAGAATAATCTTACTTTGAAGTATTCTTCCACTTAATTTTTTCATCAGCCATGTTTGCTTTTTTTAACACAGACTTTATGAAAGATAATAATGAAACCAATTGATGCTATTTTATTACTCTTGGTCTCTCTTTTTTTTTTTTTTAATTGACTGCAATAAATATATTGCTCTCCTACCTGAAGTTAGTTCTTTTGGAGTCTTTACATTATACAAGACTAGCATTTTTGTCATGTCAATCTATGCTTACCTTTAGTCATCTTAGAATACTCGCTTTATCTTTTTCATCACCATTATATTTCAGTTCAACCTACAGTAATAAATTGTTATTATTATTATTCCCCTCCTCCTTCCTTTTTTTGATGTAAGGTACTATAGAAATAAAGACGATACCACTACAAAACCAAATTGAATAGACAAGACAAACAATATGTCAGACAAAGGGATCTATTTTACAACTGAGCAAGTATACTGGTAGATTGTTAGATTTGTGGTAGCACCATAATTTTCCCTCTCAGTTCCTACAGAGATTGTGTAGAGATGGTTGCCCAGTTTCTATTGCCTATAAAAAAATAAAAAAAGCCAATATAAATTCTTCTGGAGGGAATTATTGTGTGATGGCAGTACTTTTGATAAAGGAATTAAGGAGAAAATGTAGGGAAATAAGCCTGAAAACATCGGTAAAGTAGTTGGAAGGAAAATTATGAAAAAGGTCATGGTAATGAGATGAAGATCAGTGACAAAATAAGGAGAAAAATTGTTCAGAATTGTACTGTAGAAAGCAGCCTGACACCATTATTTTCTGATATTCCTGGCTGAAGCCACTTCTTGATTTTGTTTCTGTAAGTCTAAGTTTTTTGGCATTGACCCAGTACAAGCAAAGGCAACAATGAGTCTGCCGAACACTCAGTTTTTGTGATTTTTTTTTCTGCTCTCTTTGAGTGTTTTTTTTCTTCTTTTCTTTGTTGAAATGTGTTTCCTTCTAGTTTGCCAGTGTAGTTAAGTTATCACTGTATATTGTCCACTGGCTTAGTGGGAAAGTAAATCTTGGCTAGTTAACATGGGAGTTCCGTTAAAAACTCAAGAATCATTGTGTCATCTCACCAAAATGCACTGGCTGTGGTACAGCATTGAATGACTGTGTAGCTTTAACTAAACAGAAGAAAATGCTTGTAAAAGTGTTATTAATTCAAAGAATTAGAATTGCTATCAAGTGCTTCAGTTTGCCATTCTAATAGTATTTAAAACTAAAGAATGCCTTCAGAAATTCCCTTGAGCTGCCTTTACAATGAAACTTATCAGTTATGGCAAGAGTCATAGATGCAAGTGTTCTGAACAGAGTCTCTTATGAAACTGTTTCCTTTAAGTTCACAATCCTCTGAAGAATGTCAGTGCTATTTGTTAGATATACATCTAGAATAGAAAACTTTATTTTACATTTACATAGATTACTGGCTTCTGAAAGAAGTCACAAAGTCCACCAGGTCAGATCAAGCTCATAATACGTATCTTAAAAAAAAAACAAAAAAAAAAAATACACCAAAACCAAATCAAACAAACAAACAAACAAAAACCAAAACAGTATTGGTTCCTGCACTGAAATAATTGTTGTGGAAAGAACCCAAAGCTGCCCATACAAGACGTTTTCTTGTTGTACAGTTCCCCAAGAACCAAACTAGCTGAATACAAATAGGTGGCATAATGAAATTGGTGTTTATTCATGGGGATGAGTAGCCAAGGTGCATTACACAATTAAATTGCAGAGACTGAAGAAATTCCCTTTAAGCATCTTAAATTCTTTGGGAAAATCAAGGCCCGAGGCAGAGCACATTCTCACAGAAGTGGGTTCTTGTCTGTACAGCACTTGTTTAAACTTAGGCAGACAAAACCTGGTGGTGTTAAAAGTGTCCCATCCCTCTCCTCTTATATAGGGAATATAGTAGATTAGTGATTTTTCCCTGTGTGTCTAATGCTGAAGTTTAAATTAGTTGCCTAGAGTGCAACCATTATGAAGGCTGTGAGCCACAGAGAGCAATTGGAATTTGGCACAAAACCACTTCTAAATTGTCAGTAAAGTCCTGCACTGTGCTACACAACATAAAACACTATGGTTGTTCTACAAATGAGGCATTTTTATCTGCTCGTATTTATTGTTTATGACCAGTGTTTTCTGACAGACTTGAAAAAGCCTGAAAGATTTTTATAACAACATAGTTTTACATTCCTTCTTGTAATGGATAAACTGACAAGGATATAAGCATCAGCAAAGGCACATAGCTAAATGAGTATGAGTAGACATAGTTCTCTGCATATTATCACTGCATTTTGTGAATATAATTTAACCTCACAATAAAATATTATCTCAAAGCAAGTAAAAATGGGGCTGGAACAGCCACACACTAATCGGTCTGCAGTGCTTGCTCATATCAACCTGAGTTTGCCTGGTCCACAGCAGAAATAACAAATCTTATATCATATTTTTGGCAATTCTGGTTTATGAGTGCAATTGTGTACCAGGGGCTAATGGTATTGATATAAATAAAAGAAGAAAGTATAAACACATCTTTGCAGTGAGAAGTTTAATTACTCAACTGTCTAAAAATTTGTTAACCTGTTAATAGCACTGTGAGGTAGGAACTGCTCCTGGTATTTTTTCCCCACTTGTTTTCTTAAGAATCATCAATTAGCAAAATGTTTAAGTAATTTTACACACATGGCAACTTGTTATACACAATTTATTTTGTCAGAAGACTTATAGACTTATGTATGTGAATTAGAGGTAATTATCACTTTAAACTCCTTCACTATACAGAGTTCTCTGCTAACAGTGTTGAAGAGTATAGTTTAATTAGTGATATATCAGTATTATGAACATTTAATTTTAAATTAGCCATTATGTGAGCCACACTGATGTTATCTTGTGGTAGACTATCCTTGTCTGGCTGCCACTCTTTCAGTCCACCTCCTCAGCATGATGGGGGAGTAAATAATATCAATAAATTAGTGGATCGAGGTAAGGACCGGGAGATCGGGAGATCACTCACCAGTTACTTTTGTAGGCAAAACAGTCTTGCCTTGGGGAAAATTAATTTATTGCCAACTAAAATAATAGAAGAAGATAAAAACAAAGACAAAACTAAAACCACCTTCTGCCCTGTTTCTTCCCAAACTCAGCTTTATTTTTCATCCATGGCTCCTCTTTTTTCTCCCCTCCTCCAGGCATCGCAGAGAGATGAGAAATAGGAATTGCAGTCAGTTCTTAATATTTCATCTCTATAACTCTTTTTATTCACACTCTTCCTCTGCTCCAGTGTGGGATCCTCCTCCCACAGGCTGGATTTTTAACATGAACTGTTTCAGCATGGGCTTCTCTCTCCGCAGGTCCACAGGTCCTGTCAGCAGCTTGTTCTAGTGCTCTCCATGGCATGTAGCTTCCTTCAGGGCATGCCCACCTGCCCCACTGTGGGGTTTTCCGTAAGCTGTAGGTGGATAGCTGCTTTACTGTCATCCTCCAGCCTGCCTCACCATAGTCTTCTCTCCATAGGCTGCCGGGGAATCTATTCCAGTACCTGGAGCACCTCCTGCCCCTCCTTCACTGACCTTGGTGTCTACAGGGTTGTCACTGATTGACTCACCTTTGGCCAGCAGTGGACCCATCTTGGAGTCAGTTGGAATTGTCTCTGTCCAATGCAGGGGCATTCCTTGGCCTCTTCACACAGAAATTATTCCTGCAGTCTGCCTCCCATCCCATCGAAATCTTGCCACATAAATACAACATGTATAAAGAGATTTTTTTAAGGATTAAAATATTAGGAAGTTACAATCATGTACAATGTTTGAACCTGCATGTTACAAAGACATGCATTGTGACCACATGAATCCCATGTCAAATATATGGAATACTAGTAAGCATGAGAACTTGCATAAAACACAGACCAGATGTGGGGGGTTTTTCTCCAGCAAAATACAGTAAGCATAAAATGAAGAAAAGTCATTGACACTGACATGCCTATGGAGCACAGAGATCCTTGAGCTAATCTTCACTGAGCTGAAAAATCCATGCAGAAAAGTGAAGGGCCATGTGGCTGCACCAGCTGGTGTCCACAAATGTCTCGTCTGCATTTACATGGCACCACGTCGAAACAATGAGGATTTGCCAGCTCTCCTGGCTTATGCTGAGCTGGTTTGATGACAGCATCACAGGATGCCTAACAGGCTGAATACATCCAGTAGTGACTGAGAGTTGATGGTGCAGCTGGGCAAGTGTGACACATTTCGTCTAGGCATACCCTGCCTTTTGGAGGGAAAATCACAGTGCTCATAGAAACATAGAATCATTTAGGTTGGAAAAGTCCTTTATAATATAGTCAAGTCCAATTGCAAATCTAACACTCCCAAGTCTATCACTTAATCATGTCCCTAAGTGCCATATCTACACATCTTTTAAATATCTCCAGGACTAATGACTCAACTACAATCCTGGACAGCCCATTCCAATACTTGATAATTTTTTGGATAAGATAATTTTCCCTAATATCCAATCCAAACCTTCCTTGGTGCGACTTTAGGCTACTTCCCCTTGCCCTTTCACTGACATTGACTTTTGAATCTGCAGTGTGGTGGACATACCTGGCAGTGACGTTTTTAAGTTGTGGTGTCTACTTCCAAAACCTGCTTGAATAGTGCAGCACATTCAGCTACATTTTGGAATTACAAGAATTAATTGAATTGCATGAGAAAAAGTCAGCACTATACCCTTGCTAAATTAGTTTGTTAAATACCAAATTTATTCAATGCTGTGAACTTTCCACAGCTTCAGTTCTCAGAGTTAGTTTTCACATTCACTTACCTATATTGCAGTGCCCATGTTTTTTGATGATTTTTTTCCAGAGGAACAGCATGTTCTGGCAGATACCTACACACTCTATCTACTATCTTGTTTGCACCAGGATTTCGAGTTTATCTTCATGTACCTCAAACTATCATTTGAATTTGAGTGTCCTGAAGCACAGCCCAGTGACAACAGGTAAATCTAAAAGCAAATTCTGTAACTAAATTCTGTAACAACAAACTCAAAAATCTCCCTACAGAGCTCTGTGTAGAATATAACAGAATTATTGTTTGGTTTGGTTTTTTTGGGTTTTGGTTGGTTGGTTGGTTTGCTTTTTCTTTTTTTTTTCTTTTTTTTTTTTGTTTGTTTTTGTAAGGTCTTTGACTGTACTTCCCACACTGTTAAAAACAGTGCTACTTCAGCCTTCCAGTCAGATGTTCTCAGGTGTATACAAGACAAAGCAGTATGTAGCAACTTGTCAATTTTGTACTGGACATTGGATGTTCATAAGGACGATGTTAAAAACAGATTAATTAGTCAGAGAAATCTTTTCATTTCTTCATTAGGACATAGAATATTTCTACTTCTCTTAATCAGCTTTGTGGAGGATGAAAGCCTGCTTTATTGTAACAGATGGGAGAACATCAGGGATGGTTTTAGGATACCTACTGCCTTTGTAAACATTATTATTTTATCTAATTTTAAGTCACATCACATTCACGGAAAGTCCAAACCCAGTCTTTTCTTCCCTTTTCTTTATATTAAATTACACTGTTTACAGATAAAACTCTATGATTCACAGGATGTGAATAGACTGACATTCTTTTGTCTGCTGCCTGCCTATCCTTAAATGTAGCTCAGCAAACATCAGTTATAGACTATAAAAATAGTTGTAGCTTCTTGCAGAAACAGAAGAATGTGCCACTGTGAACACTGGAAAGCGCATAATCATGAAAGAGAGAGTGCTCCCGTTTCCCCCTTTACTGATAAGTGACTCAATTCAGTTTAAATTAATCTTCATACACTGAAAACATTAAAAAAATGAACAAACAAACAAAAACTCTCAATAGTATACAGAGGATTTTTGTTTAATTTAGCATTTGAAGACTTTCACCTGTGGTTAGATCATGTCTCATTTGGTACTATCATCCCCTGAGAAGAAAAGGCTGAGGAAGACATAGTGCTCACTGTAGGAAAGCTAGCAATATTTTGTACTATTAAAATGATTCAAGAGATCAGTTTCTTTCCAAGCATTCCATTGAACATATGTAAAGTTGAGATTTCATATTTGTAGCCAAAACACCATAGAGCTTATTGGTGTCAGTTCTACAGGTATGAATGAGCAGTTAAGAAAAAAGCCAACAGATGAAACAGTTTGAGCAGCAGCTAATGAAGAGGGGCATAAAGATGAGGCCAACACCCCTTCTCAAAACAACTGCAATGGGTTGATGTTGGCTGGATGACAGGTGAATGCCAAGCCGCTCTATCACTTCCCTCCCCAGCTGGACAGGGGAAGAAAATAAGATGGAAAACATCAAACCAAAACAAACTGAAGAGAACCATCATGGGGTGAGATAAAGGCAGTTTGCTAAAGAAAAAGCAAAGGTCATGCTCATGCAAGCAAAGTGGGGGGTGGGGGGAATTGAACCAGAAATATTTTATTTTGTACTCCCCATCAGCAGGTGATGTCCAGTCATTTTCTGGGAAACAGGGATTTGGCATGTGCAGTGATTGATTTGGATGGCAAACTTAGTAAATAACAAATGCTTCCCTTCCTCCCCCTTTCTCTTAGCTTTTATATCTGAGCAGATGTCATATGGTGTGGAATATCCCTTTATTCTGTTTGGATCTTAATGTGCCCTCCCAAGATCTTACCCACTCCCAGCTACTGGTGGGAGGACAGAATGTTGGAGAGACAGTCCTGTTCCAGCTCTGCTCAGCAGTAGCCAAATGCTCATGTGTTGGTAACACCTTTTCAGCTACCTATGCAAAGCACAACACTGTGAGGTCTGCTGCAGGAAACATGAACTCCATCTCAGCCAGACCAAATCCAGCAGTATACACATCCTCAGCTGTGGTGGTAACATAAGACATGATCCCAAGCAGCCACTGGAGCAACTGTTCCTAGGATGCTGAAGGCTTTGACTTGGAGCTTTAGAAGGAAGATGCAGCCCAGTTAAGTCTCAACATGCAGAAAGCTGAGAGATCTCTCTCTGAGGTCAGGGGTTCTTTTCAGCTGAGAATGCTAATGAAATATCTGATAATATATTTCCTACTGTTCATCCCATTCCCATTGTATTACAACACCTAGATACAAAAAAGTACACACACATACTTATCGATATTTAATGTTTTTATGGGTATTTACACACAGATACACACACATATATTAGCAACAACTTTCACACTGAATTTAAATGACAATTAGATGTCTAACTTCCTTAAGTTCATTTTAATAAAAGCTCAACTAGCATTGTCATGTTGGAAAAATATAAAATAATTGTGATGTCTCTTGGCATAAAATGTTTTTATTGTTTTATAATTATTTTGTTTTTATTTCACAGAAAACATATAAATATATTCAAGCAATAAAAAAAGTTTTCAGCAATTCACTGTTCTACTTAACTCCCATAATATTTCTAAAAGAAATACATAAAATGAAATTTAGTTTTTAAAGGCAGCAGTCAGTACATTTTCCCCCATATTCTGTTAAGTGTCATTACTTCAAGTGAAATCTCATCTATTACTTCTGAAAGGAAAAACATAATGCATGTGACACAATTTTAAATATCGAGTTGGAAGTTATTGTTACATTGACACGGGATGGTGGATCTGAGATGGGGATATGCTCTTTTACTATTTATGACCAATCCTACAGTGTGAGAACAGCTTTTTGAAGACCATGTTTCAATTATTCATAACTAATGAGCAACCTGACAGGACAGTACATCCCAGGGGCTGGGGGATAGGCTTAATAGTAAACCTTACAAACATCTAGTCAAGTATTCTTTCTCAGCTGGGTTGCCTGTGTAGTTCGTTGTCAGGAAAGTAATTGAATTTGCTGTTTACACAGTAATTTTTCTCTTCTACGCCTGCTCAGTGGCTGCTGTTTGAAGGATCCTTGAAGTCAGGAGGTGAAGGCTGTATTATGTGAAAGAACATTTTACAACTGAACGTTGTGAAGACTGTTTTTGTCAGACTGCATTGTGAACTGCTGCCTTGCAGAGTAGATAGTTAATAATGGTATCAGTAACTGCATGGAGCAAAATGCATCACATGGATAAATGCTGAGCAGTTCTTAGAAATATGGTTTGCTACTACTGAAGAAACCAAACAAGTATATGACACACCATTTAATGAGAAAGAAGAATTTTGCTATATAATAGCACCGCATCACACATGCATTCTGTAATGTTTAAATTTTTTATTTTCTTTTATGAAAGTCTACAAGTCTTTCAGTATTTTCTTGAGTATTTTCTTGCTGTGAATTAATTTACTATGCAATCCTAGATAGGATTTCCTACTTTTATATGCAAATGTGTAAAACTTAGATATCTGAAGTGAGATAGAAGGATCCCCCTGTTCTCAGATGAGAAGGTATAGATATTTCCAAAGATTCATTTAACTTGAATTCTTGCCCTTCTTAGGAAGAGTTAAACCACACTCTAGAGGAGATTTCTATCTGTTAACTTAATGACAGGATAGGATGAAAAGTTCTGAGTTTCAAACATCTACTGTAAAGGCAGGCAAATCCCACACATTATTTCCAAAACTAGGTGTTTTAAAAGACCAGTTCTTATCAGTATTGTGTATGATTTGGCAATAGTCATAATTTATTTTGGAATTCTGTAGCTTCTGGAAAAAAACCCTCAAAACAATGTTGTAAAAGAGGTTTTAAAAGTTTTGCATGTTTAAGTTTTTTGGTGTTTTCTGTTTGTGTGTTTGTTTGGAGGGTTTTTTGGGGGGGAGGCGGAATTATGTTTGTGTGCCAAAGAAATTTTTATTGAGGGATTAGAGGGAGATGGTGAATGAACAGAAGAGTTTGATTTAATTTGTTGCCTTAATATATAAACCCAGAATTTTAACTGAAAACAAAAATAGCAATTTTTAAAATGCATAAAAGGGAAAGATATTTTCATCAAATACATTAAAGACTTCGTAATTCTTTATTGCAAAACATAAGGAGATCAGAAACATAGAATAGTTTCTTTTACCCAACTAAAATGGTATTTTTGCTAAATAGATTTCACCTGAGAAAGGCTGTCTGATATATTTTCCCCAGTTCATTCAAGATAACTAAAATATTGGGGTCCTCCCAGGCCACAGGTTCTACTGACATGAGTATTTCAAAAGAAGGTGGGTTTAAAATTTAAACTCCAATGTTATTTGGTCAATATTTGAGTGAGGTTTCTACATCTATTTTTGCAGCTAGGGATACAGACACATTTGTGGATACAGATCTCAGACCCTTCATATTCTATCATTTTCCATAGAAAGGGACTATTATGTGTTAGAGGAACTGATGTTTATTCACTGCAAGTGGTTTCTTGCAGTAGGAAATGCTTCGAAAGAAAGGAAGGATTTTAGGACTCCTCAGATAGAAGGCCTCTTCTTTTATTTGTCCTTTTTTCAACATTTTTCTCTTCTTTGCATCTTCTTTTTGTTTCACTTGTTCATTTTTTTGTGTATTTTGCTTTTTCATCTCTTTCTCAGTGTCAGAAAAAGAAGCTGGACAATCCAGCAAAGCACAGCACAGCTGAATACTTATGGGGCAAGAAGGAGTGGAAGCACAGATAAGAATGGTCAGGGACCATCTTTGAAACCACTAATTACAAAACCTGATTATTAAATCACTCCAAGAAACTGTAACTGATTTATCTTCAAAGTAAGAATTTTCACTAATTCCTAGCTTCCTAATTGCCAAAGATACCTGTACCACATGAAGACAATATTCTGAAGCTAAAAATCTTTACTGTATAAGGCATTTCAAACATTTCTGATCTCTGTGGAATACAACATTACATCCATAGTTAGCTATTATTTGCTTATGGACCTAAAAGACACACAATGTGGTCTCTATTTTGCAAGCAGTGTTTTTGAGAAGGTTGTGATAATAATGTCTTGAGGGCTGAAAAGCGGGTGCGTATTGTATTGCATTCAATGAAGAGAATTTTGCATTTTTACCCAATATTTTTTGGTTCATATTCAAATGAAATTACTGATGGAGTAAACTGAAAGCAATGTTGCCAACAGGTCCATGAACTTCTTGTGCTAGGGACACCAAAACTGAACATAGTACTTCAGGTGGGGTCCCATGAGAGCAGAGCAGACAGGCAGAATCACCTCTCTTAAACAAGTCCTTCCTATCAGGGCTGCTCTCAATCTGTTTATCACCCAGCATATATTGATAATAGAGGTTGCTGTAACCGAGGTGAAGTACCTTGCACTTGGCCTTGTTGAATGCATGGGCACACTTCTCAAGCTTTTCCAGGTCCCTCTGGGTGGAATCCAATCCTTCAGGTGTGTCAACTGCACTATTCAGCTTGATGTCATCTGAAAATTTGCTGAGGGTGCCCCACTGTCTGTTATACGGATGAATGTAATAGGCAGAGCAGGTTCCAGTACTGATGATCTGACATCACTCATCACTGATTTCCATCCAGACATTGGCTACTACCCTCTGCATGTGACAATCCAACCAACTTCTATTCCACCAAAGGGTCCACCCCTCCAATCCATGTCTCTCCAGTTTAGAGAGAAGGATGTTGTAAGGGACAATGTCAAAGGTTTTACAGATGTCCAGACAAATGATACTTTAAACCTTCCCTTGTCCACAGATGCAGTCACTCCATCATAGAGGGCCACTGGGTTGGTCAGGTAGGATTTACCATTGGTGAAGCCATGCTGCCTGTATTCAATCACCTCCCTGTGAGACTGTCAGGTGAGTAGTTCTCAGCTGGATTCAGTATACGGACAAAAGCAATTAGGATTTCATTTATGTATTCCAGCTTTCCTTTCTTTTAATAAAGCCCCTGTAAAATCTGGTTTTCAGATGCTTCTTCTATGTTTAGTAGTTATGTCAATTCATTTGACTGTAAATGCTTAATTATTTGTGTTTATTATCCTATTACTTCATAATGCACAGTCAGATTAAGTTAATTTGTAGCAATATATTGTTCCTTTTTTCTCTTAGAGAGTTGAAGTACAGACTGAATGTAATGATTTCACTTGACTGTATTGCTTGAGCTACTTTATACTCCTATGTTTAATACAGCTCTTAACTTGTATGATTCCTTTCAAAATTTTGTGGCAGCTTGACTTTGAATGTAACTGAGAAGTCAAACTTATTTTCACTGCAACAATCTGCCAGGACATTTTGTGTATGCTTTTCTTTTGCCAAATACACAGCTTTCATGTTTCTCCTCACCTCCCCTCTAAAGGAATGGCTTTGAAAACAACTGGCAGTTTGCAGTTCTGCTATTCAGTGTTCCAGTTCAGGATATTTAAGCTGGTTATATATCAGCATATTCTCTTTTATGCTTAGAGCTACCGCCCAGTTCTTAACATCAGCTGTAGCAGTCAGAGAGCTCTATTTTCAGAAGATAAAAATTAAATCAGAGGACAAATAGGAAGGATGGAATGTAAATTTCCAGTTTCTTCTATCACTTTTACTATTACTTTCCCATTACTCTACTGAGCTAAGTCTCTTATTTGAAGATAGGGACCTTTAAGATTTAAAAAATACCCTGTACAAACTCTGAAAGAATTTCTTTTTCAATTTCCGAAAGGTGATTATTGGGAAATTTGCCTATTAAAGGAAAAACAGAGAAGCAGTAGCATGTAACAAGAATTTATTGCAATGATTTTGAGTATGTTTGTCGCTTGGACATGATTTTTCTTAAGGAGTTAGGACATAAGATAGACACCTTCATTCATCACTGTGCAATCATGTGATAGAAGTTATGTGGATGAAATTATTCCTTATTATGTTCTATCACATTTTCAGCCCTGAGGATCTCTTTTTTTGTTTGTTTTGTTCTGTCCTTTTTTTTGTGGGGGGGGGGTGGTTAATTTTTTTCACTCAGAGCAAAGAACAATAAGTATTTCATTCTGAGCTGGTTTTACATTGAATATATGAGAGAGTCAATATTTCTGTATAGTTACACATATGATTTTGAAATCAACATTTTTAATATGAACCATTTCAATATTAATAGCTAAGCATAGCTGGCAATAGCATGGGAATGTTTCATAGATTAATTGCATCTGGTTTTGCGTGCTTCAGATCTTCCTGCCACTCTTAGTAGTAGCATGGTGAGCCTCCAACAGCAAAGGTGTTAATTGAGGTTGTGGCTCAAGGAAGGTCTCAACCTTTGGAAATTTCCTTTTTGCATAAACATATAAATGTTTTTGTTAAAGTAAGAGGGAAACAGAAAATTCAGATATGTAAATCATCAGTTTCAGTTCTAACATGGCTAGTTTTGAAGCCATAGTCTTTTTTATCAACTAAATTCTAGAGATAATAATGCAAGTGGGAGTGTGATCCTAATTTCCAGTCTTGTTCATTTGTTTTATAAAGGCGTGTATATGTGCATAGAACTAGATAATGATGTCAGCTGTGAAATATTATCAGTCATCTGATCCTTCAAGTGCGCTGTCAGGAAAAAAGAGAAAATAAATATTCTCAAGTTTCAAGGGTGATGAAATACAGTTTAATGTGGGCCTTGCCATTGAAACCATAGAGGAGTTGATATAAAATATGCTTACTGCATGCAGTAATGACAATCCTTATCAACCCAATTCAGAGGATTAAAGATTAATCATCTCACATTAGAATGAGAGTAGCTTTAATTTCCCTCTTCCTTTACTCTTGGTTTTCTAAAGTGTCTTATGTGAAAAAAACTATATATGTAATCTAGATGATAGCTCCCTTTTCTTTCACATTTCATAAAGTTGACATAAAATAAAAATCCAAACAGTAAAATATCCAGTTATTTAAAAATGTGGTGAAATAAGAACAAAGGACAAGCTTTTTTTACCTTTTTTTTTCTTTTTTTTTAGAAAAATATTCAAAACTTGTTGGGGATTTACATTTTGCTTTGAATATGCCATTTAAAGGAAAACAAGCTCATTAAATTTGGATGTTTGCTATAAAAGCAAAATATGGGCTGAAAAGTGTAGTATTTTTTTTTAATTAAAATGTATTGACTTCCTTATGGTTAAATTTTAGATAGTAATAGATAGGTGTCACTTCTAATTATTTTAACTCACTTCACATGCTGGTTTTGGAGCTTATTCTCACTTGCCTCTTTCAAAAAGGAATTTTAGTTAAAATAAAAAATAAATAATAATAAAAAAGAGTAGTGAATAGTTTGCTTCAAGGGTCTTTGGCTCCACCTTGTGTCCATTGTGCTTTTCTAAAGAATCTGGCATGTCACCCCAAAATGTGAAAGAAAAATGTAGATGAAATTTTCTACTTAAACTTAGAGGGAACTTTTACCATTTGCATCTGTGATGTTGGATTTGACTTCATTGTCCACAAAGGAGTGATAAAACTCAGAAAGTCATGTATTTTCAATTTTTTTAAAAAATATAATATTTAAAATACAATAACATTTATAATACAGTAATGTTTAAAATGGAGAGGCACATAAACAACTCAGAAATGTTTTTATGTATATGAGAAAATACATTATTTGCTGGAATAAATCTTCAATTGATATAAGTGAATTGTTTCATTTTAGTGATTTTTGATTAGGAAGGTAGAAATAGTAAAGTGTCAAATGGTAATCTTCTCTGCTCATACACTGTAGATTGCACCTAAACTTTGAAAGAAGAACCAGATTTTACAAATCACTCATTCAGATTCAGCTAGGTCAAATCTGAATTCAGTTTTATAAAAACTAATTCCTTCATAAGATCTGTGTTTTAGGTTCTACTGTACAAAGAATCTTTCTCCACAGGCAGATCTTATGAAGGAGCAGTGTCTGTTAGAAATAAACCTTACACTTTGCTATTTCATTTATGTGGCTTGTCTTGTGGTGCACATCAGGTCAACCAAGAGCCTCCAGTGAGTATCAGAGATACCAGATGAGAGTTTGGTATTTTAGAAACTTTTCTCATGAACTTTTCAGAGGCCTCACTATATGAAATGACTTCCTCAATGCAGGCCGTAGTCACCTCAGGAATCAGGATGATCTCAGTTCTAACTTACCCAGTATACTATAAGCATAATAGATTACAAAGAACTAACATATAGGAAAGAGACATTTTAGATTACACCCCATATTCACAATAAACAAAATTATCCCTGTGCTTTCTCAGTTTTGTCTATTAATTTCATTTCTTGTATATCCAATCAGCTATTTCCATTTATTCAAGTTGTTTTAATTCAGTTAGTTCAAAGATATTATTTTTTCGAGTTGGTATGGGGGTTTTTTTGTGGTGGGTTTTAATGGTTGGTTAGTTAGTTTTGTTCTCTTTGTCTTCTGTAAGATTTTTTTCTTATACAAGAGATGCTACCAAGAATTTATATTAACTTTTCTTTCTAAAAAAATGGAGACATCAGATTTAGTTCCATGATTTGAATAAACATCCATTTGTTTTTTCTGCTGTTTTTTATTTTTTTGTTTGTTTTTTTTTTGTTTTCTAATTTTAATGAAGGATAACTGGTCTACATCACAGAAGAGAAGAACTTACCAATCTGAACTTTTATCCATTAAGTTATGCCATAATTTTTAATGCCTTACCCCCTTGATAAGGAAGGACATATTGAAAATAATGTTATAGACCAAAGTCCTGTATGACCATTACAAAATTAAGCTCACACAGAGAGGCAAAATAAGAGGGTGCTCTGTAGGGCAAGAAAGGAAAGAGCAAAAACATTTTACTATATTTTCATCCAAATTACACGTTTTTCTTTCCCCAGACCTTTTCCTCCCGTGTCCCTGGGATCATAACAACTATTGTCTTCTCTGAAGCAGAGGAAAACAAAGGACTCAGCAAACCACTATGCAGCCCAGAACACGGGAGCTCATTACTGACATTGCTGCTTTCTCTGGCTTCTGTTAAAGAGCTGTCATTTCCTGATATACAAACCACAGACTGAATGCTGATCACCATGGTAGCTGGAGACAGATGTCTATGAGAATAAATCATCTGGAGTACAGTTTTGCAGTAACCTTCAGGGCCTCAAATTTCAATGTTGCTGGTTTAAGGCCAGTGGAACTTGGCCTAACAGTTCTTTTCTAGCCACGACTTCTTTTCTGGCCCAGACAGCTTCATAAAAAAATATTCAGAATTGCTCTCAGTCATAAAAAAGAAAGCTATAATATAGCTGGGGAGGTATTTCAAGTTTGATTTTATTAAGAGCTGATTACTACAAGGCATTTTAGCAAAGAGATTATGTTACTAATAGTGCCCAGTTTTTCACAGGCATATTGACAGCATCGAGACTCGTTACTTCCTGCCTAGAAGCAAACAGACACACCCCTCCCTCCCCCACTCAGCAACCAAAACAGACCCCCTAAAAAATGCAGGTCTACATTTTCAACGAGGAAAACAGTAATCAGTCATGCAGCAAGCCTCAATAGTCTTGATAAGGTAAGTGGATATAATACCTCTATAACAAGTTCATAAATTACTGAAGAAAACAGGCATGTTACCTTAGCTGTTTCTGCTTTGAGTGTACACTTCTGAAACTAGAATGAGCTTCACATCTAGTTAGTCCTTTATATTGTCTTCTCTTTTGTAGTTGCAAAAGCATATAGCATCCATAGATTGCCTTTGCACAAGTATATCACCCACTCTGAAAATCTAAGGACACTCCTTTTACTATCTGGAATAAAAGCTCCAGTCATTACATATAGATGCACAGATTTAGTTATGTAATGACAGGTTCAGATGGGACCAAGTGCCACAATAAATGGCTATTGGAATCTTTTTGAGTGTGTTGATGAAACTAAAACCATCTCGACTGTTCTAATTTGTACTTTGAAAACTAGTTCTCTTATGTCTTATTCATGTCCCAGATAAGGCTATTTTTATTACAATTGTCTTTATTCTTTTATTCAAACATATACCATCTCCAGGAAAGGTTCTAAGAAAACAGAAAAGAATGGAGATTCAAAGTACATTTGATCCTGAAGGATGAATAGTCCCACCCAAATCAATTCACAGATTCACACATACTTTAATTCTTTATTTGATCAGAGGCTAAAATTTATAGCTATCTGTGTTTTCCTTACTACTAACTGCATTTTCCAAACGCACTCAGCTGTACAAACCTAAGCCCTTAGATTTTCAAATAACTGATTACTCATCTTTTAATGGATATATTGCATACGTAGATACCTGCATATTTTCTCATAAAACCTTATTAGTAGTAGTCCTGTAATAGCAGTATTTAAACTGTAGCTGTTAAAACTTTATATTACTCTGTTACTTAATTAAAAAATAGATTTAAAAAATAATAAACATGGAATGCTTTTATAGAGCTTTTCAAGTTGGAAAAGTTTTATATGTATTTATTACTTGGAACAACTAAGTGAATCTATGTAGTCCTCATTTGAACTGCGGAGGTTTCTAAGTAGTCACCATATTCAGAAATTAGTCAAGTAGGTTGTTGCAACAGCATGGTGGCTTTAAAAAAACTGAAAGCAATAGAAGGCAAGGGATGCTAAAAGGGTTAAAGGTAAGGAAGAGAAGTTTACTAACTTCATTTCTGCAATAAAATGAAGACACACACACAAACAAGAAAAGAAAAGAAACCAAATAACTTTCAACTTGGAACCTTGACTTTACAGAAAAACATTTATACTGAGTGACATGAAACAAATCAATTCAGACTTGAAGTCCATTTAATTTAAGTTAGGTTGTTTACAATATTCAAAGGGAACATTTCAAGTGCTCAGTATAATACACTGAAACAACTTTATTGTGAATGACGGCTATTCAATTAGGAAAACAAATTAGTCTCAATTATAATCAGTTAAAGATCAAGCTGAGTCATGATCAAAGAGCGTCAACTGTTCTACATGTATTTTCCTGGTAAAATTCTAGAATATCATTAGTGTTTAATTCCAAGTCTCTTCTAATAATCTATAACAAAATTTGAAAGTGTTAATTAATTAACAATGTAATATTCATATTCTTCTAGTGTGAAATAAAAGCAGAGTTCAAGGAAGTGATTTCTAAGTGTATGAATACTGTAACTGCAAATATCTTGCTCAAGATTGTCACTGGTGATCATTTTTTTCAGATCCTTTTGAAATGGTTAATGATATTTATATAGCTGTCACAGTTCCCTGAGTCTCCCAGGGTCATGAAGCAGAATATTTCCTTCCTTTTTCTTGACATTCTTTGAAGGACATTGACAGCTTCTAGTCTCTCTTAGTATACAGACACAAACAAATTTTCTAAAGTACTCTAAATAAAGGAATTCTGAATTCCTGGATGAAATAGTCAACATATAAGTTATCTCCCTTTGGCCCACCATGTCCTCCTCTCCCGTTAAATACTTATTTCCAGACCAGGCACTTTCAGATGTTTCTGTAGTTAGAACATCTTAAGCGCAGTCATCTAAGGTTTGTTTTCTAACCCTGCAGGCAGGTCACTGTCTTCCTAAGCACCTTTCAAGTTGTTAAACTGCAAAGTCCTCATCAGCTCCTATGTTCAGATATATTCCCTGACAATATTCCAGAGCAGAAAAGACTCAAATATGCACCAAACTGATTTACTTGATAAGGATTGCAGGAAGAAAAGCCAGTCATAAGCAGCAAAATGATGTCATGATATTCTATAGCCATGTTCCCCCTCAGCAGAAGTCCTGCAGAGTACAGCAGTGTTTGAAATGTCTTTATATTGTTGCTTGTTCTACCTCTTCCAATCTGTACTTCAAAAATGTTTTAAAGATGAAAACATTTCAAAGATGAAAATATTTCAAGGTTCCTCAGCAAAGGCTCTTAAAAAGACTAACAAGCAATGGGATACAAGGAAAGACCCTCAAATTAAGGGAAAACTCCTGGGAAGAGAAACAATAAGGAGTAGATATAAATTCCCATTTTTCTCAGGGGAAGGAGATCACAGCAACAGAGGACTGTGGCAGGGAGCTGTGTTGTGGCCTGTCCTCTGTAAGCTTTTTGTGTATGATACTGTGAGGAGACTAAGACAATGGAATTTCTTCACTACGAACTTATTCAAGGCAATAAGGCAAGTGCAAGAACTGCAAAAGGACCTTCTGATATTCATAAAGAAAACAGCGTATAAAGTTTAGTTTAGACAAAAGTAATGGCATGCACTTGGACAAAATGTACACACATAATGATGTGCTCTGAGCTATCAGAACACAGGAATGAGATCTTTGGGGAAAAACGTGAAAAGCTTATGCTATATTCTTTTAATCAAAGAATTCGTGTCAAAGCAGCCAACATTCCCTATTAAAAAAGAGGAAACGTTTCAGTTGCTGAGGAAGATGGTGTTTGGTTGTGTAGTTCTGCAGCCCCACAACTCTGGTAATAGTGACTCTTCATCTCTGACACTATTTTGAGTGAATAGTAAGCCTCAAAATGTTAATATCGTGTAGGTTTCTTGCCCGTCAATGACAAGGAAAGCTTAGCCAACTTTTGTGAAAGCTCATTTAACTTTTTGGAGACCAAAATTTCCCTTGGAAATCTGCAAAACAAGAAATGGCAGCCAATTATTCAAGTTAAGTGGGGAGTAAGAACATAAAATTTGCTTTTTAGTCTTCATTAAGCCTGACCCTGCTGTCTCTCAAAAGTGGTACAAGGGCTGTTGCCTGGAAAAGGATAGCAAGGAAGGAGAGGAAGATAAAGACAGACCAAATCATCTTGTGGCCAGCTTGGAAACAGAACCTATTCATACATGGGAAGAGTTTAATAATTACAGGGGATATTTGCATAACCAATTACTGTTGACTTACTTTCAGAAAAGGGTGGCCTAATTTCAGAAGATGAACATGGCATTCCTGTCAAGAGCATGGAATTTACCCTATAGGAATTTATTGCTTTATTGCAAGATACTGGGCAAATGAGAAAAAAGGAAGGCATTAAGCCAATTTAAGTGACTTTGTAAATATTTTTTTAAAAACCGGTTTTATTTTTGTAATGAAAATCATTTTGGCTAAAAATGTAAAAAATTTTATCCATACAAGATTTCACCTTGCAAAATATTGCATAAAGCAATAGTCATGTACAATCGTGTACAGGAATTTTAACAAAACTAATACAAGCAAGTTGCAGTTGGCTTTCAAAATTACATAAGTACTTTAAAAGCTCAAAAATTCTAAAAACCCCACACAAAGTATACTCTTAGAAGGAGTTAAAAAACAAGAACAATATTGCAACCAAATAGATACAAAGGGTATAATTAATGTTTTGTGTGTAAACATACTTCAGTGTTTCAAAGGTTTTTGATTTTTTTTGATTGGTTATTGGTGTAGGTTCAAATTTCCCTTATGGTAGTTATGTCTTTTCTTGATTTGATGTAAACATATTTCAGAGATGGGTCTCTACTCTGAGACCCCCATAACTATGAATGGTACCTGGGACTTTTGCAGGTTTATGTGATCACAAATCTGGAATCAAAACTAGAAAATTATGCCAAAGAAGTGAAAATCTGTTTATATTGTCTTGCTGTTTGGCTGATGGCAAAACGTTCATGTGTTTTGCCCCTTATTCCATAATCGCTCAAATATTTTTTATTTTTTTTTGTTGCAATCAAATTAGTTTATGAGAACAGTGAAAATGGTCACTGGATAACAGGGGCTGCCAAATACTTGAATCTTTTTCTTGGGCCTGTAAAAATTAATGTTCTTCCACCTGCTCATAATAGGAAAAAATATATTATGGAGAGTAATGTAATTAAAGAGCAAAACAGATAGTATTTGCAGTGAGAAAATTATCCTTAACTGTTGAATCCTAGTGCATAGATTAATTCTTGTCCATACAGGAGACAGCATTACAGCAAACTTGTATGCTTAAAATAAAATGTTGTACATGTGGCCAGCCAGAAGCAGGGGAAAAAGCTATGCTGGAAGATATAGAATTTAGTTTATTTATTTGCAGTATAGCCTGTGTACTGTGCAGTACATTTTCTTACAAAGATGCCTGCTTGCATTTGTTCAAAGTTTGGATCTCTGGGTCAGGTAGGTTGCATAGTCTGACCCCTCCTTTGCTGCAACTGAAGATGCTCAAAAAGAGAGCTTATGTAGTTCAAGGTGGGGTAGCCAGCAAGTATGACAAAGCTAAAAAAGAGGCATCATGAAGCATGAGTGAAGAAATAGTGCAGACAAAAACATAAGTGTCTGCTTTTGCAGTGGCACAAAACCACATTCCACAGCCCAGCTTTCCTTGTCTTCCTACTGTGACTTCTTTTTGTAACAGAGTAGCTACTCCTGCATTCTCTGTGTACAAAACACATTCAGTATTCTAACCCATTACCAGGAAAATAAGATTGCAGCTACTCAGGAACTGGTTGCTTGGCCTTGTGCAGGCTCATTTGGTCTCTCCCTAAACTCCAGGAGAAGTTGTATAACTGTGTGTAGAGCAGAGCTGAGCCTAAGATAGGAATGAGCTTGGAGCACAAACAAAGCATCTGTGGCCAAAATTAACTTGTGTTTGCCTGCCAAGGAAATCATGAACAGTATGATACCACAGAAAGAAAGAAACAGCTTGGTTTTGGCATCAAAAAGGCAAAGCAAAACAAAACTCTTAACAGAACTATTATAGTTTATGTAGGACGTGGTGTTTTCCATGCCAGTGATTCCTACCTTTCTGTTGGAAATAGAGGCTCAGTAGCTGATGGGTCAAGGACTGCCATTAGTCTGCGCATTCTCTGGTAGCCATGCTTGACAATCATCTACTTACTGTTATCAAAGCCATGCCATGAGACTATTAAAAGTCTTATTATTGAATCACAGGCTTACAAGGCAATGGGTTTCTCCCTTGCTTCCTTATGATTAATGAAGATTACGCAGCTGAGATGAATGGCAGGTCTCTTGTGATACATGGATGTTATGTGCAATTAGCATTCTGTCCTGATAGTTCTAGAATGGGCACCGCCCAAATAATTCATATTATGAAGAAACAAGAACTTTGTTTTCTCACTTATCATCTGTAATGGTAAGAGTGAACTGATACAAATAACACTGGATTACTTATCGTCATGTAAATCCAAGCTGATCCTGTACTGGAAGCCTGTAGAGAATGAGAAAATTTGTGTTCCATGGAAGAAGATAGATGGAGAGAAGAAGGGGAAGTATTCAGGACTGGACAGCAAACTAGGGCAAGATATGAGACTGTTGTTTTATTGTGTCTGGATATGTGCATTTCTTGGTATGTATAACAGAATGAGTTTCTTTTAAACCCTGAAAATTGCCATGAAATCTGTGTATTGTGTCTTGTTCTGCAGAAAAAGTCGTATTACCCACCTATTTGGATTATTTCAGAGTGAATGAGCAGATCAGTGTGTCAAAAAGAATATGGGTAGTTAGGAAGTCAAAATGGTCAATCTTTCATGTAAATACATTACCTTATGTTTAATATGACATACAGCTGTCAAAAATACCTATCAAAGAGAGAGACACTACTGTAGTCTACTGTATCAGGAGATCTTTAACAGAATGCAAGTCCAGCATGATGGATCAAAATGCTGCAGCCAGAAAAGAGCATACAATGGAGCCAGGGCTTTAAGAGTTGCGAATCTGAAAACAGAACTAGAAAACCTTGAATATCACAATTCCTATTAAGGGGAATGGGAGTGAAAATAGCTGCCTATAATATTTTAAAAGCCTGATTTGTTAAAACAATTCTTCAGAAAGTGCTACAAAAACATGAATAAATGGAGAAAGAAATTATTAAAACTATGAGAAGGCTTTTATATAGTGCCAAGTATAGTTCATCCATCAGTTTGTCACCTCCAGACTTGTCAGATTATTTTGGTGTAAATCACTGCAGCTCAACTCAAAGTTTTATACCATATGAGAAAGCAGTCCAATCTTGGAATCAGTAACTTTTATTTAATCTATGTGGATCTTTAAAGTCCTTCTGCTCATGGCTGTGTTTTCCTTTCAGCAGAGAATTTATGATATATATGTGAAAGGCAATTATTCTGCTCTGGTGAATTCTTTCCTTTCATCACCCTCCTCTCAAAGCACTTACTGCCTGGAAGTGGAAAACAAGCCCCTACCCTATTTCTTACCCCTGAATGAGGAAAGAAATGTGAATATGCTGTGATTCTGTTCTGACATACCATGCACAGTCTAAAGTGTCAGTTAACATTAGCCTTGGATGGAGTTTTGCAATAAGTTTCAGCTGAAAATAGGAAAAGCTTCCAGTGAGCAATTCCCTTAGAGTGGAGAAGGTGGAAAATTGGTTTTATAAGCATAAAACAAATTGAAATGAGTCCTTCAGTATTTTAGCTGTTAATTTAGTATGTGAAGAGCCTGCAGCTGATGGAAAATTTTCCCATTATTTTTGAATTACTCATATTCTCTTTATATTCATTAGATCACCTTCCATGAAGCCTGATAATGACTGCCAGTAATTTATTGGTATGTAGGCAATATTAATCAAATGTCCACAGTATGTTCTGGTGTTTTAAGTGTGCTTCTTTCAGAAAGGAGTAGAACCCCATACACATCTACTTGCATTCAACTTCATATGTGAGATGTTCACAAGTCCTAAGGGAAAGAACTGACTTGCTAAAACAAGATAAGAAGTTTGACAAGGGCATTCAGAGATACTGCCATTTCCCTAGACCACTGCCAGAGTTCTTCAAAACATTTCCTTTTTTTAATTTATTTTAGGATGGAAAAGTTTGTTTATTTTCCTCCTGGAAGAACAAAAAAAGGATTAGCAAAACACTCAGTAAAGGAGTTAAGCAGTTGAAACCCCACCAGTTTTGTTAAATATTTTAAAATAAACCAATAATAATATTGCTGTTTAGTAGGAAGAAATTAAAAAAAAAGTCAAAACACCACAAAGCCAACAACGGTGAGGGGTATTCCCAGACCATTCTCACATAGCAAACTAAATTGTACTTTATAATAATATAAAGACTTATTCTAAGGTTGACAGGTTGATGTAACCCACTGTTAAGTAGGCCAGGCTCACTAGTTATTGAACGTCTAGAAAATTGAGTAGATTCTGTCCTCTTGACAGCTTCAGCTGCACTCATTAATTTCCAAGATGTGCGTTTTAGCCGGCAACTTGATAATGGCTCCATCAAGTGGTACAACTGTTTCATTGCATACTTTAGCTACCACTTGCTAAGGAAAACTTGGCTTCTTAATTTTAGCAAAGAGATGTATTTGGCTCATTTTGTGAACAAGAACTTTGTCAATAGCTTTCACAGGACAGTTTTTCAGAGATAAAAGGCCAACATTCATCGTGTGAGTATAAGGGATTTAGAAGAATGTGAGAGATTCTCAGATGCACCTGAGAGAATGTCAGAGGTTATATTACAGATGCTCATTACATGCCTCCAATTATTTTTTTCCTGAAACTTAGTGAAACAGTTCTGGTTTATGGTAGAATTGGATTTATTGCCTCATATGACAGAATAACTTCAGTTTTCTTTTGACTTAAAAAGGAGAAAACAGTGAAATGTGAGGTATTAGGGGAGAAAAAAAAATGACTTTAGGTTGCCTAGAAAGTGACCTTACAGGCTTCTGCCCTTTTTTCCTTCTTCAGCTATAAAACCATGTATAACTGAATATAGTGGATATGTTATTTGGTTACCTTGCACAGTGTTTTTATTTTTTTTTTTTTAATTAAATGCCTACCATGTCAAGAAAATATTGTTCTGCATCTGATAGGGAAATATAGTCAAATATAACACATAGAAAACTAGGATTTACAGGCTTCAGGTTACAAAGTTGCAGGGCATTAGTATCTCTTCAAGCAAATAAGATGAGAGGTGTGAACTACCTCTTAAAGCAGCAAGAAAGCCTGGCTTAGGGTCTAACTTCTTGCTATAGTTAGGATATATTCTTTGAAGAAAACTGAACAGAAATCTATCAAGCAAATACCAAAAAGAAAAAAGAGCAAAACAACAAACCAAACCAGATCTATTATAAAAATAAAAGGGCTATCTAGTTAAAAAGAAAATTATTCTTTGTATTTATTATCATATTTTATTATAGGAACAACCAGAATTTATTGATTTTTCAGTATTTTCATTTGAATTCATCTGCAGTTTCACACTTTATTACCTATTTCTGTCCCTACTTAATCGTGTTTAGTTTAGTGGTAAAATTGAGTTTTAACCTTGGTATTTGCTCTGATTTCTTTTTCTTGTTATTACGCGGAAGATTGTAGACCAAAATTTTTGTAGATGTCCTTGTCTAATGTGACACTGGCTACACCTGCAACTCTACACAGGCTTGACCTAAAATTCTTTCTTCCTCTATCCTCTTAAAGAAGAAAGTGGTTTTTTTTTACTTTTCCCAGGCTATGATGACAGGCCACAGGCATACACATACACATCCCAGGCACTGCTTTGGTATTTTCTAAGAGTCTGAGAATTAGAAGGGGCCAAAACCATGCTAGGTAGTTTTTTCACGACAAACTTATATCAGAACTTGGGGACAAGTAAGAGTCCCTATGTTATCCTTTTATTTACTGCAATACGCATAGATACAGATTCTTGTGTTTGCCTCTCTACCTTCTTTAGCCTCTGTGCAGCACATTTCTGTTTCCCACAGGTGCAGGAGAGAACCTTGGCATCCTTGTCCAGCATCTGCAAAGAACAGAGCTGGTTGCAAATGGTTCTGCTTTTGGTAGGAGAAGTAGCAGTAATCTAGTCTGGCCAGGTTTGGTTTCATGTTTGTGAGAGTGCAGTCATGAGGTTGTTCTGATGACATCAGCAGTAATAAGCCAGGCAGGGTTCTCTTTTAAATAAGGAATAAAGTTGTTATGATAATGGTAATAAAACTCTGGAACAGATGGCCCAGAGAGGTGGTGGATGCCCCATCCCTGAAAACACTCAAGGCTAAGGTTGCGTGGGGCTCTGAGCAATCTGATCTAGTTGAAGATGTCGCTGCGCATTGCAGGAGGTTGTACTAAATCACTTTTAAAGGTCTCTCCCAACCAAAACTATTCTATGGTTCCATGATCATTCTGTGATAAAACAACGCAGAAAAATTTCCGTGCTGTCTGTCATTGCTAATACATTTGATTCAAATGTTGCCACTGTTTTATATGTGGAACTAACTATGTCTCACATGTCTGATCAGCTGGTTGGCAGTTGTTATGAATATTGGAGAGTTCCTGTTGCAATAGATAAGAATGGGCTATATGTGTAAATTTCATCCCTATATAATAATTTTATATACCTTTAGAAACTGAAAGCTACAATTTGCATTGTGAATTTTTTTCACTATATTCTGTAAGGAATATTCTTTAGTAACTGATAAAATTTCACTCAAACATAAAAATGATGAAACATCCTTAAAAATATATAATCACTGCAACAGCAAAAGAGAAATCCGTTCTAGGCTATCTCATAGTTTAAATAACAACTCTGAAAAGTAGAAATCAATTTAAATGGACAGAGCCATACTGGAATCCATAAACTCGATTTCTAGTGGCAGCTTTAAGAATTTAAGCATTTATTTCATAGTTTCCCTGAAACTATCTTGTCAAACTGCTAAATAACAAAGTGACCTTCATGGATATTAGTTTTGTGTTGTTGAAGGGGAAAAAAAACCATGCATAGTATTGCTTGGCTTTTTTGTATCAACAGTCTTTTTCTCACAGATTATTAACCAATACAAATTGAGTCCTCAGTTTTCTCTGATTTTTATTTTTTTTTTTTTTAATTTCCTTCAACTATTAAAGTAGAAAAGACTGGTTTACATCACTGCACATTACCTATGCAGTAAATCTTATTCATAAATCCAGTTGAAGGAGTATGCTCACATGAATAATCCTGCATCATTCAAATGGTGCAGCATTTCACAGGCAGGGGCATTCCCAGTCTGTCCCAGTGTGAAATTTGCCTTTCAAGGACTGTTCATTTTCTACTAATAATATCATGTCATGATGGAATCATAGAAAAATCTAAGTTGGAAAAGGTTTCTAGAGGTCATCTGATTCATCTCTTTCTCTTACATCAACTTCTCCAGTCCTCTAAAGTCAAATCTACAGATCTGTCCTCTTGTCTATTGCTAATCTCCAGAAGGTCAACCCAACCTTTTCTGTGGAGCACAACCTCTTTTATTTTTTCTGTCTCGAAGAGCCTGTAACTGTTCATTACAGTACTTCAGTCATATTAGTTATCTCATCAAATTTCTGTACTTCCAAAGACTGAAAATTTTATTTCCCATAATATGAGTGTTGGCATACGGGCACTTGAGCAAAACATTATCTGTGCCTTGTGGAAGCTGCTCCCAGTGGCCCTTGGGTCATTTTTGTCTTCAAGCTTTGGACACTTCTCCCAAAATAACGTAGCTGAAATCCATTTCTGTAATTTAGTTAACATATTTATTAACAAAGATGTCATTGTCCCTGTTTGATAGGTGGGTGCCATCACTCTGGAGTAACTTAGAAGAGTAACTGAATAGTCATGTAGGCCAAAACCCTGCTGGAAACAACAGCTGTGCAGACAGATGCTGATATGTGTGATATGCCAACTTCTGCCTGTCCTTACTTCTGACTGCCAGTTTATATTTACTATTTATTGTAGAAAATAACCTGAGGGACTCATCCCCTTACTTTGTCCCCGAAGTTCCTGCAGTCCTGTGTGATTATATAGGTGTATTTTTTTCCTTTTAAATACATAACTGTATCCAATGTAAGTACAAAGAAGAATGTATTTTTATTACACAAAATCAAAATAAATAATCTGATGATTTCTTGTGTATTCACATGAATTAGCCTCCAACCATTTTTTAAAATTCCTATTATTTAACTAAATGTCTCCAATAGAAATCTGTTCTGTCAGAATTTCTAAATAGTACAGTATATGTAAAGACATTAATGGTTAAAAAAAAAAATAAAACCCCCATAAAATAAAATTCTTAGAATGAAACAACTTTTTCTCTCTCAAAAAAAAACCCCAAAAAAACATTCCTCAGCATCATTGCACAGCATTATTATTGTGACTACATCAAAGGCAGGAACTTGAGTTACTGAGTTACTACTTTTATGAATCACATGCTATTTTTTTTTTTTTAAATAAGAAACAGTGGCTGTTTTTTTGTGGTTTGGTTTTGTTTGTTTTTTTTTCTTTTTTATCATTTCAGTCATTGAGGATAAAAGTCAACTGGGTGTCTGTGAAACTGTCTTTGAATATGGCAACAAGGGGATTCAGTAGCCTAAATATAAGCATTTCTTGTCACTTTAGACATCGGATGCCTGGCCTCCAGCTGCAGTTCCAGAAGGATGAAGGTATCTCATAAATCTTGTGCTGTACCTGCAGGCTTCACGTGGAGGTCATGGATAACTGGGTCATGCTTACACTTGAGTGGTGACATTTTGTGTGCTTCAAGGTTTCCACCTTCAGCTACAGTGATGAGGAACAAAGAAAACTGAGTAATTAAATGGGGGTATGAAACAGAGGTTTAAAGGATGTCCTGTTCCTAATTTTAAGCTCTGCACATTTTTAAAAAGAAACCAGAGAATTTTGCTTAATCCCTTGACTCCAAGGTTTTTATAAATAGCATTAAATATGACAGGCATTAGCAGCAGGAGCAATATAGGGTTTTTTCCCCTGAAACCTGGTTATCTCCGTCTAGAGATGATCTTTTTATTATGTTTTCCTGATTATGCTAGGATTTTGATACTTTAAAAATCAGTGAAATGCGTTCAGAATGTAAAAGCTATACTGATATTTGTAGGTTTGTATGTGTGGCAACATCAGATTGTTTTCTTTATTGAATGATATTTCATTATCAGTACACAAGTTAGCTATAAAGTCAAAAATAGTGTTGTATTCCAGAAGGTGTCAGTAGAGCATTGCAAAATAAAAATGAGGACACTAAGCTCTACAGTCTTAGAGATATTGCAGTGGTAGAAATTGTTGTTTTGCATGGTGATTTGCACAAAGAAAACATTGTCTACAACTATTACTTACTATTCTTTTATGATAATTGTGAAGAAGGCCTGCATTTCTGCACTTTCAACTAGTAAGTTAGATAAAAGATATTGAAATATATTCTGCTGAGAAAAAGGCCTTAGATCTAAGTATTAGTGTGAAACAAGGAAGGAACAACATCCTCTGCAAAGATGGCAACAACACTTTCACTAGGCTGAGGGAGTAACCTGTCAAGTTTAGGACTAGAGCATGAGAAACTTCTTGCACAGTTGTATGCCACTGATGAGGTCTTTTATTGATCCCATATCACAGCTTCAAAAGGAGTATAGAAAAGTGGAGCTTTTGATTTACATTCCTGTCTCTATTCATCTGTTAATAGCCTGATCCTGTTACCTCTCAACTCAGTGAAAGAATTCTAAAGGATTCACCTACATGAAGTGCCCAACACAATGCTACATTTATGCACACACTTTAATAAATGAAATTACAGCACAGATAACAAGAACATTCAATAATTCCAGTGGTTCAGGAGTGTAATAATTAATTATCACTAGCTAATGCAGCAACTCTGTTAAAAATTATGAAAGAAAGATAAAAGCATTTTGGGGTGACCTAGCAAATTTTTGGAGAGGCTTTTAACCTATGCTATTGTGAAAGAAATTAGACTAAACAGAAGTTGGAATGCAGTTGTGTGTTACAGTTAGGGATTGCACACTGACAAAACTGATCCACTCTGGTTTGTCTCTTTTCTTGCCTTCTTAGTCAAGAATGTGATTAGAGCTTGATCTGCAATGATCAATAACACTAATAAAAACTAATTGTACTTACCTTAAGAAAAGAAGGAGTGGTTGCACTAATGTTTTTAGGGATAAAATGAGAGAAAAATACACATATAATGGAAGTATATTCTCATACATTATTCAGTTTGTATAGTGTAACATTAACAATATTAGTCAGAGCTTCAAGTTTACACTGGAGAAAAAGCAGCTTACAATGCCCTTTCAAAGGCTGCAGCATACTCATCCCGTTGGAACACACTTGTTCTGCACACCAAGTTCCCATAAATTCCCCAAGAGAATAAACTATGCAAACAAATTTGCAGGTGTGATGTATGCTGTATCCCTTCCCAGACTCTTTTACACTACTTGAAAAGAGATGGGAAGAATTGTGTTTTCCAGTCAGCCTCCTCACTCCTGAAGGCTGGTGATAGTGGGTATCCCTTATACAGGCCTTGTAAGAAGGCAGGATTCTCGTTCTCTTTCAGCATTGCTGCAAAGCTGGTTGATATTGATGGTCATTAGAAACTAGCTCACTGTTATTGCAGTATTAATCCCAGCTAAGGGTGTGCTAACTTGTGACATTTTTTTTTCTCCTTTAAGACCAGAGTCAATTTTTGTTGTTACAATACACTAAGATTCAATTGTCAAGCTTTTCTTGGTTATGAAGAATGGTTTAAAGACAATGAAAATGACATTTTCACCTTTATGTGATATCAGAACCTTTTACTTAACCATAAAATATAGGGATTTTTTTAATACCATTACATCAGTTTTCTATTTTGCTAGTTATAAGGGCAGGTAACTGAAAATAGGATGTGTGGAAATAAAAAGTAAATAGTGAACTGTAAAAGACATAGGAAAGTGGGGCTATGCAGAGGCTGAGACCTATACAGGCCTGTATAATTTTTTATCTTACAATTAAACCAAAAAGAATCCATCCGGGCATGATCAGCTGTGTCACTGCTTTGAATTTCATTCTATTTTTATGAATTTTACTATTGGATATTGTGTTTGTGTATGATCATGTTAAAAAAAATGCTTAGAAAACTGAAATAAAAATGTGATCAAAGTATTTCTATGTTAAAAGTCCATCATGCTCTATCATGAAATTAATCTTAACATGACTCTCTTCTTTCAGATAGTAAAGATTTTCTTTGTCATCCCTATCTAGAAAATTTCAAAATGAAGAGAGATCACATTATGAGAAGTTTTATTGGTTGTCATGTATCTTGTGCAACTTCAGAGCACTTGTTTAAATCATTTGAATGGGTCAAGACTTTGAAGTTTAAATAAGCTCTGAAGGGATGAAAGGATCAAGGATGAATTGCAGTTAATGATGTTTTCAAGTTCCCTCTTTAAGCGACTTTTATGAACAAAAAGAACTACAAAGATTTGTCTTTGAGTGAGTAGTTTCAAGGTCTATAATTGAAAACAAATGTAAAAACCACTTCAGCATTAAATTAGGCATGCATATGAATATATTAAAGTATGATTTTTTGAAACAGAGTATCTGTATTAATCATGTATACCTAAACTCTAAGTAAATGAATATTCCTTGTTCCGTTATTATTCCTTGTTCATATTCTTTAGGGGAGCCAAGGGGGAATTTTCTGGGATGCAAAGCACATTACTTTCCTTGACACTGAGTAGGGAGTTCATTCCGGATACCTGATAGTGAAGTCCTTTTCCCAAGGACTCCCTAACAAAGAGGCCTAGCCTCAGGATGTTTACGGAGGAAGGCAACTGCCTGCAAATTAGCTAAATGCTGCTTTCATGCCAGTTACAAAACATTTTCAGATAAACTAAAAGTTGATACATTTTAACACTGCAGAGAATACACATTCATACTTGAAGCCGTAGTAAGAAGAAGATGAGATAGTGTGGTCAACGTTGTCAGCTTCATGTTGACAGTCCTCAGATTAAGGTAGACTAGCCTTGGTTAGGGGCATTGCTAAAAAGAGTTTTATTACCTTCTGTGCCAGGTTAGAGAATCTTTCATAATACCATCTCTTCTCCAGAAAAGAGACAGTGTGCTAAGCACTGTTGCACAACATGATCTATCAGAGGAGGATCTGTGAAGTAGAAGACCAGTAGTAACAATGGGCAAAAAGAAACCTGTGAAAATAAGGAAATACTGAAAATTGTTGAGAACCTTCTTTACAGCTATTGGGTTGCCATCACTTCAGCCACAACAGCTAGTAAAGCACAGCAGTTTTTAATATACCTTAATTTGAAGCCATGACATCTCAGGAAGGTAAATTTTCTAACTCTGACAATTACTTGTGAAAGACGTGGTAGAGGTTAACCTTCTTGTCAGTAAATTGAGGTTAAAATTTTTATTTTATATAAGCATGGTTGTGGGAATTAACTATTCATCAGTGTAGAATTATGTTTAACTCATCATTGGGTGACCTAGTGGTATGACTAAGCTTACAATATTTTCAGAGGAAAACTTGAGCTAATGTGATCAGATAGTCCTTGAGTGTTTGTTGTCATTTTGTTCTAAGTATGAATTTTAGAAACCTAATCTGACATTTGTGGGTCACTGAAAGTACTGGGCAGAAGGAATCCATCACTGGTATGTATGCAGAGCTTTCTTAATCCATGACTGAATTTGCAAAAAGAAACAGGTGGTAGGCAGGATGCAGAGTATCAGATTTAAAATTTGGAAAGCACAGGGTTTAGTTTTGATCAGTTTTAAGAAACGGCAGCTGTAAGGCTGACAGTCTTAGTTTGGCTATTTTGGTAACTGATCATTAAGAAGTTTCAGAAAGAATATTACAGTTCTATGATTTGCATTCCTGAATGATGAAACTGACTTATTTTTCTAAATCTTCTGCCTTATGTCCCTGCTTATCTTCTAACAGATTACATCTTACGAGCAAGATGAGCAATTTTGCCATCTGCTCTGTACTTCAGATAGGCCTAAAATGAGCAGTTATTTTAAAGTTAAGTCAGATGAAGGACAACACAAAGCAGAAATTAGATGTCAAATCTCGAGCATTTAATATGCCATTATGATACATACATTTTTAAAATTGCTCCTCAGAGATGCACATGAAGTAAAAGAGGAAATTCAGAAGTTCACCTGAGCGTAAGAGATCTCTAGTACAAGTGTGCTCTATTATGATATTGTACATTTTGACAGGTTCCCTGTCCTACTACATTGGACCTTGACTCAAACAGCTGGGTCAGCTGGAAGTGGCTTTAAAATGAAACCCCTCAGATACAAATGCTCAGTTTCTTAAGGAGTTTTGATCTGGTGTACTATCCCCTGAAATCAAATGGTCTGTACAGAAATGAGTACTACTGCATGGTTGTATGGAAGACTTTTGACACTTGTCTATCTGCACTGCATTCGAACTTTGTGGTCACTCAATGTGCACAGTTCAAGAGGGAATATTTAACTCTTCATTGCACAAATTGTAATGGACTAGGAGGCCATTATAAATTAACTGCATAAACTAAACACACTAACAACTGGCTTGCAATACTGTTTATTTTCTGGAATAATTTTCTGGAATGGTTTTGCTACGTGTCTGGCAAAACTGTCAGTCAATGCTTGGCATGGATATAGGGCAGTATAGGTGAAACCACCTCATTTAAAGGAGGTGACAGAGTTCAATGACATGGTGGGGAGAGACTTATTACGCTGTTTAACTTGTCCACAACAAACAGTAGAAAGAGCTCATGACCAAGCAACATGGACCAGCTCACACAAGCATTGGTTTAAATGAGCTCCCTTCATGTCAGACTTTTCTTGGGAGGAACTTGCTGGAGTAATCAAAAAACACCAGAGATACTGAAGCAATAGCTAAATAGTGTGAAGCTCAATCTCTTTGTTTGGTTTATCTTTATTTAAAGAAACAGCCCTTTATATAGATATAGCCCATAATACAAGTGAAGAATATGGTCTGCGTTACATCAATCATTAAACCAAGCTAACAAGATTCTACATAAACCTTTTGAGAACTTGGAATCCCACTGACACCCAAAAGTAATTTGCAAGGTCAGTGTTTTTCACTGTAATAAAACAAGGGAAGTTTGGCAGAAAAATGGATTATTTTTTTCTTCTTCTTGTAAACAACATCTGACAATTACTTTTTTATTTTGTTTTGTTTTGTTTCCCCAGGACTCTGAAAGAAAGCAAAACAAGCAGATTAATTTTCTCCCTTCTCCCAGAGGAGATTGCTCGTTTAAGAATAACCAATCAGATCATAACCACTGTGTAAAAGTAGTAGCTGGATTGCTAATAGTTGCATAGGGAGGGGAGGAGTCTTGTTTTTCTCTATAGGCCTCCTGTCAGTCTAACCTTGTCCCTCTTCAAACATAAGAAAAACCCCTACATGATTATCTACCATGCTAGAAATGGGTCAAGCATTTTGCCATATTTTATTTGTTTACTTTATTTTCATGTTCCTACAGATTTTTGGCCAGCTTTTCTCTCCACATCCCTTAGTACAAGCTGAGAGACTGTGTTCATCCCCATAAACATTGCTGTTATCATTACACGAGGGGCAAATGTTATTTTTGTGTTTTTTAAAGTTCTTTGACCAACTATAAATTCTGCTTGCAATGGCATAATTCAAAAAACTCTTTAGTCTGTGGGCTTAATTCAGCATCAGCCAAACAGATGCACAGATAGAGGTACATGTACAGTTAGCAACTTAGTACTTTTCTTTACTTCAAATATCTGAGATCAAACATTGATTTTGCTCTTGCTCTTTAAGATTGCAAAAGAATCAGACATTTCATGTGCACTATTTCACTTCCATTTACTTTCATATTTGCTTCCATTATATCATATTCATAAGATATTCCTAGGTTTTATTGGTTTTATTTTTATTCTTTTGTCTTTGAAAAGTCACAGGTTTGGCAGTAAATTATAGTGTGATCTCTGCAGTCTACTATTGAAGGTGAAATCCTTTGGTTTCATTCATTCTCTACTAGTATCAAAGACATTTAAAATGTTGGATTTATTTCTATAGGTGCAATGTTTTCCTCTCTTTTGAAACAGGCATATTTAATGCATAGAAATCTTTTTTTTTTCTTTTTTTTTTTTTTTTTAATTTTTTTATTTTGGTAGTACCTTAAGTGATCAGATTCATTTGACTTGTATTTTATGTTTCCTTTGAAAGACAAGATGGATGGGAGAAGATTGCCTAAGAACCCAAGCAGGATATTAGGGATAAGAATACCAATGTGGAAAAGTCATCATTAAAAAATATCTGCTCAGCACTCACAATGAGGTTATGTTAAAATGCAAAACTGGCTATTCAGGATTTCTCCACAGACTACAAGATTTTTGGTCCCCTCTATTGGTATTTGGTATGGGACAAATGCTCCAAAGGTACATGAACACGAGATTAATTGATACGAGACTGAAGTGTATGGAATTAATTAATGTGAGAGACTGAGAGCTAGTCAATATGAGCATAGAGATATATGGAATAAATTAATGAACATTTTGGGAAAATCCAGAATCTCCTTGTATTATCAGCTACACTCCGTGGAAAATATATGTGATATTACATTTAAAAAAAAAAAAAATTACTTCTCATAGCCTTTTAACTCTACTGGGTTAATTCTACCAATAAGCTGGTAAATATTCAAATGGCAGCTTTCTCCAAGCATCAGAAGTGAGATTTAAAGAGATAAATGCATTTCAATGTTTTACCTGATATGTGAGATAAATAATTTAAATTTTAAAATAAACCACTTTAATAATAAGATGAAATAGATACATATTTTCAAGTAGAGAGGATTCATCATAACTTACTGTGCTTGAAATGAGCATTACAACTAATTGGTATGATAACAAATGTTTTGAAGAGGAAAGACCAAAAAATTGTTAACTTTTCAGATTAGTAAAACATCTTTCTTATTGATGGTACAACAAAAGCATCCTGATGTCAAATAATTATGCAATACCTGATCCATAGACTTTTGGTCAGATTATTGCTCAATATGAAAACAGGCAAGATAATTAAGTTTATTCTATTATTTGGTTTGTAGTTTATTAATTTTTTCTAATATTTTTTTATTATTGCAATAAAATCATATAAGCATTTAGAAATTAAGATATGTGAAAAATATCTATTTTTTATCATTTTTATGGATCCCTGCATTCAAGTGGTGCTTTGGAAATACTCAAATAAGACTGAATCAAAAAAATGAAATTAACATCCCAGATGGGTTTAATGAGATTAATGAGTCTGAGCTGCTATAGGTGTCCTGAGTAATGGGTCCAAAGTAGTAAAACAGACACACAGAAGCATGAAAGTCATTTATTATGAACATGAAAATGTTAAGATTTTGTTAATACATAGTATTTTGTCGAATTGAGAATCAACAACCTCCTTATCCTCTTTCATACAGATGGATGGAGCAGAGGCATCAAAACAAAAACTGTGATTTTACAAGATTTGCAGCTGGTTTCTTTACCCAATAGCTTACTGTTACCGAGGGCGTAATAAAATCTCATAGGAAGAATACTGTAAGAAAGAAGACAGTGTCCCTTCTCTTTTTGGGATACATTCTTTAAGCTGTTGACCACTCTACACTGTACCCAAGAAAGTAGGCTGGGCCTTCACTTACTTTTAAGCATGTTATTCTAAACCAGACAGATGAATCTTCCATGAGTGGAAGATCGGTTTTGTTCAAGTTACTGCCAGCTTCCATCCAGGAAGGATTAGATCAGAGGAGATACTGTGGGGTTTTTTGTGTTTGTGAAAGCTATGCAGGTTGTCTCATGTTAGTATGAAGCTGTGATTCTCTGCATCATTAAACTTCAGAGAAAATAAATTTGCTATTTGCTATTACTTTTTTCTTGTTTTCTATATCCCATTTAATTTATTTAAGGCAAATCAATGTTGTAAGAGGTGTATTCCATACTGCATATGAGGGCTGTCTTTGGTTAACACTTTCCCAAATAACTCTTCCTGTCTATTTTATCTCTGTCATTGCAGCCCTACTCAGCAGAGATATGCAACAAAACATCTGTGCAAAAAATTACACAGAGGCTGAAGTTTATTTGGGGATGGGGAGGAGGGGGGAGGAGGTAAGCAGGGGGGAAGAAGAAGAAAACAAACCTACAAACCCAATAATTAACATTTAACTCATTCCCAGAAGTTTACACGTATATTACTTTTGTCTCATTTTTAAATGACCACTGCCCAATGAGACTTTATAGATGTCTTTCAGTGAAGGCAGTTTAACCTGAGCTTGAAAATTTCTGAGCATAAAAGCATGAAAAAAATATGAACAATATATTATCTCATGATGACAGGCTCAGCGGTACTGGGAAATTTCAGTACATTTCCCTTTTTTAAGAGTCAGCACCATTGGTTTTAGTCATTGTGTAATGGACTCACACACACAGACCAACACCATTTTCATAGACTTCAATACAGTCAAGCTAGGTTTTTATATGTCTATAGGCTTGGAAATTTAGGGATGAAAAGGACTTCAAGAAATTAAACCCGTTAGGGAGGCATGCATATATAAATTTTCCCTTACAGGAAAGTGTGTAATGTGTGTTTTATCATTTCTTTTAATACTCACAGTGAATGGGATATTTCATGCTTTATTGATTTTTTTCCACTTTTGAAACATGTTCGCCAAATACTAGAGTTTGAACAGTCTTCTTTCTTGATGTGTAGATGTTACATGGTACACTGTGTTCATCAGTTACCTGACTTCACACTCTTCTGCCCCAGAGCCTGTGATCCCCCTCCACTCTGGTTCCTGTTCCTACTGGCTTTGGGTGACTCACAGTGGCCGTCCTGCCTCTGGTCCATCCCATGCTTCTCACCTCTACTGGCTCTATCTTGCGCCATTTGCTCTTCTCATCCCCTCATTCTCAGGTCCAGCTTTTTGGTTTTCTCTGCTTGGCATATACTTGCTACCTCACTCTGCCATGAAGATAGTGAGTGAATACCAAAGGCATAACATGAGTAAGGGGTATTGCATAGGAGCAAATATGGTTGAGATGTAGTATATGTTGCTTCTACAGGCATAAAGGTTTATTGGAATTCTGTGGCAGGAATGTTAACTAGAAGAAGTAAGCAATCACAAGGGAGACCAAGAAGGGAAGAAAGAGAAGATACTAGAAATGGGACTGTATGTGCCCCAGATGCAAATGATCTTTTTAAAATTCAGGGAATAACTGCAGATAAGAATAATTGCAGGGAAAGTCTCACTGAGCTTCTGCTGCCCTGTGGTAGAGAAGGTCTAGTACAGATGAAACCTGTAGGACGCGTAGGTGATAACTCACAAAATCCTAATTAAGTGTGAACTCTGTTTCTTTTAAATCTTAATGATTTTGTAGCATATAGATGACTACACTGATACATATCTAGGGCAATTAAAGGACTATACCATATTTCAAAGATGTTCTTTGCCAGCTTAGGGCAAGTAGACATTTTCAGTGAAAGTTATTATATATTACTTTTTTTTTAATGTAGGCAAAACTAATTAGTTTCCACCTGTCTCCCACCGAGAGCTTCCTCTTTCTACTCCATAACGGTTAACTCCAAATAGAAAAATTTTGGAATGATTAGAGGCAGTAGAAGAGGATTTAAAAAAATAAATGAATACTGGCAATCCTGAAATATAGCTACTATGAATATGAAGCAGATTCTTTTTTATTTTCCCTTTCTAAAATAAAGGAATAATTTACCCTGAATTTCATCTTGAATATAATTTAAATACTGACTCTTAGATAAGGTACCTAGAGCATGACTACTAGGCAAATTAGCATAGAATAATTATTGAAATTGATTATCAAAACAATAATTATTCTTAGTTTGAATAATTCTGATTTATATGAAAAATCTAAGACCAATGGATATGCAGACCTAAAACCTGAAATCCATAATATTGCACAGCAGTGAGTCTCACTATTTAAAATGCTCACTCTTCTTGAAGGTAATTTTTTATGCACTGAAGTAAGAATATAGGAGTAATGTTTTACAGAGGGCATATGTAAAAGTAAGATCTTGTATCCATCATTTATTATGGTTTATATTTGGATTAATATGGCGTCTGCGTCATCATTGCTGGAAATTGCTGACATGGATATAAATGAACTGTTTTCTGTTCCCCAGTAAGGAAACTAAAGCAGGTTTTGATATTTCATTAACATTTTCAATTTTGAATTTTCTGTCTGATCTCAAATTAGAAATTTTCCTTCAAATCCCTGGAACATCATAATCATGGTGTGTAGTGAAAATCAAGGTGAATGCATGAGAAAAATCATTGCCTCACAAATAGTGAGCACTGTTTATTCAGTTGAGAATGCCAGGTCTGTTTCTCCTATGCAGTGCAAGGCAACACCAGCTGAAATACTTCAATTTGTTTTTACCCCCGTGGACAAACTGACCTAATGAGTTACTGCAAGATGTTATCTAATTTTTGTTAATCATGGTCCTCAGATGTAAATAAAATGTTTTCAATGGAACATTAGTAACAGATATTTTACCCACAATTCTTTTCATTTTTTCTATGATGACTTGCAGTTTCCATGTCAACTACATACAGTGAAAAGGTTTTGGTGCTGTACAGTTTACAGAACCGTCTGTGTACTCCAAAGACAGCCTTGATGTGCACTGCAAATGCAAGCTTGTTTTGTGAAAGGTTAAAGTGGCAGAACTGTATATCAAAAACTATTACTCATATTCCCAAAATGAATTTTCCAGCTGTTCATGTCAAATTCTTTTTGTTATTATTGGAGAACACCATTTAACTTTGTAAGAAAGCTATAAGCCCAGGAACAGAGACACAGAAAAAATGACTTTTTTTTTTTTTTTTTTTTTTTTTTTTTTATTGCAGGGGTTTTTTTAAGCAAACTGGGATAATAATATGCTATCAGCAACCAGACAGAATTTGTCCTTGAAATGGAGTAATAATTTTCAAGCAACTATGCATTTTGGGTGTCCTTTGCATAAAAGAAGATTCAGAATGCAATGCTATTAAGAGTCGCATGTGTATCAGGGAATAATTGGGCAAAGAAATATAATTTAAGAAATTAAATTCAACAAGCTCTAGTTCTACAAAACAATTTTCTGTTGTATAATGAACTCACCTTTCCTTCATAGGAACTTTACTGCAATTGTGTTCTTTTTTATAGTTTTGTTGCTGGTTTTCTGTTTAGTCTTATGAACTTTTGATTACTTCAGGCACTGAGGCTCATCTGCAGGAGCTACATATTCCCTCTTCCGTTTGCTCCATACTTGACTATGGGTATTATATAGGAGGATTAAGCTTTCCTGCTGTAGGGTGCAGAGTTGCAACTCCTGGTTCTATTTTAAATGGTAGAAATGCAAATCTAATTCTAGGTCTTTAATGTAATGACTGACAGTCAAGTTGACATTAACTTAATTCAATCTATCTTGTTTTAAACACATAGCTGTCTTACTCCTTTTATAGCTTATGGAGAGTAGCCATTCCAGAAAATGGTAGTTCCTAGCTACCACAGAGCACAACTGAATGTAGAGGGAATCCAGGAGACTGTCTTAGGTTAGGCTTAATTTTTGGAGACTTACATTTGGGTGTGATGAGTTCCACCCTTGTTCTCAGAGAGAACAGTCTCTGGATCTCAGGTAGATGAATAGAATTTTTGAGATATGCTTGTACTTGGTACAGTGGTTTAGGTGCAGCTAGAAATTACTCCCTGTTAATTGCTGTTGTCAGATGTTATTTGAAAGGCATATTTGAGTCATCTATATGTAATTGGAAATATGACACAGGACCCTCAAGAAGTCCATTTCTGTTTGAAGTGGCAGCTTCAGTCTTGATGAGTTATATGAGGTATCTCAAATGACACATTAGGTGAGTAATCTTGAATAACCACTAGCTTATAAAAAAAACACTTAGGAAAAAGTGATTTTCAGTTTTGTGATCTCTCTAGGCTAATTAATTTTAATTATGGATGCAAAGGATTTCTACACAAAGGAATGAGAATGCCAGTTTTTATCTTCTCTATATAGGAGAACCATCTGAGAATTCTTGGATCTAAGTTTGACTCTCTTGATGTGAAGAAAATCTTGATGCCTTGTTTTCTCTGTGTGTTAATATTGCTAACCCAGGCTATCGTAAAAAGGAAGGAAGAAAAGAAACCAGCTTGACTACCATTGTCCCTGAATTTGGAAAGAATTATGTTGTGGTCTCTCCTCTGACTTTGACTTTGAAACGCTTACATATTATGCCCAAAAACTACAAGCTGCAAAATGCAGAAGGACCTTGAGGGCTGAAATAAGGAAAAACTTAGAAAGAAGCATAATGTAGTCACTGGTCACAGCCAGCACAGCTTCATGAGAGAAAATCCTGCTTATCATACCTGATTTCCTCTTATGACAAGGTAAATGTCACCTAGTTGATCAAGGGAAGTCTGATGTAATCTTTTTGGATTCCGGTAAAGCTTTTGTTTAGTTTTTTGTTTTTTTTACTGTCTCTCACAGTATCTTTGTGGACAAAATGTTCAGCACATGGATAAACACATCGTGGTGGATGAAAAATTGGCTCATGGATAAGAGGCTAACAGTGAATGGGGTGATATCAGACTGGAGACATCTCACTAGTGGGGTTCCACAGGACTCCATCTTCAGCCCTGTGCTCTTCAATATCTTCATAAATGACTTGGGCGCAGGACTGGAAGGGATTCTGTGCAAGTCTGCAGATGAGACAAACCTGGGAGGAGCTGTTGACTCCCTCAAAGGCAGGGAGGCCCTGCAGAGGGAACCTGACAAATTTGAGGACTGGGCAATCACCAACCATATGAGGTTCAAGAAGGGAAAGTGCTGGATTCTGCACCTGGGATGGGGCAACCCTGGATATACGTAAAGACTGGGGAGTGAGATGCTGGAAAGGAGTGCCATGGAAAGGAACCCGGGGGTGCTGGTTGATGACAAGTTGAATCTGAGTCAGCAGTGCCCTGGCAGCCAGGAGGGCCAACTGTGTCCTGGGGGGCATCAGGCACTGCATCACCGGTCGGACAAGGAAGGCGATTGTCCCGCTCTGCTCTGCACTGGGGCGGCCTCATCTTGGATATCGTGTGCAGTTTTGGGCACTGCAATATAAGACATTAATTAATATTAAGCTATTAGAGAGTGTCCAAAGGAGGGCAACAAAGATGGTGAAAAGCCTTGAGGGGAAGCCATATGTGGAGTGGCTGAGGTCAATTGTTCTGTTCAGCCTGGAGGAGACTGAGGGGAGACTTCATTGCAGTCTGCAACTTCCTTGTGAGGTGAAGAGGAGGGGCAGGCACTGATCTCTTCTCTGTGGTGACCAGTGACAGGATTCAAGAGAATGGCCTGAAGTTGTGTCAGGGAAGGTTTAGGCTGGATATTAGGAAATTGGATATTTCTTCACCTAGAGGGATGCTGGAAACTGGAAGAGGCTCCCGAGGGAAGTGGTCACAGCACCAAGCCTGTCTGAATTCAAGAAGCATTTAGAATGCTCTGAGGCACATGGTGTGACTCTTAGGGATGGTTTTGTGCAGGGTTAAGAGTTGGACTTGGTGATCCTGATGTCTCCCTTCCAGCTCAGTATATTCTGTGATTCTGCGATATATGCTGCATTTTCAAGTAGGCAGACTAGACAACTTGGCACTCAGTACACCAGTTTGAAGATCCAAATCTGAGATCTGTATCTTTCTCTGTGCTAAAAAGGGATATGCAATTTAGAGTTTATATTCTGAAGCAGTCAGGTGGCTGAATCTTGCTTGGAATCTAAGCCCAGGTCCTTTTTCTACTGTGATTTTCTGGGGTTTTGGGTAAAAAATTAGCTTTTGCATCACTTTGGCAAAAACAAAGATCATGCAAACATTTGGTACTGGCATTAGAATTTTATTCTTTAGCATAATATTATAATTTTTCGATTTAATTTATTTCAGTGACATTTTGCTAAAATAAAACAGGAAAGAGAATTTCTCAGTTGCAGTTGGCCATTTCTTAAACATTGTACACTTTCAAAATATTTATGGTTATTTATTTTTAAAAGTAAAATGAAAAGGTAAAGATATTTGAATTCAAACAAGAGATTCTTCCATTCACAATCAATAATATTTCGTATAGTTGATCCTACAGCCAACTAGTTATCTTGAAATGATAGTATCTTACCCACTTTCATGGCAAATAGCAATGCTGGAATGATATCTGAAGCCATGGCCATTCTTCTTCCCCCATGAATGCAAACAGTTAGTATTACCAAAAAAATATTTTTCTTCTACTCTTATCATGACGCTTTATTTTTTGGTCCTACTACTCCTAGCACCTCTTCCTCACCTCTTCCCCACCTCTTCCTTTTTCTTCTAATTGAAGTGTAATAATCATATAGTTTGTCCTGTGTCCTGACTTCCTTCCATTTCTCTTCTTTTAATATTTTTTCCATCATTTGATTTCTTTCTTATTTCTGTATCTTTTTCTTTCTCTTTTATGGCAGGCTTACAAGCATCTCTCTTTATTTTATCTGTTGCTTCAGCAGTGATTTTTCACTGCCTTTATAGCTGTTCTGTGAGGATTTGCAGCTGCATTCCCATGACTCCTCTTCACCCTGGCAGAAACTCACATTTTTTTTCCAACAACTCTCGCCTGCTTATTGTAAGGGTGGATGTCTTGCTCCTAGTCTGTCAGTCCTTTTATTAATTAATAAAGACTAACTGAGGAGTGGTTTTGTTAATAAGTGTGTTAAACCTCTAAGTATACCCTGAATGAATTCAGCATTTTCTGTAATCAGAACATTTTCCTACTGACCTGGATCATGTATTTCATAAAAACTTGTTGCCTTCTAGTTTGCAGTCTAACAGCCTACCAAGCATTACAGTTTGGGTTTAACAGAAAACTTGATGCTAAAATCAGAGCAAATTCTGAATCCTGACTGAAGAGTCAAGAAAATCTCGGTAAGCCTGACTCATTCTTAAGTAAAAGTGGGCTGTTTCATGTCTGTTGTTGGAAATCACTTAAAATTCAGTGGTTGTCCAGAGATAGTTCAAACTAAGACAGAAAGCACTCTATTCAGTTTTGTATTGATAACTCCCACCATATTACACTATTAAGGCATTATGCTGTTACCACTACACTATTAAGGTATCCTTTAATTGGACCACAATTTCCTGTTACCATGGAGAACACCCTGGTACAGAAGAGCTGAGAATAAAGTTGAATTCTTTTTAGCATTTAAAATAGATGGCCTCAGCTTTGGAGTCTGTGTTTTAAAAATTGGAGAACTTGCTCTAGTTAATTTCTAGAGTGTAGTTAGCCACATACCAGAGATTGTAGTACAGTAAAGGCTGATAATAGAAGGTAAAGGATGATAAAAGCCCAGGAGAAAAATGTGTGTCACAATGGTGGAGCTCTGGACCATCTTACCTTACTGCTCCATACACTTAACAGAGCAAACAACAGCCCAAGAACAGGATTTATTCCACTCTTAGCTAGAGATCCAAACACCCAGTGACCCTTGGGCAACTACAAAAAGCCATAACTCTTATTCAGACAGATAACCATTAGGTGTATACAGCTGGGAGATGTTTTAACTATGGAATATACCATATATTAACTACTTGCTATTAATTAATAATGAGGGAGGCAGAGGGTTAGTGGGAACCCTATTGCTTTCTACAACTTGAAAGGAGGCAGTAACAAGGTGGGGATCAGTCTCTTTTCACAGGTAACAAGAGATAGGACAAGAGGAAATAGCCTCAAGTTGTGCCAGGGGAGGCTTAGGTTGGATGTGAGGGAAAATTTCCTGGAAGTGTTCAAAAACTGTGTGGATGTGGTGCTTAGAGACATAGTTTAGTAGTAGCCCAGGCAGTGTTTTGTTAATGCTTGCCGTCCATGAAATTAGAGGCATTTTCAACCTTAATGATTCTATGATTCTATGCCATACCTTGAAAAAGATACACTATGTAAAGTTATCTAAATTATAATTGTCTTCATTTTACATTTATCATTATAAAGAACACAATAACTGACTGTCTTTGGGACACCACTTTCAAGTATGAAATGGTTCTTAAGGTGGTTGTCTTTAATGTGGTTGGCAGTACAAAGTGTTGCATACACGGAATTTGTTAATGTGAAATAAAAAAAAGAAGACATTATTTTCAGTTCTATACAAAAGACCAGTGGGAGAGAAAAGAGAGATGAAATTAAAAAGAATACAAATGAAAAGGAAAAAATGGTAGATGAAATATTTTTCAGTGATTACAGATAATAAAAAGTAATTAAAAAAGCTACTTCGCCAAAAGGAATGTAGCAGGCCTCCTTATCTAACACCATACATGATTCTTTTGAGTACCTCTCCAAACAAATTATTTTAGGGTCTTTCATGCTAAATTTTATACCTTTTTTCTTTATCATGTGTAATTATAATAGTTATGAGTGCAAAGCTTGAAAGAAAATATTGTACTGACCTGTTGTGTGTATTAAGGCAGAAAAGGCTGTGACACTCATGCGTGAAACTGCATATTAAATATCAATATGAGGCAAGTGAACTAACATAGTACCTGACAACACAAAAATATATTTTTTATTAGGATTTGTTACAATAAAGAAAGTACATTTCTCTGTAGAAAAAATAATTATAGAAAATGATTTTCAAATCTTAAACCACAGAAATTATTGTAACCAAAAGAAATGTTCAGCTTTTATCACACAACTATTCGACTGTTAGTAAAAAGCAAACCTTGCAAGTGTTTACTGTTAGTAGATTTATACAATAATAAGTCTAATTCTGGTTTGACCTATGACAGACTGCAAAAATGAAGTTTGTGTTGGATTCATTTACTTAATTCTAGTCTTAAAGATCCTTGCTACAGTTCCTCTTCTTTCTTAAATAGCTTTAAAGAAAAAAATCACAATTCGAGGGAAGGGGCTGTTTGTTTCTTTGTTTTAAATGACAGTTCATTAATCTTTTACTCCATTGAGATGACTGAAAATTCTAATGTGTTTTTGTGGTTTATTTTAAAAATCTACATTTTAACAATGTCTCTTGACATTAGTAGACTTTATATAGTTTATGTGTGCGAGTGCATTCTGAAAAGGATAGTGACATGTAGACAACAGACCTATACTGACTTTCAAGTAACATTTTCATTAAAACGATGTTTCATTTCATATTTATCTTTATATTTTTAACAAGTGAGCCATTTTTGCTGAAAAAAAGTCCTAAACATGCTGCTTACTTTAATAGAATGAACTGTAACAATTTTTAATCAAAGTAGGAAAATCATCACTTGCTGTGGTAATATTAATAGGCTCAAAAAAGAGAACATATTTCAAATTTTTAGATACTTACTCAATTTACTGTTGAAATTCCTGAGGGGCTTTTCTGTTTTGTTTTGGTTTTTGTTTTTTTTTTTTTTTTTCCCACAGAACAGAGATATTTGATCTATATTGTCACTTAAAAATGGACTATTGCTCTGAGTGTCACCTTCTTTTACCATTCCAGATAATACACTTAATTTTGCACCTTGACTCTTTGAAGTATATCTAAGGGGTCATCTCTTTTTAATAGGTTACTGAGGAGAATCTCTCCTGTGCTCTTAGGTTTGCACAGGTTGTCCAGAATTTGAGGGTAAAACTTTGGTGTCACCCGACCCTATATACAGAGATGCCTAGACATGGCAAGTCTTATTGTATTTGTTAAGGTACAAATACTGTTTACTTCTTCAAAAACTCTTTTTAATAGCTTTCTAGTAGTTTGTTTGACTATATTCTTATTAATGATGTTATTCTGAGAGCAGGTATATCTACGTTGCTAAATAATCTATCCCTTCTCTGCTAGACAGAGACCTGCTCCTGTGATTGCCTAAGCAATAAACATTTTATTTCACTCTTGGGATCTCTCTTAGATTCATGAGACTCGAGTATTCCTGAATAAAGCATATATCCACTTCTGACTCAAGGGACTAGCCACACAGTCCAATGTAAACAAGACAACATAAAAACGCAATTCAACCCACACTTTACACAGTGCTCCAAAACTGTCCCAACATGCTTGGCACACTTATTGGTCCCTGTATCATCACCACAAGGTATGTAACACATACAAAATAGTCATACCATATAAAAAATACTTCGGTGGGATAAAGTACTGCTATTGCAATGCTTTGGACACACTAAGCTGGGGTAAAAGTAAAACAAACAAACAAACAAAAAGAACTAAAAAGACACAAATTCCTTATGTCTTACTGTCACAGGAGTAGTGCATGAGGCCAGAAGACCCAGTGCTGTTCATACATAGTAAATAATAAAATAATATTTAATTTTCTATGGAAGGAAAAATCACTTTCCTCTCTATAGAAAGCCTTGAACAGCGTCATTGCAAGCTACTTCTCATCACTTGTCCTAAGACTAAGCATCAGTCCCTGGGATCAAGGCACTTAGAAAGGTACATTTAGCTAAAAGTATGTCCTTAAGGGTAAATAAGAAGGGGCAAAAGACTTTGTGCTATGTTTATTTTCCAAGATACCAAGGCCTGTTCTCATTCCCTGCAAACAAGTGGCACAGTCTACCATGTGTCTATACCACTAAGCAGGAAATCACTTCCATTGGGACTACTTGGAGCAAGGTGCAGCTACTGCTTTTGCATGAACTGTGACAAACATCATCTGGGAGATCATAGCTCATCGTCATCATCATCATCATGGTTGGACTTCATGGACGAAGATTTGGGAAAGGCTTTACCCACACTTGCAGCAAGTGTGCTGATGGCTAAAAAGGCCAATGCAAGATCATAGCTAATTTTAAGCAGAATGGATGAGTAGCAGTGCTTCTTGGCTCTAAGAACCACTGCTTAGAGCCAAGAAGTACAAGAAGGGCTGTCTACTAATACAATGCAGTTTTCTCTGCATTATAGGGTTTCATGAAAATTGAGTCACACATTATTAGTTACTAAATTTTTTATTCTAGCATTTTTTTCTACAGTATTTGTTTACTCCAGACTCAGAGAAAATCTCCCAAACTCCCAAATCTCCCAAATCTCTCAGAGAAAATAAGAGATGCACTGTCATTTCTCTGTTCTGTGACTCAATGCTTCTTTCCTATATTATTATAAATTATACTACATTTGCTCTTTGTCATGTTGTGTTATGAATAAATTGCAACTTTGTTCCTAAGATCACTACCTGATTTCTTCAACTTTCATTTTTTAATCCCTCTTGTTGTTTGCAAAGAAAGAGTTTCAGACCTTCATTTTTTCTTAGATATGGTTTTTTACTCTTTTCTTTCAAAAATTTATTTTGTTTTCTATATCCATTTACTCAACTCCTCTAGCTTGACTTTTGTTATGTTTATGTCCTTGATAGGGTTTGAATGGTCCCCTGAATAAGTGCAATCTGCAAATAGTATTAGCATAATGGTTGTTACTTTCTAAGTGGTCTAATGAAGTTGTTAAAAAAGGGCAGTTGTAACTCACTTGACAAGTTCACCAGAGTTCCTGACCCCAAACATGCTATGTCGAGCAACACAGTTTATAAGATCTATTTATTATGAATGACTAAACAAGGAAAGTTTTGAGTTGTATTTTTATTGGGCATTATCTTTTCTTTTAATAAGGTTTTATACCACACTTTCATTTAAAAGTTTGAAAATATAAAAATCAAATTAAATTGCATAGAACTATCTTTTTAATGAATGGAATAAAGGGGAGAAGGAAAGTTAGAAATTTCTGAAATTCCCAGAACTGGAAGAAACCAAATTCATCATTACAGCATTGAAAGCATCCCCTGAAATTGATTCTGATCCTGGTGTACACAAAAAACCTGGGAAGATTTATGAAATTATTTGGCTGCCTTTTTCTTTCACGGCTGACATTTTTGATTCCAAAATTGGGGTCCAAAACTGATGCTTTTCTCCTGTCACCCTTTGCTCATATGTATTTTCTGAATAAGGTTCTAGCAGGCATGCTCAGAAATGCCTTTGTCTTGGAAGTACTCAAAGACTTTTAGTTCTTTTTTTTCGTATCTGACATATCCACAAATAATCTCCACTACCTGATTTCATTTCATAGATACTTTCACAAAATATCTGCTGGATTTTAGCCAGCAGAGGCCTCAGGCCTGTTCCGATTTGATTGCTCAGTGATTAATCCATTTAAGATATGAGAAACCAAGGCTCAATTTCTTTCTTTGCCTCAGTATTTCTGATGTGAATGCACTAAGGACTTGTTCTGCAACGGTGCACTTACAGTCTGCCCTGCTCAATCAGTTCCACTGTGCATATTCTGGGTAAATATTCATTAGGCTGAAGAGAGAGCATGCAAAAGCTAGTAAAAGGATTTGGCCCTGGGCTAATAGACTGAAAGCACCATTTTATTCTCCCTGCACAGGGCATGGATAGAACGTGGTAACTCAGAGTGGAATTATGAAATGGTGCACTTAGGTGAGATGCTACTAATAGGTTGCCAGAGAACTACTATAGAGATCTTACCTTCCACAGGGCACCTGTGTTTCATCCCTAGTCTTAGAAGCCATCACCAAAAAAATAACAATCGTTTTAAGTCTTCAATTAGAGATGAACCATTTATTTTACTGCACTAAATACCAGTTAAATAGGTAAATATAAATATATAAATACAGTTATTTTAATGTAGGTAGGTATTTCTTGTATAGTCATATAAAAAAGACATCTTTGCATCTTAATATTAGAAAACTTTTCTAAAGAGTCTTGACTGAAGCTCTAAGAACCACTGATTCACTGGTATGGTGTTTATTTGCATTCTTAATAATATTTAACATTTTCAGCATTTTACATCTATCTCAATTACTAAATCCAGAAGATCTAGTTGAGGGGATGTATGTGTGGAAACTCAAACACTAAAATCTGTACTGTCACATGGTGGTGCTGTTGGATAAGAAAAACGTAGAGAAATAACAGTAAGAAAGATTTTTATGGTGAGTTAAATAAAATTAAAAGAACGACAGCTTCATTCACCTCTGTAATTTCCAATCTTTCATTTCTTCTTTTGACACAAAGATTTTAAATTAGGCAGAATTGTTATTCCTGGTGGCTTGTATTCTCAATAACTCACACAGTGGATACAAATCTTTAACATGAATGTCATGCCTCTGAAGACTAACAGTTAACGAGGCTATTATTTTCATTTTTAAATTGACCAAACGTGAGACAGAAAATTGGTGGTTTCACATCTCTTACTGTCATCTGTCAGTTCAAATTTTATTCTTTATCCTTTAAAACCTTTTATAATATGAATCCCTAAATCATCAGTCGATTCAATACCATATTTTGTATTGCAACAAGTATTTCATTAATCCAATAACCTTGTTTACCAGAAATAAATGGCACATTTTGAAAAAAAAATGAATACCAGCTCCAATTGCTTTGGCTGATGTAACATCTTAACATTGAACTACACGTTCAGAACCTTGCGATCATCTAATTTACAATCCTTCTTCAGGAATATTCTTTTTTTCTAAAAGATGTTCAATGCAGCAGCTGTAAACAAAGTCTTCAATTTGGCAATCATCTCTGTTTATCATAGTTCAAGCTAAATAGTTCAAGCTAAAATCATTGAAAATTTCACCAGACTACCATGGGATATTTCAGTATGGAAGAACATGGAGGTGTCCATTTTAAATATTATTGTATAGACTAATTATGCAGTGCTTGACTGATAAAGTGGGGGTAATGGTATACTTGGCTTTTGAGGTGTTGAGCTGAAATTATGTTTTAATTATAGAAGTCACTATTGTGTTAATTCTTCCAACAGGTTTAGTGAATTTTGAACTTCTGGTGCTCCCACTGGGATTACATTATAGCACTGTATGTGAGGTCAGAAAAGATGTCAGAGCTTTAGCAGGGATTTTCAATGACAAAATGAAAGTTTTTGAATCGTACTTTGCTTTAAAGGAAGGGACTCAGCAGTGGTACTCTTTGTCACATTGGTAGGCAGTCACATCATTAGCATCTGTGACTTATAAGAATAGGAAGCCTGAGGGCATAAATTTTACCTCTTTATAGTTAAAAGATGAGGCACTCAGACTGTGCCTGTGGCTAACTGCTGTGTTCAATATAAGGGGCAGAATACGTTTAGAGTGTATTTCCACCTTTCACCTTTGTGCCCTATGTGTTTTGGTGTTTTGGTATTTTGTGGGGTTTTTTTGTTTGGTTGGTTGGGTTTTTTTTTTAGTTTGTTTCCTTTTTTTTTTTTTTATTTTGCTTTGGATTCAAATCCTGAGTCAGCTCTTAAGCATCTTGAACTCCCATTGAGATCAGCAGCATTTTTGAATGTAGAGTATGTTATCAGCACATTTTTAGATGCAGACTATGTTATCAGGACCTCTTGGGATCTGGTTCAAAGCCTTGCTGTGTTTGATTTATTTTAGATGTGTTTGATTTGTATTTTATTAAAAGAAGCCCCTTCAAAGGTAATGGATAACATGCTTCAAAGACAAAATGCACTTGTGATCTCACAGAACCAGCATGGTCTGTTGGGTAAGTATTAGCCTGGGAAAACAAGGTTGGGATTTCTGGGTATTTCCATCATCATTCACTACCATGCTGAATGGTCTGCAGTAAGTGGTTCCCTCACTGTGGCTTTGGCAGTTCATTTGTTTGTTTCTGTTTGTTTGGGGTTTTTTGCTCTTTTTTTTTTTTTTTTGTCTGTAAATACAGATGGTTGATAAAAAGCTGATGTGAAAATTTGGCATTGTTACCATAATCAGAAGAAAGTAGTGCTTCTTTCCAGTGTGGAAAAAAGGACATGAAGAGGACCTTGAAATTGTCAGGCAAAATCTGCATGTTCTCTATTTCTTTACATATATTTGTATCTAAATATATGAGTTCAGTCTCTTTCTCCTTTCTGTGTAACTCTGTATTTGCTAAGTATTTCTAAGCTAACTGTTGAGTGCAAAAAACCTTTTTTCAAGATGTAAGAGAGCAGTAAGTCCAGATAAAATACAGAAGTACACATTTCACACTCACATATTCTTTGTTTCTCATCCATTATCCAATCTGCTGTAGGAAAAGCTTGTATATGTGACATGAGACTAACAAAAACATTGTAGTAATCAGTATTTTCAATTCCTAGCATCTCTTTGTTTGACACCTAAAACCATGTGAGTTGTTTTCTTCCTGCTGTGGTAAACAGTCTCATTTTCTTACCATTCTCTTAAACATTGTAGTCATGGAGAATAGCTGTCTCTCTAGGGGATGTGTATACTACAGTTTGTACCTCGAGTCCCAGAGTAAACATAAACATTTATGCTGTTATGTCAGTAATATAACCTCCCCACTCCAGCTGAGTATTCCCCTGATTATGCAGCCAAGAATCGCATTAGCCCTCTCAGCCACAGCAGCACACTGGGAGCTAGCAAGATCATGTTCAGCTGTTTTTAACTTAAAGAAACAGATTGTTAGAAAACAACATGTCCTCAGTTTCGTTGATTTAGAGCCTGGGTAAGTCTCAGTGAAGTGAGAGTTTGGGGACTTCAGCAAGATCAAATACAGCCATATTCTTGTCTAAATAGGAAATATTTAATGCAGTATTACAGTTTAGCTTGCCTGCTTAACATCATTTTGAGATGCTCACTTCTCCTGCCACGCTAGACAGCTGACACTGTCACTGAAGGGAGCAGAAAGTAATTGATAATTAAGGAGATAATGGATAGTAGAAATTCACTAAAGAATACGGGTGATATTTCCATGTCTGTCTTTTTTTTCTACACTTCATTTTCTTTTTGCTCTGTGTCTTGATGCAGCCAGTGCACAGAAAAACATGATCATAGAGCTTTAGTTTTATTAGAAGATGGAGAGCCAGGTTTTCTTGATGCTGTTTTCACACCCAGTGCAAACTGGCCCCAGAGCTGCTGTAAGCAGTCTGGCAAGTTCATTGGGGTGCAGAGGTGATCCAAAACTAAAAATGAGCAGGGATTTCTCTCTCTCTTCTCTTGCCCAAAGCTGGGAAAAACTGGCATTGGTCTGAGAAAGCATAAATGGCCAGTGTGTCATTTTGCCCGTAGTATTTTACCTTGCAAGGGTAGAGAGTTCAAAATCACTTCCTTTTTATAGTTTGGCGAAATTAAGACTAATTTGGTTTCTATACAGGCCTTAGTTAATAAATAACAACACTGAAACCAAATTATAATCCAAGTCCTTGCTGGTGGGGAATTTTGCTTCTAGTGTAAGCCAAAGGGGCATCACAGTGCTCTGATTCAACACCGGGCCTTATGCCACCCTCTCAAACTGGCTGATATTCCAGTTGATATTTGCGTATCAGCTGATGCCGAGTATGTCACCTCTGTTTTCAAGTTTCATGCAGAGATAGAACAAAACGAAAAATCCCTATGCATTTATGCTGTAGTGTATTTATCTAAACTCTACCTTTCTTTTAGCCACAGATCTAAACATAATGTCTCCATATGTTTCTTCAGCAAAGTAATTCTAGCCTGTCACGGTCCTAATATTTTCCTGCTATTTACCCCTTCTCCCTAACTTTTACTATCTGAAAGCTTGAATAGCCACATCATAAACTGTTTCAGGGACTTGATTCAGTTAAGGACTAACAAGTTTATTTATTTGTTTGTTTGTTTTATTTCTTCTTTTACCCTGTGAATTTTCATCCATTCAGCTCACCATAATGTTTCAATACATGATTACAGAAGACATAGTGCCAGTGCAAGGCAGTAGAGTGCACAGCAGGGGATGGAAAAAGCAGCTGAGATCACAGCAGTCTCAATTTAGATTTGTTGCAATGATTATGGATATGCACCTTTCATTTCCTGAATTTAAGCTGCTGCTGAGAGAAGTGATCCCCAGGGAACTGTTCAGGAACCTGGACAAAAATATTTTAACCAGATCAGTTCATCATGCAGCTATATGAACTTCATGGAGTTGGCAGTTCAGAGGTGACAGAAGCTAGAGGCAAGAAAAAGAGAGAATGAGGGATATATCTTTAGTGACTGTTACAGTTTATTTCATCCTAAAGTAGTATTGAAACTTTGTGTGTTTTAACTGAAATGTGCTTTAATTAAAGAAAATAAATCAATTCTCTAATTTCTTAACTAGTTTAAAAGAGTTACTGTTGTGTTCCTTGAAACCATACGTGTTTAGACACTAACAGTTTTCCGGAGGAATTTCACCCTGACCATCCTTCACAACCTTACCCCTTCTTCTGTCTCTCTTCTGTGCCTTCTCAGCTCCTCTAGATGCACATAATGCAAGGAATGTTGTAGAAGAACGTGTTTCTATGCTGTTATTATTTGCTGATTTGGAAGATTTCAAGGCTGTTGGCCTTCAGTTCATAAACAATTCTGGTTGTCTCTAGTCGTATTAGTTGCCTGTGAATACTATTCAAACATGTATCAAATATCTTATGATAAATTGGAGATGACAAACAGTGCAAACCAGATATGTGTGAAACTTGATATCCAGACAGGAATATGTCAGTATTCTTGATAAGCTTTTATCAAACTTGCAAACTTCAAAGAATACACTTCCATACTTTATTAAGTATCACCATAAAAACATGGTTGTTTTCTAAAATATTACCCACCACTGAAAATACGGCTGTTTCTGAATTGTCCAGGACATTACAGTAACATGGTTGCAAACTAGATTTATTCTACGTCCTTCAGGCTGAGCTCCTAAAATGAAACACGACTGATTAAATTGTGTTTTGTGAAAAATCAAGCAAACATGGGAATTTTTCTTAAAGAAAATTTTTCAATTTTGTGTTCATTTCCTTGGTTTAATGGAATAAAATATGATTATGTCAAAAGTGTTCCATCTATGAATTTTACCAAATATATAATTATAAAACTCATTTTAACAAAAGTAGAAATAGAAAAGTAGGAAAGAAAATATTTAACTAACACTGAAAAAGGAATTAAAGTATTTAATATTAACCCTACTCATTAACCTATTTCTACTTAAAAAATAACAATTTGTGATAACAAGGATGAATATAAAATAAATATTAAATGAATATAAAATGAATATTAAAAGTGGTTTTTTTTCAGAAATGGAAAAAATGTGGTTAGGACACATACCGTACAAATGGAATCTTAACATATTTTTGAAACCCTAATTAGGCACTTTAAAATACTTTTTCTCCTAGTTCAAGAACAGGTTTTGTATTAATTGATGAAACTTTTACTTTTTGGGCAAATTTCTGGTTCCTTTTTCTATTATTAGAAAGTCTATGGTTTAATTAAATTACCTTATTGATTAGCATGGAATGGTCTTATATACAGCTTCTCATAACTTACCTAAGTCTTTTGTAGTTTACTTGTTATTTCTATTTAGTTAGAAAAAACTCCTTAGCCTATGGCATCTTCAATTTCCATTAGCATAAAAAAAAAAAGTAACCAGAAATATGTCTTTTATTAAAATGTCATCATTGGCATTTCAATAGGTACCAGAGGTCTCCAGCTGACTTCATCAGTAAACGGATTGGTGCAATTTCTCTCTAACCAGTGAATAAAGTCCCCAATATTTTACAGCTCTCATGTATACTTTGTTGTGAAAATGTACCTTTTGTGCAAAAGCCCAGTATAAAAACTCTTTGTAACATCTAATGTCTTCATCATGGATTTAGAGATAAAAAACTGGACAGCATAGCCTACACATGAATGCTGGAATGTGAATAGAAGGATGCAGGTGTGTAAGACAGCCTCTGTTCTTTCAAACTAGCAGGAATGTGTTTTGCTTCTTCACCCAGGTTTCACCTTCGAAGAGTCAAAATAACCAAATGTTGCATTAACACTGGAGCCCCAGCATTTAAATGTTTGTAAGCAGCACATAAATTTGAAAAACCAAAGAATTTTCTGTAACTATAAGCAGTGAAAGTTATAGTCTGCCAGTAAAAGTTCAGTTCAGAGTATTAATAGCACTGCTGAAGAATTTTGGTTGGAACAAACCACTAGACCTTAGCTAGTCCAGCTGCCACTCAAAGCTTGTTTCTGAGTTAGAGCAGTTTGCCCAGGGTCTTCCATATTTCCATGGGCACAGCTGGGACGCATATCCCAGCTGTTTACTGAGGAACAGAGGGTTATATGGAGGCTCAAGTGTTTTCTAGGCAGGTGTTTGGAAAGTCCCTCAAGGGTTCTTCTGGGTAGCAAATGTGTACATAAAATTCTATAATCTTTGTCTGTATAGGGAAGCCACTATTGTCTTGGAGATGCTCCAAGGCATAACCTTCACTCTTTGTGATGGTGTGGGCTGGAGGTCTTGGACAGGTTCAGTCAACTTCTAGCAATCTGCATGGATCTGTTCTTGTGGCTCGGCAGGGCATTTTCACAAATTACCCCTCAACATATATTTCATTTTTCTATGGTTTGGTTTCTTTCCTTACTTTTTTTAAAAAAACCTACTTCTCATTCCACACACATAAGGACATCATAGAAGACATTCATATAAATGTCATTTCTAACACTCTCTGCAGCCTCAGGTGGGACAGCTGAGGAAGTCCTACAAAGTCCATTTTGGCTGAGGACACCACTATCCTTAGAGGTACCTGAATCAGCCAGGGCAAGGTACCATTTGTACAATAGCACCTTTGCTATGCTGACACCGCCATCTTCAAGCCCTTTTTCCTTGTTTTTACTTGCTAATTCCCGTAATGTTTTGTTCCTGTTTCTGTGCTCTTCTTGTGCCACTGATTTCTAGAGCTTCCTGTCAGTTAAGGAGGAAACCCATCATAAATCTGCCTGCCCTCCAAAACTTTCTGCTCAGTAGCGGTTGTTTGTTTCCCTCTCATAGTTCACAGGCCTGGTAAGTCTGTCTCATACTTCTTTTTGCCTTGTTATGCCCCAAAGGTGTCCTTCTGCATAATTGTGCTCCGTTTTGGAACTCAATAGGTTTCAAAGTATAGTCTTAAAACTTACTCCTAGAAAATATCCTAACAGATACAATCCAGAATCTTCCTTTTTTTTCTTTTTTTTAAAAAAAAAAAAAAGTATTTTCCCTGATCTGTATTGAAGTACCTGAGTTACATATGCAAAACCCACTGAATTCTAAGCAATGACAGCTAAGCAAATAATTTGAAATAAATGTCTACCTTAATTAATCTTTTCCATTTGCACAATGTCTATAGGCAATTCATTATTTCTTCACATTAATTCAGTATTAAGATTTGCTCAACAGTTTTTCACTTAATTGATTGAAGGAGTAACTGGGAACAGTTCAAAGTACCTGTATGTTGTTCAGTATTCAGTTTGGCTGGCAATTAAAAAGCTGTTTCTGATCTGTAACCCTTCTACAGTTTCATAGAAAAGATCTCTTTGTCACCTGTATACCACAGTATCTGAGGACCTTGCAAACTTATACATACTTACAACTTATGAACTCTGGAATTTTTTTCTTTTTACTCTGTTTTATGGATGAGAAGCAGCATATATAAAGCCTTTAAAGGTGCTTAGACATAGTTCCACTAAATTAGAGAAGCAACATCTGTTGCCAGCTTACTTCCTGGAAAATTCAGCAGCCAATAAATATTTTGGCTCCCAGTACGGTATAAAGAAGAGCCAAGTGCCTAAGGAATGGATTTTTCTGAAACATGCAAGCTAAGCAGAGTCTATGTCAGTTAGATATGAGACAAATCCATACAGAAGGCCATAAATAAAAGCTGTGACTTACAATCCTTCCATTCTAGTCATCCAGAAAACAATTGATCCAACAAACTTAGGTCTGAGGCACTAATGCTGTTGAAAAAATAAGGGCACATCAATTTCTAGTAAGCACTATAGAAGCTTAAAATGCCCAGCTTCCCCTTGGGGATCAGTGGCAAGCTATTCATTGTTTCCAAATAGAAAATGCCTTCTGTTTCTTATAGGGACATCAGTGCACCTTAATGTACCTGACAGGCCTCACTCAGGACTTCCCTTCCCATGGCACCAGGAAGCTCATTACAACCCCTGCCTGAGCTGTGTTGCAGGTGTGCTTATCTCCAGCCCTGCCTTTGCCATCATCTGCTCTTGTTTCTCACTCCCTTGGTGCATCATGTTTCCTGTTGCGGGCTGTTGCTGGAGACTGTACCAGACCTTGGCACTATCTGCTGTGCTCAGACTCTGTGGGACCGTGCCCCATCAATCAGGTACTGTCCATGCTAGGGTCACCCTCAGCTGCCAACTTGTGCCCTTGGACAAGCAAGAGAAAATATCAATAAAGCTGCAAGATACAGCTCTATTATAGAACTGATAAGTGCAAAGGTATACCTCACCATACTCTTTGACCGTCAATGTTGTCATAATATTAAAAAAGTTCTGAAAGCAACCAGCTTCCTGGAACAGTTTTCCCCAAACTAGGAAGAGCAAAAATGACACCTAGTTCTCCCAAGGACATACTTATGAACAAAACTGAGAGTTCTACTTAGGTGAACTGGACTGAAACACTACAGATTATCTAGCAATAACCCCACAATCTGGTGGGGTTTTTTTCACCTGAACTGCTTAAATACATAAATTGGATTTTTAATATTAATTTATTAATTATTAGTTAGATAATTACAAATTATCCATATCAGTAAATGGAGTTTGGAGTTCTAAAACTACTCAGGAATCCAGCTAGGACTATGTGTATAGTTTGTACAGGAGAATTCTGGAGATATGAGACAACAGAAGAGATTGCTCATAGCCTATTCATTCTCAAGCATAGGATTCAAATGAAGTTTAAGAAACTGAAATCTAAATGTTGACATTTAGATGTCTCCTTGTAATTTTAAATGTCTACATAAGCCTAAATGTGAAAAACTTATTAGAAGTGAGGTAAACCTTCATGGGTTTGGAAGGGGGTTGTTATTTTGTTGTTGCTGCTAGTTAATTGTTTTTCTTCCTTATGATTGCAAAAAAAAGCAAAAAGGAACCAGAATTCCCATACTTCATACAGGTGGCATGTACTATTTACAAACACTTGTAAGTTCATAGCCTGACAGGAAAAAAAAAAAAAAAATTAAAAAGAGTTCATAAATGTTCTTCTGTTTGTTAGAAATTTTTGTAATTTTTGTTTTATTTGACTGTGCAGTTAATTGCACATAGTTGTTCTCCTTACATTTAGTGAAACCACATAAATACAAGTTGGAAAGACTTCTTTTATGCTCACATCTTTATTTTGATGGGCAAAAATGAGCAAATGTATGGCTACTATTAAAAAAACTGCTTTGTTTATATTCCTATTGATAATTCCATACCTTTTTTTTTAATAAATATCTTTTACAGTCACTCCCAACAAAGCTGGAAAACCTAAAGTTATTCAATAAAGAAAACAAAAATAATTTAATTTCTGTGAAGGTAGGGATGAGTTGATAACTCAGTAGATAAATTGCAGTGGCTCCAAATAAAATATCATCTTATGAATAAAACACAATCTTTCAGAATCCTCCAAATCAATAGACACCATATTTCTCAGTCAAAGGTTGAGTCTCAAGAATATATAACTCATTGTAAAAATTGGTTTTGAAACAATCTTTGGCACAGAACAGAATGAAAATGTGATAAACATTTCACTATCAAATATAAGCTTGTAACATTAGTTAGAAGCATAGGCCCAAACCCTACATGAGATTCCAGTGAATTGCCCAACTAAATATTTTCCAAGGCATGTGAAATAAAGAATAAGAAGCTTTAAATAAACCGTGATGTTTTGGATAAACGCTGCAAAAACATTACAGTTCTAACATGTTATCTGCCTGTGGTGACTTCATCTTATGATTCTAAATTTGTACTTCATAGAGATTATTGTCCTACAACTGATTTATTTTTCTTTCCTAAAAATACTGAGATACTTCTTCGATGAAGCTTTGTAAAGTTGTCTATTGTTCTTGGTCTGTTGCTTAAAAGTGAAAAGACCATAGTAAGTCACTGTAATGAATCAGCTGAAGATTCCCTGCAGTGATCTAATTTCATGGCTGTCCTGAATCTTGTAATGTGAAGTTTACACTGTGAATACTTTCTCATCAGTGAGTTTGAAGGAGAAAATTGGAACAAGCTTTTGTTGCAAGTAGGTTTTGTAACTCAGACTCCTGAGCAAAACTTTTAACTTGTCTCTTACCTTTCAAGACTCAGCGGCTGTATACATAGCTGATTTTTGAAGATTATTCCCTCAGGAATCTAATTCTTCATACACATCATGAAAGAAACCTGAACCTCATGATTCCTATGATTTTATAATTTTATTGATTGTATTAATTAATCTAGATGGATTTTTTCTCTGTATGCTGATTTCTTGGTCAGTAAAGTGGTTCTTTTATTGCCTCATAAACATATTGTGAAATAACTAGATGAAGATCATGCAGTGCTTTCTATGACGACACCAAACATGAAAATCTGACAGGAAAAGGGAAATTTAGTAGCCATTATCCTAAGAATTTTTAAAATTTAAAATTCTAGCTTTATTTATAGAGATTGCAATGGTGCAATGCTTGACACTAATTACATCTGCTAAAAGAATACAGGGGAAAAAAAGGAAGAAAAAAGCAAGAAAGTTCTTAGAATTACACTGTTGTAAAGCCTATCTGCTAGATACAAATTACCATCTGTCTGCTTTAAAAGTGTTAAAAATACTTGCTTATTTATTTCTAAAACCTGTATTAATTTCTGTCTTCTCTTGTGACATGGAGCATACATGGATGGTACTGGAGCAGGTCAGACAATTAAACATTACCTTAAATACCTAGAGATATTTCAAGTTCTCTGAGACATCTCACATCCAGGGCCTTCACTGAAGAGAGGTAAATACTATGCCAAAACTATGAGAGACTCACACTGCCCTTGGTTGGCACCTGAAAACTGGGTGAGATACTTGATCTCAAGTAATCATTTAAATAACTGAATTGAACTCCATTCTGTCACAAAGCCTGCAGAAATATATGAATCATAGGGCATAAGAATCTTCTCTAACACTGGAGTCAAAAGGAGCTACTGTTTCCAAAATGTTTAAGAAAATTTTGAACTTCAAGAATAAAAAATAAACATAACAAAATATATATAAAAAAAATATATGTGGGTCCACATCTGTTTGTTTAGCCTTCATCGAAGAAGTTGTAGAATCACAGACAATACAGCTGAGACCCAAATCATGTCACTATTATCTTTATCACACAAGCCAGGGAGTGGCATCCTCTAACTTTACACAATTTTTCAGTTATTCTATAAGTATTCAAGTATTTTATAAGTAGTGGAAGATATCACTGTCTCTCTGAGAAACACAGAGATAGGCACAAATTGCTGTTGACTTTTATTCCTCCACTGAGGAGAGCCAGTCCACCCAGACTTTTAGAGATGGTAGAGAGGGTGATGAGGTCAGACAGGCAATGGAAGATGAGAGATAGTCCTGGTGGAGAGTTCGCTACAGAAACAGCTGAACTTCAATTAGTATTTTCTCATCAAGTCCACTTGCTGCTATAATTAACTACCTTTTCACTTTGTATTCATGTCAACATTCATCCCAATATTTACTATGGGCTTGTCAGTCAAGCAGGAAATAAGATAAAATAATTTCCATTTTTGCTCAAAGGACATCAGTATTTAGTCTATTTGCAGGCTTCGGAGCATCCTGATATAAATACATACCCTTAGATAGGATCTGCACTTTTACAGATTAGACTGTGGTATTTGGAGCAGAAAGGGTTGAAAAGCCCAGGGTATGTGAAGAGACCTTTAGAGCACACATAAGGGTTTTAGGGTGTGCTGTGCTGAAGTGGCATGGAGGAATGTGCTCCTTTGGACCAGGACAGAGCTACTTTCTTGACAGTAGCTGGTATTCAGATTGTGTTTTACTTTTGTGCTGGAAACACTGTTGATAATACAGAGATGTTTTTGTTGCTGAGCAGCATTTACACAGCCTCAAAGCCTTTTGAGTCTCACCCCACCTCACCATTGATGAGGGTGGGAGTGCAAACACATTGGGAGGGGATACAGCTGGGACAGCTGATACCAGCTGACTCAAAGAGGTGTTCCAGACCATGTGGCATCATACTCATCATATAAGGAGTAGGAAGATGGAAGGAGGAAGAGGGAATGTTCAGAGTAGTGGTGCTTGTCTTCCCAAGTCACATGTGATGGAGCCCTGCTGGAGATGGCTGAACACCTGCCTGCCTATGGGAAGTGATGAATGAATCCCTTGTTTTGCTTTGCTTGTGTGAGTGGCTTTTTAACTTTACCTGTTAAATTGTCTTGATTTCAATCCATGAGTTTTCTCACTTTTACTCTTCTGATCCTCTCATCCATCCCACTAGTGGGTAGTGTGTGAGCAGCGTTGTGGTCCTTAGTTTTCAGCTGGGGCTAAACCATGACATGTTGAAAGAAACAGTATGAGTGTAGCTTCTACCTCTCAGCCTTCCACTGTAACCCTTGTCTTGTAACATCCATTTATTGTTTGAGAGCTAGTAACAGAGATTAGACTCAACATGTTAGGGATGATTGTTCGCTGAGTGCCTGCAATGCCCTTTGGAGACAGCAAGTGACTTGAATATTTCACACTAGTTAGGTGAAAGAAACCTCATACACTGTACTTCAGTAGTAACTGCTGCAGCACAAGACTTTCAAGAGTATCCTATAACTCAATGGGAAGGTGCATTTGGTAGTATGATTTAGAAGTGTATTGTCCCTCAGATCCCTGACCAGGTCTTTGTTTGGACATAAAAGGAATTTTTATTCTTACTGATAATTCTGACAGGGCTTGCAGCATTGTCAGATCATTTAGTCTTGTTCCATACCTGTTGATACATGGTAGAGTTTATAAATATTCACATGACTATCTGATGCCCTGTTTCCATGAATTGAAAGGCTATTATTGTTCCAGCTGTCAATCTGACTCAATTTTCTAAAGCAGCAGCAAACAAACAACACAAAACAAACAAACAAACAAACAAACAAAACACCTAAAACTCTTTATCAATTCTGAAATTAGGAAAAACTAATTACACAAAATCATCATTTTTCTTAAATATCTGATTTGCAAGCCAATGTAGTTCTTCAGACTTTCTGGCTGATTTGGTTTAATCCTGATGGGCAGTTACAGAATCACAGGATCAGCTATGTCTGGAAAGAACTCTAGGATTATCGAGTCCAACCTATGGCCTAACACTGCCTTCACAACTAGACCATGGCAATGAGTGCCACATCCAGTCTTTAATTCTTAAACACCTACAGGGATGGTGATTCCACCACCTCCCTGGGCAGCCCATTCAAATGCCCAATCACTCTTTCTGTGAAGAACTTCTTCCTAATGTCTAACCTAAAATCCACATAGCCTCTTGCTCACCTTCCCCTCACACCCCCAGTGTAACAGAGGCAAAGAAAAGGAAGAATAAAAGCAAGAAACTGGGAAGTCAAGATTAAAAAAAAAAAAAGTTTAATAAGTGAATTATAAGTGGAAGAAAATAGAAATAAACAAAATCAAGTGATCCCAAAACAATAATTCACCACTTCCCACAAGGATTCTGATGCCCAGTCATTCCTGTGAGAAATATGCCCTCAAAGCCCCTTCTTTTCCCTTTTTGTGCTTACCATGACATTATATGGTACAGAACATCTCTGGTCATGTCACCTGCTCAGTTGTGTCTCCTCCCAATAGATTGTGCACCCCGCAGGGGACAGAGTGAGAAGCAGAAAAGACCTTGACATTGTGCACTGCTCAGTCAGCAAACACTAGAACATTGGTATGTTATCAGTAGTGTTTGAATCTCATACCCAAAACACCGAACTGGATGAGGTGCTATGGAGAAAACTAACCCATACCCTAGCAAGGCCAGTACACTAGCTTTCACAATCTTCATGGGTTTTGGCAAATGGATTTGCCAATATTATGACTGGAAATTTTTAAGTGGGTCAAAGGAATTAGGCATAAAATCTTTTTTTTTTTTCTCTTTAAACCTGTGTACCTGACTTTCTCAGGCTTTTAATAATTTTCAGCAACCTTCTATGGCTTAAAGACATTTTTATTTAAGTAAAAATCATCTTAAGGAACCTTAAAATTACACTTTCAAAAATGAGCTGAATGGGAACAGGGGGAAACTGAGGGGGAACCTATGTACTCACACAATCTTATTTTTCTACTGTAGTCAAAGGTGAACCACTCAGGATTGATTCAGAGAACCTAGAACCAAGAGAGGCAATTTTCACTTTCTTCTCGGTGCAGAAGATGGAGAGAGATAGATAGTCACACAGTTACAAATCGCACTTGAGTTAGAAACATATGTGCTTTGTTTAATCATTATAATTGAAATTGTAACTTGAAATACCTCTTCATTTCACATTAACTCATTTTTCCTCTCCACACAAATTAGAGTTTTGGACTTCTGCCTAATATTTTCTCCTGATATGCTTTCAAAAAGATATGCCGTACTATACTGTAATATGCTTTGATACTATACTTGGCCTGCAAAGACTTTTTGGAGGCAACTTATGTCTGCTTCTGAAACCACTGCAAGTGTCTACATTGTGCTCTCAGACCAGCATTACAACAAAAAAATTACATAAGGCAGTGGTGACTCAGACTCATATTAAAACACTGAATTTAGCTAATGGAGTCACTTTAAATAACAGGTCTGACTAGTTCGTCTTCTATGCAACAATCTGAAAATCTTTACAAGAATTGAGTCACATTTAAACATCAAAACCCATGTTGCACAGTAACATAAATGGAGCACACACAACTTGAAAGGAAATTGGTTTTTTCCCTTGCATCAGTTGAAACACAAAGACATTTTTCTGCTGCATGTAAAAATCTGTGATGTCTGTTTAAATTACAGAAGGAACAATTATTTGTCATAGAAACTATTCCATAAAATTATTAGATCTGTTAGGAATATTATATGGATTTACTTAAATAAATGTGATTCATTTGAATGTTCAGTCTATGCATGTTCTGGAGTCTATTAATGAATTAAGATTTATTTTTTAACTCCACTTAGTTTATTGTATTAGAATCTTTACTCTGAATATGGTGAAGTTGTGGCTCAAAACAGAGACCAGAACATTAGTGATAGACCAGTGACCATGAATAATCATCATGGTCTCATTTAGGGAAAAATGAAAAGAGAACACAAAAGAGAGTTTTTATTACAGAATTCTCTTGATAATTTAAGGTTTATTGTATTAATATATTCTTCCTTCTTTTTCACTTCCACCTAAGTGCTGATATTACTATATCTATCTTCTTCATGTCTCAGGTTTGCATGCTTTTTCAGAGAATTGCAGAATTTTTGAGGTTGGAAGGGACCTCTGGAGATCATCTAGTCCTCCTGAGGCAGTGTGCTACAAGCCTATGAAAATAATAGAAGGAGTTAATAAATCATATTTTTCTTGAAAGAATTAGCCTTCAGGTTTGTGATCAGTAAAATAAAATTCAAATCTAAGAGACAAGCTGAAAGATTAATGATGCATTGTTTTTTTTAAACCTGCTTTTGCCTTCTGTGATCACATGAAATGGAAGAACTGCCCTTTCTGTTATCAATTCTTATCTTAAGTGCATGCTCTTGGTTCTGTCTCAGTTTAAAAGAAAACTAAAATGTCTATCTGGACTAGGAAGGGGCCCTCAAAAAGCCACCACAACCTTTAAAATTAAGAGACTTTAACCAGAAAATGTATAGAAAAGGATAACAGTTCTTTAATACAAATATATATATATAACCGAAAAACCAGAACAGAACAAACAGAAACACCATAACAAAAAACTGTCAAACAAATCAAGTCGTTCGGTGCAGGTCTATATAAGGACAGCGGGAGGCGATGCCGCGCCTCGGGAGGCAGCGGCCACAAAAGTCACTCACGAAAGCGAGACACAGACGGCAACCAGGGAGAGGTGTTGGTTCCAAAAAAACTCACGTGGGAATGGCGGCCACAAGGAACGGGCCGAAACCTTTCCCTTGGGCAGTGCAAAGACCCTCTGCTCGCCCTTCGTCCGTAAGTGTTGGGGGTGGGGGATTAGCAACTCCTCTGCAGGTGGCATCGGCCTTCAAGGAGTCTGTAGCAAATCCAGGTAGCGGTGACTGCTCTCTCTCTCTCATTCCGAGGAACAGCACAGGGAGAGAGGAGTTGGGGGGCCGAGCCAAGGGAGCTCCCTCCAAGTGATTCCACCAACCCAGCAAGTGGTGGCACCCGCATAGCTGTCTGTGCTAAGTGTGGCAAAAAAAACCCTGGAGAAAACCTCTCCCTCCCAGTCCCACCTCCCCTAACCCTCCCCAGCCATTAAGATGAAATGCAAAGCTATCAGCCATCCTTTTGTTAGCTAGTTCTAGACTGGGGGGGGGGGGAGGACGGGGAGCTCCAGCTCCCAAACCTCCGTGTTGGTAAGGGAGAGAAAAAAATTCCATGGAAGATTTTGAAACTATAACAGGTTCAGAGCAGTGAAAGTTTGTTTTAGTTTAGCTATCTGAGTTGCTGAAATATACATTGTTACTGATAGCGTGTTTATTTAATCCAGTTTCTAGCTGTAAACTATATTGGGTTTGTTTTACTGTGCACTGTATAATTCAGAAAGGCATACCCAGGGAGTTCAGGAGACCAAAACATGGGGAGAAGTCATCTCTTTCTTCCAGATTGCATTAAAATCATCTGTTCATTCTTTATAGTGCACTGGCCTGATTTTTCTTTAGACAAGTTTTATCAGACTCTGCTCTGTGGGTTTCTGTAGTCTCTTTGATTTACTCCAGTGCCATTGAAAGAAGGGTAAGGTTACATAGTTCTCACGAGACACCTAGTCAAAAGATGCAATTATAAAGACAAATTGTTACACTATTTTATGGCTGTTACTATGTTACTATGTCAAGGGCTTTGAGTCAGCTAGCACTATTGTGAGAAGCGGAAAACCTCTGTGTCTTGATCTAGCTTTACTTGGAAAGGAAATAAAATTTATGCATAAATCTCCCATTTCAATAAACAGAATTGCAGGAATGGAATCTGCAAATCTCTTGTCACAGTTCACTACCAAATTACTATGAATGACCATGTTTACTTTCTCCAGGAGATGTCACTCAAGACACTGGTAAATGTACATTTCAGAAGTTTGAAGTAGGAGAATAGTCAGAATGAACTACGGCATAAAGATCTGTTCACTCCAAAAATATCTTGGCCTATTTCAATATCATTACTGCTATATATATACATGTCAGGAGCAAGGAGCACAGTTTTCAGTTCTGTTCCTCTGTAAAATACACTTGTTTGCATCAGAGTCCATTAACAACTCATCATTTATTTACACCCACAGGAGAATGATGCTCTGAAGCAGTCCAAAGTCTTAAGAGAGAGATTTGGGGCAAAAAACAATTCGTACAGGAGTTATTGCAGCCTTAAGGAAACAGATATTGCTGGCAGTTTACTACATAGGCATTTTACATACCGATTTATTTTACTGTTGCATTAAAATAAGTAGCCTGTAAATATCTAGCAGTGTTTCATGTTACTAGGCATTTGGATCAGACTGAGAAATGACTCTTAGAAACCAGTATTTTTTGCTCCTAAACACAAGGAAAAAGAGAAGGGGAAGGAGAAGAAGAAGGAAAAAATTGAGGGGGGTGGAGTGTGGAGAGGAAGAAAAAGGGAAGAGGGGGGGGGGAAGAAAAACTAGGAAAAAACAGGGAATATTAAATACTGAAGTGTAAGGAGACAAATTGGCATGATTTTTTTATTCTCTTGTAGTTTTCTCAATGCTCTCAGAAAACCTTTACATTGAGCATGCAATGGAGGGCAATGTCATGATTTAATAGATTAAAAGCATGAGAGAGAAACTGTAAGAAGGAACAAAGATAGAGTCATGGTGGGTTGACCCTGGCTCCATGCCAGACACCCATCAAAGCATCTCTCTCAGTCCTGTCCCCAGCTACACAGGAAACTATAACAAAAGGTTCATGAGTTGAGATAAGGACAGGAAGAAATCACTCACCAGTTACTGTCATGGGTAAAAGAGACTCAACTTGGGGAAACTACTTGAATTTATTACCAACCAAATCAGAGCAGGATATTTAGAAGTAAACCAAATCTTAAAAAACCACGTTCCTCCCACCTCTCCCTCTTTCTTGTTCTCTCCTTCTTCTGCTGCAGTGGCACAGGTAGATGCAGAACTGGGGTTATGGTCAGTCCATCCCAGGTTGTTTCTGCTACTGCTCAGGGAGAGGATTCCTTCCCCTGCTCCACTGTGGGGTTCCTCCCATGGGAGAAAGTTGTCCACAAACTTCCCTGGTGTGTGTTCCTTTCATGGGCTACAATTCTGCATGAACTGCTCCAGTGTGGCTGCCTTTCACGAGGTGCAGTCCTTCGGGAACAAGCTTCTCCAGTGTGTGTGCCCCACAGGGTCACAAGTCCTACCAGGAAACCTGCTCCAGCATGGGCTCCTCCCTCCATGGGTTCACAGGTCCCTGTCAGGAACCTACTCCAGCATAAGCTTCCCACAGGCTCACAGACTTCTTTTGGGCATCCACCTGCTCTGGTATGGGTCTCCTCCACAGGCTGCAGGTGGATCTCTGCACTCCCATGGTCCTCTGTGCACTGCAGGGGCACAGATGCTCCACCATGGGCTGCAGTGGAACCTCAGCTCCAGTGCATGGACCATCTTATCCCTTACTTTGCCGCTGACCTTGGTGTCTACAGAGTTGTTCCTCTCACATATTATCACTTCTCTCTTCTCTGAGTCCAATTACATCTGCATGTAATAAGCTGTTAGTGAAAATTTTGCTGAAGACAAACCCTTATGAGGCCACATCAGCTTTGGCAGAAAAGAAAC
>JAWWMP010000001.1:61707645-61737427 GCA_035047865.1 Dendrocincla tyrannina
ATCTTAAGCCCTGTGCAATCAAGCTAATCTTGTAAAAAGCGCATGAGCAGAGGGGGCAGTTATCTGAGGAAGAGAACGAGCCTTCAGCCCAACGACCACCAGAAGGCAAAGAACAACTACCTAGCAACAGGTGGACACAGGTGCAGAGGCATCATGACCAGTTGCGAAACCTGGAAGAAGAATGTATAAAAGCCCCAGACGGGGCTCAGTTGCAGTCTGTTGGTAGGGCAGGAGACCACTAACTGCCCAGCGCTGTTTTGCTCACTAATAAATACTGGTAACTGCATATTTGCCTCTGCAGTTTATTACATGCACAATAACTTGTCTTAAATATGTTATTGCAGAGGCATTACTATAATTCATGACTGGCTCGGCCTTGGCCAGTGGCACATCCATTGGCTGGCATTGACTCTGTCAGACATGGGGAAAGATTCTGGCAGCTTCTCACAAAAGACACCCCTGTAGGCCCCTGCTACCAAAACCTGGCCATGCAAACCCAATACATTAGATAGTGGAATGCAAGGACAGCAACTGGGAAATGAAAGAAGCAGAGATAAGGGGAAAACAGAAAAAAGAATGTTTCTGAAAGTTCTCCAGACAACAAAGAGACTGGGCCAGGAAAAGTACAGTGGAGATTTTGCCTGGCCATGAGCAGAGATGCAGAAGAGAACTAGTGTCCTCAGAAGGAGAAAGAAGATGAATTGGGAGCCAGCAAATTAGCATAAATGAGCCGATGTGGGATGGATAAGATCACACTGGAAGAAAGACTTGGTCTCAGACTCTGTTAGCTCAAGAGGGCAGAGTCTGGATTATTGATTTATGAGCTACAGTCTCGGTGGAGAACAAAGGTTAATATTTAAGTCTCTACTTTTTATGACAATCATTTATAGCCCAGCACAAATTAGTATCACACAAAGAGCTAAAACTATACTAGTAACCAAAAAGTGGCAGGAATTCATTCCCTAGTTCTGCAGTTAATTGAGAGGATTTGACTGTATTCACTGTTAAAATCTTTAAGCCTCCAAAAGAGTGCACTTGAGGAAAATTTTGAATACTGTGTGCTGGCTTAAACCTCTTTGGGAGACTGATATGTGACCCAGATCAAAACTTTGACAAGGATTCTTTTAACTGTCTAACCATTCTGACAAATTGGTTTGCCAACACTGTTAATTTTCCCAGTACAGATATAGCCACTTAGTAAAATAATTGAGTATGGACCCAAACAGTAAGAATAAGTTCAATAGCTAAAAACTGTAGTACTATAAAGTATAGTTTTATGTTATATCAGAAATCGTGTGGCTAGTAGGACTAGGGTAGTGATAATTCTCCTGTACTCAGAACTGGTGAAGCCTCACCTTGAATCCTGTGTCCAGATTTTGGCCTCTCACTGCAAGAAAGACATTGAGGTGCTGGAGGGTGTCCAGAGAAGGGCATCGAAGCTGAGGAAGGGCCTGGAGCACAAGTCTTATGAGGAGCGGCTGAGGGAGCTGGGTTTTTTTAGTCTGGAAAAGGGGACTCAGGGGAAACCTCTATGCTCTATACAACTACTTGAAACAAGGTTGTAGCAAGATGAGGGTTGGTCTCATCTCCCAGGTAACAAGTGACAGGACAAGGAAATGTCCTCAACTTGTTCCAAGAGAGGTTTAGATAGGATATTAGGAAAAATTTCTTCACCAAAAGGTTTGTCAAGCTTTGGAATAGGCCGTCCAGGGAAGTGGTTGAGTCCTCATCACCTGAGTATTTAAAAGACATGTACATGTGGCACTTAGGGACATCACTTACTGGTGGACTTGGCAGTGTTAGGGGTTAACAGTTGGACCTGGTGATCTTAAAGGTCTTCTCCAACCTTAACAATTCTATGATTCTATATAGTTACAGGATTGTTCTACAGATTTCGCCTGTGGCAATTTTCAGTGTCACCATTATGATTTAAGCACAAAATGCATAACTCAAAAGATTTCCAAATTATGTTCTACTTAAGCGAGAACTTGTATGTAAAGCCTCTTAGTAGATGTTACATTCATTGCAAAGTAGAAATATACAAAAAGATCAAAGACAAAATAAAAAATTTGGGCTCTAATTAAGATGAATATTTGGCTAGCCTCTTTTTTTTTTTTTTTTTGAGAAAATATACACTTACTTTTTCAGCTGTAGTATATGGAAGATGTCCACACAAAAATATACCCATGACCATATATGTGTATTGGACAGCCCACACGTGATTAATGGTTTAGTATAAATTACAATATAAAACTATCAGTGGCACCTAATTTTCCAAAGCTGTTGTTGGATGTCTTTTTAAGCATGTTGCATGGTATGGTAATGTACATTTTAGCTTTCCTGGAATATCTTCGATGAGACAGAATATAATGTTGTTATAGTGGTTATGGTGAGAAACAGCCAGGCATTCTACAAGAACAAATCCTAGCATAATGGAAGTAGTCAGACTCTCTGGAGAAATAATTAGCAGGGATTACAGACCAGTCTGGCAAGTTGTAGGTGAAAACTGAAATTCAAACTTCTGGAAACCTTGTGCTGAGAATGGACTGGTTCCAGAAAGCCTGTTAATAAATTTGCTTTAAAAAAACAGTATGTCTTAAAATTTTAGACATATTTAAAAAAAATATTGTTGAAATGGGAAACTTAATTAATATTAAGCAACTGAGAAGAAAGATAAATAAACAGAATACCCCTTTTACTCTTACAGAGGAGGACTGTGCACCCCATATTGAGGTTTTCACTCCTTGGATCTCAAAAAAAAACAAAAAACACCCAAAAAACCCCAAACCAACCAACAAAAAAAAACCCAAACAAACAAACAAACAAAAAAATCAACCATAACAGAGTTGCCGTTTCTTTCAATGCAGAAAATTCATTGTTTATGAACTCTATAGTTTAGAGGGGGGGAGGGATGTCCCATATTTCTTTTAGCCTAAGGAAAAGTCTTTTATTACAGGTAATTTGCCTATACTGTAAATCACTAATATCTAAATATTTATAAGTATTACAGCTTATAGTTTTTACTGTATTCTAAAATAATCCAATTTTTTTGAGCATTAAAAAAATGAAAACTATCAAGAGAATCAGTCTTATATAGAGTGCTAATTGCTCATAAAGTAGCACAAACATCATGAGCAATACAAATGGACTTTAAGTGCCATAGGCTAGCTCCGTTAGATTAATAAGCCAACAGCTCCAACTTTGATGCCTTTTCTAATTATGCATGAATCGCCATTTCTTTCAAAAGAAATACATCTAATTAATTAGGTACAAAATGTCATCTATAGGTCATTGACAGCAAAGAAGATCACCACTCGCTCAGTTTAGTCTTCAGGCAAAATTATTACTCTTCTGGGATTACCACCAAATGTCATTATTGAGTCAAAAATAGTTTCTGCAGTAGGAAGATTATAGAAGAGAGGAAAAAAAACCCCACAAATCCTTTTCTTGTCACCTCGACTCACACACAGAATTATCTATTCGACCTTACGTAGGTAAATACAATACTCCTGAGATGCCACAAATTAAAGGCTCCCTTTTAATTACATTTTAAAAAAGGATATTACAAAGTCAAAAGTGTTCCATAAAGCTCTTAAACAGTGATATTAACTGCTGAATTACACCCTTAAAAAAAAACTGTGTTGAAAGTTCCCCCATTTCAGTCTAATTTTCAACTCCCAAACTACAGGCCTGGAATTACAGTCTCCACTTATTTTACAAAATGTGAAGCTGCAACATCCTCTGAAATGTTTCTAAATTTTTGGGTTGATTTAGGGTCTGATCCAACTCCCACCGATTTCAAGTCCACAAAAAAAAATCAAGACTGTTTAATGAATCCATCATTATACAGCTGCTAGTCTGTTAGATTAATTTGTGGAAAAATAACTGAAAAAGAGTTATTTGAAATGTATGATTCATGATACCAAAAACTAAAGGTGGTTTATTCCGGTTGTTCCACCTATAAATGAGAAGAAATGCTATCACTTGTAACTTGCAAGGAGATAAAAAACATTGTCAGATATTCTCTCAGTTTGATTTATTATCCTTTTTACGAATTTAAAAGTTGAGACGTTTGATAGAAAGTCATAGTTAGACAATCTATAGGCTTTTAAAAGAAATGCCATGGTTGAGCTGACAGGAATACAAAATTTGCATTCAGGACTGTAGTGTGAGATATTAAGACAGTCTTTCATTGTAAGCTGGGATAGAAAGTTAAAAGCATTTTAATTTTTTTTTTTTTTTTTTTTTTTTGGTATGTGTGTGTGTGTGCATGTGAAGTAAATTGCTGGGGGATTTTGTTTGGATTAATTTTTTTTATCTTCGTCATTCAATTATATTATATTGCATACATGTTGGAGCAATAAATCTGTAATGAATGATAATATTTTCCTGGAAATTTTGATAAAATATTGCAGCAAAATATTTTAATTTCCTGGGATAAGAATTTTGTGGCAGAAAACAATTAGAAAGACAAGAAAGAATTCTATTACTTTTTGACAAGAACGAATTCTATTACTTTTTAACATATCAGCCCAAAAGGAGTCTCTATTTATTTTATGGTCTACAGTTACTGGCTGTATAAAGGAAAATACACATTTTTTATTTGGTTGGTTTGGTTTTATGCTTTTTTATTATTGTTTTTGTTATTGCTGGGGGGTTTTTTTGTTTTGTTTTGTTTTTTGTTTAGCTCAGTTTTTACTTAATGGAACAGAATAGGGCAGAGGACAATTTTGTGGTCTAAACCAAATATGTCAGGTTGCTGTCAAGGAGAACTGCAGTAAATTTTACTCCTGACTTTGTGCTGGTTTGGGTTTGATTGCCAGGTGCCTCTTCATCCCAAACTTCCCTTCTATTCTACTTCACAGAAAGCTAATAGAGAGACCACATAAGTACAAATGTCTTGCCAAACCAACCAAAACCTAACCACTCTACCAGACTGCAACAAAGTATGCATACACAAGAATACTCTTTCACAAGACCAATGGACAGCTCAGGGCAAAGCAACAATAGTAAAGCAAACTCAGTAGAAGTTGCAGAGTTCAGTCTTTTCAATATATAGAAATTATAAAGTAATTTGCTGGTTTCTCTTTAGTCTTGAGGAGCAAGATAGTTTTTCTCAGTGGTAGCAACAGAAGGAAATTTTGGAGAAATTCAAAACAACTGATTGTCATCTAAATTTAGTTTTGAACAAATGTAATCTAGACAGCAGAGATTGATTTCTATATATTTAGATTAGAAATGTCCGGATTCTCTGAGTGGTCTGGGAACTCCCTGTTAATCTGTGCATGGATGATGAGTTGGAGGCTGAATTCACAGGCACTGTCTGTGAGACACTGAAATGGTTTGTGGCTTAAACGTTGTTAAAATTACTACGGACTTTTGCCCACTGCAGCAAATTGTGCAAAGAAGCCATTGCTCACTGAAGCTCGCCCCTCCCTAAATATCCCTACTAATTTGGACCATGAAGGGAACCTGAGGCAAGATAAAGATGATACTGTTGTCCAATTATCCCAGGAGAAGAATATATCTACAGATGTGAAAGACTGGAGTGCTGATGGCTCAGACAATCAAAGTGCAAGCTGATGATGTGCAAAGTAACCACCCAAGTGCTGAAGGTTTGCACACTTAACACCTTAGGCTACAAGCTGGGTGTTGAACAAGATAAGGAAAGAGGCAAATCCTACAACATGGGATAATGTTTCCTTGTCCTTCCACAAATGATTCAGCTGTGATAATTCGCCTCTGGGGAAGCAGAGGAACAGTTCACACTGAGCAACCTGAATATGTTCATCTCCGCTAATGGGTCAAATTGGGCTATAAATGGTCTCAACCACACTGAGGTAACAGGCAGCTGTAACATCTTAGAAGGTATCAAAGACTCCTGAAATTTCCCATGATCCAGTATGACATCAGCCATTGAAGAACTCCCTGCCCCAGGGAAGGTATCAGAGGCATTCCCACCTAGTTCAAACATATTAAAAGCCATCCTTGGGCTTCACACATTATATGGGACTTCCAGTACCACCATAGACTTCTTTCATAACAGGGGCTTTATCTGTCACCACCCTAGGCTTCCCTTGATGGATCCACACTGCAACAATCACTTTGACAAGACTGGGACTGTGATCACTGGGAAGACCACAAGAAGAGGATTAGCGCCATTGGAAACTATGGAGTGGTGATATTTTTTTTTCTTCATAATCTGTCTCATTATCATTCTCCTTCTCTTTTTCCTATTTCTTTCTATCTCTCTCTACCTCACATTTACTGTTAAATAAAAATCCATACTATTGACTTTGGCATATGGTCTTATTTCCACCTTAATTCCGCCAGAGGCATCTCTCTAATAATTTAAGGAACCTGATCATAAGACTGTCACAACAAAGCATTTGACTAGGGGCTATAAGAGTTCTTCAGGTAAGAATTTTGGACTGGCCTGAAGATTGTTCCAGGCAGTCCATACTGTTTCCAGAGCAATTAATAGATACAATTTGTATGCTTCAGGGAGTTGGGTTGAGAATCTGAACATCTCAGAGATATGTCCAAGCAGTTCCTGCTGTATAACAGAGCAAACTTAGACTGGACACTTAACTACTCAGTAAAAAACTTTGCTGAGGATGCAAATATGGTCAGGTAGGATGGTGTTTTTTATATATCTTAAGGTGCTGAACCGTGAACTACTTGCCACAAAGTACTCACAGATAACAACAGGGCAGATGAGCATCAGGAATTGTCAGGATATTGGTTTTGAACTGTCACTCATTCTGTCTGAAAATACCATTACTAATGTGTTTGCAATGGAGACTCCTATCATAATATGGACTAACAACAGATTTCATTCCTTACATAGATGTTACCTGGTGCAGATTCCTGTACATTTTTAATGAATGCTTTGTTAGTGTCTGTACAACAAGACCATTCCTGCACCCCATTCTTTAATCTTTTCCATAAACCTCTTCTCCTTGTTTCCTATAGCAAGAAATTCTTTTGTATATGGGCCAGATTTGCTCTTTGAGATTGAAACTGAGAAATGCATAAAGTCCTATATGAATATGAGGAAAAATTTTGTATATTTGAGAGTGTCAGAGTACTGGAATAGGCTGTTCAGAGAGGTTGTGGAATTCCCTTCTCTGGAGATGTCCAAAATGTGTCTGAATGCGATCCTGTGCAGCATGCTCTAGATGAACCTGCTTTAGCAGGGTGGGTAGACTACATGATCTCCAGGGGTCTCTTCCAACACCAAACGTTCTGTGATTTTGAGAATCTGTGATTCAGTGATTCTGTGATGATAGCATGCACTCTATATACTATCTGTGTGCCACAGAGTCATTTTCTAGTTCAGATACAGCCCAGATAAATACATGTATGTATGTAGATGTGAATCTCTCTATATAGGAGTAAGATGGGTTTATGAGCATAAAAGCTTTGTTTTCTTGAATCAGATCATAAAAGAAACCACTCCTTGCTTTGTATCAGCTTCTAGAAAATATCAGTTCTGATGCTGATGCCTCAGGTTTGCAATGAAGTCTTGTAAATTTGCACCTAATTACTTGTTCAGATGGGAAGTATATGTGAAAGTAGATAAGTAAACTGTTACAAGCCGACAGTAGCACCATTATTTTTATTGTACAATTATTAATGTATATAGTTGTAAATAATTTGTTTTCTCATACTGCAGAACAACAATTTTTATTGCAGATAAGCAAGATATTCAGAGCTTTCAGTTTGTCTTTAATAGGTACTTCATGCAGTTAATTTGTTTTCTATACTCCTTTGTGGTGATTCAAGTGTTTTATACCTAGGAATACACATTTGAAGTCTGTTCTTTAACTAGAGCTTTCTGATATTTGGAGATTCCTTTTATCTGCAGGGAAAAGAGATGGATGTGAGATAAAAAGACATTACATTACAAGCTTGGAACCAGACTGGAATTCTCTGCTGCATGACAAGGCAAAGATGATATGATCAGCTAGAGAATTTCCATGATCTTAATGAAGAGCCAAAGAACCGGTTTGCCAACCCGTACACTGACTTTAGCAGGATATCAAAGGCTTACAAATCAGTTTAGCATCTGGACTTTAAAAATTTAATCAGGGAATTACAAATGTTGGTAAATTAGGGCCTGATCTTGCTGACCTCTAAGTCAATGAGAGTTTCACTACTGAATTAATAGGAAGTAGTAGGGTCTTTTATACTTCAAGGTACCACAGAAAATCACATATTGCAAACAAAATCATAACTATTCTTCATCTGGTTCAAAAGGCTCTTTACTTGATCAATTACCAATTAATGCATTGTTTTGGAGTGGCAAGCTCTTTTGAATGCAAAATAGTAAGATAGCCAAAACCTTCAGCCTCCATTTGTCTCCTTAAAAGAACAAAGCAATGAAGGAGAGAAGGCCTATGCTGGTCTTGGCTGGCATGGAGCTAAATTTCTTCTTAATAGCTGGTATGGGGCTGTTTTGGATTTGTGCTGAAAACAGGGTCAATATTATAGAGATGTTTTCATTTTTTCTGGGTGGCACTTACTCAGAATCAAGGCCTCTCAGCCTACCTCACCCCTCCACTGAGGAGGCTGGTGGTACAGAAGAAGTTGGGAGGCAACACAGCCAGGACAGCTGACCCCAACTGACCAAAGGGATATTTCCAGACCACATGGCATCATGCTCAGCATATATAACTGTGGGGAAGAAGGAGGAAGAGAGGGATAATCAGAATAATGGTGTTTGTCTTCCCAAGTCACTGTAACATGTGATAAAGCTCTGCTCTCCTGGAGATGGTTGAACACTCGCCTGCCCATAGAAAGTGGTGAATGAATTCCTTGCTTTGTTTTGCTTGCATGCATTGCATAGCTAATAATTTTAGCTATTAAACTGCCTTGATCTTAACCCACCAGTTTTCTCACTTTTACTCTTGCAATTCTCTCCCCGATTCCACCCGAGGTGAGTGAGTGTGTGGTTGTGTAGTGCTAAGTTGTCAGCTGGGGTTAAATCACTACAATATCTGAAAGAGGTTTAGGAATTATCACAGATAGAGACTACAGAAGAACTAAGTAAGGGGAAATTAAGATAAGATATATATCTTGTCCACCTTTTCCTATAATCTTGTTTTCAACATGTTCACATAACTTTCAGCTTGATAAAATCTTCATTCTCCAGTGGACTACACATTACAATAGGTTTCAGCAACTCTCTTAACTGTGGCCACTAGTGAAATGTTGCTTCTGCTACAGTCTTTACATAGGTAGGATTATGGGTGGCAAATTATGCAGTCTGTGTCACTCTTTGCAGTCTTACACATCAGTGTTGAAAGGATAAGTGTATGTTGATTCTCAAGAGACAACCCATTGGTTAAGAAACTCCTTCTTAGAGCAGGAGTTTCAAGGGACTTGTTTGCCATGGTGCATAGTTATGAAAAAACATTAAATTTGCCTTCTTCTACATGAAAAAAAGCAAATCCAGAGGTAGAATTTTAACTGTATTGACCATCCTCTTTTGAGATGCTCTCTATGTATGACTGGAGTTCTCTAAGGAGAAGTTGTCTTCACTGTGCTCAAACTCGAGTTGGCGACTATTCCACTTTCCAACCTGAGGTATCAGGTACATTGTCTGCCTTAGGTCAAAAGATGTAGAATGTCATCTTTTCACAGTAAAGGGAGCAGTTATACTCATAGATGTAATTTACAAGGCAGTTTGTGTGTTCAGAAAATATAGCAGACGCTTAGATTGCAATACACCCTTGACTATCTCCATTAACGGTGACTACAAAGTAGAAAACAGACAATAAAAATGAGGGTTGATTAGATCTAGTTTACAATAAGCCAAAGTTGGAATACAACTATCTTAGCTCTCAAAAGTTTGTTGTACCTTTAAAGAGGGACAATTTCTCTCCTCCCTTGCAAGCCAATTGCTGTTTTTCTGTAATCTAAAGTAAAAGTCCTGTTGTGGACAGGAGTTGAGATACTGCTGATTCTTCTGACTTTCCCTTCAAATGGAGGGTTTTTATAGAAGCCAAATCAATTGAAGCCCAAGTGAATCAGCTGTAAAAATTGCTTCATATTTTGTAATCCTTCAAATGAATGCACTGACAAACAGCTGGGTTTAAAAGAAAGGAGTCAGAAACGATCTTGCATTTGTTTAGAATTGTACAAAATGTGTTAGTGAAAGCAATCAATACCTAATTACTAGCCTATCTCTGAGACACAGTTCTCTCTATTCTAATGTTTTCCACAGAGATAAATTACTTGCTGCATGACCTGATACATTTATTTTGACAGCTCTGCTTCAAACATGACAGTGAATGTCATAGTCTAAGAATAGCCTCCATCCTCTGAAAAAAACAAAATTCTATAGGTTTTTTTATGTCACATGCAGAAGTTTTTGCAGTGAACTCTGGCTTGTTTGGTTCCTCTGAACAGTGATTCCAAGGCAGCATTTACACTAAAATGTTTTTAAAACTACTGCCAAGCTGTTCATAAGCAGTGAACAGCTCCCAAAGCCTTTGCAGAATTGTGTTCTACCTGAGCAACATTAGTGATAGGATGAAGATTAATCCCATCCAGATTTTGTAAATAAATCTAGTCTCATGAGTCAGTAATCTTGCTGAATTTTCTGTCCCTAATATGTCCAGAGAGAGCCATCTCTAAAGCCAGGACTGGATTTTAGTTTCCATTTTAGGAACTAAATCACAGTAGTAGGACCTGCAAGTAATTTAACTGTAACTAGATTAGGCATGCCAGCCAAATGCATTCAGAGGTAAATCTGAGACAAGGAATCAAGGTATAAGCATAAATGAACTTGTGCATACACAGTTGTCACATAGGTAGGTAAACAGCAGACTATTACAGCTTTCAGTCCAGCACACGTCTATTTTCAAAGAAGAAGCCTGAACACAAGAAAAGAAAAATAATAAAATACCTAAGCTGATAGTAAAACCCTCCCAAAGTTCATACTTGCTTTACTCTAGACATTATTTTGTTACTGCTTTTCTCATTTTACTTTTCACATACAAAGCAGAAAAAAAGACGCATCATAACTGGACTTCCCGAGATCAATCATTTTTACCATATTCTGAAGATTGAACATGAAAGAATGCATGGAGCAGAACTCACCCTGCAAAATCTGTCATAACTCTTCCACATCCTCTGGTTGCCAAAGGGAAGAAAAATTTTCAGATATTCTTAGCTGAATCCATGAATAGCAGTGTTTCACCTAGGCGTGTAAAACTAGGCATATAGTTACCCGATCAATAGCATGGGCAAATAACTAATTTACAACCTAATAGTTACTATTAATATTTAAATATGAATCTTGGAACACTTTGACTTTCCTGACTTAAATCATCATAGTCTGAGAGCTCTCTACTTTGAAGACAATCACATGAAGTTTTTGATGTCAGAGTACTTATAAAAAATGAGACCTGACATCTAAATGTGTAAGTAACTAAACTCACATCCAATTTTAAGAACCATCAGCATTTTATAACAAAAAAAAAAAATATATATTATGTAAGTGAATCATTGTAACCAGCTCTATGCATTCTAAGCCAGCAGCTTGTAAGACTCCATGCACCACAAGCCAAATTGGAAACTTTACTTTTAAAATTATTGAATATTCCAAAAGTTTTTCCACTGAACTTTTGGAGAGCCTTCAATTTCTTAATATCTTGAGATAGCATAAAGAGAGAATGCTCCACATGTTCTCTCAGGAGATAATTTTACTGATGAAATATGGGAGAAAATAAGGATCTTGGCACAAGGTTAAAAAGTGTAACACACAACCAAAACATTTCACAAAGCTATGACTTAGTACATGTTAACCCACATAACTTAGTAAAAATCCAACCCACTGCTTTTAAGTTACCCCAATTATTTTTGATTTATAATATCAATTAAGGAAAGAGTAAAGAAAGAAATAGATTAAGAGAAGAAACAGGAGTAAAGATGGAGCTTAAGAAGAGAGAAGAATAAGAGAAAAATAGATCATTAAATAGCTACCACCAAGGAGTCCTGTGGGGGTCCAGCCTCACATGGTAGATGGCAGGTCCTGAGAGAAAACATTGAGACCACATGTGCTGGTCTTATGTGTCTTGGCCTCTGTGGCCACTCCTCCCAGGTGGGATTCCTGGCTCACTGATCACTCTGTGGCTCCAGGCCAGAGTGAGGGCTGATGTAGCCAATCAGAGGCTGGGTTAGGAGTTCCAGGGGTCTTGGTGTGGGTGGACCTCCAGGTTGACCTTTTCATCCACAGCTGCTTTGAGCATGTGGGCTCCAGAGCTGCCATTTGGGATATGGGCTGGCCCTTCCCCACATGCACACACTTGATTGGGTTCTGACCAAAAAGTTAAATAATCCTCCAAAGGGTTTGAATCCAGTGTCTCACATAGCTGAATGATTAACTGAGTTGATAAACATGCAACTCTAAGAGCCCTGAATGAGTACATATCATGGGAGAAGCCAGAAGAATATGGGTACAGTAAAGGATTTGAGGATGCCTAGAAAGCATGGACATATATATTTGCCAGTATATTGGGTAAAAAATAATAACAAGAGAGGGGAAAAGAATCTAGCTAAACACCCAGATGTAAAAGACATAAATAGAACATAATAAGACAATATCATGGATCAGAAGTCCTTAAAAAAAAAAATAATAACACCAAAAGGAAAATAATAAGAAAATAACTGAAAAATAATAAGGAATGAGAAACAGGGTCCTGGCACGGATCTTGGACATAGTTAAGATCTGATCTAGAGTTCAAGGGTGTGGGAACTGAAAAAAGTTATGCAATGGCTTGAAACGACTGTGTGGGTGGGCAAATCAGGTTTTGCCAAGCTGATGCTTGTGCTCTGCCCCCACCTCCTTGGGAGCCTCCAGTGCAACTGTCAGACATTGGCACACCTGAAACTTCACACCACATCTCCTAGAGCTCCTAACCCAGTCCCAGAACAGCTAGCAGACCAGAAACCCCACCTGGGAGGGCTGGTCAACAGGAGTCCAAGGACCCCAGGATATGAACATGACTGTGGATCAAGAGAGGAAGGGTATGCGTTTGCCTGCTAGTGAACTTCAGCCTGTATCAGCTGTAAAGAACAAATGTATTTGTGCTGTGCTACTCAAGTTTTTGCAACTGTGTTGGTGTTTATGGGGGTACCAGTAAAGATAATGTTATGTTGATTTGTTTTAGTCTGTTCTGTATATAGTGTGTGTGTACATGTGTGTTTGTATCTAATGCTGTAGAATATGTTCTCAGCCTTGTTACTGTCTGGACCTACAAAAGGGAACATCAGCAAACACCAGAGAGAAGAAATCTCCTGGGTATTGAAGTCTTCTGGATTCAGGTTCCCTCAACATATACATATAAGAAGTATATGATAGCAGTAAGAAGGTGATCTTATCCATAATACACCTATTGGTCTCCAAATATTGAACATGAAATGAATGTTGGTCCTTGCTAGTTTGCTGTTCTTCAGCAGCCTCCTGCAAGAGCCTCTGAACAAGAAAGGAGTCTATATTGTCCTCAAGTCACTACTTTCTCATGAAAATTAATTCCTTTCCATTTTACAAGTTTTCCTATATATGTATTTTCTACAAGTAATATAAGGGAATTCTAAGGCACCTTATTCTAAGTGTACTTACCGGAAAGGCTGAATTCAGCCATTCAGCTATGATATTAAGAAATAGATGTAAGTATATACACTCAATGTTCTTGCTGTCCTCTCTTCCACACATCCCCACCAAAAAAAGACAAAAGAAAAAAGCTTTTGACATGTTTTAGTCAAAGAGAGTCTGTTCTTGAAGTAACTTTTCTCCTTCACAGAGTAACTCAAAAGATTGTAATCAAGTGACTTATTTTGTCAAGTATTGCAGCTCATGTTTACATAGATCATGGGAAATATCCAATTGTTAAAGCCCTTCAGTATCACTGTAGGCTCCGATCTTTTTTCCCTTATTTACATGCACTCAGTAACAGTTTGTTTTATACAAAAAAAAACCCCTGTCTTGTAGACTCCTTTATTTTTTTTAGCACTCCTCAAAGGCTGTATAAATTAAATTGGGAAGCTCTCTGACACTTCATTGGAGTGACTTAGACATACTAAGTGTCTTGTAAGATACATTTATAAAAGAGCAATCTTATCTACACAGAAGAAAAAATGAAATGTAAGTGTTCTGTTTTTCACCTCTAATATACTTTTTTTTTCAACTGCACTTTACCCTGCTACACAATTTATTTTGTACTGTATTTACTTGATTTGTTCATTTTTAACAGCAATTATGAGGACTTTCTCCTCTTTGTATCTTATTATCTGATCTTCTACACTCATATTTCTTTAGTTCAGTTGGTAGATCAAATGAGAGGCTTTTCCTCTTACAGATACCTAAAGTATTTATCTCTTTTTTTTAACACAATATTCTATCAACAGTGTTATAAAATCTTTTTATCTTTTGTTTGCTGGAAACAGAATGCGTCAGAGTAGCTCTCTATGTAATTGAATGGAAATCTCCTGTCTTTCGCCTCTTAAATGTGAAGTTTATGCTATTGTTCATTTTCCGTTGAATCTCTTTTATTTGTCATCAAGTCTTTACATTAGCAGTTTTAGAATAACTTTTCCTGCAAAAGTCAGATGAGCAAAATAAGCCGGTTTGCTTATTCTTGAATTACTGTTTTCTGCTAACTCTAACTTGTAAAACAGAGTTGTATATTATTCTAAATGATTAGTGATGGTTTTTAATAGGTAAATGTATTGCTGTGCATCTTCACAGTAGTTGTGAGTTTACCCCAGCCAATAGACAATGTGGAATATTCTTTTATCCAATTTGGGTCAAATGTCCAAGTTCTCTCTCTCCCGACTTCTTTATCCTCAGCCTACTCACTGTGGGGGGAAGAGTGAGAAGAAAAAAAAAAAAAAACAAAACCAAAAAGAACCCCACACCTTGATTCTGTGCTAGAATACTTGAACAATATAGTTGAACCTTGCTTCTGTGCTAGAATACTTGAACAATATAGTTGAACAATAATCAAAACACTGGTGTATTACCAACACTGTTAGGTTGACAAATCTAAAACACAGGACAGTACAGACTGCAATGAAGAAAATTAACCTCATGTCAGCCAGACCCAGTACAACAGTCTGCATATGACTACATAGTGGTAAGACTCTAAGAATCTAAATCAGTTGTATTGCAAATAACTGCTTGTGAGATGACACCTGATGGACATCCTATGTCTTCTGCCCTTTGGAAGAGCTCTGAATGACCTCTGTAGTACACAAGAAGGAAATGTACTTGAAAAAATCTTTTAACTGCTAAAAAAACCTCTTGCTTTTGAAAAGCTTTCCAAAGGTAGCCCTTAGTAGTTCTGTTTACATTCTACTCTCACAGTTGAGGGAGAGAATGAGATATCTTTGTTTCTCTTCATCATTGTGAAAGACCCCAAACTCTGAAGTGTGTTAGCAGGGGCTGATAAAATCTCCTGTGACCACTTCTCAAAGGAATACAGGATGGAAATGCCAAAACTACTGTTCTTGCTGGACTGGATGAGTGCACTCTGACCCTCATGTGTGCAACCAAGATTTCATACTTCTAATCTAGAAACTAAGTTTATGTTTGACTGAGGAAAGCAAACAAAATTGACAGGAACAGTTAAACCCTTTGTTTAACTAACAATATTGTCTATTGCCTCTCATATAGAATAAAAAGGCAAGCTATAAATCGCAGAATTAACTTTACTGAAACTCCTACCAATTAAACACAATTTGCTCTAACCTTTTTCACAACTGGAATATGACTTTCCTCTAGAAAATATTACATAAATACCTCAAAACAGTTGTACTTTTGGTGACCTAGTCTAAGACAGTAGGATGAGCTGTGGTAGAAGCATGAACTACCAGCCTCATTTGCAGTATCTTGTTGAGATAATGCAATCTGTGGCCCAAAATTTGCAATGAACATGTAAAAGGCCTCAAACTGGTCAGCAACTTAAAATGGCTTTACTGTGTCTTTTAAGTGAGCTATTAAAAAAAAAAAAAAAAAAAAAAAAGCCAAATTTCTAATTTGATAAGTCTTGGATTTTAAGAGAAGTCTGAAATCAAGAGGAAAAAAAGGTGACCACCCTGTTCTGTCATGTAAGCCTTGTGAACCAATTAGCTTTCAGATTGATATTATTTCAAGGACCTTTTGATGCATAATTCTCTATGAAGTCGTTCTGTGAGTAGAGGAAAGATAACTCCTTCTGTGAGTTTGTCTGTGATATAACTCTGTTTGTCCATGCCCTGCTGGTTTCAGTAGCCTGCTGTTGTCTACTGAACTACATTGCTTGTAGATCTTTCTCTCCTTTGGAACATTTCTTCATCTTATCCTGAATTATGCCCCATGGTAATTTCCATAGAATCTAAGTTGGTTCCTGAGCAGGAGTAGTTTCTCCCTCTTAGAAAAGGTTTTATAGTTTGCTTTGGTAACTATAGTACAGTATAAAGGGTGAATGTGATCAGTAAATGGTCCCTGTATGGAACCTTCATAATCCTGCATCACAGGCAGAAGAACATATAGTATTGCTGCTCCTATCTGAGTTCATATTGAAGCACACAAGGTTTGCTCACTTAATTTGATCTCCTGGGAGGTCTATAACCTCCAGCAGAGAAGTGGCATTGAATATCTGAAGAAAGTAATTTCTTTAAACTCATTGGTTAGGTTTAGAAGAGGAAGACTAAGCTACCTTGGATAATGATAGTGTTTAGCATCTTGCACAAAAGGCCCTGAGACTTCTCAGCATCTTCACAATAAATGACTTAATAAATAGATGAATTTTGACTTCATGCATAGACTCTGCTTTAAGCAAGGAGTGAAGTGTTAAGCCCCTATGTTCCCATATCTTTTCAATATTTCCGTGAATGTCCCCCTTTTCCCTTTTTTTCTTTTATTATTGGGGTAGAAACTCTGTTATAGGAAGGTCAACAAACAGTCACATTTCTAATTGTGAATGTAGTACAGGTCTAGAGATGATCTGAGGAGGGCACTATAGGAGCAGAGGCGTCTCTGCCCTAAGATGGAGCCTACCGTTGCTGTAACTTTGTGCTAGCTGATTCATGGAGCAGTATTAAAGGTTATGGCAGTCAGTAAATAACCTGTCAAATTCCTACTGCTTCCCTTACCCAATTCAAAGGATTCATCAATCTCTGTATACACTTGTGCTGCACATCTGGATTGCTTATTGATGATCTGAATCATGTTCATGAGTTTCTTGCTCATTTAATGCCTCTATAATTACCTCAAGCCTGTGTAAACCCTTTCAGAACAACTGAGGTGTGAAATATCTTCCCTTTTGGTGTTCAAAGTGCCAGTCTCTGCATTCTGACTATGCATTTATCTGCACTATAGCCTAGAATAAGCCCACCTTCCTTTCCTTCTACAAGGATATTTATTACATAGCAGTAAGTATGCCTACCAGACACAGACACAAAGTAAAAGGACCCTCCCCCTACACACACACTCTTAATTAGATTTTTTAAATGCTATTTTTATGGAAAAATATTTTTAACACAAAAGAATTTTAACATTGTTTTTAAGAATAGGGGTAACATGATTATTCTTTTCTTGTTTGGTTTTTCTATGAATTGCTAACTAACAAAGAGACAGCAGCAATGCTGATTGATTTTCTCAGTCCTGCTCACAGAATATTTTCTTCAAAAGCCCAACATCCAGGAGTATTTAAACAATTTTTTCTGTGACAATTTAATGCAATGCCATATGGGTTATAAAAACAAAGCTGTACTATTTTCTCTTTTTTGTTGCAAAAGGAAAACTAATACCACATGGAGAGATGCCATAAACAGATGAGAAAAATATGTGAGTGTATTTCCTGAAGAGCACCCTTACAAGAACAACATTCGTGCCATCAGCTGTTCGTCTCTGGCTTCCCCAGGATATAGTCAACCTCCAGCAGAGACTCCTATAAATCTGGAAAGGCAGAAGAGCCAGGCATTCCATGAAGTCCATTAAGAACTTCACTGTGATCAATCTGTTTTGTTGGAGTGTGGCTGGATACTCACTGGTACAAATCCCTTAAGATCTATATCTAAGTAAACTGATAGTGCTTACTTAATGTGTTTCTTTCCTCTATGCTCACTGCAGCAGATTTACCTTCCTGTAAGGAAACTGCTGTTGGTGTAAGTGAAGACTTGGTAATCTCCCTTTGAGTGTTTTTTCCTAGTTAACAAGAAAAAAAGTACTTGCATCTGCTTCCACATTAGATGTTTATTTTTTCTTTCATTCTACTTTAAAAGAAAATCCCAGAGCTTTGAGATCTAGACATAGATATTTGTTATAAATTAATTTTTAAAATAAGGATGGAGCTGCTCAATATCCTGCTGAAGCTCAGCCAGATATTGAATGCAGCATCTATGTCTTTGTTATTAAATCTGAACTTGGAATGAAAATCTCTATAAATGCAACCTTCAGCTTTTGCAGAGATTTTTGTGGCCTTTGGCTTTTCTTTAAGATTCAAAATCTCACTGAAATATGAAGACTGTTCATGAAGCTGTGAACAACACATATTTATCCACTAGAATTACATCAGAACTACATTTTGGCTTGCATTTAATTTGAAGAATACATTTTCACAACTGAATCTTGATATTAGCATACAGATGGAATTGAGCAGTATGTCAATACTGACTGATGATTGCTTTATTTTAGATTATTTCAAAATTTTCTCATAGAGAATATGAAAATTTGAGGAAAGTTAATAAAAGACTGATGTTAAAATATGATTGACATGTGGCTAAAATGTGTTTTTGTTGTAAAGACAGTCCAGTTCTAATAAAACAACATTTACTGACTTGTTACCTTCAGGCATCCTTTGCTCACATATAATTGATTTTAAAACAGTATCCAAAAAAATAAAAGAATTTTGTGCTATGTCTGTATGGATTCTTCCTGTCTTTGGCTGTTTTTGTAAGGAAGCATTTGAAATTAAATGACAGTATATCCCAGGATGAATATAACTAATTATTTATTTCTTTGTTATTTTATCAAGGAAAAAAAGAGAGAAAAAAAAAGAGAAAACTTCTGAGATCCAATGTGAAGATAAAATTCTTTATTTATGTACACTTCCTAATAGATAAAAATGTGTTTTAAAAGCAACATGGAATTTATAGGAATGCTTTATTACCTGCTATTAGAGATGACATTAGGGATCTGATTTCTGCTGATTTATGTTTTCTTTTCATGTTTTCTTTCAAATAGTTCATGGCAGCATCTGCATGCAAAACTACTAGGTAGATTATTTTAGCTCATGGTTATTAACCAATTGTCTGCTTGTTTGCGAGGGAATTACAACCTTTGTTTAATGAGTTTGCAGATGTTCATTAAGGAGGCTGTGCTTGTTGTCATTGGTCTTGAATTCTTTATAGAGACCTTCACTCCCCTGATACAGTTCTGGGCACCTCAGAGTTTCAGAAAAGCTTAAATCCATTTTTAGAAATCACCTCTGAGACAAGATGAACTAAATTGCTGCTCAGAAAGAACTGAAAGGCACATCTGCACCATGATTAATATCTTTTTGTTGTAAGCTCAAGATTTCCAAATTGGCATCACTGTTCAGAAGAGATTGCTGTTGCTACTGAGTAACAAGTAACCATTGTGAGCAATAACAAAGCTTCAGTTATATGTTTGGGAGCTGTTGAGAAATGATCCTTATGGGCATTAATGATACTCTGCCTTTGAAGACACTCCTCTTGTAAGCTGTGCATTCAGATCTGTCGTCCCAGGGTTTCATCCAGTTTGGTCTTGAAAATGCTGAGGGAGGAAGGTAGACACAACCTCTTTGGGCAGAGGATTCCTCTCATGATGAAAATGTTTCTACTTATATCCAGTCTGGGATTCTGTCTTTGGGTGATAACTTCTATGTCTTGACCTTCTACCTGTCACGTGATGCACTGTGATGCATCTGGCTCTGTCTTCTCAGTAACCTCCTTGAAGGTCCTGAGGGACTGCGGTTATGTCCACCTCAGACATGTCTTTTCCAGTTTATATAAGCCTCATTTTCTCAGCCTTTCTTCACAGGTCATATTCTCCACCACTGACCATTGCGGTGAACTCATTCAGATCACATATTTTCTTTGTTTTTAGGATCCAGAACTAGACACAATATTCTATACACCATCTCAAAGGTGATAGTAAAGAAAAAAATAACTTATTTCGATCAGTTGTGTCCCCATTCATGTAGCTCAGGGGGTTTAGGGGGTTTTTTGCCTTCCCCTATATGAGGTTGTAACTGCTAGTCAGCTGGCTGTTCACCACAGCTCACAGGTCCTTTGTGCAGAGCTTCTTCCCAGCTACTCAATCTCCAGCCTATCACTGCAAAAGATTCCTCCTTTCTAGGTGGAAGACTATTTATACTTGCTGAATTTCATAAAGTTTCTGCCAACCCACTTCTGCTGCCTGTCCAGTGGTTTCTGAATAACAGCCATGATACCCTGAGTGCATTGATTGTGCTTTCTAGGGAAGTATCATTTGCAAACTTTACAAGTGTGCATATTCATAATGTGATTTTGCATGTCCATTTTAATTTCACTCTTCTACACTACAGTACTCAAATTGCTACCTACAGGTCCCATGCTAACCTTGTAATTAGTGGCATTGCAGATGCTGTTGGAAGGCACTGAACTTCCTTATCTGCCTGGAGTCAGTCATCTGGGATATAGAATCTGAGAGGAACTAAGATCTTCCTTCACTGTTTACTGTTGTGAGCAGGTAATAGACAGGAAGACCTAAGAACACTTACAGCAGATAATTATAGAATCAGTCTGCAACAGAGTAAATTCTGAATTATTAAAAAATGTTTAATAAATTTACAAAGAAATTTGGGGGATTACCAAGTGGAGGCACAGATATGCTCCATTCTTATTTAACTGCAACAGTATTATATTTGAATGCATCCTCAAATAACTAAACCTTTTTTTTTTTTCCCACAAAGAGAATTACAGTATCCCTAAACTCTAAAATAACAGGTTTTCCAATTATGGTTCATGTTCTGAATATATCAGTCTAACCTCATATATAGTCTAATCTCAGAAAACATTAGAAAATGTCAAGGTCAAAGCCAGGACAATCATAATTTTGCCCTTTTATAAGCAATTTGCCAGGACTTCAGCATCATGTATTCCTCCCCTTTAACCATGAGTAGGTAGGGTAGTATCTCAATCTTTCATAATGCTGCATAAACTATCCTTCCTTCCTTCCTTCCTTCCTTCCTTCCTTCCTTCCTTCCTTCCTTCCTTCCTGCCTTCCTTCCTTCCTGCCTTCCTTCCTTCCTGCCTTCCTGCCTGCCTTCCTGCCTGCCTTCCTGCCTGCCTTCCTGCCTGCCTCCCTGCCTCCCTCTTTTTTTGCCTCCCTGAAGTTGTTGCTACCTCATCATTTAGGGGCACAGAAGTCTCTTTTTCCCTTCCCACTTCTTGCCACCAGAGGGCCTGCTACATATTGTTAAGTCACAGAAATACCAAACACTTCAGAGACATGATTGATGGCAATAGCTACTTTGGTTGATGGATTTTGATCCCCCAGCAGAAATCTGGCATCAATCATGTGACTGAATTCCTCTCTGCTGCTAGATGATTTAGTATCCCATGTCCTATGCTCTACAACTTCCATTTGGAGCTGAACAATTTTGCTGCCACTTTAGAAGTGTAGCAATAATTTCCACTCTGCTTTAGATTCCAAGGTGTTGGCAAGTCACTTCTTTTAGGACACATTGCAAAGGGATCCATTAGAGCTGTAAGAATATGAAAGACACTCCATTAATTATGCTTTGGTCAGTCATATATTCTCCCCATGCCCCTCCCTCAGCCCATTACAGACAAAACAGAATTTCTGTATAATTTCAGATATATACGTGTTCTATTTAGTATTTCTTGCATTTTTTGAATAAAATCTTGTGTGATGGTATAGAATTTTTGACCTTCAGAATTATTGCTAAACTTCCTACAGACAATATTTCCACATTAAAATGAAGATGCAAAATCTGCAAAAGATGTACTAAATCACTTAAATACTTGAAATCTCAGGCATAGAGGGATCCAAATATTTTACCATTATGTTAATATTAATTTGGAAGATGCTAAGTAGACTTCCATCTAATATCAGTATTATATTAGTAAAGTTAATTAACCAGTTAATTAAATATTGTATTAAACTTTAAGCAAGGTAATACAAAGAACTGAAACCAAGTGAAAAGAATGTGAAAGAAAACAGAAGTTAAGAAAAAAATCCCCCACCAGACTCCAAATAAGTATCTTGATAAATTTTAGCAAAATTATTTGTTCAAATATCGCTGTTAGATGATGATGCAGATACAGAGAATTAAGCATGAGGTGGCTTTGATCAGGGTCAGGGAACACATCTATGGGAAGTGATATCAGGAATTATGGGACTGAGTTCAACAAGTTACAGAACTGCTTTACTGTCTGTAATTCTCAGAATGTGCAGATAAGCTGCATCCCCACAATATTACAGTTCATCCAAATCAATTTTTAAATTGTGACTATTGCAAAAAAGATATTAATAATACCTTTCTGTCAAGAGAAATTTCTTACACTTCAGACCCTGAACCAAGCTACGATTACTGAGACAGCTAATGTACTCTAGTTCTGGTTAAACTAATAAATTAGTGACAGTCTAAATCAGTATTTCAGAAATAACTTTTAATATAGCACAAATTATTTAAGATTAAAAAAAAACCCAACAACAAATTAAGGAAATTTTCTAATTATATGTTTTATTTGCATCCCACCTCTATATGTGTATTATATACACACATAATATCTGATTTCCCAAGCATGATCATCTGCACCTCCTAGCATGTGTAATTAACCAGCTCTCTGACTTTCACTGAGAACTGTGATTCTGCAGATCACTGCACTTAAGTTTCCTGTAGTTTGCTATCATTGTAGAAAGACTCATTCTGTCTTTGTTATTGGGTTCTTGGCATAAGGCAGTGCTCAGATGGGGAACTCTTTAAGTGGATGGTTGGTTCCCATTCAGAGGGAAACAAAAGTCTCTGTTGCAATGACAACTTCAGCTGGATTGCTGGATTCTCCAAACCACTGTGTTGCCAAATTCTTGTATCCTGTGATTCCACCTGACCTCTCTAGGTCATGTACGATCCTTTCCTGGTATCATCTTAGAATTCATTTAAAGCATCTAACCATCTTAACTACATACTGTGTCACCTGATTACTTTTATATCATAAAAGCAGAAATAGTTTAGACAGATTATTTACAAGAATTTTGTCCATAAAAAATTGATCAACTATGCATCTGGAAACAGGTTGAAGAGTAGAAAAAGTGGTCAGATTCTATATTCATAATTAATCTACACTGAAGAAGTGTGGTGGAAGCCTTCAGGGCTGTCCAAAGTTTCCACTTGAGAGCTACAGCATTTATTAATCAAATACTATGCCTTGAAGGTGACCAGGAGCTCTCTCCATCATCCACTTTTGTGTCAGTCCTTTGTCTCAAACCTATCTCATTGTCTCTGTTAGCACTGCAACTGTAGAAGAGACCTTTTTCACATTGATTACTCATAAATTAAATTTGATAGCAGTTGCCACAGGACTAATTTTCTTGCAGTGTGTAAACTGATCTTTAGGGCCAGAATTAGTATTCTGCGTTAGCTGTTGTACCTGTTGGGAGTAATTTGAAGGGACACACAAATAACAATAATTAAAAAATAATACAACCTCCCCTCCAACATAGCCACCAAACTTTTCCTCTTTGGTAGGCATATTATTAGTCTATTTCTGTCTGTTCTGTCAGTATAAAATGTCTTTTGATGTAAGACTGTGTCATGTTTTGAAAAGACATACGTATGACGTCATCCCCACTAGGATGGAGAACACCTTCATCAGTAGAGAAATCAGAGAGCCAAAGTAAGGCCCTTAGATCTCCCATATAGTCTCCCAGAAAGCATTGTGTGCCTCTGAGAAAGAGTCCAGAATGTTTTCAGAATGTAAACAATCAGCACTGTAAACCTTACAGCAATGTAAATCTTACAGCAGATATACTTGAACTATGGGAAAACTTATTGAAGCTCATGGTTTTAAGGTTGTTCTATGCTTATTGCATCTAGTGTTAGCAGTTTCTCAGATGGATTTTGTCCAGACAGAAAATCACTCCTGTAAAAAAGCTCTTGAGTGACAGTGCACAATAATTTAGTTCAGTGATTGTAATTTGTGATTCAGAAACTGCTGCAGGCATGCAATGACTCCTAAATAGTCCAAAAAGAAGTTATTAAGAAAAGCAATATTATTCTCAGCGGTTAAAATTCATAGTGCAAGAGTCTGTACCCTGAAGAGAATGGTTTCAGCATCTGTAAATTGCAAAAGTTAGAAAAAAATATTTGTCCATTGATGGGGACATTAACTAAGGAAAAGGAAGACTTGGATTCTGCACTTACTTCAGAACATTGCACCTATAATTCTTATATCCTGGACAACAGCTGTGGCTGTTAAATACTTATGGAAAAAACCAGGAAAGCTGATTCTCTCTACTGCTCAAAATGTTCCATTACATAGGCAGGAATGAAAACATGAAGAAACCAGAAGAAGTAGCACAAATGGTAACACTCAGTTACACAGCTTTTGGGATGAAAAAATCTCAAAACTGTTGCGTGGTTTTACATCAGTAGGACACTGAATAAAAGGTGAGAAAGGTTGATATAGCATTACATAAATTGCATTAGTGCCCCTAAACAGCATTATACATTTTAAAACAGTACAGAATTTCTAAAGTATTCCAAGCTGTATTTAGTAAAGAAACTAAAGCATTATATGTTACATATTAAATCCTTTTGGATTAATAAATATGGTATAATATTGTAATATTCTGTAATTCTTCCAGACTTGCAAGAATCAATTAGAAAACTTGAACTCCTGTTAGCACCATTTTATACATATTTGAAGGGAATCTTAAGATGGGTGAAACAAGAGAAATTAATACAAAAATCATATTTCTGGGCTTGTGCAATGGCACAGAATTGGCAGATTGCTATTTTACTACAGAAAGAAAACCCTTTATCTCAGTGATATATCTAGTGATTGTATGTTTGCTGACTCACTAAAGTACACCTGTAAAGCAATACCTTCTACTAAAACAGTATATTTCACAGAAAATATTTTTGTAACATAGTCTTCTCAAATATAAGTATATTATTTGGGACAGAAATACTTTTTCCCTATTGGTACTCAATTCATTGAGATACTGAAGTCCAGTGAAATTCAGTAGCTTACACTGTAAAAGATTTTATATAACACAAAAATTGTAGGAGAATTGAAATGTGACTTGCAACAGTAATAATTTGCCTTATCAGAGCCCTTCTTATCAAAAAAAACCCTAAATCATTGTGCAAAGTGCTGCAACCATCTGTCCAAAACTCAGTAATACAACACTGAGCTCCTGAAGTGGGTCCAATGGAGGGCAGCAAGAGGATTAAGGGGACTGGAGCATCCCTCTTGCTGAGGGATGAGGGAGCTGGGCCTGCTAAGCCTGGAGAGGAGATTGCTGAGAGGGGACCTCATAAATCTCTGTAAGTAACTGAAGGGAGGGTACCAAGAGGATGGAGTCAGACTCTTCTCGGTGGTGCTGAGTAATAGGACAAGAACCAATGGGTAGAAACTGAGGCACAGGAAATTTCACCTAAATATGAGGAAGAACTTCTTTAAGTTTAGGTAACCAAGCCCTGGAACGGATTGCCCAGAGAGGTTGTGGAGTGTCCCTCACTGGAGATATTCAAGAACTGTCTGAACAATTCTGTGCAATTTACTCTAGGATCACCCTCCTTGACGAGAGGGGTTGCACCAGATGACCCACTATGGTCACTTCCAACCTTAACCATTCTGTGATTCTTGTAGAATTACTTACATGGAAAAATACTGCTCAAATGTTATGAGTAGCCCCAAAGAAAATATTAAGATTGTCTAATACTGCATACACTTATGTGTATTTGATTGTTTCATTTTTCTATATTATTTTTTTATAAAATAATAATTAAGAGAAGTTTATACTTAGTGTTTTCTTGTTTTCTCATTTACTAAAATTGTCAAAACAAAAAAAAATTGCCATTTTTGATCAGACCTAGATGATTGTCTAAATAAAAATGTTCTATTTTATGATAAATACATTATGATATTTTTTTTAAAATTATAAAAATTTTAATACTCTTCTAAGTGATGTTCTTTGTATGAGCAACAACATTACACTGAGTAAGAAAATGACACCGCTCTCATAATGTCTTTTTAGAAATAATATACATGAATGAAAAGAACAAATCTCATGACCCTTCACTGAATTTTTATTATTTTGCTAGTACATCCTCCCAGACAAAAGCTCTTTCTTTCACGTGGTAACTTTGAACACTCAATTACCAGAATTTTAGTAACTGACATTTCAAGCAACAGCACTCTCCTCCAAAATCACTGCATGAAAATTTTTTAAACATCTGACTTCTGTTAATGAAATCAGTGCCTAAACAATTTATTTTCTTCCTGACACCAAAGGGAAAATACAGATTAAAGGAATTAAGGTAGAATGTGAATAAGGAGCAAATGTAAGAGTAGATACTATATAAAAACAGACTCACAAGCAGCAGAATCAGAATAGTCATCATTAGAGAGAAGTCCTTTGTCTGCACAAAACCCCAGCAGCCTATGCAATCTGTCTCACACTGTTCTACCAGCAGGGCTCAATTTCAGCTCAGAAGAACCATCATCAGCTCGGAATAAAGCTATTTTTGTGCAGTCCCTGCATGGTCTGTCCAGTGAGACAGGAGGGTGTCACTAAATACTTGTTGAACCAGTAGCAACAAGGACACCTGTTTATAGTTGAATTGATGCTTACAGCATCTTCATCTTGAGTGTGTGCTGGAACTGAACCAGTGACCTAAAACTGAAATACACAGATAAAGAAGCATCTACATCAGAGTTAAAAACTATTGACAGTGAAGAAATGTAAGGCAACATGATGAGAAGAGAACAACAACAACAACAACAACAATAAAGTGCATTCCGTTATAAAAAAAGAAAAAACGATTCTTAATAAGTTATGTAATCCTTCACAGCTCACATGTATAATAGATACACACGTGGTCCACACAAGGGTGTAAGAGAAACTGCCACCAGTAGTGGCAGTTGCATCATTATTTTTTAAGAAAAGAGAAGTTCTACATAGAGAATTGACATTATGATATTACCATATGACCTAATTGTCATTGGGAATGATATTATCCAATTTAGTGTTCCCATTGAAAGACCCCAAACCACGCATCACTTGCTCACTCCTCCCTGTCCCCTTATCTTTTCCCCTGTAGCAGTCTGGAGAGGAGAATTGGAGGCACAAAAGGTGAAGAACATTGATTGAAATAAGAACAATTTACTGGAAACAGCAATGAAATAGGAAAATGAACAGGGTCAGCAACACTAGCAAGAGAGGCAAATGATTCACATGCAGAAAACCAGCAGTATGCAAACTACCACCACATTACCCTGGGTCCGAAGGCAACACTTTTCCCATCCTCAGAAAATTATGCCAGGTGGTACAGAATAACTCCCGAGTCCTAGCCACGCCCCTGCCTGTCTACTGCAAAAATTAACCCCATTCTGGCCAAAACCAGGACAAGAATTCAAAGACATACGTATTTATGACAAAATTTTCTTATCCTGCTCTACTGGGTCTGGCTCAGATGGAGTTTTCCCCATCGAAGCCCTCACAGTTCTTTGCTTTGTACCAGTATCTAGAAATGATGTTGCTAACATACCAGTTACGATGTCAGTTTGGATATTAAAATTAAGACAAGGAGGAGGAAGGCAGGGCATTTGTTATTTTGCAGTATTTACCTTCTGGAACAACCACTACATGTGCTGAAGCCCTGCTTCTGGGACATAACTTGCTGATGGGAAGTAGAAAATAAATCATTGGGGTTTTTTCATCTTTGCGCGTATGCTCACAGCATTTCAGTTTTGCTTTAGTAAACTGTTTCATCTCAACCTATGAGGTTTTTTCTATGTAATTTTCTACCCCTGTCCAGCTGAGAAGGGGGAGTCATAGAGGTCTTGGTGGACATACCATGTCCAGCCAGGGTCAACCCATCACACCAGCCAAATAGATTTCTTGTGATGAGGAAATTAACAACTGAGATCTTAATATACAACACATTGTGTACTAGTGTAAACTTAAAATATGAACTAATAAATAATATTTTCAATATTTATAAGTCAATACATGAAGGCAAAAATATTATATATATATATATATATATTTCTTACTATTATAACCTGTTTTATTACTGTGTTTTAAATCCTGGATAGTATTTTAGGCATATCTACTTTTTGTAGTACATAAACTCATATGAATACAAGAGCGTGTTCCATATCTGATCTTATAAACTGTGAATTCTATATCTGAGCTTATAAACTCTGAAAAGGGGGAAGCTATCCAAGTTCCAACATAATGCCGCACTGATATGGTTATGATTTTGAGGCTAGAATTGTCTTATTTCTAACACCATCAGAATGCAAGCCAGAAGAAACCAGGCGTATATGCAGACTACTGGCAAGCCTTGTGGTGATTTTTTTGTGATTATCAAGACCTTGTGTCCAATTTCAATGTGATTTATAATTGTTTTTATTCCCATAGTCTTAAAAAACAATCATCTTTCTTGATCATCTTGTACATGAACCAGAATATTATTAGTTTAAAACCTGGATATCGTCTGAAGCCCATAATTAATCATCTGATGTGTTTTCTGTCATTCAACATATTTTCAAAAATCTCTTCAACTGATTTTTTTATCATGGTTGTACTCCTCAATCTTTTTTTTTTGCAACCATAAGTATTTTCTAGCTATTTCTACATTGCATTCTACTTTGTTCACCTTTGTTTTCAGAAATCAAATAAAAATTAAATCATAGAATAATAAACTCAAAGGGGCTTCTAGGTCATAGAGCCTTCTTCCTCTCATCGCAGTTAAGTTAATCACTTAGCATAATTCACTTCATAAATAAATTTAGCCCTGTCGTAATAGTACCCAGCTTTTTAATATTTGTTTGTTGGATTTGTTTTGTTTAGGAGACTGTTTTTTCTTCTACTGTGTTTTTGCTCCTACTATTCCTGTTAAATACTTTCTCCAAGATTCATTCCTCAGCTTACACACAACTTTCTCAGTCAGGGTTATATTAATTACTCAGCTATTCTATACTCATCTATTCTTGTGCCAACATCGTCTTTTATCTAGATAACTCTTTTATGTCCCTTAGGTTTCACCGATTTATTTTTAAGCAATAATTATATTCCCTCTAATCCTTAGTTTTTCCAGACAAAACAAGTTTTGCTCATTTTGTGTCCTTTTTGTTCAAAAGATCCCAGGTCCTCTTCTTAAAATAATTGGATAAGATGAAGATACAGTGATTGTTCCATATATATTAGACAGCTTGAAGGATGCATAAACATGTTGGTAGAACATTTTTTTAATGGTAGACAAACATTGGGCCTTTGAATGACTGGGTTATCCAATTATATTTATTTGCTGGTGGACCAAGTAATACAATAAAAAGAGTTGTGGAATATAAGAGCTGGTATCAGAACATGGTAAATCATGACAACATAACTGTTATAATTCTAATTTTCCATAGTGAACATATGAAACTTTTAATAGTTACCAGGCACATAAGTAGTTTGTGAATTTAATCATTGTGTACGTTTATTTTGTGCAATATAATTAAATATAATTGTTCAAGAAAA
>JAWWMP010000001.1:61739128-61779490 GCA_035047865.1 Dendrocincla tyrannina
GCTCTTCCGATCTTGTTCAAGAAAATCATAGTAGTTGTGTAGTAGCTCTGACAATTAAAAACTACCATGAAATTTGAATTATTTCTAAGACCATACTTCTATGCTGACAGGTAACTATTATGAGCAAGAAAATGATATATTACTTAAGTTTTCCTCAGAGAAATTGAATATATTTCTTTTACCAGAGACAGTTGCAATTTAATAGTGCATTAAAAGACCATGTGGTGTGCCATTTGTCATGTAGTATTTTTATATAATATAAGCTACAATTTCCTGCTTGAACCCTAATTAATCTAACAACCACCTCATTAACTTTTAGGAAAGCCTCACTATAACTTAAGGTTAATTATTTAGCACTTTTGGCTTCATTGCTACACTACCTACATATGTGCTTATTTTTCCTTATTTATAAAATAAATTTTCACTTATAAGTGAAAATTAATTAATGAGAAATTAAAGTTTTGTATACCAGAAGGTGATATTAAGTATATGTTTTTTTTGTTGTTGTTGTTGTTGTTTTGGTTTTTTAAATTAATGAGAAAGAAGAGACAGAACTGTGGCAAAGAGGATTTATTTATCCCAACATAAATAGCCTCAATGTATCTTTACCTATTCCCCTCAATCTTCTTTCTCAGGCAAAGGACAGAACAGACACTGTTAAGGGGCAGTCACCTTCTAGTGCACTCATCTGACACATTGAATGAATAATGTACTCTCTGTAGCTTGTAAAATGATAGTTTGTAAGATCAGATGTATATATCTATAATGTACAGTCTAAAGGAAGGAAAGATGAAACCCATCTAAGTTGTGTTTATCCTCACCATATTACATAAATCATATGTATATTCATACACACAACTGTATAATTATGTTTATTTGATTTGCTTAATTACATCTGCAGCTGGTCAAATATTACAGAAAAAATATTTTTTATCAGTAAATGCTACTGCTTTGAAACAGAAACCTATCGTTTGAGTAATCATAATTTCTTTGGAATCCTCTCTCCCTTCCTCCCCTCCTCTCTTCCTCCCTTCTTCCTCCCTTCTTCCTCCCTTCCTCCCTTTCGAATTCCTTCCTTCTGAATACCTTCCTTCCTTCCTTCCTTTCTTCCTTCCCTCCCTCCCCCATTCCCTCTCTGTCTCTGTCTCTGTCTTCCCCCCTTCTCTCGTTTCCTTCTTGACTGCTTGCCCTCCTTCCATCCCCTCACTTGCTCGGTTTAAAAATGTTTGAATATATTGACTAATATTTTTTCTCATTTTGACATTTCATAGGTACAGAAATATGTCTTCATAGATTTTTTTTATGTAATGCAGAAATTCTTTCCATAGCATAAGAAACATTTAAAAAAAATCAGCATAGATGGAACATTAACTAAAGGGTTTTTTTTGTTGTGTTTGGGTTTTTTTTTTCCTGAGTTGTAAAAAGAAAGCACCAAATTTTAGCTCATAAAATGATTAGTGAAATAATATTTGTTAGTCCTAGTGTTTTTCCTACTATGTGATCTGTTCTATGTCATTCAATTGCTTCATCTAAAGACAAAACTAAATCTACTTGGATACAGAGCTTATTTGTATATGAAATTTAAAGACTTGGTCTCTGAGCCATAATGATTCCTGTGCCCACTCGCAGGCTGATGGAACTTACAAAGCATGGCTTTTTTATGGCTGTTTTAACAATTCTGCTTGCCTCTTAAAAATTAATAAAATCGTGTGGATTTTCAGTATATATATTGTGACTAAGTCAGCAAAAGCGGGGCAGGCAGTGTAGCTCTGCCTCTCTTTCAAATCTGAACCATCTATCAAGTTGGCTTATGATTGATTTTCTCTAAAACTTTCTGCATTGCAGTGCTGTGGCAGCACTCTGTTTTTACAGTGGCTTTTTTTTTTTTCCTTGTGCTCCAGCTGGACTCAGAGTGCAATTCAGCAACTGGTGCAAATTGTCATTCCTCCCCTTGATGGACAGGATGATGAGAACAGACATTGAGGATTTGTCCTTCAGACTTTACCTCAGTATCTGATGCTCAAATTTACCATTCTAAAATACAAAAACATAATAATCCACATTCCTATACTGCTCCACTCATATATTGAACACTGATTGAGTGGACTTGTATACTTGACTACTTTTCCCTTTTTTAAGTTTCAAGTTGCTATAAAACACAGTATTTCGAGGACGCATAAAGCTCATTTTAATGTTTTCTAAATTATTTGAAACTGTTAGATAAGAATACCTTGGGTTTTTCCCACTGGATAAAACTGTTTTCATGTTACTTAAGAAAAAGGGCTCTTGCTGTTTTGTGGTTTGTTTTCTTTTTTCTTCTCTATATAACACAAATTCTATCAATATTGATACGAAATTCACAGTATTGTACAGTTATTAACACAAAGAATACTGAGTAGATTCATAGCTGGAGGACACCTGAAGCACTCAGAACAAATTTGATGTTTGTGGGTTTTTGCGCTGTAAATTACAATATATATAATTGCCTAGTTTGAATATACAATATTCTAATATCTTATTCTGTTTGATGTTACAACTAAGAAAATTCTCCCTTAGATGTTGTGAGGTACATGGGCCATCTGCCTGTGACTGGTAGATCTAACACAGGACCTAGGGAACCCTATGTCTTCTGAAACCAATCAAAACTTGGGTAGAAGGTTCTGGAAGGAGATCTAAACCTCAGCTTGACTCTATGAGGTATTTGTACATGTCTGCAAGACACCTGGGCAGAGGATTTTCAGGATACAGGGAAAGAATTTAATGAGTTTAAATGTGTCACTATGGTTGGTAGCTAAATCCCAGTATAGATAACCGAGATGGATTGAATTTCATGTGCAGCTATTTGGTGCAATTTAGTTATTTAGGAAATGGCAATTAAATCTAAGTGAAATGTATGGAACTGTGCAAACTGCAGGTCAATATACATTGTAATACCTTTAATCAGGCAGTATTTTTCATTCTGGGAATATTTGTGGGGGAAAGTCTTACTTTGCTAAATTCTATATAATCTTGTTAATGACTTTAGGAAGATTGAAGGAAATAACTTCAGGAGCATATTTTTTTTTGTTTTCTGCCTTTCTTTCACAGAAAGATACATGCATTCTTAGAGATAGGCACACAATAAAAAAACATACTAAAACATGTTTTACATCTAGGCATATAGACACACAAACATTAAAGATCAATAAGAAAGTAATTCATATTCACAACTACATTGAACCTTGCAATTTGTTTCATTCTCCAATTAGACTGCTTGCCATTATTTTGGGAGCAGAAACAACCATTTCCCTTCCATCCATCCAAATTTTCCTACTATTAATTTGAAATATTTCCTTCTCTTCTAGATGTAGACAGGGTATCTATTTGGTTGTTTATATAATCAACGATTTAAGATAGACTACATATGTACATCTCAAGAGCAGACAGATGGCAGAAGTAAAGAATTTCAAGTTCTGCAATTGAAAGTGCAACTTATAGCAACAAAACCTTGAATGTTCTAGCATTCTGGAGTTAATCAATTTCTTAATTAGTGGCAGAATCATGTAATACCAGCAGTATGTGAATTACCTCCTAGCAGTGTCCTATTATATAATTTCATCCTAAAAAAATTTAATGGTCTTGCAAAAAGAATAGCAAATGAGTAACATGTAATGTTTTTCAGAGCCACAAGACTTTAAATAAAAAGCAAATTCTCCTATATGTTACTTGACACTGCAATCATATTTACAAAGTGCCAGCTTTCAGTTTGAACATAACAATGACATATTCTTTGTAATCAGTCAAGTTTCAGTGCAAATGTATGCAGCTTCTTCCAGTTTCTAAGTCTGCAGGAAACTGGATTAGCAACTTGTCTGGTTAGCTAATAGAAATAAAAAAACTGAAAAGAGCAGAGATGGATATGAATCCCAAATCAATTAATGCCTGAGTTACATGAGATAATGCAGGCAAAGACTTGAAAAATAATGTTGTTGTCCAGGAGTGATTAAAAACCCCAAAGTACCAGAGCTGATTTCAGGCTGCCAGAAGTGTCCCTGCCCATGTGGGATGGAGCAGACCCTTATCAGGAGCTGTGAGTTGCCACACTCCAGAGAGTGGGGTGACACTGATGGGTGCAACATGGAGGCAACTGTACCTCAAGAGGGTTATACATCCTCAGGGATGATTGCTTGACAGCATGTGCATTGTTGGGTATTAGACAATATCATGTTGCTAATAAATCAGTAAATCACTTTGATGGTTATTTTATTTAAACTGTCTTGTTTCACCCCTGGAACTGTGTCACCCTTTATCTCTGTGAAGTGATACACAGGAACTGACGATGACACTGAATTCTACATTAGTGCAATGGAAAATTCCACATTCTGTTTAATGCCAAAAAAGATTCCTAAATTGACCAAATTATAAGGTTTTCTGAAATCTCAGTGAATGGATTTGCAATAGAAATCTATATCGGATTGATGCTGAAACTCACTGCAGTTTAGTGTTTGCAAGTCCTCCGTCTCCAGACTGCAACTCTGCAATTGCTGCTGGTAGCTGATGCCACTGCTGATAATCCAGACAGAAAAACTGGGCCCAAGGCCCATGGAAGAGAAAATACAAACTATTAGATTTCTCTTCATGTGAAAGACAAAAAGATAGGAATAGTCAATTCATATTACTGAGGTGACATCATGACTGATTACCTTTTACAAAAATCTATCAAGGCCATGTGGATGGTAGGACAGTGGATGTGATATACCTTAAATTCTGCAACATTTTCATAGTCCTTATCACAGAATTCTCCTGAAAATCAAGGACTTATGAGTTGGATCGGTGTAATATCAGATGCAATGAAAATTGTCTGGACTGGAAGGCTCAAGGATTAATGCTCCATGGTTTGACATCCATTTGGTGACTGGTAACAAGTTCCATATATGACAACCCAGACAACAACATGCACAGAAAACCTATGGATGATAACACATATGAATGGTATTCCACTGAGGAGAATATGCTGATCTGCTGGTTACCAGACTGCTTTTCTCATAAGAGAAATATGATGTCAAGTGTTGGAAATCTTGGAGCTATCAGGAAGGGCATGTGGGAAATTTAACAATACAAAGCCTATTGAAATTGTTTTGGAAGACTCTAAATGACTGAGGAATGTTGAGAGGCTCTTTTATCCCACCCTTTGTGAATATTTTCTGGACTAAAATTTCCCCAGAAGCCATCACACATTGGTTTTTTTGTTTGGTTTTTTTTGTTTGTTTGTTTGCTTGTTTGTTTTTGGTTTTGTTGTTGTTTGTTAATAACTTGATGTTATTAGGAGTGGAAGGCCAGGGAACCAAAATCCAAAAATTAATTAAACTCCTAAATTTTAAGCAATAGTGTCTCAGTTTCTTCTCTTTCTCTTGGAATTGCAGTATAATCAATCCTGATTCAAACACAGAGGAACCAAGAGCAAAATCAGGCATGGCAGGGGGCATAAATAACTGAGGTAAATCTAGTATATAAGGCTCAGGTGAGGTCAAATTTCTTTATAATGAAAATTTCTAGACATCCTACTGAACTTATACTGAAACACTTTGATCCTGTACATTAGCCTAAATCCTTTAGCTTTCTCCATTCTGTTCTTGACCTAGTTCATATGAAAACAATCACACCAGAACCCTATAGGGCTCATAAACATTTCCCCCTCTTTTACAGCTGCAAAGAGGAAGATTGCCCTGGATGAGCTCTGTTCTCACATAGCTTTGGCTATACCTTTGTAAAGGACACTGACAATTCCCCTCTACAAAGAGCAAACATACATAACAGCATAACCGTTTATGGTTTCTGCATGCAATGTAAAAAATGTGCCCATTTTGTGTCCTTTGTAGTATCTTAATATGTAAATGTAATTTGTAATCTCTGGCTTCTCAGTGAAATGTATGGAAATACACAATAAACAAGACAGCCATAGTAAAACATCCCACCAATAGTGCACCAAGAAGTGCAAAATTATTCTAATCCATTCTGTGAAGTTATTTTCCCTTAGGAACAAGTAGTCTTCAGAAGTTACACTATATTTTCTGACAGTGAATTCCAGAAACTCACTGCCAATTACTGCAAAGACTTTTGTTGACCTACTTGGCAAGCCACTAGAGATCAAACTACACTTACAGCAAACCAGCCATAAAAAACGGTTATTCTTCTTTTATCCTTCTTCTCAAGCTTCAATTCTTCTGCTAGCTAAATTGATGTTTACTTGAGTTGCATTACGTTTACCTGAAGAAAATCCCTTTGTTCCACTGTTTGGCAGTCCTCAATTGTACTTGGCTGTTCTGTCTTTTGCTCTTCCAAAGTGACAAGAAATATAAACACTTCGCAAGGACATCATTCTTCAGAGCAGACTAAAGAAAGGCACTCACAAGTGCCATAAAGGAGTTTATAGTTCCATTTTGCTGTCTTGTATTGTTGTTTAGATAGTATTTTGTGTCATTTTGGCAGTAGCCTTAAAGTGACAGGATGAAAACAAATTTCTAATCCTTCAACTGGTAGAATAAAAATTAGCTATTTATTCATCTGAGATAAAATCTGTTTGTATAAGCACATAGTCTTTATATTTTCCTAGAGTTTTGGGTTTTGTTGTCTTTTGTTAGATTTTCTTTTTCTGGAGTATTACAGTTGTTAAACTTTTTTTTTTTTTTCTGGAAAAAAATATTCATAAAAATACTATGTACTTTTGAGCACAATTTTAACAGCCAACAAGAGTATCCATAATATAACAAAATATTAAATAGAGGAAAAACCTTACTCCTGTGTCAAATGCATTCCCTAGATCCTATTTCAGATAAAGATTTTTATTTGGAAACTGCCTTTTTGTCAAACAAGTGAAATATCATAGACAAGAGATGTGTGTTATAGCTGTTCAAGCTCTGCTTGCTGCAAATTTGATCATAATTAGTCATACAGTAGGGATTTTTTTTTTCAGTTGTTTGATTGACCCAGAATAACAAAAAAAATACAAACCCCACATATTACATATATACATATATATATATAATAGGCGGGTAAATGTTGTAATATGTGCAAGTTCTTGAAAAACAAATCAGAAAATTAAAAAAGAAAACCCTACAGCAATTTCAAAAAAATATCTCTACCTCTACTTTAATTACAAGTAAAAAATACTTCTGTTATTTTAAGCACTGTTATTATTTTCATATTCCAGTGATAAATTGTACATTTGAAAATTCAGGGCTAGCAATTTAGATATGTTAAATATGTTAGAAAATTGAGAGATTAAGTTAGAAGAAGGAAAGCTCTGGTGTGACATTGCTGAGAAAATGTTTTATAAGAAAAATGTTTCAGTGTTAATATCTTCTATTTGCTATCTTCACAGCAAAACAATAAACCATAGCAGATCTGAAAATCTTGGACAACCATCTCAGTCCCATTTGTAAAAAAATGATACCAGAATTTAATTTTGCTTTTTCTTTGTAGGATTCAGATTTACCTCCCTTTCTATACCTAAAATATAGGTACCCCAGTATTAATTTACCTTAATTATATCTTGAATTATATGAGATGTCTAATATGAATGAACTGAACATTTGTATTTCCTTAAAAAATATTTAAATACCACCTCTATAAAGCAATTTGTGCCCTCCTAGGAGATCCCACAACAAAGCCTAGAATCTAAGTTAGAGAGGAGCAATGTGCTTCTCTATAGCCCAGCCCTTGCTGCCTTTGTTTGTCTGTACCAGAAGGAGTAAAGGAAAAAATTCATTCTTACTAAATAGCCTCTAAAGGCTTATTAGAAATTCTGTAGAACCTAAAATGACTTTAAAGGTGTAGGTCAGTGAAATGAACCCTGATAAATATGCCATGTGTCATAAGGCTGGATAGGTAAAAGTTAATGTTTAATCCTACAGACTCTTTCTACAACAAGAAAATAAACCACTTCCAAATGGGAACCCATTCTGTCCTAAGATTACTGAGCTAGCACAATCCAACATTTTGTGATGGGATAAATAATTTTTCTGGAAGTGCCTACAAATGAAGGGACTACTACAACCAACTTGAACTAAGCAGTGTGCCCAGGTGGCCAAGAAGGCCAATGGCATCCTGGCCGGTATCACGAATAGTGTGGCCAGCAGGACAGGGGGAGATGATCTTTCCCCTGTACTCAGCACTGGTGAGGCCACACCTTGAGTGTTGTGGTCAATTCTAGGCCCCTCAGTTCAGGAAAGATATTGAGGTGCTGGAACAGGTCCAGAGAAGAGCAACGAGGCTGGTGGAGGTACTGCACCACAAGTGCTATGAGGAGAGGCTGAAGGAGCTGGGGTTGTTTAGTCTGGAGAAGAGAAGCCTCAGGGGTGAGCTCATTACTCTCTGCAACTCCCTGAAAGGAGGTTGTAGCCAAGTGGGGCTTGGAGATTTAGGTTGGATATTAAGAAAAAATTCTTTACAGAGAGAATAATCAGAGAATGGCCTTCCCAGAGAGGTGGTAGATTCACTGTCCCTGGAGGTTTTTAAGATAAGACTGGATGTGGCACTTAGTGCCATGATCTAGCGATCACAGTGATGTAGGAACAAGGGTTGGACTTAATGATCTTGGAGGTCTTTTCCAACCCAGCTGATTCTGTGATTCTATGTAATTTTGGCTCATTTTGTAGGCTGTGACACAAAACTATGATAAAATTGCTTTCAGTTTTGATATTCTAATACAATTCCATGATGTAGTATAGCATTAAGAGTGGCTAGTTGCCTACATGAAATAAACTTCACGTAATACTATATGTTTTGCTTTTGCAGTGCTCTTAGTGAATCACAGTTCAAGAGACTTACCTTGGGCTGACGAGGAGGAGGGGTCATTTTTTCTAAGTGTGATCTTAAAGGACAAAGACAAAAACACACTTCATATTTACATAAAATATATGTAAGATTTTAAAAATATTTAAGAACAGATAAAGAATTAGCTGAGAGGGGAGAATAGACTGTTCACCGGTGTAGTAATCGGAGCTGAAATGTTATCCTTGAAAGAAAGAATTAGTATTCAAGACCTTTATTACCCTCTTTCTTTCAATAACATGTTTTATTTTTTCAGGGGGAATTGACGGTAAATATCTTTATTGCAATGTTTATAAATATTATTTGATAATTAAAAAAATAAAATCTACTTTATTGCATTCACTGAAAATAACTTGTGTAATACAAATATACAGACATTGGTATTAAAAGCATTTGCTTCTCTTTTAACTGCAATCACAGCAATTTCCGAAACACCTTGGCGTGTCAAGTCAGTGACACATATGAAGTCAGTGTTCTCCATTTTGCTGCAAAGGAGAGACAGTAACTATTAACTTGCTACTATCTAGAACATACCTTAAAAGAAAGAAATCACTAAAATGGAGAAATTGCTGGCTTTCCAGCAGTATTTCCAAATTAGATGCATATAACAAATTCCTGCCATTGAAATTATAAAGTTATTACTTCATTCTCAAAATGAAAATCTTGTAGGCAGCTGAAAGCTTTCTTTTCAGACAAACTTAAACCTTTCAAAGAGGAATATATTGATTTGAAAAATAAGGTAAATATTTTTCTTGTCCTAAAGAAAAGAGGAATTATTTAAATATGCACATGATCAATTGGTCACTGAAGACTTTGCACATGTATAATTTATCAAAATGGTTATATATTCCTTTTTGAGAGGATGCAGAAAAAGATTTTTTTCTTGAAAAAATCCTTTTACTTCCTCCCATCCTCAAGAGATACTGAACCATAATGTATTTCTTTTGTGAAAATAATCATGTCTGAATTTGGGATGCAGGAAACATTGTTTGGAAACCTCAGTTGCTGCGTGTGTCACTTTCTTGTGACTAGAGTCACACTAGTGGTGTGTCTTCTGCAAGTATTAGCTGCTCTGAGGGGAAAACTTGCATACAAGTGTGGACTTAATAAGCAGATGCCATATTATAATTTTTGCTTCCTTTGCACATTTGAATAATACATATTATATATCATTGAGTCCAAAATTGAAAAAAGAAACCTAATATGCTGAAACTGCTGAAACACTTTGCAATCAAATGGAACAAAATGGGAAAGTTATGATATAATTACTGATAGCATAACAAAGGTGAAACATCCTTGTTCCCTAGGGATAAAAAGTTTTTCATACTCTGACATAATAAAGCAATGGAGTAGAAGTAACAAGATTCACAGATGCTAGGTAGGGTTTGAATAGTCTGGAGGCCCCCCGTGGCTAAAGATTTGGCAGCATTGTCTGAATACCAGTGATTTGTGAAATTACCAAGTTAATTCTTTCTGCTCAAGCATCTGTTTATTAAAGGAAAACTTGCTTCCCAAAGGAAGGGAGATGCAAGATAAGGAATTTTATCCTTTTTTTTTTTTATTTTTTTCACCTTAAGTTTAATAATTTTATAGATTTGGTATGGCAGAGACAGTAGTCTCCCTTTACTGTCCATCAGTCTTCTCTGCCTGCATCATATTGTTATTCCTGTGTTATTCCCTCCTAAATGTTTACAATAGTAAGTTCACATAATACCTTGATAAATACTGATTACTAAAAAAAAGGAAGCACTGAATCTGTTGGAAGAAACCCTTGATTGTTAATTATACATTCAAATTCATACAATTTCTAAACACAGAAAGTTTACTGAAACCCCAGAAATTCTGATTTATCAAAATAAATATAATAGAACCTCTTAGAACATTGTCCCTCTTATATATTTTGGCTAAGTACATATAATTAATAAAAATATAAGCTTGTGTGTTGTTCTTAAATTTGTATGTATATGTTAAAAGATGTATGTTTTATTGTAAGTTATGTGAATTGGTAACATATTCTGAAAAATTCTAAAACATGGAATAGCATTGCTACGTTTATGTGTTAATCACTGCTGTCATGGAAGAGTCATCAAATATATCTAGTCAGACAAGTTTTAAAAATAATCTTTCTCTAAAAAAATAATATTATTTTATCTGTTTGTTTTGTCTTTGAGAGCATTCTGTATAGCAGACTGCAGTGTAAAGAGGGAGAAAACTTTTTATGTATTCTTTTTACAAAGAAAATCATGGTTATTTTAGTTTCCAAACTTTGAAGTAAATATTTAGATATAATTTTTCCCAGGTAGATAATTAATTAACACAGGTTAAACGTGTTAGTAGGGAAAAAATGCAAAATTATATCTGTGCAACATTTGGTATGCAAAATTCTGTAGGGACTACTTTTGAATATTATATAAATGTTTTCAAATCAGGCACATCCAAATGATTTCAATTTATGATATTCCCTTACACTTAACAGCTGCATCATTTCTGGAATGAGTCTCTCCAGGCTCATCAGTCTGAATAAAAAATTCAGATGACCATTAATTATCTTGAATAAAAACCTGGCAGTTCCCTTTTTTACTGGACAAGCCTAGTAGTGAGAGAGAACAGCTATGCTTGATAAATGACAAACTACAAGGCACAAATAGTATGTCATCATAACAGAGATATGCTTCTTGACTATCTATATTAAGTACACTTTAAGTGACTTTAGTACTTAATAGTCACTTTAAGCGACTATTGCTTCTATTGAGTCCATTTTTAATATGTTCAATCTGGAAGACCTTGAAGTGTTCTTTGATGAAGTCTGGAGAAGGTCTTCTAATTCCTCTGGAGAAGGTTTTCTAATGGGAATGTACTTGAAACTTACATGCAAGATCCAGAAACTGTGTTGTAGTCATCATAACTCTGAGAGGAACCTTCAGATCAAACCTCAGCATTTCCTAGCTGACTGCAAGCTTCTGTACTCATAGCCCACTGAGAAGATGCAAAATTCAGGTCTTATTTCACTATCGTGGTAATTTAGAAAAAAAACAAAACAAAACAAAACCCCACAAAACCAAAAACCAAACAAACAAAACAACAAAAAAAGGAAAAGCACTATCTAGTTTTTCTCTGGTTTTTACCTGCATTTTTGTACCTGCATCTGTATGCCATTCTTTGGGTATATTTTGAGCTTGCTTAACACCTGAGTGGCATTTCAATTAAAACATTCCAAAAAGCTATACTTCTGCTTTGCACCATTAAAAATATTGCAGTAGAGTTCGTACTCTCCTAGTAGGCAATGCTCTAGAAGTTAAAGGACTTAGAGGGTACAGGACCAATAGGGAAACTTTGAATTTTTTAATGTCAAGAACTCACTTCTCACTATACTCTAAAATTTTAGCTTATATTGTTCTTCTTTTGTATAACATCATGAAAATGCATATCTCCCAAAGATGTTTACAAAAAAATCCCAAGAAATATTGTTCAGAATTGAATAAATAAAAATTACTAAATTATACCACTGCAAAAACTATCACTATTGTGCATGATTATAGACATCTCTATCCAACACAAAACTTTTATAGGCGAAAACAATCCAAACCAGTAGGCACAAAAGGTAATCAGTGCTATTTGGCCTTGGGGACACAGTCCTGGACCGCTTTAATTTGCTAGTATAAATATAACAGATAGCCATATGCGTGTGAATTAGAAATTATTGGTTTTGAAAGTGATCTAGACAATGTTTTTGCTATTGGGATGCCTAAATTGTACTTAATTCCCGTTTCAGATGACACGGTGGTAGGCTGAATCTCACCTCAAGTCAAAACAAAGCTGATGTTGTGCAGCTTTTGTTAACAGAAAGATCTTATGCCTTGTCCTGGAAGGCAAATTTTTTTCATCATAGTAAATATTCCTGTCTGAGGTTAGTATGAAGGGTATCCTCTTTTACTTTGTGAGATGAGTCTCTGTGTTTTCTATATTTCCTGTGAAATTGGCATATAGTAAGTGGATTGTTTAGAACCACCCATGTTCATTAGTTTTCCAAAAGCTGATTCTCTTTTAAAGCTGATTCTCAGAGTCATTAGCACACAGAATAAAATAATTATTAACCAATAATATATGATATTTCTCTATAGTATCTACTAAATAATATTCCTTCCATAGTAATACAAAGTAAAATGAAGGAGAGAGAGATTCAAATCATGTTCCAAGAACAATGCCTTATATGTAGAGGTTTAGAGATTTGGGGGGCTTTTTCTCCCCCTTTTTTTTTTTTTTTCTGAAATAACACCTGTTCTCTGGAAATTTGGCTCAGGGTTGCTTTAAGAACAAGAAGTTACAAAAAGTAAAAAAAAAAGTTATCTTTTTATAGATGTTAATTGAGAAATATCTCCAGAAAACATCCAAGAAAATGTCTATTACTTGCACAGTAAAACTTACCCTACACCTCTTGAAAAATTATTAAAAGCTTGAAAATCTGCAAACAATTGTAGATGCCATACATTTCTTGATTTTTAATAATATAAATAGACAAGGACAAAATACTATGATTTGTGATTTTTTTTAAAAAAAACATATCTAAACATTTACTTTACCTGCTTTATAGTAGTCCTATAGAATAGGATAACCAGGAGTAAGGCTACAGCTAGTGAAACTGTTTCTTAAGCAAGTTCAAGATTATCTGAGATATTTGAAACAGAATGGCACTTGCCTTGTCATAGGTTTTGGCTTCACCTGGCCACTCTTGTTTGGATAGTTACGTTGGGAAAGTATTTGTTGCACACATTCAGCAAAGACATTTATGATAAAATAAATGGCTTTAAAATGGTTACTCTTAGGAAACAAACAAACAAACAAACAAACAAACAAACAAACTCAAACCCAAAAAGAAAAAAACCCACATATTTGTGTTTGTTACAAGATATATTCTACTAAGAAGATAAAATAGGAAAACTGCCTTAATTTTATGCTAAGGAAACACTGAAATCTACAGTAAACTGTTCGTGAAGAGCTATCCTTACCACTGGAAAATTTATAAGCACAGGATGTTAAGTTTCCTCCTTCTCTTTTGGCAGAAGAAACACTATAAAATCACATAACATATCAAAAGTAGATTCCTTGTTCATCTACATATAATCCTCTCTCCTTTTGTTCTTCTTTTAGATATGATGCAACAATACACATCTTTGTTGTCAATCAGCGTAGATTTTACCCAGTATTGAACTTCTGCATTCATGGTTTGCAGCAGAACTCCTCAAACAGAAGCATATATGGTGCTTTTGAGTTGATATGAGAGGCAAGAACATGTCTAAAGAGAGTGTGTAATGTTAATTTCATTTATTTATTTAAGCTAATGGCATGAAAATCATAGTAAAATAAACTCTGGATGATCATTTTTAGAAGGCAGGTTTGTATGTCAGCTTTGATTCTTTTGGTAGACGAGTCCATCAGAGATCCAGATTTTAATGCATTTTCTATTGTTGCCATTTTTATCTCACTAAGGGTCTTGCTTTTTTTAAATACCCTTAAAACTCATGCATTTCAGTAGTATTACAGAAGCAGTTACGTGGCTGTGATTTCGAACAAGTCTCTTTTAAAAACTGTCTGTTGCATTATTTTTTTCGTAGTCAAGCAGAGATTAAATTATTAAAAAAAAAAAATGTGACCTGCACAGTGAAAGTTCTTGTTTTCAGAACCTGTTCATGAAATAGCTTTCCCTCAGCCAATATTTGCATTTCAACAGCAAATTATCATCTTTGTGTGTGCGTTCTCATATTTAAAAAAAAAAAAATCATTAAAAGAAAAGCTCTTATAACTTCTCAGATGGCTTTAAGAATTGTTAACAATTTGCAGCTACATTGAAATGTGAAATCCCAGTTCAAGGCCCCAAAGGCTTTACAACAGTAATTGTAACATATAGCGTCTAAAGGTCAGGGTATATTTTATGAAAGTCCATTGATGACAGCTGTCATTACAGCTTCACTACCAAGAAAACTGTCGTTATGAAGGCACTCATGGGGAATAAAAGGTATTTAACTACCAAATGTTTTTTGCTGAAGCTATTTTTACATGTTGGTTCTGCTTACAAAAAGGCCAGTGAGCAAGATAATGTATGAGAATGTCTGTTAATGACTGATGGCTCCTGCTCTGATTTCAGCTTAGAATTGATCCATTTAATTATTCAAGCACTAGAGGTGATGCATTACTAGGCAGGCAATAATAGAAATTATAAGATATGTTTCTTGCAGAGAGCTGATCAATTACCTCAAAACCTTCAAAAATATTGTCACGTGCAAACACAGAGTTTGAAAGAAATACTGTGCAGGTTGATGCTGTTCCTGTTAGTGTTTCAGTAAACTGGTCAGCAATCCAACACTTACTAAAATTCTATTCCTTTCTTGCTTATAATAGCAATAACAACCATGATTCTTATAGTGACTATTGCTTTTAAAATTACAACTATTGCACTTTCACTTTAAGAGTTCCTAAACAATTAGGAAGAGAGAAAGATGCAAAATGGGTACAATCACCAATGCATAATCTAGTTTAGATTCAAGTTTTAGTAATGGTGGAATTTTTCCACCTCACTATTTTGAGGGTGCTTACCAATGTTTCTCTCTAAATCCTCCATTACCTTAATTGCATAGATTCTAATACATAAAATGGTCTTTCTGTTATTCCACAATATGATTCTTTTCTCTGCAATAATCAGCTATTGTTATTACTCTTATTGTTGGTTTTTTATTATTATTTCAAAGGTTAACATACAGATTTGGTTCTAAAAAACATGCATACAGAATTTTATTTATTTTTTTTTTTACCTCAGTTATTCTGAGCTCATAGTCTCAGAAAGAGTCTGCAGTGAAAGACCCATCTTCCCTGTCTCCTGAAGGTATCCCACATAGTCTTCCTAGTCTGTACTTCTTAAAATAATATTAAAACCACTATAGTATCTTTGTATCCTTTTCTGTAGTTTTGCCTCTGATGATAATCCTTCCCTCTACGTTTTGTATAGCAAGCACTAAATAATTCTGACAACTTTGTCATGATATAATATGTAGAGTAATGGGCAGAAACTTGACCAGTTTAGTACATACTCATAATTTAAATTCTTTGGGCTGATATCTTTCATTTGAGGCTTATATCTTCTCTATCACTTTTCTTTAATATATCTTATATAGCTTTCAGCAACAAAATGCTCAGCATATTTTCCATTGTTTTTTCATCCTTTTACAAGGCATTTATAATTTGTCACTTTCCTAAACTATTATTTTTCATAAAAAAAAAAACCCATTTGAATAGAATTTTTCATCCTTAAATCCCTATACAAGACTTTGTCCTCTTTATATGACGGCTCACTTTCAACAACAAAAAAAAAAATCACTTAGTTTTGCTCCAACATCTAATCAGCCTGGATAGGAGCCTGCGACAGCGTGTTGGAACGCTCCCCCTTCCCATTCCCTCCTGGCCACGTGGTCCCCGAGATGTCCCAGGAAAGAGGCACGCAGAGACTGCAGGAGGGGAAAGCAGAGAGAGAGTTTATTCACATGGTATGGGGTATTTAAAGGGCTTTAGGGGATGTTGGTCACAACCAATAGAAATCAAGGGCTGACAACCAATGGGGAAAGGGTTAACAAAGGACCAATAAGGGAAGATTTCACATAGTCTGGCCAAGATAAATTCCTGCATAAGGTAGGAGTTTTCTCCAGGGCTCTTGGGAAGGAGAAGGGTGACTCAAGGGAAAAAAAAAAAAAAGGCAAAGCATTTTGCAATACAGTAAAACCCTCAGTTTTTAAGGCACTTTGACTGGTTTCTTGATTTTCTTCACAGACCCATCTCTTACATGATTTATTCTACTTCTGATATTGTAAGTCTTTTGCCACAGGACCCTATCTGTTAAATTTCTGAAATCTCTATAGATGGACTAGTCATTCAGTTGCCCCTGTTTTTAGCAAAAGGAATTAAAAAACAATTTGTGAATTAATTAGAACTCACGTGTATTTCTTTAGTGTGCAGTTAGTTGCTCCCTCCAAAAGGCATGATTTTTGACTAAGGGAGCACAGACTAAGGTTGATCTCTACAAGCTGGGTAGTGCATGCTTATCTTTCACAGAGGCTAACATCACAACCAAATATGTTGGTATTTTGTTTGTTTTGTTGTTGTTTTGTTTTTTTTTTTTTTTTTTAATTTCTCTTAATATTTTTATCTTCACCTTATTTGGAAAAAAAAAACAACTTGTCCATGAGGTTCTACTGTATGTAATCATATCCCATTTTCCCCTCCAAGCAATAATTATGGATTCTATTCCTTTTTGGTGTTTACCAAATAGCTAACTTTCTCAATCTGCTTTGTAAATTGTAATCACCTTCATTAATAACCTCATCTTGTTCACTAGTTTGTTTTCAACCTACTTTGGCAAAGGATTATATGATGCCTTCTGTTCCCATAGATCTTATGCAAAAAAGATTTTGTTTCTTACTATATGTTTATTTCTTACTATGTGTTTATTTCTTACTATATTATTTTTATCCCTGTGGACTGATTCCTTGAAAATATCTCTCTGGTCATTTTCAAACATGTTTTATTATTAATACTTTTTGTCTGTGAATGTCAACAGCTTGTGTTTCAACTTTTCATTAAAATCTTTATGTGATTCAGATTTCCTCTACAGCTCTATTAGTATTAATACACCTTTCAGTTTCCTCTTTATCTCATCCAGATGGTGGATTCACCTAACTATTGGACCTCCAGGCTAATTTAAGTCTACTCTGCAATTCTTGCTTTATAGCATATTCATTTTCCCACAGATCTTGTGTCTTTAAAAGCTTTCAAACTGGAAAACAATCAAGTTTTTGCAAAGTTACTAGGTCCTTAATATTTATAATTTTAAGGTACAGACTTTCTGGGTACATTTCTGGACATTTTATTTTCTATTTCTAAGAGCAGATATCACATTTTCAGTAGCATGATTTATTATGAGGTTTCTTTTTGTTAAGTTGGGTTTTTTTTTCCTCATATAGTCCTAATATAGTCAATGTTGTTTTCTTTGTTACTTACAGTCTTTATGATGATCACAAAGAGAGAAGTACTTCTAGCATAAAAAAGCTGACATTATATACAGCTTTTCTGAGTTTCAGCATATCTTTCTGTTGTACCTTTTAATTTTTTACTATTATTTTTTTTTGTGCTATTTAACAGAGAAATACTGCACTAGAGGGAAACTAGAGGTAGTTGTCAATCAGCATTTGGAAACTTTCAGAATTTACATTATTTACTGAAAATACAAACATTTTATTTATAGTAATAAACAGTAATTCATTAATTAGATACTACTAGTACTGTGGCAAAAAAACCTTTTCACTAACTATTAAAATAATTCAATTTTCCCTCCATCTTTTTTCAAAAGTTTTCTGGAATTAGCTAACATCCAGCCATATGCTTTTCCAATTACAAAGAATACAATTCTGAAGGACAAAGAACATTTTTATGGACCTTGAATTATGGTGTTTTTTTCCTATTTGATGAAATATATAATGACACATATAATGACACAATATAAAAAGAACTGAGTTCATCTCTTTTGTATAAAATAATATAAAATTATACATTTAAAGAGCTCAGTCTATTCCACTTTAAAGAGCTATACAAGAATTTAAGGCACAACCATATTCTGCACTTCATGGGGTAGGAGTGAGGTGAGTAATTTAGTAATGACTTCAGTATTTCTTTTGCAGAACAGTCCCTCATCATCCATATTTTTTTTTCTCAAAGTACTTCTACAAGAAAAGCTTTTAGATGAAAAAAAATCCTTCAAGTAGGGTCAAACTGATACTTGTACTGTGACATAGTTTATGGGTCTGACAGTTCATTGTAACATTCCTCATTTTTCTAGACAGGACATCCTTACATCCCTTTAATATCACCACTCTTTCCAGATCTTCAAATCTTAAAGAGATTTGTTGAAGAAAGGATTCTGAGCTATAGATCATGCCTATATCATAATAGTATATTATTTAAAAGGTCTTGTCCTTTGAGGAAGAAAGCTCAGTGAGTGTTTGATTGTGACTAAGCTCTCCCTTTCATTACAATCTCTCACTTGCAGCAACAGTCAGCACTTGTCATTCCATATGCCTTTTAAATGTTTCATACAAGGCAGAACTTCCAGTACAAATTAGTTCTCCAAAATGTTATAAAGCACTAAAGCAGATTTAAAAATATATAAAATGTGTTAAAAATGTATAATGGAGTCTTTACGAATATAAGTGCTTGCTTATGTTCATGTTTGTTATTTGCTTATATATCTATCACTAGACACTATGCATTGTAAATAAAAAGTCATGGTACCTCAGTGAAGTTCCACTGACTAGAAGAAGGCAAACAGTACCCCCATTTTTAAAAAAGGAAGAAAGGAAGAACCAGGGAACTACAGGCTGGTTAGTCTCATCTCGGTGCCCAGGAAGCTCATGAGAGAAATCCTCCTGGAAGCTATGAAAAGGCACATGAAAGGCACATGAAAAACAGAGAGGTGAGTTGTGACAGCCAACATGGGTTCACTGAGGCCAAATTGTGCCTGACACACTTGGTGGCCTTCAATGATGGGGTTACAGTGTCAGTGAGTAACAGTGAGATGTTGTCTACATGGACTTTTGCAAAGCATTTGACATTGTCCAAAAAAACATCCTTTTCTTTAAACTGGAGAGACATGGATTTGATCGATGGACCACTCAGTGGATAAGACACTGACAGGATGGTCACAGTCAAACACTTGTGGTCAATGGCTCAGTGTCCAAGTAGAGATCAGTGACAAGTGGTGTACCTCTGGGAACTGTTATTGGAACCAGTGCCGTTAACACCCTTGTTGGAAATGAGAATGGTGGGAATGAGTACAACCACAGCAAGTTTGCAGGGGACACCAAGCTATGGTGTGACTGATATTCTAGATGAAAGGTATTTCATATAGAGGCACTTTGACAGGCTAAAGAGTTGGCCCAAGAGAACATCATGAAGCTCAGCAAGGCCAAATGCAAGTTCCTGTACCTGGGTTGAGGTAATCCTAAACAGAAAAACCATCTGGATGGTGAATGGATTGAGAGAAGCCATGAGGAGAGAGACTTGGGTTGATTGGTTGGTGAGAAGCTCAACATGACCCAGCAATGTCTGTTTGTAGCCCAGATAGCAAACTGTATCTTGGACTGCCTCAAAAGAAGTGTAACAGCAGGTTGAGGGAGGTGATTCTGTCCCTTTACGCTGCTCCTGTGAGACCCCCACCTGGAGTACTGCATACAGCTCTGGGGTCCCCAATGTAAGAAGGATGTTGGCCTTTTGGACTGGTTCCAGAGGAAGGCCATAAAAATGATCAGAGTGCTGGAATACCTCTGCTATGAGATCAAGTTGTTTAGCCTGAAGAAGAGACCAGGGTCTCCAGGGAGACCTTATAGCAGCCTTCTGGTACCTAAAGCAGGCCCACAGGAAATTGAAGAGGTGCTCATTATCAGGGAGTGTAGAGGTAGGATGAGGGGTAATGATTTTAACCTGAAAGAGCGTAGATTTAGATTAGATATTAGGAATAAATTCTATACTGTGTGAGTGGTGAATCATTCAAACAGGTTTCACAGAAAAGCTGTGGATGCCTTCTCCCTGAAAGTGTTCAAGGCTAGGATGGATGGGGCTTTGAGTAACCTGGTCTAGTAGAAAGTGTATCTGTTGATGGCAGGGGTGTTGGACTGTTGGACGAGGCGGTCTTTAAGGTCCCCCCGGCCCATACCATTCTATGATTAGATAGCAAAAGATAGTTCTAATTATAACATTCATTAACAAAACATAAACTGATTAATTTTTTTTTTTCAAGAATTGTATGTCAAACAAACACATGAAATCATTGTTTGAAGTTTGCTTAGAACGTAGACATCTGTAGAGGCCTGGTCCTTTATGTTAAATCCATCCAAAAACCCCCAAACTAAAACAAAAAATCCAATCAGGTCCCACCTCGTGGGTGGACCTTTGAGGTCCACCTCAAAGATTTTGAAAATTTGTAACATGTACAAAATTCTATGCTAAAATGCTGAACTGAAACAAGAATGAAAGTGTAAGGAACTGAGCTGAAATCAGCTTCAACTGGGTAAAAGGCAATTCCTTTGGGGATATCATAACCACCTAGTCATGGCCCACTGACTCCAGAAACCCACTGACTAAAAAGAAGAGAATAGCTGAGCATGTGCACTAATCAGCATTAGAGTTCAGCCAATGAACATTAATTCCTTTGTTAACTAAAATGTATAAATAGTGGAAATTTTTAAACAACTTTGGTACCTCAACCACTGAGAAGCCCAGGATGAAGAAGGACCAGTGGGATGCCACTGGATCCATGGGTGGTGACTATCTTCTCTCTTTCTCCCTCTCTCTCCCCCCTCTCTGTTTTCTATTTCTTTCTCTTCCTCGCACTCGTTGTTAAATAAAATCCGTATTTGGCTTTGGCACATGATCTCATTTGCACCCAAATTTCGTCAAAGGCATCTCTCAATAATTGGATCTTCACAGGAAGTCAATGGGTTCTCGTGTACTTGTCGATAGAAGACATTAGCTGAGTATGTGGCTTCCCATGTTGCAGAATAGTGGATCAATTCTTTCTTCTACGGAAGAACTTGTTAAGTATACTTCAAGTTAGCTGCCTATTACTGCTGTTATAGATACCTCTACTGTTGCATTCTGTGGTCCACACTAGTTGAGCTATATTATGGTAATGACAAAAATCATCCAAACAAGTTATTAAGGTATGAGATAGACAATACTGAGATACATTTAAGGCAACCTGCAAGCAGGAGCAGACAGTGTTCATAATTGTTATTCGTACTTAGATAAATGGGTACTTAAAATACATTCAATAATTGACTTTTTATATTACATGAGGTTTGACAATTCTCTTGCTACTGAGATATCCTTAAAAATATACATAGAAAGATCACACATAGGTTTTACAATGTAAATCACCTATGTACATAGCTTAGATGCCTGATAAAAAAATAGAGATTTTCATTTTAGTTTTGTGTGCGTATGTGTTTTACATTTTAGGTATGATGTATATTTTACCTCTGAATTTAACATCAAGTAAGGAATAACGGGAAATCGCAATTTCCATTTCATATACAAAGGCACAGAAAGATATACATATGGAGATATGCACAGACATCAACACACTTAGAAGACTCTTATGAGTCTTAGAAGATTCTAATAAGTCTTTGAATGTTCTATGGAATAAAGTGAAAACCAGATAGTATAGCATAATACTCACTAAAGGTATGAAAAAGCTGGTGTTTTGTTTTGTTGGGAGAGATTTCAGTTTTTCTTTTTTTCTTTTTCAAAACTGATAAAGTTGCATATCTTTCAAGATTTCATACCAAAATTATTAATTACCTAAACCTTGAGACATTGTGTGTGAAAAAGTGTTATCCTATGTGCCTTCTTGTATTCTTTGGGGTTTTTTTTTAAGTTGCTGCAGATGTACCTTCGTTGTATTTTATAGAACCTAACACAATGCAGTCTAGGGTAAAAGATAATGACTTTTTGTGTCACCTAAAGAAATTTAAAACTATGATCTCACTTTTCCCTCAGGCATTTTAAGACTTTTTAATAAAAGTGGATTGCAGTTTTTCATTTTGTTATTAAAGCAGCTGCAGATGAAACATCTAGCTTTCTTGTGTTGCCTTTGGGAATTGTGTCTGTAACACATTTCCAAAAGTTGGGTTTAATGTATTGAGCTATCTAAATTGTTTTGTAAATATCACACCAGATACTGTGTGACAAGGAGACAGAAAAAAAACACATATATACATATTTTTCACTGAAAAATACTTTAGTGTCTTGACATTTATTTCTTCTATGGGAGCAATATCGAACAAATCCTGAGTTGATATTTATTCTATTCCTCATTATGAAAGTTATTTATGTTCGTGGGTCAATGACTGGATGTCAGTCAACTTAGCTCTAACATATCTTCACTGTATTAAAAATTGACAGTTCTTTAAATGAAAGTGGTGAGGCAAACAGATCATAGTCCTTTTAATTAAAATAAGATAGAAACATCAAGGGCTACATATTACACATAAGTGTATAAAGCTCTACTGTCAATTATGCAACATATTCTTACTGATTGTTTCCCCTACTGATAGCAATAGACTTGGTAGTTTTAGTAGTTATTTTAAATATTAGAAGACTAATGATCCTTTTGGGGAGCACCTAGGAAAGGGCTGGGATGGTTAGACTCTCACACTAGCTTTTGATTTGATGGCTTTTCATTTGTGAAGAAAGTTCCTTGAAGGGGAATGACCAGCACAAAACTCTCTGAATGGTGAGGGACACTTCACCTTAACATCAGAAGTAGTGTGTACCTCATCAAGGAGAAAAATTTTGTGGGACACAAGCAAAATTGGGTAAAAATGAGTCACAGCACTGAGCCAGGGAGCATACGGGTTATGTAGAGGCGGAACATCTTCAGTTAGTAACAAGAAGCAAAGGGTCATGTTTCAGAGATGGCATAAACAGAAGCTTTCTAGGAAATAGGGAGGTCTGTACAGAGCTTGCAACTAGTCAGAAATCCTCTGAGCTGTTTAGAACTCAGTTTGGAAAAGAGAAACCACATTGGAAGGACATTCCAAGAGCCGGGATGGCTAGACTCTTCATGTTTTCATTATTTGAAAAGTTGAATATCCTAGACAACAATCTAATAAAAAGTGACTTCTTGGCTTTTAGGCCTCTTGATCTTCACTGAGGAAAATATGTCAAAGTTTTGCCTGCTTAGGTTTCCTATAAAAATTCCTTTTCTTGATGCCTCTCTGAGACCAGAGCTTGTAATCAGCCAAGATGTCTACAGGCTATAATAGTAATTTCTTCCAATTCTTCCACAATTTCTTCTGCCACGCAGCTTTTTGGATGAGTTGTCTTTAACTAATTAAATTTTGGTGCTGAAATAAGAAACTTATTGCAACAGTAAATGTCACGATATTTACAGAAAGAACTCTGTGATAAGACTTTCAATGAAAGCTAGACTCAAGGAGGAACTATTATACATTTCTTTCAGATCATGACTTTTGTTAGCCTAGCAAGTGTAAAATATTAACAAAAATATAAGTAAAAACAATAGCATAATACTGATGTTGAGTAAACTAACACAAGATAACACAAGAAAAAAGAGCAATTTTCCGGAGCAAATTAGATGTAAACTTTAATATATATGAAAAATTTAATTGATGATTTTTTTTCCCTATTAAAATTTACATTCTCTTTTTGCTTTTTCCTGTGGGAGACAAGTAGCTTGGCAAGTACCTTTGTTTTTTTCATTATGTTATTAATATATCATCATTTTGCATTAATAAAACTTTTTTTTTTTTTTTTTTTTTTTACCAGACAGTGTCTTATAATGTTTGGGAATTACACAAATAAGTTTCTAATTACAGGATCATGTTCTTATAAGATATTTCAATAAAAATATTTTGGAGTCAGTCTCAGTTTTCACTTCAAACCCATACTCCTTGTGCAAACACTGATGAACCCTGATGTTCCACTGCCAAGGCCCTATCCTAGGCCTACTTAGGCTAAGCCACACTTGCACCTTAGCGTTGACTGACACATCTTTTCTCATAACTCATTCAGCCACAGTGTAAACCCTAAACTATTGTGTAGATATTTGCAACTGTGGGGAACCTTTCCTGCTGATATACACAAACTTGAATGTGGTATTATTAGCTTATTGAGATGAAGCTACTGCTAATGGGGAAAGCTTTGAAAGCTAAGATAATTTCATTGTCTTGTTTATACACATATGTATCTGGAGTACTTTCACATATCATAATAAAGGAAGCAATAAAGCAGGATTGGAAAAAATGTTAATCTTACTACGCTTTAATTTGTCTCCTCATGCTGGCACCATAACACAAAAGTGTCTTTTTCTTTTTGGCTGTGCTACAGGTCTGCTAGACAACTTTGGTCAAGTCAGTTTTCTTCTTTGGCTTCTGTTCACCTAGCCAATGCAGATAATGATCCTGACCTCTTTTCTAAAATGCTTTGAGATCCTTGGGTGAAAAGTTCTCCCTAAAAGCGTAGTAGTTTTATTATTATATCCATTATATAGTTACACTATTCAAGGTCAATAGACCTATATAGCTGAACAAAAATGAGACCATATGACTATCAGTACAATGTGGTAATTGCACTCAAAAGTACCCAATTGAATGTTTAGTCCAAATGAATCCATATTTAGTATGGCTTCATATATTGTTGTCGAAAGTTTGATGCATTAAATCTTGAACTTCCTTTGATTACAATTCTGCAGTGAGACTTTCTCAAACTTTTTAATTCATTGGTTGCTGTCCCCAAGGGAGTAATATGGATTGGATAAGAAAAGAATGACATCAACTGCATATAACGAAATTCTATCCAGGACGTCCAATATCTTTATACCTTCAACTCTGTTATTGTGTTGGATTCTTTGACTGATTTGTCCCAGAATTATGGTAAAAAGGGAGGGCAAAAAGGGGCACCGTTGCCTTTTGCTGCAAGAGAAAGTAAAGACTTCTGAGTGGTATCCATTATTCCTTCCTGTAGGCTCCAATACAATGTCTTTAGTTAAGAAAGTTTTAGACTATTATGTGAGACTCCCAAAACTTTAATGAAATATCTTCCTTTTAGCCAATCAAATGGTCCTTTAGTATATAATGCTAATAAATATATACCTCCTCCTGCTATTTATATTTTGCAGTGATTCATAAGCTGAAATTTGTGCATTTCTCCAACCACTATCATGGCATCTTATGGTTATATCCTCACTGATACTTCACTCTTCCAGTTGTTGTAATTGCTCTACTATTTCAAATACATACTGTCTATTGTCTTTAGAAAGTTAATCTCTTTGGTATTGGACAAGATCCAGGAAAGCTCCTAAGTAAAAACTTCAGGATAGGTCAGCAGCTGTCTAGTGCCAGGTTGATATCCTGGACTGGGGTTTTAAAAACAACATTTAATCTTTGGGACTGAGTTTCCAAACAGCTGCTTCTGTTCAGCTTGAACGTGTGGTTCAGTCATGACACCGTAGGAGAGAGGTAAGGTAACTGAGCTAATGTTCTTCGTTTAAGTATAAAAGTATCTTCTTCTCATCCTTGTTTTCCACTACATATGAAATATTTACCTTTTAAATATTTCTCTTACAAAAAGAACATATTACACTAAACTCTCTTTTTAAATCCCTCTTTTTAAAGTTTTGGGATTTTTTTCTATTTGTTAGGTATGGAATTTATTATTTTGGATTTCTGTCTTCTGGATCATAAACATGAGATAAAAGTGAGAAGCTGTTCAAACTTATAAACACTTAGAAATAAGTTGAATCAATAATGAACATTAGTGTTACACTTTACAAACTGTACAACCATTGCAAGGATGTGTTTTGGTTCACTACCCCAGTGCCTGACTGTCTGAAAGGTTCTGCTGTTTTGGCTAGGGTAGAGTTAATTTTCTTCAGAGTGGATAGTGTGGGGCTGCATTTTGGATTTGTGTCGAACACAAGGTTGATAATACAGGGATGTTTTTGTTATTGCTGAGTAGTGGTTACACACAGCCAAAGCCTTTTAAGCTTCTCGTACCTTCCCACCAACATGCAGGCTGAACGTGCATGGGAAGTTGGAAGGAGACATAGCTGGGACAAGTGACTCAAACTGACCAAAAGGATGTTCCATATCATATGACATCATGCTCAGTATATAAAGTGGGGGGAATAAGTAGGAAGAGGGGGACATTTGTCTTCCCAAGTAACCATTGTGTGGGATGAAGCCCTACTTTCCTGGAGATGGCTGAACACTTGCTTGCCCATCAGAAAGAATGAATTACTTCCTTGTTTTGCTTTGTTTGTGTGCATGGCTTTTCCTTTCCCCATTAAACTGTCTATCTCAACCTACTTCTCTTTTACCCTTTTGATTCCCTCCCCAGTCCTGCTGGTGAGGGAGTGAGCAAGTTGCTGTGTGGGCCTTGGTTGTTGTCTGGGGTTAAACCACGAAAAAGGTAAAGCTGGTTTACAGCAAATAAATATGTTTTACACTGGATTTTTTGTGCTACATTAAAATGAAAATGAACAGGGTTTTCCATGATGCTACTGGCAATAAGAAAGTGAAAAATTAAATGGCTACATAATCGTTGGCTTTAGAAACAAATCACCTTAACAGTCTGTAATACTGTCAGTTTATTCTACTTCTAGGGATTATATAGAGTATTTTAAATATAAACAGTTTTTCAGAAAACTAGGCTTTGCTCATTTTATGTGCAAAGAGACATAGTAGTGCCTGATAGTTTTAGAGGCCTGGCAATCAACTCTTACTCCGAGGAGCTACTCTTACTCCGAGGAGCTGTTCTTAGCTGCTCTTTAGATTCAGATAAACTACTCATTGCAGCAGGCTGAACTAGAATTTAGGCCTTCTAAAATACTAGTTCGGGAAAAAAAAAACCACCAAAACAAAACAAAATTAAAAGTCTTAATTGCATTTTAATATCTTTATTTTATGATTCTTTAGTCCCCTTTTCTTCTTACAGGTTTGCTTCCCAGGATATATTTCCAACAAGTGGAGCTGAAGAGTTTTGCATTACTATGAACTAAAAGCTGTATTCAAAGTGGGTAGTGGAAAGAGTAGAGACAAAATGCTCCTGGTGAACATTCACCAGGATGAAATGCACATGGTGAACTGTATTAAATGACAGCTGAGAATCCATCAGCTGTTGTTTTGCTCATAGTTTTACTGCAATGGCAAATCACAGACAACCTGATCCAAAATTGCAAAATGTAGACAACTTGGAATTAAAAATTAAAAAGAAACAAAAAAACCCTATACTTCTCCAGATCAAACAGTAAAGAAACAGAATGCTAGGGAAGGGAGAATACACTTTGACTTTTCTGCTTTATGAATGATACTCTTGTGTCATTTAGTGATTAATTAGACCTGCAATCTTTTACTGTCCTTCAAGAGTATAATTTGTCATTTATCAAACAAATTGCATTGAATTGTGTACCTCTGTTTTAAAGATTTCAGATGCTGGGTTAAATTGGTATATACTTTGATCATCAAGGATGATTTTTTCATTTTCCTTCATTATCTTAATTGCAACTCTTGTATCCAAATAATTCACTTTTCTAAAGCTTCTAAGTCAAGTGTCTAATAATTTGATTTCAATCTATAATATTACACTGATACCATGAATTAGATGCAAGCAGAACTGTCAGTATTGATATCATAACAGCTGGAGAAAAACCTATTATAATCACAAGATCTGTTTCCTACCAGCTTTAGCAATCTATCCATCTCTCTCTCTCAGTTAGTGGTTTTTAGTATCTGTTGCTTTGAGAAATAAGGGTTTAGTTCTTACCAAGAACTGAGTTGTATGTGAGGAATTGCTAAAGCCTTAATTATCAAGAAACTCACAAGCTGTTTCACTAGCTATCATCCATGTGTTCAGCCATGTTATTAATGTTAACAGAGGTGTTGGAATCACACACACACAAAAGTCAGTGCTGGAAACTGTATATTCTCTTTAGGAAAGTGTAATTGTAGACTCAAAAAATTGCCCACACTACTGAAAAAAGTAACAATTGCAGTAGTATGACTGGTGAAGTAACAGCTCTTTTTGTGGCTCCTGGGAGAGCTCCCACTGAAAAGGCACTTTTGTTACTCTTTCAATAAATGTACTCTGTGATTCCTTTACTTTTGATTTTCACAGTTTCATTGGCAGGAAGTAAGTAGGGCAGTGCCATTTCCTCGAAGATCTTTGTTGGCACCAAACTGGAAAAGTGCTTCTGAACTTCTTTACTTGACTTCTGTCTGCAGCTTTCTATAAGTGATTCTACTCTCCTCATACTATTTGTCCTCTTTTTCTGGTAAACCATGCACATGAGGGCCTTTGGAGTGCCACTGTAGAAAGAAAAATCAGGAGTTTCCCAAATGGTGAGAGGTCTCAAATATCTTTGGATTTCCAATGCAGGACCCTTTGAAAGGATCTGATATTCAGAAGAGTTAGAAACATGGTCTTTGAAGACTTAGTGACTCTAAAAAAATGTTGATTAAAAGTGTAAATTCAGAAGCTACATTTCCTAAAAAATGAAGCACCACTTGTTTTGTTTCTTATTAAGTGCAACAGAAGACCAATAGAATCCATCAACCCCTTCAATCTTCAGAAAGAAGACCATATTAACTCTATGTAACAAAGGTATTTCTAATATTTCTGTTACATATGGTTCATTCCCTCTGTACTCACAACAGGGAGGCTGCTCCTCAAATTCTGTGTTCAGTTTTGGGACACTCACTAATGGAACAACTTTGAGGCACTCAAGCATGTCCAGAGAAATGGAGCTGGGGAGAGGGCTGGACCACAAGTCTTTTGAGGAACAGATGAGGAATCTGGGGGTGTTTAGCCTGTAGAAAGGGAGGATCAGAGGACCTTTTGCTCTCTACAACTACCTGAAAGGAGGTTGTAGCAAGGCTGGGATCAGTCTCTTCTCTCAGGTAACAAGTGACAGGATGAGAGAAAATGACCAAGTTGCATCACAGAAGGTTTAGATTAGTGTCTTAGTTCGAGGGAGAACTAAGATATCTATGTTGGCCAAAAAAATAACAGTTCTTAACCACAATATATATATACATCCAGAAAAGAACCAAACAACAACAGTTTGTAATAAATCCCTCCACCCCCAAGTGACAAGGCAAAACAGTCAAAAATGGCTTTTTGGCTACCCCCCAAAAAGGGGGGAATGCAATTATATCTATGGACAGCAGGTGGCGTTGTGGCACCTCCACCGCTGGCCTCTCGCTCTCTCCCAGGGATTGCAGTTATTTTTACTGACAGCAGGTGACGATGTCGCGCCTGGCCAGCTGGCCTCTCTCGCAGGGGAATGGCGGTAGTACCGTTGCTGAGTCTGTTCTTGCAGGGTCAGTGATAAGAGCTGCAGAAGCCCAGCGATCTGCAGTGTAGAAAACAGGTGTGTTTTCTTTTCTTCACAGTAGTCTCTGTGGTATTTTAGGGTGATCGGTGAAAAGCCAGAGAGAGCAAAAAGACAATCCTGGACCCACGGCGATGTTGGAGCTGGTGTGTGCCGTCCTCCCTCCTCTGTGCTGAGCTGAACTCTTGCCTTGTGCAGAAAAACAGAAAAACCAGTCCCTTCCCCCAACTGCAGTCAGTCTTTCCCCTCCCAGACTGGAGGGAGATCAGAACAAAAGGCTGTGCTTAAGGCAGATAAAATCAAGATATGCGCATCCTTTGTATCCTCTGTTAACCATCCCCACCACACCAAGGCGTTGGCTCCAAGCTTTTGGGAAGGAATTCCCCCTTAGGTTTTGAAGCTAACAATTAGATATTAAGAAAAATTTATTCACAGAAAGGATGGTTAAGCATTGGAACATGGTGCCCAGGGAAGTGTTGAAGTCACTATCTGTGAAGGAATGAAAAAAGTTATGAACTACTACTGACTCAACTCTTGTGTGGGGGAAGAGGGTATATTGGGTTCTGCCAAGGTGGGATTGTGCACACCTTCCCACACCCTGCCTCGTTGACAGTCGCTGGTGTAGCTGTCAGTCACTGGCACACCAGGAGAACTTCTGCTGGACCCCTATCCCGGCCCCATAATGGCTATTAGTCATTGACACCCCTGAAACCCCACCCCACACCCCCTGGACTCCCTAACCCAGCCTCAGGATGGAAGCCCCATCAGGGGAGGCAGGCAGTGGCCACAGGAGTCCAGAGCAATAAAATCAGCACTGTGTGGCCTTGATGTGCTCATGGCCTGCTGTTCTTGGGCTCCTGGTAGCTGATTGTATGCTGGATCTAAGGTGGTAGATTTCTCATTCTCTCTCTCTCTCTCTCTCTCTCTCTTTCCAAAGTTTGCCAGTAAAAGTGTGTTATTTAGACCCCTTGAGAAACATCATAGCCTTTTTAAAAAATCTGTCAAGGGGATTTTTGAGGCCTTGTATCTTTTTGATGTAAAACCCCTTCAATGACCTTATAAGAAGAGCCTGGGGTCTTACACCATCTCTGTAAGTCTTCAAAAAAACGTGTGAATATGCCATTTGATTGCATGGCTTAGTGGTGAACATGGTAATGGTCCCAGGTTGATGGTTGGAATTAGTGATTTTAGAGGTTGTTTTCAACATTAATCATTGTATCATTCTATGATTCTAACTATAAGCAGAGATTTTTTTTAATGTTTAGCTCTCCAACCAAATGGGTAGGGAGGAAAAATTGAACAAGAATTTGCTGAGGCCGAGTTACTGTGATCTGACATACATTTTTTTTGAATGCTTTTCTGTCATATACCGTGCTCCTAGACAAAGATTTTTTTATTTAATTAATATAGTTGTTTAATTTATATCTCTGTCAGCCTTTTCATTTAGGCTGCCTTTTGAATGTTCATTCTGTTATTCTACTTTAAAAATCAATGACCTTATGGAAAACTCTTATCTGCTGGTGTCTCAGCCTCATGTGCTGCATGTTAAAAATCAGATCATCAGCAAAATTGTTTTGGTTCTGTGAAACTGCGCAGGCGGATAGTTGCTGTGAAAACTACTTTTTGTATGGTAACATAACACTTAGTTCAAATACTAGTAGCAGGATACAAAATCTTCTTTAATAATTTTTTTTGCCACACATACATTTAGGATAATGCTTCTGAATGAAACACCCATTAATTTCTGAGAGTGAGATTCACTTCACTGCATAATGACTGCAAATGCAATGGCAGCCTCTCAAAAATCACTTTCTCTTAGGTCTGCTACTATATTTAAGGGAATGCTGCTCTGTGATCTGCTTTTCAAGCAAGTTAAATGCTGTGTGTTAAAACCCAACTGGAGCCTGAGTTCTGCATATATGGCCTCTCTTCTGTGATAGTTAGAAGTTGTGAGGGGGTAGACTTGTGTGAATACCCATAGTAGATGGAACTTAATTAAATGCCAGGTGCCCACTAAGGTGCTCTCTTGCTCCCTCTCCTCATCAAGACAAGGGAAGTAAATAACAATGAAAAGCTCATGGGTCAAGATAGGAAGAGCACTCATAAGTTATCATCACAAGAAAAACAGACTTGACATGTGGGAAATTAGTTCATTGACAATTTATCACAGAGTAGAAAAGCGAGAAATAAAAACAAAACTAAAGACACCTTCCTCTCTTCTGAGACAGAACTTTGTCCCTGAATCCTATACCTTCTTCCCCTAAACAGTGCAAGTAGATGGGGAATGGAAGTTGTGTTCAGTTGATAACTCTTTATCTCTGCCTCTTCTTCCTTTTCATTCTCTTTCCATCCTCCAGTGTGAGGTCCCCCCCACATGAGACATTGCGGTGGGTTGATCTTGGCTGGACACCAGGTACCCACTAAATCTGTTCTCTCACTCTGCCCCTGCAGCTGGACAAAGAAAATACAATGAGGGATTCATGAGCTGAGATAAGAGCTGGGAGACGTGATCACCAAATCGGGCTAAACCGGCTCAGTTTGGGGATATTCATTACTTTTATTACTAACAAGATCAGAGCAGAAGAGTGAGAAGTAAAATAATCTTAAAAACACCTTCTCCCCACTCCTCCTTCCTTCCAAGTTCTACCTCCTCCCCCAACAGAAGAGCAGGGAGTTGGGACTGGGTGTTGTGGTCAGTCGTTTTTTCTGCCACTGCTCTGCTTCTTGTGGGGTTCCTTCCACGGGAGATGGTTCTGCATGAATCTCTCCAGCGTGAGTCCATTCCGCAGCAACAGTTTTCACAAAAGTGCTCTCACATGAGTCACTTCTCCATGGGGTGGAGTCATGAACAAGCTGCTCCCAGTGTGGATCCTCCACAGGATCACAAGTCCTACCAGGAAAACCTGTTCCAGCATGGGGTCTTCTCTCTACGGGTCATCAAGTCCCTGCCAGGACTCTGCTCCAGCATATGCTTTCCATCCTCCTTTGGGCATCCACATGCTCTGGCATGGGCTCCTTCACAGGCTGTAGGTGGATCTCTGCACCCCGATAGTCCTCTGTGGGCTGCAGGGGCACAGCTGCTGTACCATGGGTGGCACCACGGGCTGCACCACGGGCTGCTGGGGAACCTCAGCTCTGGCACCTGGAGCACTTTCTCCCCCTCTTCCCCCACTGACCTTGGTGTCTACATTGTTCACTGTTCTTACTCTGCTCTTTTCTGGCTGCAATTTTTGTCTGCACAATAACCTTCTTTCCCTTCTTAAATATGTTATCACAAAGGCATTACTATAATTCCTGTGGCAGGTCTGTCCTGGAGCCGGCTGGCATTGGCTTTGCAGGATATGGGGGACACTTCTAGCAGCTCTTAAGAGAAGCCATCTGTAGCACCCCCACTACCAAAACTTGGCCACAGAAACCCCATACAGATATTCCGTCACTGACTGCTCCAAGATATATTACTTCCATGGACTGCAGTCTTCAGAAGCAGATTGCTCCAGCATGGGCTCCCTGCAGGGTCAACAGGTCCTGCCAAAATTGTTGTTTCTTCATGGACTCCTCTACATGGGCCACAGCTCCTGCCAGGAGCCTTCTGCTTCATGGGCTCACAGCAGACTGAAGCACTGTGGGGTCCACCATGGGCTGCAGGGGGACATCCTGCCTCACCATAGTCTTCACCACAGGCTGCAAGGGAATCTCTACTGAAGTTCCTGAAGCACCAGGATGCCTGCAGAGCTGTTTCTCTCACATATTTTCATTTCCCTCTCAAATGCTGTGGCACAGCAATTTTTTTTACCCATAAATAGATTTTTGCCCTCATGGAGGTTGTGCGAATGTCACTGATGGGCTCAGCTTTGGCCAGTTGCACTTCTGTACTGGAGCTGCCTGAAGCTGTCTCTGTCAGAATTAGGGGAGGCTTCTGGCAGCTACTCACAGAAGTCATCCCCATCAGTGCCCCCACTCCCAAAGTCTTGCCATGTAACTACACATAAATACAACACACCATGATAAGGCAAAAACCTACTGCAATTAATTTGTATGTAGAGCCCTTATCATCATATCACATATCACGTCTTTTAAAAAGACATGCTTTTACTTTACATGCATATGTTCGCCAAAGTGATAATTAATTGAACCACAAATGTGCTTGCCTTTTTTTTTTTCCAAATAAATTTTAATTTAATTTAATGAATTTTCTTGACTTTATAGAATAAGTCTCATAATATCTTCTCTGGACTCTAGTTGGGCTGTCTAAAGATTCAGTACCTCTGGCATCTTCACATTAAAATAGATTCATGCTACAGCTTTTGCCCAAGTTAGCATTTAATATTCCAGGGTCTTAGTTTGTACAATATGTCAAGAGAGGGAAGAGCCACTTGCTACAGTTGGAGCTGTGACAGCAGTGTCTGGAAGCTTTAGCTCTAACTGCAGCAGGAGGCTCTGGAATCTTCAGCTGCAGAGTGAAACCAATGCACATCTTAGTACACATCTCAGAATATAAATCAGTTCAGTAACACCACTTTTGGAGAGTTCTTTAGAATTTCATTGCATTGAAATTATCAACAAATTGTTGGATATTATCTAATTCAAGACTAAATTTTAATTTTTCACATATTGGAAACCCCTTGCTTTGGAGAGCAGTCTACTGAAATGAGTGTAAAAAAAAAAAAAAAAAGGAAATTCAATTTTCCCTCCACTTTTATTCTAGGGTATTTGACTTCTCTGAGAACTGATGTATAAATGCTCTTTATTTATTTTGAACTCTGTTGTGTAATATCTAAAATATGCTGTTACAGACTATTGATATGACTACTAGGATGTCAGCAAAAATAAACAATAACAAGGAGCAAGCACTGAACTCAGCACACAATGACCTTAGGTCTAATTAATGCCATGTTGTCAAAATTAGGAACAAACTGGCCTTGAGATAATGATGACTAAATATATTGAGAACCTCATCCTTTAACTAGCAAATCTCAGCACCTGCTATGGGGAATATTAGAGCAATTTACATCATGTTTACCTGACCACTGGGTGGCAATATTAATTCACTTTTAGCTTTCAACATTATTGTTTGTGGTTTGTTTCTTTGTTTTAATAATAATAGAGAAATTGTTCTTTAAGAAAGCGGTTAAGGCCAAGTAAGTCACCTTAGAAAGAGAATAAATCTGTAGTGAAAATTTTCATCGGGACATTTGAACCTCATGTCTGCATGACAGTTCACAGTGTAGTGAGCAATGCTTTAACACACCAGTCAGTTCTACATATAGAATTTACCATATGACATCTACAGTCAGTGCCCCATATAGTTCAAGGGATGCAGTCAACATTTACTGTTACATTTATTGCAAATTATTCTCATAAGAAAAGAATTTTTTGCTGTTGTTGTATAGGGGTTTTGTGGACATAAAGTAATATTGAGACTAACAATTAAGAAACAGTGCAGAAAAATATAAAGTGAATTTGTATACCATACACAGAAAGGAAGAACATCTTTCCTCTACAAAATTCATGCATTTGAATTATGACAAGGCTCTCAATTCAAAGAACTAGAGGAAAAAAAGGATACAAAACCATGCCTCACTCCTTTGGCTTTGCTCTCAGCACATTTAAAAAGGAATTATTAATCTTACTAGTAGTGTTCAAAAGAAAACAATACCAGGAATAATCTTCTTCCTTTGTCCATAGAAACTTCCAAAACAAGAGATTTTGCTTCATTGTTTGGAGATGAGGAAGTAAGGTCAACCTAGCTCTGTAGGCATTTCCTCTGTATAAAATAATTCCTTGTATACCAAATGATTTTGAGAAGACTCATAAGTTGCTTCAGTGGAGTTACAATTGGCCTTTATGGATTGTTGTAAGCACAGTGTCTTGCAGATACATTTTGCAACATTATATTAAGATACCACACGATATTTTGTGATGGATTAGAAATAATAGTAGCTGTTCTATTTAAAGAAAATAACTAAGATAAAGAACAAATGTCTTAATTAGTTCAAGATGTACGAATGTAGCAATTCCTGTTGCTGTTTATGTGCATTGCAAGGATATTCTTTTTGGTAAAAAATTATTGTATTCTGGGAAGTGTCAGTAATATCTTGGCTTTTTTTGTCAAATAAATCAAAGCAAGCTCCTATGGTGTGTAATCCTCTTTCACAATGGCAGCTGAGCATGGAAAAGTTGTTTTCTGGAACTATTTTATTATTATTATCAAGAAGAATATAGCTCTTACAAGAGAATATTCAAGAAAAAAATGCAGATGCTACATTACAATGTTATTATTCCTTTTCATTTTTTTTCAGAATGTCAACTTCACGTTAAATAATAACTTTGAATGTAACAATCAGACAATAAGTTTAAAATACAACAAATGATCCATCTAAAGCAGACGTCTACAGCCCAAAAATTCTGCCAAGTTTGTATTGAATTATAGACATTTTTAACAAACAGTAGTGTTTTAGGAAGTTCTGCGCTAAAAGCTCTCAGTCCACTTATCACAGCAGATGCTCTCACACAGAAGTGTTTTCAAGTATGTGATGCTTTTATATTTTTTGGAAGAAAACATCTTCAAAAGCATGCTGTGGTAACCCCAAAATAGTTCTAAAATATTTCTTATATAATATCTTCAACAAAGGACAAACCAGGACTAAATTCTTCAGCCTGTCTGTGTACCTACTTGTACCAGTCAGCTAAGTATTAGCTTACCATGTTACACATGTACCTCTCAAAGCAATATGTTTACAAAACAAACTGTTGAACAAAATGTTCCTTGCAATAAAAAATGTCTTCTCACTCGTAGCTAATATCCAGTATCTTATGGAAACCAAGAAAACATTGATTTTATTCACCAAAACAATCCCTGTGCATACATGCTTAATAGTTTATATAAATGTAGGAAAAAAACCTTACAGAAAGTAATATTACAATGTCAAATCAGGGTTAGGGCTTCTTAATTTTGACACCTGGAATTCTGAGAAAAATCAAGTGACTGGAATTCACCTCAGATGCTGTACAGCTTTAAAAATACCAGTGCAAATCAATATTTCTAATACCATTGCAGTTAGTGAAACCATCAAAATAGCTGATCCTGTAAACTGTATATTAACTTAATTCTGAAAGAGTTTGTGTGATTTCAATGTTTTTTTTCATAAGCATAAAGTTGCTTCTCTTGAGCAAAGAGATCATGTTTTCTCAGACTTTCACTTTGAAGAATATTAACACAACTTTGTATTCACATTTGAATAGTGTGGATCACATGTATTTTTAGAATAACTTTTTTCTTTTGCTATGACTGTTCTAGTTATAAACTCTTCAAGGCTGAGAATGTTTCTACCATATGTATATATAAGGTATTCATATATTATTTTCTGATTGGATGAGCAACACAGAGAGTCATTTGAATTTGAAAACTGAAAAAGATACACATATGTGAAACATAAGTAATATATGACTGTGTAGATGTAGTATTAAATTACTACATCTCTTTATCAATTGACAGAGACACACATAAGCATACACACATGCAAATTATCTTCTCTACCTTTGTGTTTAGTTTACTTTAGCAATCTTCTTATTTCCTGTATGTTATGTCCTTATTTCCTGAATGTGACAGAGACATAAACATACAAATCATGCCAGAACACCTATTTGTATGTATCAAAGCACGTAAAGTCATAATGAAATGGATTTCTTATACTGTACAAAGAAAGGGCTCTCCCTTAATGCCCCAGGAGCCCTTTAGGCCATTGAGATGTCAGTGCACACTATATTATCAGATCTATGCCGTTCTGATAAGATGATCCACTTGCAGTAGCCTATGAGCTAAAACTAAGACATTAGGTTGAATGAAGCAGCAATTTAAAGTTATTAGTGTAAGGATAATTAGCAACTGGCAGGTATCCAGAGTCATTACCAAGACACTGCTGGAGGGCAAATACAACAACTGCCTGTTTTCCACAGTGCCACAAACATGGATCTGTCTTAGCTCTAACTGGTTTTATTTTTAACTTACACTTGCTTCCTAATATTTTCAGTTTTTCAGAGCTGTTCTTGAACTTGGACTTTTTCAGCTTTCAGTTATTTAGTCTAAATTCTAATTGAATTGCTTTTTAAAGCTCATGAACTATAACTTTTGTAATAACAGGAGCTATGTTTTTGTTTTGTATTGGGTTGTCATTTTGCTTCTCTGTATACATAACCTCTCAGTGTTCTGTTTACTTCTGCATTCTTAACATTATCTAGTTATTAAATATCTATGCTATCTATATTTCTTTTTTTTTCCTTTTTTTTTTAAAGCAAACCCCACACTGGCTAAGGAGACTTTTAAGTCTTTCAGCTCTTCACAGTTTGCTTGGCGAACATGTCTGGTAAGAGAAAGATACTAAAAAGAAGTACTAGATTAAAACTAACAAGGAGACTGGTTTTGATTCAGCTTGTTCTTAAAGCTACATCCAAATGTCCATGCTTGCATGTTGAAACTAGATCAAGACTGAGAACACCACAATCCTTGTGTGATATGTGCATTCATTTTGTAGATGAGGAAGAAGAGTATTCTCAGGTTGAGTTCTTATAATGGAAGTTAGCTACATCTGAGATAAATACAGAGGCTTGTTGGTAACAAAATGCTCTCATCTTCACCACCCAAGAGAAACAATACTACATCTAGAAACTGCAGGCAGCCTATCAATTCCTGAATGCTTTCAGAGAACATGGAAAACAGGCAGAAAGCTTGAGGTTAGTTTGCAAATCTCTTAAAAGCTTAAAGTGATGGAAGGGCCACATCTCAGAGCTGTATTCTATTGAAACAAGGTTAACTTTAGAAATTTTTGAGCCAAACTATGCAACTGATTTTATGAATATTTTTTAAAGGTCTCTTGAGAAAGTATTAAAAAATACAGTTAATTTTAATAGTGCCAGAGAATGGTCCTGGGTATAGAACTTAAGTATGCCATAGCACTTAACTGTAACAATGTTCCTTTGAAATGTTTGTGGCCCAGGCCGACGTTCAGTCTCCCAGGCAATTCTTGAGCAAGGTTTGGGAATTAACAAAGGCCGTGGACTACTTGCAAAAGGTATTTGGAATTGTTGATCCTGGTTTGGAAAATAAAGAAACAAAAATACAGACAAGGTCTATTCTGTACCAGTTGGCTTCACTTCCAGAGAAATACACAAGAATTTTCTGGTGTCAGAATAGCCACTGATCCTGTGAAAAGCAGTCTGGTAGCTGTCAGGTCAAAAGGTATTCATAAGAAAGGAAAAAGATAAGATGTCAGCATATTAAAAGTTAGCTTTGTGGTACTGTAGTGATTGGGTTGCTAAACTGAAGCTAATAATTTGTGTTTATCTAAGAGAGAAAGCCCATAGGTTGGAATGTCATATCTGTGTTTTGACCAGGAGTATCCTATTAAGTTTTAGAGGACCCAGCTGATGCATCTTCAGTACATCAAAGTGGCCTGAGGTCCTCCCTAGAGTCACCCTGATTTTCCTTGCTCTTAAACAAGAATTTGTGGTACTACTTGAAATTCACAATAGTTAACTTTTGACTCTTTGACTATCTCATAAGAAAACTATTTCTGAATAAGAAGACAGCTTAACTCTTAATATTGTAATGATGAAAGTGATTGAAGTATGGTATAGATTTCAATTCAAATAGATAGTTAAACTAAGAAAAACAGTCTTCCAAAACTGAACGGAGATAATACTGTACTAATTTACCCTTGGCAGTACTTGATTGTGTTTACAGCATCAATACCTATTTTCTACAAGTTACAGTGAACTTCTTTTTTTTTTTTTTTCCCCTGAGCTTCTGCCTGATTCAGAGTATTTAAGAAATCAAGGAAACAAATAATGGCAGGCAGGCATAAAGCTGACATTTCTTCTAGTTCTACTCATGAAGAGTGCTAAATGTTGTAAGAGAAGAGAGGAAACTTTTATTTGCCATCCAAACTCTAAATCTAGAAGTTGAGAGGCTGTGCCAGATCTCAGTATTCATGACATATGGTCTACAAGGATGGTTCTGTGGTAAGGCTGTGTATTTCTTAATATATGTAAATACATATATAAGCATTTGTATGCATATATGTATATATTTACACACATACGAATATATATATGTTTATGTGTATAGTTAAGGTGTGTATGTCATAGACAAGCTGGTAGATATACACTGACCATATACTGAGTAAATAACTCTTTTAGCAAATCCTTAGATCTTGCTAAACAACTGTCTATGGGGTATTGCAAAAATCAGTGTATCTAAGGCATCTGTTTGATAGAGAAATTAATTTTATTTGGTAACAATATGGAAGTGGCATTATGACTTAGAAGTTTGAATTAAAGAACGTTTGGTTTCCATTCTGTAGAATTTTTTTCTATCTACAACTTTGGAACAATAATATTTGTTAAGAGGCTCCTATGACTAATGTAAGTATCTGAAGGGTAAATTAAATTGGTGTGTGTGTGGGGGGAGATACTTAACAGCAATGTTTTTCAAAAAAGTAAGATTTTCTATGATCTATTAAATTATGGAGGTTTTTTTTTTTTTTTTTTTTTTTTTTTTTTTTTTTTTTTTTTTTTTTTTTTTTTTTTTTTTTTTTTGTTTTTTTTTT
>JAWWMP010000001.1:61779590-61791043 GCA_035047865.1 Dendrocincla tyrannina
AAGATTTTCTATGATCTATTAAATTATGGAGGTTTTTTTTTTTTTTTTTGTTTTTTTTTTGTTTTTTTTGTTTTTCTTTTTTTGGTTGTTTGTGGTTTTTTGGTTGGTTGGTTGGTTGGTTGGTTTTTTTCATGATTATATCCAGGAAAGGTCTCAAGATTTTTTTTTTTTTTAATTTATATTTTGTTCAATTAAAACACTCATAAAACTCCTTTTTCATCCTTTTCACATTCCTCTCTGGAGTAGCAATCAGGAACTTATGGCTTAGGATCAAGAGCAAAGTGCAGACAAATGAGTGATACCAGGGCTTAAACCAAAGTCTTCATGAACAGATTGTCTAACAGACTGGAGTAATAATCTTCAGAGTCACCATGCTGGCTTGCAGATTGCTTTGATTATTATGGTGATTTGGCAGGAGTTCTTAAATTGGAATTTGGGCTTCAAAACCCAGATGTACTACCTGAGCCTAATTGAATTCTCTTGGATGGAACGTACAAACAGGGGAAGAAATTCCTCTGCTTAAAGTTGAAGTCAAGATAGCACCATGACTAGTCTAGCATCAGAACTTGTTTCACTGGAAAAAAACCCACAACTACACAGCTGTTTACTTCCACAAGAGTAAATAACAAATCAACTAGTTAATTTATATGGAATTAGGTGTATTATAAAATTACATTGATTTCTATTTATGATTCAAAGGGTGTTAATCTCTACAAAATCTCAGTATTAGAGTATTGAGAAATGGGAAGCTGATTAGTGGAGAAATTAGTATCAATGAGGTATGCAAGCACTAAGTGGTAAACCTGTTTTTACAGAGAAACAGACGGGAGAACATGCGGCGCTATAAAAAAGAAAAGAAAAAAGACACAATTAAATGTCTCTGGAGCTTCAGGTTCTCACCTTTGTAAGAGTAACATAGTGATTATCTGAGTTTTCGCAGTAGATAAAATTAGTCCAGTAAGATAAACAGTGTTTATGTTGTTGCTATCTTTTAAAAATTCATATGGAGGTTTATGGGCCATGTAGATGATACCTAAAGGTTTGGTGTGTATTTTGTAGATTTTTAGAGTTTTAGAAGTATAGGTTTTCTTGCTCACATATTAAGGAGTGTTTGAAGTTACTAAAGTGATTTTCTCACATATTCTCAGCCTTTCTGAAAGTCATGATTTTTTTCAGAGACACCTGCAAGATAACTTGAAGTCAAAACAACCGAAGAGCCCAGAAACCCTTGGAGGTGGTCCAGGGGGCATAGCCCAGGACCCTGATGGGTGGACCACCAAGAGAATTAGAAATGATGATTGGTTATAGATATCTAATATGGTAATTGTTAGGAAGAGTATAAAAACTGTAACCTTTCTGAGGGCAGGGTTCTTCGGGGAATTTTGGACACAGAGATCCTTTTTGAAACAATGCATGTTTTGTAGGCCCAGGAGAGGCCCAGAGCCTCTGATCTCCCAATAAAGGTATTGTCTATCTTTCTCCATTAACGCTTTGTCTGAGTGCCTATCTTCCAGGATTTTAGGCATCATGAAGGTCATGAGGACTTGAAAACAGCAATTTGTGTGCAAAGTGTTATACTGAAACAAAACAGAAAGATCTTGTTGGTCCCATCTTAATTTTTCATAGGAAGAGTTGACATGGGTATAGTAGCCTTGGCATAATCGATCAAAGCATACCATAACCTGATTTGAAGATATATGAAAATAGTTTACCATGGACTTGTTAAAAGTACTGAAAGTACAGTTCAAATGGCTAAAAAGAAAACCAGAAAATGACAGACAATAATGCAGGCGTACGTTGATATTTTGTGACTTTTCACAATATTCTGCTCTTGTAGTTGGAGATTTGAAGGGAAAAAGATATTTCTTTTTTCCTCCTGTAACCCTGAAGTGAAAGGAAAGGATGTGTTAATCCAGGCAGGTGGTTTACACTTCCTAGTTATTGTGCATAATCCCTTGTACAGAAAGCAATAATCATGCAGTAAATGGCATACCACAAAATTGGAAAAGTTACAGTTAGAATTAGAAAAAAGCATCCTCTACTACCACCTACATTTGGTGGGAAATATCTGATTAGCTGCACACCACTGTGCTAAAGCCATGATAACACATAAGATAGGCTGGCAATTAAGCACAAAGACCTTGCCATTTTATGTAAATACTATTAATTCTAGCTGCATTAGGAAGTGCCTACTGGCTAAACGTGATGTATGGTAGGCTTGGACTGAAGTGGCTTTGCTTAACAATTTACTGGCTCTGAACCAGATAAGAGTGTGACTTTATTGTGGATGAGCTTAAGTGTACATATTTGTTCTTAATAATAGTGTTAGTCTGATAATGAAGAAAAATGCAGATTCATAATACTGAAATTGCTAAGTGAATTCTTCATCAGGGTGCTATCTTTAAATACACACCTTCCATCTCAGTATAAAGGAACCTTGAATCTAACTAGATGGCAATGTTATTACAAATTACAGGAAGAATCAAAAGTATTGTATGTACTGACAGTGATGAATAGACATAATCCACCATTTCAGAAAATTAAGTAATATGTCATCAACTCCTGTGAAAAAAACACAACCTATAACAAGAAGTTTGCATTTTTCCTAACACCTTTTCCAAAACAAGTGGTTGAAAAGAGGATGTGAATACAAAAAATAACACATTTTGGGGTCAGTATTAACTGCTATGAATGGGAGAAAATGTTACAGGGTTAACCTAAGGCATGGTGAAACATTCAAATATTGTGAAGTTGAATTTCAAATACACGGAAACATGCATACTTTTTGAGGTAGAAAAAAGATTTTAGATTAAATATAAGGGCTGAATATCACAGAATCACAAAATATACTGAGTTGGAAGGGATCCACAAGGACCATAAAGTCCAACTCAGCCCTGCACAGGACCCTCCCCAAGAGTCCCCATGTGCCAAAGAGAATCATCCAAAGACCTCTTGAACTCTGTCAGGCTTGTTGCTGTGACCATTATCCTTTCTTATATGCAGTACAAAATGAGTAGTAATTCCATTGCAGGTAGTGAAACTTTATCAAGAAAAAAAGCCAGTACAAATAGGATCAGAATCATGCCTATATCATCTAAACACATAAACCAACCTGTAACTTTTTTTACCATATGACAGGGCTAGGGGCAATTTGGAGTCTTCTAGCACTAGTTCCCCTGGAACATGCAAAATAGCTAGATATTACTGTTCAAAGAACATTTACTACAGCTTAGTAGCTCAAATTAATAGTATTTACATAAAATGGCAAGTTCAAAGACTATATGTAGCCTAACATACTGCTTTTCTTTGTCATACGAATATGTCTCTAACTAACATAACCACATAAATCTTTCTGGTCAGTGGCTTACCTGTTGTTTGCATCAATGCAACAGGACTGAACCATGCAGTGCTTTACACATGCAACATTATTAGAACTAGCAAAGGCATTAGTGAGGATAAGAACATGTTGTTTGATTCTGGATGCTGTTTTTTTCTCAAGAAAACACAGTTAATCCTTTGCCAGGGAAATATGTTATGAATGTACTTTTGTCAGTCTTATGAATGCAAATCCCCATCCCTTCTTCTTTGGTCTAATCTAAATAACAGCCTGATTATTTTATAGAAATTACTTGAATATTTTTAGATTGCAATTTTATTTGATTTATTTTTTATCTGTATATTTTGTAGTTTATCTCTTAATCAGACTATCAAAAGTTTGGTATATATGTCCATATTAGAAGTGTATAAATTAGGGATTATTCAAATAAATTTAAAAGATAAAAAACCCCAAACCAACCCTCTCATAATGTTACCATTTGGAAAAAAACTATTTTTAAATATACTGATTTTAATTTTTAAAATATTTTTATTGTCCATAAAGCATATTTGAAGGAGCAGAATAATTCTCTCATATTTAATCCTCACAGATTACAATCTTCATGGCTATTTGTACAGATAAGATGAAATATAATTTCTGAATTGAAAGCATCCTTCATGCTAGCTCACATAGCTAAAACTACCTATATTTTGTTCTGCTAATATTAGAAAAAGGAGTAGATTGTAAGGGTAAGGACTCTTTTGTCATATTGCTGAAGGTGCTGTTTATTAACAAAAGTTAAAAGACCTAAACAAAGAATTTCTGCAAACTGGAGTAATTAAAATTTTTATTTCTTTGTATTTTCATTTTTTTCCAAATTATGTCAAAAGCAGAATTTCCTAGGATGGTGTCTCCATTGCTAAAAAAATCTTGTATAGAACGTTTAATTACACTTCTCAAAGACTGTCATAATAGTCCACCATAAACTCCTCGCACAACTTATGACTCAGAGTACTCTGAGTGACAGATGGTATTTATTCACCATGCATTTTTGCTTTTTTATTTTATTTTATTTCTTTTAAAATAGATGAAAACTAGAGAAAATAAATTCTATTGGAAAAAGTCTAGGAAAAGAAGTTCCTACCATTTTTGCATCTGCATTAAAATCAGCTTAAGAGTCAACACTGTATTCATATAAAATCAGTGGGAGACATGAATAAGAAGAACTTGGACCTAAAAATACTTCTATTGACAACGGGATTGAATATTCTTCTAAAATTACATTCTTTTGACTCACTAGAATTTCCATTTCTGACTGTCTTATTCACTGACTAATTCCCTCAGTTATTACAGATTTCGTTGGGAGAGAAAAAAAAATGTTAAATTTCTCAACTATCTTTGGAGTTATTCAAAGCACCACCTAACTCTTTTTTTTGCTATCTTCCTCTGACAGACCTGTTTCATCAAACTAATGAAACTCCTCCCTTAAAAATCTCTCTAAAGAACATAATTTTTAACCTTTACCTTGTAGATAGTTGTGAAACTGTTTTTTCCAAGGCAATCAGAATGATTGCAGAAGCCTGAGCCTACACAACTTCCCTTAAATAACGTCCCTATGCTTGAAAGCTAGAAAACAGGAATCTGTTCAAAAATATATTTAAAAATTAGAAGATCACTATTAGCTGTACTCTAGCTAAAGAATAGAAAACTGAACAAAGTCCTCTCACTAAAACATTCTGGCGTAAATGCCAGAATGCCAAGAAGATGTCTGCAGAAAACAAATAAACAAAAGTACTTTACAGCAAAAATTAATGTAGAAGACCTCAAAGGAGCTTTCCCCAAAAGCACTTGTAATATTTACATCAGTAACTCTTAATTTCCAAACTGGGCAACTGATGAGGGCAGCCATCGCTTACTCATAACGCTGCATCTATTTGCTAACATAATTTCTATATCTGTATAGCATTCTTCCTTGGTTGTTCGGTTTATTTTCATTTGTTTTGCAAGAAAAGACGATACTTTATCCAAAATAAATTATTTAAATGAAGCAATAATCATTAACTAAAGAGAAAAAACCCAAAGCATTACTTTTCATTCTAACATGAGCACCATCACTGTTGTATCTCAGTTACTGTCTGGAGATAGCAGTTTCAATTGCCTGCAGGTCTTCAAGCTCAGTTATGAGTGTAACTCAATCTGTGGTGTTTCCAGATTGGTGAATTGCACCTTGAGACATTGTTTGATATTATGCACTCTGGGATTTTCTAGTCAGTCAGATGACTGTGGTTATCATAATGAAAGTTACTGAGAAATATCTTTTGAATGTTTTTATTACTTCTACCAGGGAAGAAATTACAGCACTAGTATAAGTTAATAAACCTGAAAGATGGATAGAGACCTGTTTTTTATCATAGAAAAAATATTTTAAAAAAGCACCTGAAACTAGGACGAAACAACATAAATGTTTCTAAGTTCAGTGGCGAAGAGCAAGACATACATTCACTGCAATTAAGTAAGAGTAATGTTTGACCCATCACCTATTCAAATATGTTACAATATAATTTTAAACTAAAACACCATTGTTTGTATCCAAAAAGTTCCTAAGATTTTAGGGAATCATTCTAAGAATTTTAATCTGCATTTTGGTGATTTTTGTACTACAGTAGGCCTCTTGAGTGCAAATATGTGTATAATAATCTAATAATAAAAACACTGTATTACAAGACACAATTAAGGAAATTTTTAAGATTTAAAATCTGCTTGCAGTTTACCGGCATATCATAATGATAGATATTCCAATGAGGATAATTCAATAGAAACAAAATAATGATAGTTCTGTAGTTTCTGTAAAAGAAGAGCAAACTTTTTTTAATTTTATTTTAAAGTTTTTTTCTCTTGAATGATTTTCCAACAACATAAGCTATTCTTAGTATCTTTGTGGACAGAATGTTGTAAAACCTTTTTAGTCTTCTAATACAAAACTGTAGTTCACTATTATCTTTGGATAATATCCTTTATGCCTGTGTGGTTTTTTTTTTGTTTGTGGGCTTTTTTTGGTTTGGTTTGGTTTTTTTTTTCCTCTTCGCATGCACCTTAGCTTTTAATTTAGAAAGCTCTTAATGCAATTACAGGTCTCAGAAAAGAATGGAAGTAAAAAGAGAAATCCTGGACTGAGAGGAAATATAAATAGATAGGGGAAAAAATCACACATTTTTGAAATTTCACATTTTTCAATTATCTTCTGGTAAAGAAAATGCAGGGGCAACAATTATGTTTTTCTGTCTTTTCATAGCTTCATGAAGAACAGAAATCTGATGCAAAAGGAAGAGCAGTAAAATCAAATGAAAGTTATCGAGTGTTACCATACCGCATTGCACTGAAATGTCATAAACTCTTTTATAAAGACAAATTTCCCCTCAAGTGCAGTAATACAGTCAGACTGGAAAACAAAATGATCTTTGGTTTATATACTTCTTACCCTCAGAGGAAAAATACCAAAAGGAGTTCTGATGTTGTTCATAACAGATAAAAACCTTCCAGAGGGGAAATTTCCTCTTTAGTGCTGGGGCAAGGTAGAATTGGAAAGCAATACGAGGAGTAATGGACGGAAAAAATGAAATCAGATTTTAGAGAAGAGTCCTTTGATTTGTTTTTGCTTTTGGTTTTGTTTGTTTTGTTGGTTATTTTTTAATGTTATCATTTTATTTCCCAAGCTCTGGCTTTTGTAGGATACTTCTCTCTCTGGAGCAAGTGAAGTTTTTTTGTGTTTTTGCTCCTGTGCTAATTCTGCAAGCTGCTATTGATTAACTTACTAATGCAAAAGGCCTTGTGTATAATCCGCAGAGGTTTTATTTTGTTCTCTTTCTCTCTTGTATAATGGTTATGACCCTGGAATCATTTCGAAATCCGATACTTCTTTTGAAGATCATATCAATCATATAATTAAAGTGTGTTGCAACCACCTTTGCAAGTCAACTAGACTGACAGGCATGATCTTTGAGCCACTTGCTGAAAATCAGTGCCATACTTTTCCAGTCTGATTTGGCTTGTGAATATTTTTCTAGATGTTGTTTCTTGGTGTCTTTTTGTTATTGTTTATAGCAATCAGCAGCTATTAAAAACCAACTGATTAGATTGCATATTATATGGCATTATGGTTTTCATACTCAAAATGCTGCCAGTTTCCATGATGCATGCTAAACTATAAATTTGTTTCAAGATGACCTTAAAGCTGTCATAATATTAATAGTATCCCATAATTTTGGTTAAGTGAAGCTCGTGCAAGTAACAAAGGCAAATACCTAGTGAGAATAGTGACATTTTACTAAGCTTTTAAGACCAGATTCAGAGAAAGAAGCAGTTTTGTTCTCTTGTGTGGACAACAGTGACATTATAGGCTGAGTCATTCAAACGGTGATGTGGACAATGAATCTATTGGAGAAGCAGGTCCTTCAAAAGAGGTAAGAAGATTAGAGATACTCTAAGGAGTCTCAAATAACACTAGATGTCCTCCCATAGACAACTGCATCAAATCCCTCATATCTTGTTTTCTATTGACTTAGTTTTCCATAATAATAGTTGTAGTAGTGACACTTCTAAACTATAAGGTGTTATGGTGATTATCGCTCTTATGCTGGCCCAAGCATCAAAATATCAAGCATCACAGCCCTTCTTGGCAGACATTTTAATGACATTCAAAAAAAAAAGATTAAAGGCATGATTTATTTAGTGTTAATCTTGCCCTCTAAGGAAACCTAATAGTCATTTTTTTTGTCTGCAAACAAATAATTTCTTTGAAGATATATTCAGTGCTTAGTAAAATATATATAGCTGCTATTTTCAGGCCTTAGCTTGAGTGTTTTTATGGGAGCTAAGTTTCTGAGTACCTGCTGTAGTCACTGGAGTAGTTGGCCAAGACAGTTAATGAAAGTGAGAAAGCATGACAGTTCAGCACCTCAGAACAAGGTTAGGTGGCCCTAACACAGGTATTTACTATCATTTGAGCTGTCCTAGAAGATCCAAGAACTTAATGATTAACAAACATGACAGAATTGAAAGACAAGAAACTTTATAAAACTGATATATGGTTCCACACACGTACTAGCTATCTTACTGCTTATATTGAGGGCTATAGCACATTTTTGAGATTGTGCTTTCTTTTTAACTATTAACTGTTCCCACTATCTGTTCTCAGTATAACAATTTTACAGGTGTAGAGAAGTTAGTCTGAAGAACTATTTAAACTATATTTTTAGACACAAGATCTATGCAATTTACTATGTTATTGCGATTCAAATACATATTATAATCATAAAATTAAGAATATTTTATATTTTTAAATAATCTGGAATCAAACATTTCAATTCAGCAATTTGATTACCAGTGCAGGATGTCATCAGGCACTATTCTTAGATAAAGGTAGGACTGGAACATATATAACATGCTTGTGACTGGGTCTGCAGCTATTTAACCACAGCTGAAAGAAAATATCCAAATTATTGCATTCAGAGGATTGGAAATATTATTTTGCATATCTTAACTCTTCCTCAGAATTACAGAGAACAACATTAATCTAAATCTATGACACATCCATTGAAAGAAAATTCCACACTTTTTGTCCAAGCATTGGACAGAATAGATTTTATGTGTAGTCCAAAGTAGAACATACACATACTTAAATTTATATTTTAAACACAATCCAAAACTTTGGGTTTTACAAGAATTCCATGAAAGAGAAAAATAAATAATGAAGGATGAATGGGATATATGATTTTAATATGAGACTTTTAATTTAAAATCTGTTAGAATAGTGTCTGGATAATTTGTTAGATGACCCTCGACAGGAGCTTCTATTATTTGCCATCACATAGAAGTTTTCCAGGAACAAGTGTGAATATAATTTCTTTAGTCACTTTGTGATTACAGTAGTGACATTGATAAACTATGTCCTTGGCAGACAATGGTGATGATCAAACTGCTTTTTTTCTTGACAATTTATCATATTACAACCCTCTCTGGAAATGACAAGTTATTGTTTTTTGGTTCCCTAAACCTAATAGTGTTCATTGCAAACATTCACTTTTTTCAATAAACAGTTGCTTTATACTATTGATTCTTATTTTTCAACAAACATTTATTATATCTATGCCACTGGTTTTCCACTAAACAGTTGTATGCTGTCCATTTATTTTACTTTAGTATGTAGAAATAGTATATAGTATATAGAATATACTAAACCTGGAAAATACAAAGTACCCTATTTTTTGCACTTCAACAGACAAATGAGACCTCAAACTATCATATTAAATGAATGAAAATTAGTCAATGCTTAAAATAATTATGAAGCAAAACAATTATCAGATCAAGACAGCCTTCATGCAGACAGTTAAAGGACCTCTGTTTGCTTCTCCTGTACGCAAAAGAGTTTGATATATTGTGATTAAATAGATAATAATTTTGGATGCAATGTGAAGGAAGTTAGAAGAACTATTAATTAAAACACTGCAGATTTAATATCTTTGATAATAAGTACACTATTCAGGGGTCCTGCATAAAAGTTTGTTATTTGTTACTTGGCTAAAGCATGATATTAGCATTTGTAAACACAACTCAATAGATTAAATTTACTGCACTATTTTATTTTTTATGTTTTTCCAGAGACAACTATCAGTTCATTATTATAGAAGTTGGGGTTACACTGAACATTAAATCTTTATAATAGCAAATAAAATTATTTTAAATAATGCATACCAAAATAGTTCTTTCATCAGAAGTGATTTCTCCTTAACTATGGAAAAAAAAATTGGCTTTGCACAGTTTTTACCTTGGTAAATGTTCTTAACTATTTGTCTGTTCAGTTAACCATCATCCAAGTTAGACCTTTAACTTATTGTAGCACAAACGCTTTCAGAAATGCTGCATTCACATTTGTTATATCATGGTCATGAGTGTTTCATAAACAACTTGTTCCAAACCTAAGGAACTTTCTGAATAATTTATATTTCTATTTTTTTTCCCTGAAGAAATTTCTATAACAAGAAACATATCGTCTCCTTTAGTGTTTTCAGATCATCTCCATTTGCTGGGAGAATGGCTTATGGGCAAGTGCTTTGTAAAAGCTCTTAAAATACTAGGAAAAAAAATTCTTTCTCTTATTATTCCTACTTACAACCTCTCTCTCTCCAACTGAAACCAAAATGAAAATAAAAGCATGCAAGCAAACACACAAGCAAAGAAGCCTAAAAGATGTCAAAATATTTCTTGGCTGATTGTACCAATCTACTACTTGAAAAAAAAATTATGGCCCATGTTAGGGTTTAGCACAGTTTCTTGGTACCAAAAAATGTTGGGGATTTTTATATTTCCAGACTTTCGATATTTTTTTTTTGCAGTAATAGAAGTTACATGAATATTAATGTAGATCTTCAACACTCAGGCTAAAAGCTCTTGAAAAGTCTTTAATCTCATGCATTGTCTTATTCAAATAAGTTTCATATATTTGGGGGTAAATTTCTCCTCCAGTTAACCTAACCCTGACCCTAACCCTCCAGTTAAGGTCCCTAAAAAGACGCTTTTGTACAACTAATTTTTTCCATAAGGTCTTTTTGTAAATGCAGTAACAACAAATATAGATACAAGTATCTGAAGAGGGATCAGTTTCTCTCTACATGAGCAGTGATTTCTTGTGCATGGGAAAGTTTATAGGCCTTGGCCCTTATTAGATTATATGCTGTGCTGGAATAGAAACTGTCATCAGTTTTAACTGTTTAGCCTTAATACCTCTAATAATTTATCAATTTACTGCTTATTTCTCTGTGGCACATAGCTTTCATGAGTAATTATTTTTCTAAATACTCTTATAATTTTCACTGGATTTATCATGTAGTTATTCAAAAATCTCTATTGGCCTGATGGGAATTTGACATGATGCATTTTAGAGCAGAGCTGTATTTGTGCTGATTGAAAAATGCAGTGTCGTGGGTTTATCTGGGTAGGGTTTTTTTTATATATATAAGAGGAAAATTGGCTTCTGTTGGAAACCTCTGGAAGTTTCCCTCCATCTATAGAGCAGGGCCAATGAAGGCCAGCTCCAAGGAAAACTTCCTGCTTTTGAACCATTAAGTTACGCCCCTGCGTG
>JAWWMP010000001.1:61792657-61820933 GCA_035047865.1 Dendrocincla tyrannina
AAGGCGAAGTGGGGAGGAAAGGCCTTGAAGGGGTTTTGCTGGACACCAGGCATTTATCCAGGGTCAAACCACCACAATGCAGTTAACTGAAAATATAATATCAAAATATTTATAGATTGTTTTGCACTTTTTTTTGCAATTGTTGTTTTTGTTTGGTTGGCTGGTTGATTTAGTTTGAGGCATATAGAACATTGTTTTCTCTGATAATGGATTCAATAGCTAGGTGGTTAGGGTAAGGGGCATGATAATATTCCCAGGTAAAATTATGCATTCAGGTTACTTTTGAAGCAGCACAAAGATAGCAAAAGTCAGTTCATGTCCAAAGTCAGTTCATGTGTGTGATTGTGCATAGTATTCACAATAATTTCACTTGCTTCTAAATTTAGTGCATTCTTTGTATGCTAGAGTTTTTTAAATTTAGCGTTCAAAAAGTTCAACTGTATCAACATATATTTCTTTACATTGAGATTAAAAGAGAGGATGAGGCAGTGAGGAATGTAAGGCTCAGAACCAGCACTTTATTGACAGTTATGTTGTGCAGTGGCTCATAAGACAATTGGGATTTGAGTTTGAAGAAAAAGCCATTGCATGGCTGGAAAAATCTGAAGGGCTGTAAGGAAGAAGTTATGATTTTATGGAATTGTGTAAGTACTTTTACTGCAGTAAAGTGTATCTAGTACTTATGAAAGATAAGAGGTTTTGAGAAGTCAATCTAGAGGTCAAAGGTTGAATCTATCATTAAAAACTTTTTAAGAGACTTGGAAACTTAAAAGGCCTCATAGTGAAACTCCTCAACAAATTAGTCCTGCATTTCACAGATTCTGTAGAAATAATAAGATAGTCATATAAGATAGTATAGAGTTTTGACAAACCCAACACAAACCCAACCAAAAACCACAACCAAAAAGAAATAGGTATCATTTTATTGAAGAATCTCATTGCATTTGACTTTTACATTGTCCTTAACATTGTCATTGAGAAGAACCCTGGCAGCATGTACTCAGTTCTATTGCACAACAGACATTCAGGTACAATTTCATTTTCTCTTTACTGCTTTTTAGCATCTTACTCCTCTCTGTAGAATAGGAATCTGACCTGTCCTTCTTTGAAAACAAAACCAACAGGGATCTGTATGTAAACGTATGCCTGAATAGCTGAGAACAGGAAAGGGCATGTTCTTTGCTTTTTTAACTGTGAAAATTTTCCAAAAGGGCTGGAAACACAACTGGAAACCACGTTTCAGAAGCTTACTATCAATAAATGTGAGCTGGTATTATGGTTTTTGTTCTGTTTGAGAAGTATGTCTTTATGTTTTTTATGAAGGTGGAGTAGCATTTTTACAGTAACAGCTTGCATAAAAATCTTTTAGAGTCTATGGATAAAATAGAAGTGATACTCAATTTACCTGCATGCCTCAGAAAGCAAACAGCTGCAGAGCTTGATGCAGTTCATATCTCTTCAGGTCAGCTGTTCTTTAAGAAGTTCTCTCAACATGCAATGCATTTAAAGATCCCTATTCATGCAGTACTTTTTATTTTGGAAGTGATCATTATGGTGGATCGGAACAAAGCTTTAAAAGATCCAAAAAGGCAACCTCACTTGTGAAAAAGAATTATAAGGTAGGACACTTCCTAGGTTTTTTTAGTGCAACAATTAAACAATGATAAAAATAGTTGTGAAAACCAGATATGGCTCTTTCTTTTAGGCTGTTTTGCTAACATTTGCTGACATATTTAATTTTCAAATGTCAGTAAACCTTATTACAACATTAATAGTTTGAACTCCCTATTTATGTCAGTCCATATCCAGAAAAAGAGTGTTTAATTTCAACACAATTGTCAGTTCCCTTTGGGTCCCAATGTAAATTCTTCAGAGAGAAATCCATTACTTGAGCTTTAGTGTTAAATATTAACTGGTTGCAGATAAAGCACTCATACTTAATTTTCATTACTACTAGAATAACTAAACAGGAAAGAGATAAAATTTTGATAGCCAACATTTTTTCTTTTTTTTTTTCATGTCAAAAGAAGGAGAATTTTATAAAAGCAGTAATAGAGTACTAATTAGAAGAAAAATGTATAAATGGTTTGAACTAAAGCCATATTTGAGCCACCAACAAAAGAATATTTAATCCAAACCTTCCCTTTTAAACAAAGTGATATAGAAAAAGTTAGCAATTTTTTGAAGGGTATGATTAATGCTGTTCTCTGATTGCAACAGCTTCAGGTTTTGTGTCAGGAAACAACTATTTCCTAACACACTGTTAATCTGCTTGAAGAGATCCTGTCAGAAACATAGTTCTAGAAAAAACTCAAACCCAAACCCAAAACCCAAACCTCCTAACTTTCATGTTAGTTGACAAAGTCAATAGAAATCTGATTGCCTGCTAAACTCTCCAATATTCTTTTTGCATTAAGCATTCTCCAAACTGTGTAAAAAAGGACAGAAATTCTATTTACTAGTCTAGAGACTGAGAATGGGATCTAACTGACCATGTTGAGAGGGCTCACTGGGCAAAATACAGCTTTACTTAAAAGGCCCTGGGATCCCGGTGGACAGTATGTTGGACATGTATCAGTAGCATAGCCTTGCATCAAAGAAAGCCAATGACATATTGAACTGTATTAGCCAGAATGAAGCCATCATTTCCAAGGTAATGATTCTTCCACTCTATTTGGGCATTTGTGAAGTCACATCTAGGTTTGTGTGTCCTATTTCAGGAACTCCAGTGAAAGACAGACTTTGGAAGAGGCCTGCAGGCGTGATGAGAGGGTGAGAAAATTCAATTAGTTCATCTTTGAAAGAATAAGGCTCTTTACCTGTATCTGATTAAAGGATACAAGGATGAAGCCAGACTCCTTGGAGATGCACAATGAAGGAGATGACAACGGGCTGGAAGGTGGGAAGTTCTGAGTCACTATAAGGAAGAAGTAAAAGTTGGTTGAACACAGCAAAAAGTTACCCAAAGAGGTTATAGAATGTCCATTCTTGGAGACATTCAAAACTTGATTGAAAGACTTCTTGAGCAACTTGATATAATTAGACCATAGACGTACATTTCAGAAGAAGAGAGAACCATGTGTCCTCTGGAGATAACACCTTTCAATACGTATGCTTCTGTGATTTGGGTGCTAACTTGATGGTGGAATATGGCAGCCACTTTTCACAGAATAATAGAATTGTAAAGCAGCCCAGGTTTGAAGGGACCTGGAGAGGTCATCTGGTTTAATTTTTTGCATGAAATGGAATGTAGATGAGATTACTGAACACCCTGTACAATTGTATGTTGGAACTCCCCAGCAAGGAGAACTCTCCTATGCCCCTGGGTAGGTTGTTCCATTGATGGATTGTTTTCACTGTAAAAAATGCTTTTCTTATATCAAAATTAAACCTCTTCCAGTATAACTTGTACTTGCTGTCTCCTGTCTCCTCTGTGTGGCTTCTTACGAAGAGAGAAAAGCTCCATTCTTTTGGTAGATGTCCTTAAGTACTAGAATATTTTGATGAAGTCCACCCCTGAACCTTGTCTTCAGGGGGAAGAGACCTAATTCCTTCAGGTTCTTCTCACAGGGCAAGTTCTCCAAACCTCTAATCTTCACTTCTACAGTCCCCTTTTTCAAACACCATAGCAGTAATTTCATATGCCTATGAAAGATGTTGTGGTATTTGGAATCCCAGATGAAAAATGTTCAGTCTTCAGAAAGTCTTAAGCACATTGCTTTTGCTTAGCTTCTAAGCACCTTCTTGATCCATTAAAGTACTCATCATCCCTAAAGAGATACCTATTCTGATATAATCAGAGAAAAGGTTATTTATCTTGTCCCCTTTGAGTCAATATACCTAGAGTTTAATAAACTGAGTGCTTGCTTTTCAGTAAATGTAGTATCTAAACCATGTTACCAAAAGAGACAGTCTGAATACATTTTGGCTTCTACATCTAAAGGAATAAAATACCATTTTGTACCAGTAACTAACATCTGATGGCCATGGTTCATTTTGGTTTGTGGTATCTGCATGGCTCAACTTTGTTTTGTTACATTAAGATATTAAACATATCCTGTCCTGTACAATTAATGAGAGTTTAATGAATGTTTTCTCATGGTCTCTTCAGTGGACATTGAAATCAGTTTTAAATCTTCTATTGTTTTTGGTAGACCTTAAATAAAGCCCTGGAAAACCATGCTTAAAAAAATCTCATCAACCCCTCAAATACTACATGCAATTGGATTTCTTTGTGCTACTGTGACAATGCAGGAAGTTCTTTTTTTCAAAGTTTTTTTTCCAATAACAATGCATACATTGACAATTCAAGCGTGACATAGTATTGGATGATTGTCAGCGACAAGAACAAGACAGAAAGCTTTTGAATAGTGTTGAGTTCGAGGGACAATTAGACTACTGAAGGGGAAAATAAAAAAAAAAAATAAAAAAGGATCATTCTTCCAGCTGCCTGAAAGAATATTTATAAATCCTGGCCCAATGCCTAGAGGGAAGAGAAATCTATTAAGTTAACAATATTCAAATTATGTTTGTTACTGGACAAAATAAATTTAGTTTAATTTTCCATCAGAAAGAATTCCACAAGGATCAAAATAAGCCATGCAAAATAAAAATCTATTTACTCTGCAGTGACACCAAATTCAGTGCAAATATGCTAATAGCCTGTTTTATTACAACATTCATGAAGTATGGAAACTAGTGTTTTCCTCCACATCTTTTTATTAGAACAAGATTTTCAAAAGTAACTGGTGGTTAGGAACCTATAAAATGAAACATCTTAATAAAGATCAATTCATTCTTGATGGGTGCCTGCATTCTACTTGCTAGATTTTAGGTCATGTTAAAATGTTTTAGCTTGATTGGCAAATATTCACAAACTCAATATCATTAGTGAAATCTGAGGTTCTATTTCTCTTTGATGAATACAGATTTCAAAATATTAATTCACAGAATAGATTAATAAGATATTTTAATCATGATTCTATAATATAAACCACAGTACCTCTTTGGCTTGCTTCTGGTCTGAAATACAATATTTTACATCAGGACTTTATGTGGTTTTGTTGTCTATTATATGTGTTTGTTGTTCAATCTACCAGAACAGTTTTTAATTTTTCCATTGACTAAACATTTCAATTCTTAAAAAAAAAAAAAAAGGGCTTTATGTCTAATTCATCTTCCAGGAATTGCATTACATCATATCTTTGTCAGTCCCACAGTCCATCTCTGCTTCTCCTTCTGGCAGTGGTTTAAACATTGTAATCTCTTATTTACAACTTCTTCATGTAGACTCACAGTTCTCTTCAGATCTCTCCTCTTGAATGCTGGACACTAACTTTGTTGATGTAAAGTCAGTATCTAAGAATGTTATTTCAAAGTTCATGTTTGTTCTATTGGCCACTGGAACACCGTGAAAATTTTCTTTTAATTGTTAGTATTGTGATCAACCTCGCCTTTCCAGAACCTCTGATTCCACATAGACAGATATCTCACACAGAAAGAGTGTCTTAATTCTTTGTCACTTTATTTCATCATTGTTGAATAGTTATTGCTATGTCTTCCCAGTCTATTATGCAATCCAGGTGTTTTCCTACTAGTGGCTTTTTACTTACTGCTGACTTTGCCATTAATAATTTGTTGTTTTCTTACAAGTGATCAATGACAAATAGCAAGGCAAGAATTGACTATGACATGACACCAGTAGATATTTTAAATATTTTAATAATGATATCAGATTTGGAATTACCTTCTGAGACTTGTTTGATGCCTGTTATTTAATATAATTAATTTATATTACATGAAGCTTTATTATTCAAATTTATTAATTAAATTAATGTGTTTTATCAAGTTAAATGCCTTACAAAAAAGAAGGTGTACTACATGAGTGATATTATCTATATTAATTTTAAATATCAAAGTAAACAGAAGCTGTTTGATAAACTCACATTGTCAAGTGATGTTTACCTCACTTAATTAATTCTTTATTAAATATAATTTCAATCATTCCATTATTTCATATCAGTAACTTATAACCTTTTAACTCAGCACTTCTCATATCACTTATATTTGATGTATATGGTGTAGCAAAAGGCAAAAAAAGGGGAAACACCAAAGGAAAGTTGGAGTTTACCAGTGGGACCTAGGAATCTCAGGTGCTACTCCTTCTGTGGCTGATGATGTGACTGAGAGAGGTCATTCAAACACTTCTTATTTGTAAACAAGGCACTACACCTACTGAAAATAATAGATTTTTTGGACTTGAAAATTTAATTTTCTGCTATGATGTTTTCATTTAACATACAAGCAATTTTTCTGTATTCAAACAATATTCACATTGTAACTTGAAGCTCTTACGGTATTCATACCTGCTATGAATGGGCTATTAGTTCAGTTAAAGACTTGAACATTAGTTCAACTCAAAGACTTGACTAGATTAAGTGTATCTCAAATTAAGACTTTAACTTTCGTTTGCTATGAAATACAACACCAAAGAAATGTTCAAATAAATTGTTTGTAAATAACTTCTAAGTGACAACATGAAATAGTTAGAATTAGGAGGTAAATTAAGATTATTTTTTTCCAAGGAAAAACATTCCAGCATTTTTTAAAACAATAATAAAAAAAACAAAGTAGATATATAAAGTATTTGTGTTTTCTAAATCTGTAGATATGATAGTGTAACAAAGTATTAATTACATTTTGTGTTGGTTTTGAAGTTCCTCTCACTGACTTTTCCTTATCATGTTTTCTCTATTGCTCTAAGTTTCAAAACAAGCGCAACGCTATAATAATAGAAATTGATTTTTTTTTTTTTACTTTACCTACAGCTATAAAATTGTGAAGGTTTTGTTTGGTATGAGGTAACATATACACCTTTCATTTTCTTTTCTAGGGATTTCAAAAGTTATACATCTTAGGGTAGTGAAGTCCACAAAGTAACCTTATGAAGTAATCAATTAAATATTCAGTTCTCATGTCTTTCTTTCAGATGATGGTACTATGAATTCACATAGATTTGATCAACTTTAAGAAAAACACTCAGACCTGTTAGTGATGGTCTGTTACTCTTAGAAACTGTATGTGAGTAACAGATATTACTTTTAAAATACTGTTTTTTGGGATTTCAACAGGTCAAATATTTCCCTTCTATTTGCAACAGCTCATCAGTCAAATGTTAGTATTTCCTTTCGTCTGTGTCGTGCTCTTCATGGAATGGGAACTGTGAGCTCTCTTTAGCCTCTCCCATAAAGAGTTTGACATGACGTGTTAAATAGTCAGATTTTGCACTCATGCCAAGCATGTTCACACTCCTTCAATCCCACATACTTACCTGTTTGGCTTGCTGTGAGGGCTCTAGGCAACTGGGAAAGGAAAAGAACAGTAATGTCTTGATGTGCTTTTGCTGCTATTGAGTAGTATGTTTTTATTTTTATTTTATCCAAGAGATATTATTAGGGTGAAAAAGAATATTGAAATAGAGACCCTTCTCTTTTTAATTTGTCCCCATTAGATTTCAATCCAAAGCATTGGGATTTGGTGTTGGTTTTCAGTCTTTTCCCTTTGCTGGGGAATAGTAGTACAAATTTGTGAAGTATGTAAAAATTTGGGAATAGACTAATATCTATTTTGAGAATAATTTTCTCAATCTGAAAAATAAAAAAAAAAATAAAAAATGGGACACATACCTTTTGTGAATACCTTTCCCATATACTTCCTAATAAAAGTTGCTGTGAAACTCTCCTACTGCATACTAAAATCTAGTATAATAATTTCTATTGTACTCAATACAATCCGTGTGGAATTATTAAAAAAAAAATAAAAATTACACCTCTAGTGTAGCAAACACAGAAGTGCCAAATATCACGAGGATCCATCCAGCCCAATTCTGTTGTCCATTAAATTCTTTATATTGAAACACTTCCTGCTTGTCATTTGCCCTTTTTTCCCCCTGAAAATAAGCTCTGAAATCAAGATGTCAGAGCTTGAATCTATCATGATTTGATTGAGGTTTTCTTTCTCTTTGCTTCCATTTTGCTGCCATGCCCCAAACACAAAAGTTTGGAACTTTCTTTGACCTGAATATAAATAACAAAGTTCACTGACCTGCTGTCTGCTCTTCTCCCTTTATCAACATTAATGGAAAGGCGGGAGGGAAAGGGAAAATGCATGCTGTTAGCTATTATCTTTACAAATGACTTGCTAGCCTTTTATTTGTCTTCTTATGCTTCAAACACTCAAAGGACATTTTCAGAATTTCACTAGATGGAAGTTCAATCCTGAGATGACTTGACAAGCTGCATCTTCCTTAAGAGATTTTGACATGATATTAAGCCATAGTTACAAGCCAATACTTGAATGTGGAGCCCTGGGGAAATCTTTCAGAAGTGGAACACAACATTTACAGCAGGAGGCAGGTGTCTGCACCACTGAAGCAAACAACACTATGATATATTTAGTATCAAAAATGGAAGCAAAACTACTGTCTCTTTACCACTGGGGACAATGGAAGAGGTTGAATGAGAAAAAAAGCATCCTTTTCAGCTCTGGAGAATTTTAATTTACTGACAGAATGAAATATAGTCTCATCACGGCAGGTGCAGCAAGTGCCAGGTGCTGTTCACAATATTGTCTTTGAATTTATGTGTTTTCAAAACATTGAGAGGATGTGAAGCAGCTGCACTGGCCATGTGGAGAGAAAGCAAAGAGCTTTTAATTAGCAATAAGAGGGCTGTTAATTTCTTTTAGGAGCCGACTTTGCTTTGTATGCATATCAGAATCTCAGCAGGAGCTCTGTGCAGCCCAAAACATACCAAGAAAATCAAGTAAGCTGTGTGCTACAGCAGATTTAAAGCAGAAGTGAAATAAGGTTCTGGCTTTCAGCTAAAGAAATTCTTGGCAATTTTGATTCTTAAATTCAGAAATGAGATTCACAGATGAGGGGCTGCACAACGATTTTAAAGTCTCAGTCCAATCCCTAATCCAAGTGGTGCATAATAAAACACTCAGAGATCACAGTACAAAACCACAACTGTTCTGCAATGGGATTCCTGATGAAACTTAATACAGCAGTTTGAACTGATGTAAATGCTGGAGACCAAATATGAGATAAATCAGAATCTGAGAAATCTTATATGAGACTATATCAGATATATTAAACTATTGGCACAAATGCCAACTTTGACTTGGACAAAGAATTCAGGCCTTTTGAAGTCTGACACCAAGTACTGCCAAGGTCCAGTCTCTCTGGACAACATACAGACAACTTTCCATAAGAGAAAGCCATAACTTGCATTAGATTTGGTCAACCTCAACAAGACAAAAAAAAATATTTTTTCCAGTGTATCATTTATTTTTATGCTAAGGGTACAAGTGTGTGGCAATTACAGCTTTTAATCACTTTAGAGTCATTAGTGATCGACCCATCCTTACTTTAGGGGTTTTTGCAACTGATTTTAAAAGATTTGAAATCTGAAGGAATATTCCTCATACTAATGAAATAAATGTTAAAACTGTGCAATGTGTTATTGGGCGACAGGGACAATGAGTTATCCATGTATAAACAGTCTGATTCAGAATTCACTGAGGTAAGCTGAGACTTTTCCAGAAAGTTTAGTAAGTTTTTTGGTTTGTAAATCCCATATACTCAATAGATTCTATTTAATAACCAAGGAAATACAAGAACACCACTTAGTGTATATAGGGGATATTTTCTCAGGATCCCATTTTTAAATGAGATTTATTTATACGTTTACTTCTATGTTGCATTAAAGATTATTGAAATGAAGAAACTGAAACATGTTCAAGAGTCTTTACAGAGCAGTAAATTAATGAATATTAAATTCATGCAAATAAGAAGGGTATATTAGGTCAGGACTAAAGCTTTTAATTTAATCTGTCATTATGCAGCATAAATTAGTACACTTAATTTATGGGGACACAAAAAAAAAAAAAATTAGAGGGCAACTGATAATGTATCATATCCCAACAGACAGCCTTTTAAACTAAAACAAGAGTCTAATAAATTACTTTGTCAAGTCAAATGTCCATCTATCTTTGCATTCATACATTGGATATAGTAGTAATGTGTTATTTAGATTTAGTTTCTCTTTGTAATATCAGAAAATAAGTAGTTTAAGGTATTGATTTTACAACTGGATCAAATATGTATAAGGATAAATAAATCAGGGTTAAGTGGTCTGCCTTCTGATGCAATGTAAATAATGTGGAGTTGATCATTAGTGAAGTTGACCAGAGGGATACAACAGTAGCTGCTAACTATTTTTGTGTTGTTATGAGATGGCATACAATGTATTATACATTTATAAACAGAACAAATTAATTAGAGATTAAACAATTCTAGTTTATTGAGTTTCATAAGTAGGATAGAGTTGCAGCTTAATATAATCTACTGTTAGATATGTATTGAGATACTTGGGTTTGGATCTGCTCTGAATAAGGATGTGCCATGGCATTATTTTAAGATGCTGATCTAAGATGGTCTTAGAATGTTGAACTAAGATGTTGCTATGTCCAGGATGTTCTTTGTTGGTACAGAAAGAAATCCTATCATGTTGAGTAGAAAACGTAGAGAAATTCAGGAGAGCCTATTTCTCTGTAACTTGCCAGTAGTAAATAAACTTTTTTTCATTTGCAGCCCAATGTTCTTATGTCATGAAAATATTTACTGTTCTTATTCTGCAAATATTTACTCCAGAAACTCGTTAATGTCATATTCTCATTGATAAGAGAATATCTTTCTGAAAACAGAGGAACTGTGTATCTACCTAGTGGGGAAGAAAACTGTGAACATGAGCACAGACAGACATTACTCTGCAAAATGTGAATTAATGTGTTCTACTTCAACTTCAGACAACAATGCTGATACCAACCAAGGAGCTGAACAAAAGCAAAACTATAACATAGGTTTCTTATTCAGAAAAAATACTATGAAATAAATAGGACAGACAAAAGCAAATGTTATTGTGAAACGAACATCGTCATCACATAGTTATTCATATTCAAGGCCTATGTTGAAACCATGGTCCTGCTAGAGTAATATTTTTTTTCAACAATGCTGCTTTTGTTTAGATATTTCAGTTTCATGTATAAGGATGGCAAACTGATGATTATGTTGATAATTTATTGCTGAGCTCTATCTTCAGCTTTGCAATTTCTGTGACGTCCTGACAGAGAGAACTACGTGACAGTCAGTCTTCTTTGGACTTCAAAAAAGAATTCATAGTTTCCAAGACTGCTTTCTACTTATTGTTGAAAGTATTAAGATTACCGTCTGATGTAGCTTTACCCAAAGAAATACTTTTTTCTAGTTTTCCTACAAAATGCTAGAATCTCTGAGAAAGGAAGATGCACTTACACCACCAGGAATCCCTGAAAATCAGCTAAGAAAGATTGTCTGAGTTTCTCAAATTGTCTTTTGAAGAACTGAGGATAGATAAGGGGCTGTAAATGTCAGTGCAGCAGGATCTGACATTATACAGGTTCCAGTGAAATTCAGAAACATATTTCTGCACTGTAGTTGATATTTAATGCAGACCTTGAATATTTTGTATCAGAAATAGTGTGGCCAGCAGGACTAGGACAGCTATCATTCCCATGTATTCAGCACTGGTGAGGCCACACCTTGAATACTGTGTTCTTTTTGGGGTGTCTCAGCACTATAAAGATATTGAGGTGCTGGAGCGTGCCAAGAGAAGCTGGTTACTGGTGAAGGTTCTGGAGAACAAGACTTATGACGAGTGGCTGAGGGAGCTGGATTTGTTTAGCCTGAAGAAGTGAGGACCTTACTGCTCTCTACAACTACCTGAAAAGAGATTCTACTGAAGTGAAGGTCAGTCTCTTCTGCCAGGAAACAAGCGATACAATGAGAGGAAATGGCCTCAAATTGCACCAGAGGAGGTTTAGATCGGATATTAGGAAAAATTTCTTCACAGAAAGGGTGGTCAAGCATGGAACCAGCTGCCCAGGAAAGTGGTTATGTCCCCGTCTCTGGAAGTATTAAAAAGATGAGTCATTGTGGCACTTAGGGACATGGTTTAGTGGTGAACAAACAGTGCTAGGTTAACTGTTTGACTTGGTGATCCTGCAGGCATTTAACAACTTTGAAATGATTAAATGATGATATGATTCTATCTCATTGAAGAAATGGCCTCAAGGAAGTCTCTTAAACAAAGTGATGTAAAATAATTTTACTACTAATAGCCTTCTAATGCCCTGAACAGCAGTATGACAATTTTAAAACTCAGAAGTATATTATGAGTGTTCAGGCAGCAGGGTTACATAGTGCCCGAAATCAATCAGTAGTTTTCTACTCTTGAAAAGGAAGAAACTTTGCAAGGTTCAGTTTTGTCTATTTTTATTAGGAGTTAATTCTTAAGGAAGGCTCTACAGTTATGAAGGCTTTCATGTTCATAGTGAAATAAATTAAGGAAAGTGTTTCCAATTTGGATTTTTTACAATTGGAATTACCCAGTGTTTCAAGAATATTGCATTTTCAAAATTTCATCTGTTGCACCAAAATTTGATGACATCCTGCTTATGAATTATTTTTTTTATTTTAAAATTATATCCACTACAGCTTTCTCTCAATAAAAACTCCCTTGCTTCCTTTTGACAAAATCCACAGAAATAGACTTGGTATGATGTAGGGACCTCAAAGAATGCAAAAGTATTACTGTACTACTGATGCAAGTTCTCGTGATTATTAGCCAATCAGTTCCACTGCTATTTTCCTGTTAATGTCTTTTTTTGACTCATTTCTTCAGGCTCATCTTACTAAATTGATCACTGCCAGGGTTTAACATCTGCACAAGTTTTCAACATGTGACTGTGATTCATCTTTTCATAACTGGTGTCTGTTATGAGGAAATCATACAATGACTTGTGAAGGAAGTCTCATCTTTACTTCACTAGGTAAAGCACATTCAGCATGAAAGTATAGGTCAACAGTTTTCACTAGAATGGTAACTAAATAAACGTTTTCCTGTCCCTCATCTCTCAGAATGTCACTACCTGTCTAATTTACATTCAACAAAATTGTTTATCTCAGAACATACCCTATTCACTTCTACTCTGATACATGGATGTAACTGATATAAGAAAGACTTTTTATACTTATGTTCGTATTTCTTGTGCTTGTTTGTATCACAAGAATTTGTATTTACCAAAAGCTATGAAACAGGACCAAAGTGAGATCCTTCAACAATTTTCAGTGTCTCTATGCTTTTCTCAGAAGGTGAAGACTGCCAAGACTAGCATCTTTGCTTGACTATTTGAAAAGTTAATTTCTAAACTTAGAGCTCATTATGGCACTCATTAAATAGGAAGAACTCGTAGATGTGGAGGATGGGGTGTTAGTCAATTAAGATAGGCCTACAAATAACTTACAATTTTGTTCATGGATTGTTTATTTTTAATCCAGAAATAATTTATATCATGCAGTGTTCCTCACTGCATTCATTCACTGACAAACAGACAAATGCAGGCAATCCAGGTTTGCTTGCTCTGTTACTCATGCTGCCTGTAAAAGAGTGTTTGCATTCACTGACTGACTGCTACAGTTCTGTTTATTCTGAGAAATGCAAAATGAGTGTAGTCACCCCAGGCTCCATTTAATCAATGGGAAGGATGGCCAAGGGAGATGGTACCACTGTATGGCAATTACTGCTTCTGCATCACAGATATGTGGTCACCTACTGATTTAATGGCAATTGTGTATAACCTTAATGTAACAGCTTGTCCCACTGAAGAGGTTGTATAAATATTAATGTTATTTCTAAGCCATAACCCATATACATTTTTTAAATTAAATGTATATACTACATGTGTACCGATACTGAAATACATTTATTATATGATTAGCTACCTACAGTCTATTAATGTGATTCTCTGTGGTTCAGTTATTCAGACATTTCAGCTCAAGCTGAACTAATCAGAGATGGAGGTGAAATTCAGGTCAGAGAATTCTTAGTGAATGGTAAAACATCATGTACTGTTCACTTTGCAATTAACACATCTTTCTTTGAGTTGGAAGAGATAAGTTAGCCATGACTCTGTGGACACAAATCACTGACCTACCTAATAGTGTGAAATGAACTGGAACCACTTGTTGTCCCTGTTTTGTTTTTTAACCTTGTTCTATTAGATTTATGCCTACAGAACCAGGCATTTTAGTTTAAGTCAGTCTTCTGGCAGCTTAATGAACTGATTTCTGTTTTTAAGTTCCATCTCGACAGGATTAAAGATTTCCATTGGGAGTGGCAGGGGAAAATAAGAAATTAATTACTTTAGGCTATGTGGGAAGTGTGCTGTTCGTTTTTGTCTTTCTTTGCTTAACATGTCCTTAGTATGCCTTTAAGTGTGAGCTTGTAAGCATTATTTTTAACTTGGATCCTAATCTCATATATGAATTATTTAGAAGTAAATACTTCTATTATGAAGAAAAGTGAAGAGAGTCTGTAACCTACTCTGATAGGAACAATAGTTTATTATTTTGGGAATAATACCACTAATCATTTATGTTGAAGTATGTAAAGATTAATGCAAACCTTGGATACATGTAGAAAAGCTAAAGGGCAGAAAGATCTGAACCAAAAGTGAACAAAAGTATTTTTAATACTACTACCTACTTTTCCTCTTCATTACATGCTCACTTGCATTTGTTTTACAGGTCTTTCTAGAGCTTTCACCAAGATTAGCCTAAATCACCGCAAACGTAAGTACAGCTCAAATCCCATAGTTTAAATAGACTGGAGAGACAGGGGTAGCTGAAGAAAGCAATAAAAAGATAGTATACAATGAACTGTTCATCGTGTCATAGTCTACATCAGCTGGTACACTGAAGGATTAGGTATCTTTTTGTGGGTCAGAACAGAAAGAATGAGAAGTGAAACTTCAGTGAACCTAAGTGAAATAATTTCATTTTAAATTTGCTTACTAAATCCATGATGCTTCTGGTCCATGGGTCTTGTGCTGCATGTGGCTTGTGACAAAGTGCTACTTCCACCTTCTAATGCTTTTATAGCCAGCAGTGGGAGGAGTTTTCTCTTACATGAGATGGTGGGTAAACTGAGTTTCTAGCTTTGGAAGACAGTGAACTAGCAGTACCACAATAGCTCAAAAAGTGAAACTGAACGCAGAAGTATTTGCTTCTTTCCCATGTACTAGATATTGGCATTTGCTTTAACCATTGTCTCTTTCCACTTTAGTTTTAGAAGATGACATAATCTTATTTATTTCATGTATCATAGAGTGAATGTGATATAGTCCCCCATTATTCTGTCACAGTTATTCTAGTCTTAAAGTGAATAGCAAATACAAAATAGTTTGAAAGAATGAATAAAGGGGTATTCTAGGCTCCTGAACTGTGTTCAAACCAACCCAATGGAAAATGATAGTATTTTCTTAAGGAGACCATTAATGTGGTAAGTCAATCCCCAAAGCAGCTCATCTTCATTCCTTTGACACTCACTAGCATTGCTGCTGTGGGAAAGAAAGACTAACATACTGAATTATGGAGAATGGGCTAAGCAGAATTTAGTTTTAATATTTAATGCTTGCACTTAACAAAACAGGAAAATGCAACTCACCAATATTGCTACAAGTGAAAATTTTATTTTGCTGCACATTTTTCATGGATACAAAAGTTTGGGAAATACAAGACAGTAAATTCAAACCACAAAATTTGTTCATGCAATGTAAAGCCCTGCAGTTTCCCAAAAGATGCAATTTAACTTGTCCTTACTAGAATAAATTTTTGGGCATGATCTTCCCTTTCTGTAATGGTCGGCTACAGTCTCTGATTTGGTATTTCCACAGCCACGTTATGTTTCAGTATAAAATATATATTTTGAGGATTAAGGAGAGAGGGGAATATAAGATAAATAATTCCCTTTCTCTCACTTTGTTTTTCATTTCACATGACTTCTTTGAGTTTTTGCCTATTCCCAAAGACAAAATGTCTAGACTGAGAAATGTAACAGTAGAAATATCATCAAGGGATGTCTGTATAGCATTTCCTATTGATATAATAATTCCTATCTCAGTTAACAAACTCACCAAATTAAACAAATGTTTAATTACTTTAATCTATCTATCTATCTATCTATCTATCTATCTATCTATCTATCTATCTATCTATCTATCTATAGATACAGTCCTAAACCAAACATTTCTCAAAATTAGATACTAATCCTCTAACCAGCTTTCCAGTTTTCAAAGGGGAAACCTTTTTTTACAGCTGCAGAGTGGACCACTGAAATCATTCGGCATTACCCCAATCTGTAGCCAACAAGAGGTTTCATGCTTCACACTTACATTTTTTCAAGCATCATCCTCAGTTTCTAGACGTTATCTAGGTGCTAAATAATGTTTTCTAAATGTAATAATCTATTCAAATATTGTTCTGGTTTGATATGTTCCCTCATGAGCTGTAAAACACTTATCTAATCTCTTCCTCCATGTGAAAATTAAAACTTTGAGCTGGATAAGAAGGAGGTCTCTCCATCAGTGTCATCATATGAAATATTGAATTCTAAGTCTGTAAAGGAATAAGTTAAAGGCCTTGAATAATATTTGGTAGCATGTAAGAATTTAAGGATTCAGAACCCTTAATTCAGGAACTTCCAAAACCTATTAGTTAAAACAGCTATTGTAAATGAGCTACAGAAACTGATTATACAAGTAAATACAAAATGACACAAATTAATTGATATCTCAGCACCAGATGTTTAAACTAACACATATTATCTGAAATTTATATAGTCTATGAGTATGCATGTTTGCTTGTTATTTTCACTCTGATGACACACAGTAACTTGATGAGTTGCGAAAGTTCCTGTCTGAACCCTAATATCTGGGGGTACAGCTCAGTTTCCAGTAAGGTTCATGATCCCTTGAAATGTAGGGTCCACTGTAGGAGAAAACTGGGTTTGAGAACACCTAAGGAACCCGAAGGTGCATAAGCCCATGGGACCTGATGAGACAGAGCCATGGATCATATAGGAACTGGCCAAGGAAGTGACTAGGCCATAATCCATTATATTTGAGAAGTCATGGCAGACCAGTGAAATTTTCAGACTAGAAAAGGGGAAACAAAACCCCATTTTTCAAAAGGGAAATAAGGAAGCCTCACGGAACTACAAGTCAATCAGTTTCACGTCAGTGTCTGGCAAGATCACAGAGCAGAGCCTCCTGGAAACTATGTTAACATGGAGAATAGTGAGGTGACTGGTTACAACCAACATGGCTTCAATAAAGGCAAATCATGCCTCACAAATTTGGTAGCCTTCTACAATGGGGTTACAGTGACATTGAATAAGGGAAGGACAAGAGACATCACCTACCTGGAGCTATGCAAAGCATTTGATACCGTCTTGCGCAACATCCTTGTCTAGATGAAAATGGAGAAACATGGATTTGATGAATGGACTACTTGGTAGATAAAAATTGTCTAAATGGTAATACTCCAAGAGTTGCAGTCAGTGGCTCAATGTCCAAGTGCAGACCAGTGACATGGTATCCCTCAGGGGTCATTATTGAGATTGGTAGTTTTTAACATCTTTGTCAGTGTCATGGACAGTGGGACTGAGTGCACCCTCAGCAAGTCTGCAAGCTGTGTGTTGACATGTTGGAGGAAAGGAATGCCATCCAGAGGGACCCTGTCAGGCTTGAGGGGTGGGTTCGTGCAAACCTCATGAAATTCAACAAGGCCGAGTGTAAAGTCCTGGACCTGGGTCAGCGCAATCCCAAGCACATATGCAGGGTGGGCAGGGAATGGATCGAGACTAGCCTTTAGGAGAACTACTTGGGAGCGTTTATGGACTAAAAGCTCAACATGCACAGTCGCAGCCTGGAGAACCAACCATATCCTGGGCTGCATCAAAAGAAGAGTGGTCAGAAGGTTGAGGGAGGTGACTGCCTTTCTACTCTGTTCTTGTGAGATCTCACCTAGAGTGCTGCATCCAGGTCTGGGGTCCCACACACAGGAAAGACATTTAGCTGCTGGAACAGGTCCAGAGGAGAACCACTAAGTTGATCACAGGGCTGGAACACCTGTCCTGTAAAGATAGGTAGGCAGATTTGGTATTATTCAACTTGGAAAAGAGAAGGCTTCAGGGAGACCTTATAGCAGCCTTCCAGTACCTAAAGTTGGCCTAAAAGAAGGCTGGAGAGGGACTTTTCACAAGGGCATGTAGTCATAGGAATAGGGGCAACAACCTTAAGCTGAAGGAGGGTAGGTTTAGATTAAATATTAGGAAAACATTTTTTACTGTGTGGATAGTAAAGCACTGGAACAGGTTGCCCAGAGAGATTGTGGTACAAAACCATAAGTGTTCAAAAACCAGAAATGTTCAAAACCAGATCGGATATTGAGATACCTTATTTACAATATTATGCAATGATGGTGGGAATGAAGGGATGAATTTATGTAACTAATATTTTTTTTTTTAAATGATGACAGAAACCTAAAAGGAACTCCACTAAAATAAACAAACTTGCCTAAACTTAGTATCTTTTTTTTTTCTACCTATTCATATGAATGCCTGAGGCTATGAAATATCTTGAACAGTTCCATGTGCTCACTGCAGCACTCATCCAGCACTAACATGCCTTTAATTACAAAACATATATTTTAGAGTAATGTTTCCCAAATGTGCATTTCCCTAATATATAATCATACATATTCACTATTTTGTACATGTATAAATATACAAAAATATAAACATACATATTTTATAAAAAAAATTTGAATCTAAATATAATTTTTATTCTTACTGTACTAAAAAAAAGTTAACATTTCATAAAATAAGACATATCTGCTGAATAGAATAGAGCAATTTGCTGCTGAATCTGACTTATAACTGTGATCTGTACCTTGATATTCAAGGATGGGCAAGTGTGGGAATAGCTCTGCAATAAAGAGGTGAAATAGAAATCCAAAACTTATAGACTACGCTTGCAACTCAAGAAACAAGAGGATAATTCTTAGCATTAGATGATTTTTCTATTTTAGATGTTTATCTTCAAATAACATGGATCACACTTGTGAAAAGACTATTTTTGGTATTGCCAGTTGACTAGGCTCAGTAGTTAATCTCTATCCAGACACTGCTACGTATGTGTACCAGTTTTGCAACTTTCTTGGAAAAGTCCTCAGGTGGTATTGAGCTCCAGGTTAGCCCACCTGGACATGTGCATATGCAGATAAATCCAAGTCATCACAGTTAAGGGAAAATTCAGTTTACCTTGAAGGATCAGTTCAGCTCAGGCAATGCTGTAGCCCTACTCAGCTGCTTGAACAGCTGACAGACAGCGTGTTTGTACCTTTTGAGCTGGTCAATGCTGCTCTCATCAGCCAAATCAAAAGGATGCATGCCTTCTGTGCAACTTGTATCGTATTTGTCAGTCTTATTCATGAATTTGATAAAAAATTATACTAGACAACCAATTTTAAGCAAATTAGTTTAAATGCTTTGTGGTTTATCAGCTGAATCACTGTTCATACTTCATCTGACTTCGTTGTTTAGAAATCATCATAGAATGTAAGTAAGACTTAAGTATGGGTATTTACACCTAAATACCTTGACTCAAGTTTCTGGGGCTGGATCAAAAAAAATGCCTGAAATAAATGTTGAGTATCACCTAATATAAGATATCCACAAAATCCATATGGGGTGTCAGATATTACTTATAAAGTCCAGAGCACTTTTAACAGAACTGACTTACACCTTCAATCTCAAACTGGAATTCAACTCTGGTGAGTTGTAAAACCAATTGATATCTTTAATAGATAACTACAGACTTGTCTTCTCTGGCATAATAAAAAGTCAAGTTAAAAGTAAAATTAAGACTAAATTCTCCACTGAGTTGAAAATGACTATTCTCTTAGGCCTGGAAATTTAATTACTATTCCCCTCTGTTAATTTGTAGACACATCCTAAAATCTAGTATTTGTATGACACATTTTTAAAGTTAACAATTTTCCCAGGAAAATACTTTAAATCCTGCAGTACAGATTAAAGTCTTGATCCTCCATATATGTGATAAAGCAATTTTTTTTCTAAAAGTTCAGAACTAAAAGTGTGTTTAAAGTAGCAGGTGTAGAACTCTAGAAGTAGGCAGTTTTCCAGCATCAGTATGTACAATAATTATTCAAATTGCCCAAAGATATTTTCTTAGTGTAATCTGTTTATATATTCCCTCTTTCTAATATTTACACTGATAAGAGCTTCAGAGAGGTGTATAATTATTCTCCATGGAAATAATCAAGATAATTAATAAACTTATTTGAAAACATATAAAAACACATTGAAAAATGCTCCTCTAATCTTTCTATCATAATTTTACATATCAGTAATGTACAACAGGCCCAGTTCCGTCTACTTTGAAATCTATGCATATTTTGTCATTAAATTCAACAGAAAGAAAATCGGGTCTAATATGATTATTTGAGTACTATGTTGAAAGTTAAACTATAAGTATTCTTTAGAACTAAGATAATACTCTATGGCATTTCTGAAAGAAAAAAGGAAGAAAAAATACTATTTAATCTGCTTTCTTATTCTAATATTCCCTTTTACAATATTATCAATATTGGCCTCGATTTGCATTGCGCGTGAGGTCTTAAAGCTATTTTCCGCTACTGGAAACCTTAAAGTAAATGAACAACAGATTTTTTTCATTGAGTTAACCTGATTGCATTCTTGAATCTAGAGGAAATGGGGAATTCATTTTACCTGCTGAGCATGCTAGGCTCAATACCTAGTCATTTTCTGCACAAAAGAAGGCCTAAGGACAGGTATCCATCAAGTCCCTCTGATTTCAAATGCAACATACAGTATCTTTGAATATTCCATAATGTTGCAACCTGCTAGACATTTTTTCAACATAATTTTTGTCTTTGTTTGAGTTTTTACTCCTTGTTTTCTCTAGGGCGGAGGGCACGTATTTTCCAAATTGAAGAGTTGTCTTCTATGGCTCTTCATCTGTCGCGTTTTCTTCTTGACAATTTTTAATATGTTTGTCTTATTGTCATTGCCTTGTCTCTGGGTTTAGCACTAATGGCTTTTCACCTATTACAAAATAAGTTTGATCATATATTTCTCAGATGACCTAATTGCTTGGGTGATCTTATATTTTAAAAGCAATTTGTAAAAAATTTATTAGCAAAACTGAGTAATGGAGACACTGATGAAGATGGCTGGATTGTATTGATACAAAGGAATTGTACATTTATCCTTCTTCCCAACACTGTATCTAATTTAAAGGAATGCTCAGGCTCTGGACACACAAGCTTACCTTTACAGTTCCAAAAACTCTAATAATATATATACGTATCTACTATTGGAAAATAAATAAACTTTTTTACTTATTATTTCTTATTATTATTTATAACCCTGCCTTATTTCAGGGTTTGGGGGATTTTTTGGCTCTTTTTGGGGCCTGTGGGGGTTTTATTTGCTTGGTTTCGTTTGGGTTTTTGTTTGTTAGTTTGGTTTGTCTTTGTTTACTTTTTTTTCGTCTTTAGAATAAGCTGCAAATACTGAAGTGTATTTCAACTTCCATATCAAGTAAAAAGAAAAGATATTCATTTAAGATCAGTAATTATCTAGCAGAAGTCAGTACAGTGACTGTTCACATGACTAAGTCTACATGTCTGCTTGAGTGTTGCAATATGCCAGGAAAAATGTCTTCAGTCCCAGCAGGAACGTGGCTTAAGAAACCTGTCTGGTTCTTTTGATCCTTCCTTCTCTCAGATAGGTATTCACAAAAGCATTATGAACACACACATAACAGGCAACCATATTTGTTCTTGTTCAAAGTAGTATGATTTTTTCCCTTAGGAAGTCAAATACTTCCTGGTATTCCAGTAACTGATGACTATTAATGGATCTATTTTATTTTTATACACATGTTAAAGATGTTATAATAATCTAGAATTTATAAAATCTTTTTTACAAATCAGGAATATTCTAAATTATTATAATGAGTCTCTCCATATTCTGATAGAAGTTCACAATTTTATATCAAGGATTACAGTATACAAAACTTCTCAGAAAATTTTTTTTCATTGCTTACATGAACTCTTGTGTGGAGGTTTGGGTTGGCTCCCTGCCAAGCCCAGCTGCTGGCCACACGGGTTCCCCCCCACCAAGAGAGAAGGGAAAAAAAAGTACCCAAAAAGACAATTTTAGTAAAAGTATATGTATATATATATATTCACATATATTACAATTACATGCAATCAAACACTATGAATCTACAGAACAAATCCCAGAACCACCCCAAAAGGGAAAAAGGGGAAAAGGGGAAAGGGAAATGGGACAAAATGGGTAAAACCAAACAAAACAAAATACACACACTTGTAAACTCAGGGAAAAGCTCAATAAGTAACTAATAAAATCAATTCTCACCAAACTCCCCTTAAGAGAAGCAGGTCCTTCCCCTCTGTATGGCTGGGACAGCAGCTTCTCCGAGAGGCCTTAGCTCACAGAGATAAGAGCTAGGCCGGCACAGAGAGCTGATGTCCTCCACCACACCAATGGGAGAGAAGAGAAAAGAGAGAGAGAGACAGGAAACCTTCCTCCTGTCTTTATATACACCTGATTACATGAAGGAACGGTGTGGAATACTTCCTTAGTTACAACCTTGCTACCAAGGAAGGCCTAAACCAAAACCAAGAAAACTAAACTACCACATCTTGAAAATCGTATTGGTAACTTCATGTATTTGCCAGTTTCAAATGTGATTCGAAGAATTTTCTTCTATACTTTCAGGGTGAATTTCATGGTCAAAACAATGATGAGAAAAACCCCCAAAAATGAACCAACAAAACCCAGTAGAAGATAACACGGCACCTTTATCTTCCTTTAGATAGTTATTTTTCCAGTCCTTCAAATCAAATTATGCAGGGAGAGCTTATGGTACTATCTGTGTAAAAAGTTCTATCTATTTTCTCTTTGTATCAACTATGGCAACTGACTGATATTTTGTTGTCACCCTATTTAATGTTCTGTGTATTTTACAGAAATGCTAATTACAGATTTTTCCAATACTGTATTTCAATTTTCTTTTTTCTTTCAATTCACATAAGCAGTGCAAGCATTTGACTCTTGAAATACTAAATCTCATTAGGCTTCTTTTATACAAAGTACTCAGCAAAAAAATTGAATATTCACCGTTCCTTTTGCAAAATTATATAGTTGTGCATTATATCCTTAGGACATCATAGATAATAAGTGAAAAGAAAAATTGAAATCCATTGTGTATATCTACCTCTGCTGTCTTGGTTTCAGCTTTCACTGGATCACAATCAGGAAACAGTATTTTGCATCCTTTTTTTGCTTGTTATCTGTAATAGCACCATAGGTACAATATTACAAGGAAAGAAAGAAAGAAAGAAAGAAAGAAACAAAAAATAATTGCCTTGCTTACACTATTCATGTCTTCAGTATCATCTATAAACTTCATAATATTCAGTGTTTAAACCAATTTTATTTTACTTAGTGCCATTTTTTTATTTTTTTTTTACTTACACTTAATTTCTCCTTCCTAATTTTTTCTTTTGATCTTTCTGAGTTTTCTACCCGGTTTTACATATATACTTTCTCCTTAGCTTTTTTCTGTCTTCTTTGCATCTATAACTCTTTCGTATTGTTTCTGCCATCTATTGTCCCTATTATTACAATCTTGCCCATTCCACCTTGCTTGATATATTCATTCTGTAGAGAGGATCTTTCATACTTTCTGGTGCCTTCCTCTTATTTTTGTATGAAATTAAAACTTTCTCAGTGTGATTAGAATATCCAGAAACTACTGATTCATTAATTTCTTTTTTCTTGGTAGAACTGGTTTCCTCTCATTTGCTTCACTCAATGTTGTCTCCATGTGTTTTTCTAGTCAGCAACTGTGACTAGTCAACTGGACTAATTGCTCATCTCTTGGGGCAATTTGATATTCAGGTGGAAGGTTCCAAAGCTTGTTCAACAGTTGTCTGGAACCCCAAATTGCTAGTCATACTTAAATGACAGATTGTTTTGGAAGTACTGTATTCAATTTAAATGACCAACTATGAGACTATTATTAGTCTGTGCACTTTGTTCAGAAATGGAATTCTTCAGGTGGAATTCAATTGCCTAAAAATGAGATGGGAGCTAATTGAGATTTCCTACAGTAGTCTGTCTTGACAGAGGTACAAGTCTCCTATAGGCGCTCTAGCATCTCACAGACCCAAATGGTTGTCTCAGATCACCATAGGACATATTAAGCAGCACCAAATATCTATTTAGAGGGAAATGATAAATCCTTCTCTCCAAGTGGATCATCCTATCAATTAAGATACTGCTGTTCAGGCACCTACAGAACAAGCGTCTCTGTGTGAGCAGCTTCTAAAGTCTTTCAGTAATAAATGGAAATTTAGTCAATACTCTTGACAGAGGCAAATGTTGTCCAAATGTAGAGACTTTCTCAGCTGGACAGTTCTCTTGACCCCACAGACTGCATTGCTTGAGGGTTTCAGCTCTGCAGTGCCAGAACTCCAACTGTACCAGTCTGGAAGGTTGGAGGTATTCTAAATTTCAGACCTTTGATGTTGTCAGTAACGAGTTGCAAACTGGGATCTAAACTTTCTACGACTCTAAATATGAGCTCCTTTCCTGCTGATGCTTTTCAAAACCCCGAAATAATGTGAATCAATAATCCTGAAATCTTTTTATATATAGATAGATGCCAAAAATTACAGGAGCTTATCTAATGAGATAGGTGTCAGTTATTAAAGGCTTGGGTGTGACATTGGTCCTAGTTCTGCTGTATGCAACAAATTATACCATCTGTTTGATCTAGACAAGGAACTTCCAAAAAAGCCTGAGTTTGATTTTTTTTTCCTTGATTTAAGTGTGTAACAGTAGTTTTGTTCAGATGAGTGCCCATTTTTTTTTCATCTATTTGAGCCTTCTCTGTTCTTTGATCTTCTATGTTGACTTACTCTGTTTCACAGTTTTCTCTGTTCCTGGAGAAATACTTATATGAATTTGTATACGCTTAGTTTATTTGTTGTATGAGTGGTGTATGTATGCATGTATCCATGTTGGTGCTCTGTGCCACATACCTATCTTTGAAGTAGTTATGAACTAAATGATACAAAAAAAAGTTATTTTTATTTTAATATTCACGATGTTCATAGTCACTCTTTACGTATCTCCTTGATGCTAAATACTCCAGGTCCAGCGTCTTCACAAAAAAAACCCCATATCTGAACTCTATTTCCAATATAGTTAGTGATTCTGTGCAATTACTTTGAGAGGATGCAGTCTTGAATCTTAGAACCATTCTTCAACCTGAAAGTTTATATACAGTGTGGAGTAAAATTTAACCATTGGCTGAACTAATCAGTTGTGCAATTTTATTCTAAATCAAATATTTCAAGATGTGTGTCTTTGCTTTCCAGTCTTAGCTGTAGAAAATTTACAATATTTGTCTACAGAAATGAAAGGCAGCGTAAACTGTTGCTTATTTTCCTCCACAATATTAGCATCTGTGATTACTGAGACAACGAGAGAAAAAAAAAGAAAAAAAAATTCTTCCAGTCAATGAGAACAGTTTACATTTTAAATTTTTTCTTACTTGCATATGAAACAATTCTGAGACAGCATATTATCAAGATATGATTTAATCTTCTGATAACAGGACAGATTAAGGTGATTTTTGTTGTGTGATTTTTATGATAAGAGATTTTAAGTAAATAGTAGATTTTCCTGTAGTTGATTTTTAATGGCAATGTTCTCTACCTTTTTTTTTTTCTTTAATAGTTTTGCATATGGGAAAAACCCTGGGAGAGACATGAAATGAAGAAGGTCAGATTTGAAATGAATAGACATAATAAATATAATGTATCTTTGCAGTGCAATATGGACACTTTCAATGTTAAAAAAAAAAAAAAACACAAACACAAAAAAGGATATTTATATATCACAAACAATAAATAGTTGTTTTATGCAAATAAAATGGAAAATAAGTTAAAATAAGATTTCAAAGCTACAAAATTTAAACAGGAAAATGTATGGCTGCATTTGTCTTCTTTGTATCTTTAGTGAAGAAAAATACCAGCTTAAGAAGAAATGGATCAGCAAGAGATTAACTGTAATAAGCAGATAGCATATCAGGATAGGAGAAATGCAGATGGCTTGTTTGTTTGTTTGTTTTGTAGGGGTTTTTGTGGTTTTGTTTTTTTGGTTGGTTTTGTTTGTTTGGTTGGTTGGTTTTTTAAATGGGGAATTGCACAGTCTTAGTGTACAATATGGGGAATAGAGTCATGAATATTGAGGCAAATCCTATCCTAGATTACAATGTCTCAAAGAAGTAGAAAGAAATAAATGAATACCATGTAGGCAACAGCTACATTTTTCCTGAGGCAGAGATTCTGGAGACATGATAAAAGATAACATTTCAGGTTATTTAAGAAGTCTTTGGGCCTTGCAGCCAACAACTTCGGAAGCACAGGAGAAACAGGAAAAAAACTGGGAGGGAGTTATTCTCAGAAACAGGAGTCCTTAAAGAAGGTGCTTATAACTCTTTCAGAACTGTGTGGAACAGAAAATGTGTGGGACATGTCTTGCCACATTAATGTAACAGTAAAAACAAGTGATCTAATCATAGATGCAAGGTTTTCATTCAATCCATATGACATGTTTCTACACTCAAGAGAAATCTAAAGATCTTCAGATTCTATAAATCTTATGGAGGTGGATCTATAGGTAGCTTTTACGCCAAAAATTTATTTGCAATGAACCTGGCAGGAAGATTACCAGCTAGATTTCTTCCTAATATCAAGTGGTTTGAGATCCACTGTCAAATATTATTCTCCTAGTAAATGAATGGAAGGATCTATGAGTGTGTGAAAAATTATCCTGCTCAGTGAACTGCTTGATATCAGAGAACAATGGATGTAATGAGGGGTAAATGGTCTTGTCTGATGTAGGGTTAACAAAATCAGGGAGGGAAAATTTGAAGAATTTTGTAATATTGGCACAGGTGATTCTAATAAGTAAAATTTTTTGTACAAAAATTATTAATATCTGTGGGATAGCTGAAATTTATCATTACTTTCAGATGAACTTTGCAAAAAATTATCATTAAAACTGGATTGTCCTATCTGCTGAAAAGTAACATAGGGATCTCAGGCTCTTTTTATTTTAGGAATAACTGTTTAATGAGATATATTTATGAATACAGAACTATTTATTTTGAACCGTAAGACTGTTTCACCTCAGTACAGTGAATGATATATTTTATTCTCTGATATTTTTATTTTTTTTTCTGGACAAAGAAGCATTAAAAATAGTGGTAGTAAAAATTAATCAATATACAAGGAAAGACAAAAAGGACTAGCACAGATGATTATATAGCTCAGAGGAGATTAGAGAATTAACTTATACTAACATTTAACTATATACAAATACACACATTAATGCATAACTCTATATATGCACATGCACTTATGCATGCACATACATGTGTGCACATATGTGTGTCCATTAGACATATACGTTACTGGTACATATGCACCAGGAGTGTTTTGCAACTAGCAGAAATGGATTCCTCACCAACTGCAAAAAAACTCAGGAGTGATCTTGATTCAGTCAAGATCAGTGCATGGGTGTACATACATATACACATGTATACTGTGTATATACATATATATTTAGTAGAGTATACAATACATATAAGAAAACTGACTAATTATAAAAATGGATTCACTAAGTCCTTGATTCAAATTAGGTGAGTAGGTGGAGTGATAGAGCAGTTTCAGTGGGGACCTGGCACACATCTGGGATGAACCCACCACAAAATGCAAATAATTTTAGGTGAAGAAAATAAGTTAATCTATATCTTCTACATCTGGAATGAGTTCTTTAGCCACCACATAAAAGAAAACAATCAAACAAACCAAAACAAAACACATTTGTTTGTTTGTTTTTCTTCCATTATGGAACCAATGAAGAAACACAGTCTATTTCCAACATCTAGTGAGGCTGCAAATGTATTTCCAGCAAGTACATATACACAAGGCACATATACAACACATATTTACACTGTTGCCATAAGGAAAGGGGAAAAAACTTTCCAAGACAACTTTATGTGGGTAAAGCAGAGAAGAGTTCTTTTACTTACAGGGTTTTGGGGTGCAGAATATAAAAGAGTATAAAAGAGTATATAAAGTATAAAAAGTGTAAAAGAGTACAACACGTGTTGATAAGTAACA
>JAWWMP010000001.1:61820993-61843758 GCA_035047865.1 Dendrocincla tyrannina
ACAGAGACAGAAGGACCTCCAAATCTGAAGCTTTGGAAGGCCTCCAAGGACCTGACGTGCTGTGAAGAAGACAACAACAATGAAGGAAGGGTCCTGAGCCCCCAGACCCAACTCCCGACAGGGTGTACCAGGGGTGGAATGGGGCAGGACTGGGGGAAATCACAGAATGGGATTGGATGGACAGTATTATAAAATCTTGAAACTCGGGTCTAAACGGGGGATCCTGTGTAAATGTATTCCTGGAGCCTGGAGGTTTATTAAAGCTCCTGCTCACTTATCTTATCTCCTACTAAAAGTTGCCTGGAAGTTTTTTTTTCTTCACTCATTAATGCAACACAAGCTATGTCTTCTGGAATTGTGCTGTAGTTTTTTATTTTGCTCTGTGATCAAATGTATAACACGAGCAGACTATCTGAAATGAATCTAATGTTATAGCTTCAATCTAACAATGACTTAACTATCACTTCAGTAGTCATTTGTCTGGACTTGAATTTGGGCTTGAACCTATTCTGGGGTTCAAGCAAGACTTCTCCCTTCTCAATGTATTAAATAGCATTAAAATATTTTCTAGTGCGTTTGATTGTGTGCAATTAACATAAAAAAAAAATAATATGTGAACAGCCCTTCCAGTTTAGGAAATTATGTTAAAGCATACAAAAATTCCAGTGTCAATAAGAGGAATATGTCCATGGACACCTACTTACCATGGACATTTTCCTATAATCTTTGTAGTGACTGTCAAATTTATTGACTTCAGGAATTTCCTTTTTACTAGTAGAGCTTTTCTGACATGCTTTTCTTGACAACAGTGATGATCCGGTTCAATTTCTATGGGCTGTCAATAAACAGTATATCAATTTTGTGAACTACATTTCACTACTCAAAGATCTTGAATGAAAAGTCTTACTCAAAAAGTACCTTACTAAAGAAAGAGAAACAGAAAATAAGATAAACATGCAAAAATTATGTGTTCTCCAAAGCACAGCAATAAAGTTCTCCCCTTACATTTCTTAGTGAAATAAATGGTAAAACACCAGTCTGTTATCCATTTTTCATCCACTGTGGCAGTAGACTTACAATATCAGAAGTGGAATAAATCCTGCAAGAGATGGAAGAAGAAACCAGCCACAGTGCCTTAAAAACTGAGGCTTTTACTGCGTTGTAAAATGGATTCCTTGCCTTTTTTCCCCTGAGTCACCCTTCTCCTTCCCAAACCCCTTGAGACAACTCTTACCTCACTAGCCTATTATGCAGGAATTTGTTTTGGCAGGACTATGTGAAGTCCCCCTATTGGTCCTTAGTTAACCCTTTCCCCATTGGTTGTTATCCCTCGATTTCTATTGGTTGTAACCAAAATTCCCTGAAAGCCTTTATATACCCCTGACCATGTGAATAAACTCCCTCTGCATCCTCCCTTGTGGTCTCTGTGTGTCTCTTTCCCCGGGCATCTCAGGGACCACGTGGCCAGGGGGGAATGGAAAGGGGGAGTGTTCCACTACACTGTCACAATCCACCTTATTTATATTCTATCATCTACTCCAGTAATTTGGTAGTAACTACAAATAGTAGTAAATCTACAAGCACCCAGAAATAGCTGGTTTTGCCTTCTAGCAAGACTGTAAGGCAGACCTATCCCCTAAGTATCTTGCTTACTGCTCTTTCAGTTGGACACATTCCTAGATGCTTGGTCTTCTAGGAAGGCATTCATCTTTCCTTCTTTAGAAGGAGCACCACCCTATTGAGGAGCATATACATATGAAGACTGTGATGTCAAGGATATTTCTAAGAAGTGTTCTTGCCTTTCTATTTTGGACCTTTGAATGTCCTGCCTACTAACAACTATATCATTAGAATGGACAATTTACCTCAGGGATTTTTGTTTATTTTTGTTTTGGTTTTGGGGTTTTTTTTTTGTTTGTTTAACTTATTTTTTAAATACGGACCTCACTCAGTTTTCCTACCATACAGCTCCTTGTTAACAAAGAGTTGCAAATGTAATTGTAAATAAGACAGTTTAAACCTCTCACAGTCCAGCCCACTGCTTAACTCTGCTTCTTCTCTACTACATCTTTGGAAATTTGCACTGTTTTTGGGTTTTTGTATTCCTCCAGTTGACTGTTCTTCTCTTTTAGTTGAAACATGATGACAGGTACTCATGCCAAGACTATTCATATTAAAATTTTCTTATGTAAGTGTTGCACAGATACCTTGAAAAAAAAAAAAAGAACTAGCCTATAGTCCTCAAAGGCTGACTTATCTCATGAAAGAAAATTACAGAAATTACAGGTCAATCAAGTTTTCATAATACTCTGATGCAGAATGTAGGGATAAATTTAGAATGACATTTAGATTAAAAAGCCAAACCAAACTAAAACCAACATATTGTAAGATCCAGAAATTTGGAAGGAAGTAAAGGAAATATTTCATTTTGGTATAGCAAACAACATATTTCAGAAAAGCAGGTGAGCTATTTGAATGCAGATAATTCCGAACAATAGACTTGGAAGGCGAATTTTCTTGTTACTTGCTCAGGCAAGTATATTAAAACAAACATCTAAAATTTTGCCTCCAGGAAAAGATGCAGAGTAAATAATAAAAGCAGAGTTTGAAAAAGAGATTACTATGAGTACACCTGAACTAGAAAGACATGAGTGTTTTCAGGAACCTTCACAATTACATGCCACATCATGGTGATGAACTGGAAAATAATATTTTCTTAATATTCTGTCACCATAGGAAGGTCATAGGCTAGAAATAAGCCTGTCTCTTAGTTTAGATAGAACCTAGTCTGGTGGAGAAAACATTCTAAGCTATAAATATAGCTTATAAACATTTTACCTTATACCATTAATTTTGCCAAAGCTGTTCCAGTGAAAGTTTTGGCTTTCTTATAGCCACTCAAATGCTTCCAGATAGTCCAGTTTTTACTTGACATCTACTTCTTCTGTTGGGTGCAAATAAAATCTCAGGGAACACCAGCACCTATGACCATTACAGATTTTGTCTGAAGGCTTTGCCAAATTCCTGAAAGATGCATATGGACATGTGGAGAAGTCTACAATATTTTAGTAAAAAAAGTTATGACAGAAAAACTTGTTTTCACTTGTGGTTAAAATTAAAGATTATGCCATGGCTACTTGTAGAAAGTTTGAAAGATATCTTTTTGAATGAAGAAAAAACCCTTTTAATTAGCTAAAATTGTGTCATGGGTGCTAAAACACTTTTGCTTGAATTTTCCCCATGACCACGGCGGAAGGGAAGGGCTGTTTCACTGCCTACTGCAGCCTGGTCCCTGAGGGGATAACCTGCGAATATAAGAGCTGATAGCCTCTTAAATACCAAGCTAATGGCTCAGGAAAGAATTTGGTGGGGGAAAGAGTTGGTTTTTTGCTGGTCACTTCACTTTTCCCTGGCTCAGGGAGTGGTGTGGGAGGGCCCCGCATTCATTTTTTGGCTGTTTGCCATTCCCCTCTGGTCCCATCAGTTTTGGTGTTCAGCTGCTGCTTTGCTGAGACTCACGGCAGCTCCAGAGGAGTCCTGGCTCATCCCTGACCCCTCACGTCCTTGGTTGTCTCCTCTGCCAATCACCAGAGTCAGCATTTTGGTAAGGAAAGGGAGTCTCCACTGACCCCCTCGTTAGCAGTTGGCTTTTCTGCCTGCCCATTGCTGTGGCTGCCTGACCCAGCAAGGGTGCCCCAGAGCCGGGGCAGCCCCCTCAGAGCCATGCCAGCCCCCTCAGAGCCATGCCGGGAATTCCCAATTCCCGTAGCCGCCCCTACCGGCCACAGTGAGGAACTGCAGGGGCCCCACAGCGCCCCCTGCTGTTCGTGGCTGTTCCTGCGCCCAAAGACAAGGGGGATTTCAGCTTTGGAAAGTTTCGGTGACGATGTTGTTGCTTGTTCTGTTTCTTTTTGTTCTATATATTTGCAGTAAAGATCCTCTTTTCTACATTTTCTGCCTAAAGTCTCTTGATTTCAAAGATTGTGGTGGCTCGAGGAGAAGGAGGACCCCTTCCTAGTCCAGGAGGATTCCTCATTTTCCTTGACAGACGTCTTGGGTTTTGTTTTTTATAAACTGAGACATTAAGGTAAGAAACTAAACGTGACTTTCACTGTCTTTATACTCAAATACTACACTCAAAATCTGTGGTTTAATGTTATGGTTGGATTTTTTTGTTTGTTTGTTTGTTTGCTTATTTTTGATTTTTTGTGTTAATTAGTGAACAGTATGAGCAATGTTAATGACAGCCTTGACAAATTAGGGGACTAGACAATCACCAATCATATGGAGTTCAGCAAGGGGAAGTGCCAGATTCTGTACCTGGGATGGGGCAACCCTAGATGTTTGTATAGACTGGGGGATGAGAAGCTGGAAAGCAGAGCCATGGAAAAGGACCTGGGTGTCCTGGTCAATGGCAAGTTGAATCTGAGTCAGCAGTGCCCTGGCAGCCAGGAGGACCAACTGTGTCCTGGGCGGCATTAGGCACAGCATCGCCAACCGGTCGAGGGAGGGGACTGTCCCGCTCTGCTCTGCACTGGGGCGGCCTCAACATGTGCAGTTTTGGGCACGACAGTATAGGAAAGATATTAAACTTTTATGGAGCAAAAAAAAAAAGGAGGGCAAAAATAGTGAAGGGCCTTGAGGGGAAGCCGTGTGAGGAATGGCTGAGGGCACTTGGTCTGCTTAGCCTTAAGAAGAGGAGACTGAGAGAACACCTCATTGCATTTACGACTTCCCTGTGAGAGGAAGAGGAGGGGCAGACACTGATCTCTTCTCTGTGGTGACCAGCAAAGGACCCAAGGGAATGGCCTGGAGTTGTGTCAGGGGAGGTTTAGGTTGGATATTAGAAAGACATTCTTCACTCAGAGGGTGGTTGGGCACTGGAACAGGTTCCCCAGGGAAGTGGTCACAGCCTGACAGAGTTCAAGAAGCTTTTGGATGATGCTCTCAGGCACATGGTGTGGGATGGGGATGGTTTTGCGTAGGGCTAAGGTTTGGACTTGATAATCCCTTCCAACTCAGCATATTCTGTTATTCTGCAACCTGGTCATGTATGTAAAATGACCCATTTCTGCATGATATAAAGACCAGAAAGTATTAGCTGCAGAGAAAACAGAGGTGGCATCACTGTTAGTGGTAGACCTGCTATAGTGCTCTGGGGACAGTTTATATGCAGAGATGCCTTGTTATCTCAGGAGAATTATACATGACTTTGAAACGGCTGACACGTCACAAATCTGCTGTATGCAATTGTTGGGGAACCTTTTTTCAAAGCAAGAAGAAAGAAGCCAAGATGCTAAGTAACATTTTCAGTGTCAAAAATCCTATCAGAAATTTTTATATTAAAAGTTCATGTTTTACAGTCTATAGAAGCCTTCATAAAATACCTCCTCCCATCAAAGCAGCAGTCAGAATAATAAAACAGATAAGCTGAATATAATGACCTTCTTTGTGCTCTGGAGGAAATGGGTAAAAATACATAAGCAAACAGAATCATTATGTTTAATACTTTCACATTTAGTCACAATAAATGCTAAGGATATATAGAAAAATCTTTAAAAGGGAACAGAACTGTATCTTTTGAAGTGCTGAAAACAGAATTGGGTAAAACATTTGCAGGTTTATTTAAAAAACACTATGGCAGTCTGACAGACTATAGTATCTAGTAAGATTTCTTAAATTTCTTTGCTATTATGCTTTCATCAGTGCTATGTTGTACTCAAAACAAGCTAAAAAAATAACATAGACAAATCTAAAAAAAATCATTCGGAGAGAAAAATGATGAGTATATTATATATAAAACTATATTACATTATTTAAAAAATAATCCCTTACCTTTTGATCTGCTATTATACTCTAGCTTTTTCTTAAGAGTTTAGTTAGAATAGAATAAAACCAGAATAAGATATAATGTAAATTGTTCTAGGTAGTTTAATTAAACATGTTTTCCCTTTGTACTGACTAGTATCCAAGTGATAAAAGAGGTTACAGAATACCATTAAAATACAACTAAGATAAGTTCTATTTTTCTTTTCATTATTTATTCAGAAGTCTCCTACTCTTCACAGGTAAATTTTGTGCACAAATTTTGATGTTCATTCCAAGTCCATTAAAGATTTCAGAATATCTTAAATTCTTAAACTGTTGGTGCAGACACAGGACACATACAGTTCCATAGTCTTCCACAATTCTACTGAGCATTTATGGAACTAATATTTTGGCATTGTTTCCCTTCTAAATGTTGGCTGTTTCAAATATGTTCTCCTGACTATCTGCAGATAGTGTTCATCCTGTGAACTGAGAATATATTTTACAAATTTACTTTCAAGAAACACATTCAGTAAGGGATTTCATAACTTAATTATTTAAGACAAAAATTGTGGTTTTTTGGATGCATATTTTAAAATTAAATCAAATTCACTCTGGTTCATACACAGAGTCAGGATATAAACTGGAGCAGATTTTGATGCAGGAAGATAGATTTTGTCACAGTAAAGAAAAATTATAATACCAATTCATATAATTAATCAGATCCCTTTTTAGAGTCTGAAATTTTTCTACTGCTTATATTTTCCCTGTTTTCCATTAGGGAAATGATAATGCTTTTGTTTATTTCAAGAATATTATTTTACCTCCCTTATAATCCTAAAACTTTATCATATCTTTTTGCTAGTTTTCTTTCCATGATACTAAATCACCTATAAGGAAACTGCTGATTTTATAGATTTAATTAAAGGGAAATTGTATGGTACATTTCATCTTTACCTCTGATTCAGCTATAAAATTAAAGGGACAGTGAAGAGAAAGCATAAAAATCTTTGTCAGTGTAGGATACAAAAGTGATAGCAAATTTGTAATTCATATGCTTGAGGGGAATATTAGACTGTCTTTAAAAATTCGGTTGACTCTGTATAACACTGTCCTATGCACTGGTACAGATTTCCAAATCTCATTCCCTTTATGTAAGGCTATTTCTATTTTCAGGTAAAGGTTTAGTTACACTAAAATGGTTCAGGGAAAAAAAAAAAAAAAGAGAGAGAAACAAGTAGGACCTGCACTCTTATTCTCTGTGCTCCCTGATATACACGCTTGATGTTTTTTGTGCTACAATAATGCAGACTTTTTGTGTTGCTTTTTGGTTTTAATCCCAGCCCTTTTTTAATGTAAAGAGAAATATAATCCTATTGTTTTGTGCTAGCTATTCCTTGACCAGGCAAAGAAATGCTTTTCCACATAATTTCTGTTGCCTGGGGAAGTTCAACATAAGTTAGATGGCTAGCAACGAGGTCCAGGGAGGTTTTGTATATGCTAAGTAGCTCAAGTAGCATTCTCAGAATGTTCTGTACACAGAAGTACACTTCAAGAATTATGGTTTATAAAAAAAAAGCTGCATGAAAACTTCTTTCTTTCAAAAGTAAAAAAATGGGGAGTGCCATCTTTTGTATCCTTTGTACATGTAGTTAGAACATCCCATACAAATGGCAATATATGCAGAAGCTTAAAACTATTATAGAAAGTGCTTCAAATCCTAGGGTTCCTTCTTTTGTTCACTGATGACACAGAAAGTCCACTTAGAATGCATTGTTTTCAGGTTGCTTTCTGGGTTTTCTTTCCTTCTTCCAATCCAATATTTGCAACAATAAAGCTATGAAATTATTTTTCTGGGAATAGAGAAAATATCCTCTCCAGAAAGAATGGTTGTGTTGTCATAGCAACAGATAGGGAGGGATTTCAGAAAAACTATGCAAGATGCTGCCACTCAATTTCTCCTTGATGTCAATACACATTAGACTAAAGTCTCTGAGAAAGACCATAAAACAGGTCCATAAAGGGACAATTAAAAGACATAATTTAAAATAGAATAAGGAGGTCTATGTTGCCAGTTTATTGTTCTGGTTAATATTTATTTACATGTAGGTTGACTTTATTAATGTAGTTATTATGTTTTTATTTCCATAATTTTGTTCAGTTTTTCTTAACTGTAGGCTGACAATCTATTATAAAAACGTCTACCAAATACCTGCACATACTGCTCAACTGACTGCTTTAAAATTGCTAGTTAAGAGTAGAAGCAGGATGGTAATGAAAGATTTTTCTGACTCTTTGAAATACTCAGTAAAGCAATAAAAAATTGTATGAAATTCTGTATGAAATTCTAAAATGGCTTCTTGCACGAATTTATACTTAAGTTTGATGTTGGAAGAGGAAAAGAAGGAAATAAGTTTTGTTGACTTAATTTCTGGGGATAATTCAGTGTTACTGGCACCAGTAGCTCACCAAGAAAGATAACATCCCAGCAATTCTGTATAAATAATTTATAAAGCCATACTTAGCAGTATGGCTTTTTAAAAATGGTCCCTGCAAAAAAGTTGAATTGCACCGTTAAACAAAATCATTGAGAGTGGTCGGGGTGCTTTTTAAGCAGAGAGATTTCAGGGAGTGTAAAATAAAGCAGTTAATCTGCAAAACTCTCTTAAATCATTGCATTAGAAAGGTCATGAGCACATAACTATGATTTAAACATGCTTTTCTAACACCTAGAAGAATTACTATCCTACAGTAACCTATGCATTACATCCCTGAAAGGAAATTATTTTCTGGATAGGCTGACGTCAAATAAAGCCATTAAAGAGAGGTCCAATCTGGCTTTACTGCCAAAATTAAAGAGCAGCATCAACAAAACCCTTTCATCTAAAATAAGAAATGCTACAGTACAAGATTTGATTTAGTTTAACAGCAACCAGTCCTCACAGTAACTAATAAAACAAAAGTAGTGTTTCACATGAAAAAAAAAAATCCAGTATTAGGTTTCAGGAAGTGACAATGAGTTTAAAAGGCAAATTAACACCCTAAGGTCCATCCAAAAAGTAGCTGTCCTCAAATCTGCTGTAGACAGAATACATTAGAAGTGCACTCACAAAAGGCTGATAGTATTTTAATTAATGGAGAACACTTGTGGGCCATTTACTGTTGCTAAAAATTAGGCAAGCTAATTGATCCAGCACAGGTGCATGTAATTGAGAGATATGCCTAAGATTCACAGTTAATTTACTCTGGGACTTTTGCAGATGCAGTGAAAATTTAGTTCACAGAAGTCTTTAAAAGGAAATGAGTAAAAGACAATCACAGTAGCTGAAAGAGTAAAAAAGAACAGTTTGAGTAGGAAAAAGTGATGTAGCAAATTCAGTTATACAACACATGCAATCTAGAAATAATATTTCTTATTTATTTATTTTTCTAATCTAATTTAATCTAATTAATTTAATCTAATTTAGGAATACTGAGCTATAAAAATTGTACAGTGGAAACTTGAGAATTAAGCCAAATAGTTTCATAATATATAGAGGACTGGGATGGGGATACAAATGTATTATTAGCATCTTTAAAATACAGTTCCAATTTGAACTGCTTGGCAATTAAGAATACTTTTTTAGGAAATAAAGAAATGTATTTTCTCTGGTTATTTTTTCTTTGGTAACTTTTTTCTTTGATGATGAGTTTCATGAAAAACCTTATAGATATGAAAGAGTTTCAGAATTGCTGATTTGATTTCAGATTTCTAAATAAATACCCATATCTTTAAAATCACCAATTCTGTACCCTTTGTTATCATTGTTGGGTGTTTAATTGAATCTTTAAGAAACACAAGTAGTTCTTTTCTTCTTATACATACAGTCTATGTTTATGAAGTCTTTCTCTTCCTTATGCAGGACTAGGGTCTACTACTTTTACACAGTGTCTAAAGAAACTACAGTATGTTGCAGAGCTCAACTTTTATGTTTTTTGGCAGCTTTTGGTTTTCCAAATATAATCTGTAGGCTCTTAAGTGGTCAAACAGGAATTTTAAATAGGCAGAAACTTCACGATAGTCAGTTACTTAAACTAGGCAACATAAAATTCCCAGGAGAGGTGTATAGATTAAGCCGCAACAGTCTTGAGGGTTTAGACTCAGATTCCCAGTGTTAGTTAAGCCTGTAACTTCAGTTAGGATCAATGAACGAGAGGGACATAAATCCCTCAAGGCTTTAAAGTATCAAATCTTCTGAAAGATGTCTTTCATGTAAGACCATCAATGCAAATAACCAAATCCTGCAGTGAAAACCATTCAGCTGCTATCTACCTCTTTACAAGAATAAATCAGCTGAGAGCATGCTTACATGCAAGGATCCCAGAACAAAATGCTCATATGCAAAGAGGGATTACAGAATCAGGATAATAGAAAAGAAGTAAAACACAAGATTGAAACACAGCTTTTAAGTACACTAATGTCTAACACTTGAAGGACTAAGAGGCAGCTCTTTTCGTGTGATCTGAAGGCCTTTTTGTCTACAGCAAAATAATAATTTCAACTACGTTTAAAAAACCCTGCGAAGGAGGATCGAAGTACTAGGAATTACTGGTTCTCACTGAATGGCACCCACTTACAGTAAAGTAATTGGAAACAACAGACAATTCTTTACACCAGAGTTGAACAAATGTAGAAATAAAGGCAAAACATAATCTGTAGTATAGCTTTGAGAAGACTTGATGTCACATAAATCTACAGGATGTTTAACACAGAAAGGGTGAAAAGGGTGATTATTTTTCTCTCACTTTCTAAGTTTTCTTAAAAATGCAGAAGGCAGTCCACTCACAGCTGCTAGATATTATGTTTTCAAAGAAAACTTCCTCATTTTTAGTTAATTTTCCTGGCAGTTCATTTGCTATCTTTATGAGAAAATTTTGGGCAACATACACCATTTAACACTGCTCTTGGAGGATTCTGAAATTAGCTTTAAGATTGTTCCAGACTTTTCTACAACCTTCCTCTGTTGCTTAGTTTCAGGTAGCCCTGTGTTGAGTGTGCCTTTAACTAGTTCTAGTAGTCTAGATTTTTTTTTTTTGGATCCTGTTCTGTGATGATGTCTTCTTAATTGAGTAAGAATGCAAGACACTTAACTAAGATCATACTGAATCAGTGCTAAATTGTTGTGGTGCATCAATCATTGCTTCAGTAAACTCAGCTTTTCTCAATATCTACAAATGTTTGTTCTCATGTTATAATTCTGTATTGGGGTATACTGGGGTAAAACAAAATATATCCTACCTCTTGTTTTTCCATACACAATATTCTTCTTTCATCAGAAACTTGAGAAGATAAAGTGGAAGGAAACCAGTAAAAGGCTCCTTAAATGTATCATAGTTTATCTAGGCACAAGTGGAAAAAGTTAGATGCATATCCAATGTTGACATCTTTTATTGCTCTGTTAAACATATAATTAATGGTGTTTCTAAACACAGGTATAAACCATTGTCTCATTGTGATGTGATGACATTTTTATTAACTTTATAGAATAACCAGAACAATTTGCATATTACTAGATTTTACTCTAATAGTGTGCCTTTAAGATCAAGATTTTTTTTTTACAGTTTTTGGGGAAGTAAACTTTGCTGGTTTTTTCCCTGCTGAATTTCTCCAGTACAATCCCTACATGAAATCACCTGTTTTTGAGAGAAGCAAGCTATTGTTGAAAATTTCAAGAAAAACCTTATGCCAATTGTAATGCCCCATATCCCTTGAAGACATGTGCAGTTCATCATATATAAAAGTAACAGAATATATTCTCTGAAGTATTTCTCCTTGTAGTTTCTTTAAAATAAGAGATACATTGTGGGTCAAATCTTAATGTGGAAGGTAAGTCTCCAAGGGCTACAAAGATGCATAAGCCAAAAATTTTTAGAAGCACATTTTCTTTATTAAGCTGCTCTATTCTTGACATATTGCAAGTGCCTTTTTAACTGCTAATGATAATTCAGAATTATATAGGGCATTAACTCTGCTTTTGCTATGATTGAGACCTCCTTTCTGTTTAAAGGTCAACCATTCTGAGTGCTCTGAAATTTGCATGTTTACTCAGATTCTTCTAAAACTTTCACCACTTGATTTAGCTGCAGGAAAGAGATGACAATCAGATTTTGAATCACTAAGGTTCTTGTGATATAGTGCTCTGAATAAATTGCTTTCAGTCCTGGTATTCTGTCAGTGATCTTCTAATGCACACATTGGACTCAAAGAAGATCATATGATCACTGATTTCAATTACTCAGCATTCATCTCTAATAAACATGCTACCTAGCATCTCTCAAGCAAAAGTAATATTGCAGTAATTTCTGTAGTAATTGTTAGATTTTCCAGATTGGTATACGTCAAACTATCATACTCAAGATTGATGGCTATATGTTTGAGAAGACACTCTTCAGAGAATTTCTGGCAGTTCAGTTTCCTCTATTTCAGGCAGTGAAATGGATGCTTTGTTGCTGCCATAAATCCTGAAGTCAAGTAGTGATCTTGAGAGTCTCTGACTGTAGTATCTACTACAGCAGTGGGATTCATCTAACCATTGTTTAAAACTTGCAGTCCTGTCATAGTCTTGTCAATGTTTGTGTGGTGAATCAAATCTTTCAAAGTAGGTGGTTAGTTACTGCTTGGATGTCAAACATCAAGGGTCTTTACAAGATCATCTTCAGTTGGCTCAGGTGAGACACCCAAAACCACTTTTTTGCTGAATTATGATACTTAGTTGGTCAATGGTCCTGAGAACAGTCCAGCACTTGTAAGATCTATTGCTATATATTATTTAAAATCACATACAAAATATCTTCTCACTATCTTAACTACCTGCAAGATTGATACACTCACATCTATATCTTCAGGGACAGTTTCTACTTCTCCTGAGGATTCTTACCTTCTTGTTTCTGGAAAGAGTCAATCTTTTTATGGAGATCAATTCCACAAGCCTCAGAAGTCTCTGCAGTGGCCTGATTAACCATTGAGAATGCTAATTAAGTCATTTAAGCATATAGATTAGTTTATGTACATCAGGACCTGCCCAGGGAAATACCCTGAACACTCTGAAGTTCCCATTTGGAAATGTCCTCTAACAATTAGTCAAACAATTGTGGAAATTGTTAGGAATTCAATTGATGACATAATTATGTCTCAGGCCCTCCACTATTTCAGATTGATCCATTATCTCGTCAATGCAGATGACTAGATAGGGAATTTTGACCACACGGAATTAATGATTAAATATACTAGGTGTGCACGTAGGGTAGCTTAGGTACATCATGGGGAAATCTGGAGCTTATACATTTAAGTTCTACAGCCCTTAGCACACAGGCTCTCCTTATCACCAGGAGGCATTGCTTATTCTATACTAATATGTTTCCCATGATCTTGAATTACAAATCCCTCATTTCAGCTGCAGCGTTTAACAGAACTCTTCACTAAAAATAGCCATTTCTCTCCAGTAACTATAAACTTCTACCAGGAAGGATGTCTAACCTGGATATGACCATCACTCAGGCTAAAATCAAAATATGGCAGTACTGACTTCATTTTGAAACTGCAAGTTTTAGATTTGCCATTTTGTGGCAGCTTTTTTTGTGGCAGCCTTTGCTAACAAGATCTCTCACAAGAGACCAGGAGGGACAGGTTGGAGAAATGAGCTGATGTAAACCTCATGAAGTTCAACAAGGAAAAATATAAAGTCCTGCACCTCAGGTAGAGAAACTCCCAGCACCAACATATTCTGGGAGCCACAGAGCTGCAAAGCAGCTCCAAATTAAAAAAGTCTGGAGGTTTTGGGGGCACCAAGTTGAAAATGGGCCAGTAATGTGGATTTGTGGAAAAGAAGGCTAATCATTTACTGAGCTGCAAAAAGATTGCCTGCATGCTGAGGGAGGTGATACTTCCCTTCTACTCTGCTAGCACTGGTCAAAGCACATTTGGAGTGCTGAGTCCAGTTCATGGACATACTGCAGCGAGTCCAACAAAGGCCACAAAGATGACTGGTGCATGTGTTCTAAACAAAGAGGCCAAGAGAGTTTAGAATGTTTAGCCTGAAGAAGAAAAGGTTCAGGTAGGGTGAGGGTGGAGGAGAATCTTCTCAATGTCTATAAACACCTGAAGGGAAGGTGCAAAGAAGGTGGCCAGACTCTCTTTAGTGGTGTACAGTGACAAGGCCAGAGGCAATGGGCACACACTGAAACGCTGGAGACTCCCTCTTCAGGAAACTGTAGGAATCACATTTTCATTGTGAGGATAATTGAGCACTGTCATAGATTGCCCAGGGAGGTTGTGGAGTCTCCCTTATTGGAAATATTCAAAAGTTGTCTGTATGTGATCCTGGGCAGCCTGCTTTAGGTGTCCCTGGCCAAGCAGGGTATTGGACCAGATGACTTCCACAGGTACCTTTCACCCTCAGCCTTTCTTTGATTCTGTGATTTACCAGGGTTTATAGAATTTGATGTGCTTCATGATACCTTGAATACCTATATGGTAGGAATAAGAGTCAAATTATTCAGGCATTTGTGAACAGTTATCCCAAAGATATAACAGATTTAAAATCACCATATTTGAAATTAACATTCCAGTTCTGTTGTGTTTTTTTTTTTTTGTTTGTACTAGAAATTTATCAACAATTCTGGTCAAAAGCTCTTCAAAATTGTCTATCAACAGAAATCAGTTAATGCATCAGAAAAGAAATATTTGTGAATTGATAGAGGTTATGAAACTTTCCAGGTGTCTTCACCTTTGGAACATTAAACAAGTGAGTATTCATACCATTAGAAATACAGCAAAAGTTTAAAAAATTAAAAATTAAAAAAAAAAAATTAAAGAAATGATTTCACATAAAATTTCCTCTTTTATATATTCAGGCTCCCTTTTTATATATTTCCATCTACCTCACATGTGATAAAAGCATACCGAAGTAGAGGACTGAAACTGTATTATTTATCAAGAGGATCTAAGTTGCCTTTCCAAATGTGCTGAGTCAGTACAAGGACTGTGACAAATCACACTGAGGTTTAGAATATGTTAGAGACATTTAGAGTTACTTCCAGTATTGTCAGAATTATTATAATGTTAAAAAAAAAATTAGTACTACCATTGCTCACACACTGTTTAAGAGATTTTATACTTATTCAAAGATTTAATTTTTCCAGTCTTGATCAAGAATGGTTGGCCATGTAAGATTATGTGATGAATCACTATTGAAATGTGTTACCCTATTTATTAATACAGGTGACAGCTATCTACAGCAAAATAGAAACTGGTACCTTTTTGCTGGTAGACATCTAGATTCCAAGATCCTAAGACACATTGCTGAAGTATAAAATAAGAGTGTCTCTGTAACATATGTGTATTCAAAGCAAGCTACAAGCTTTCATCTTTGAGATCTTGCTGTGCAATTCACAGTGACTCCTATCAGGTACTGCAAAGTGCTTCCCATGCAGATAAATATTCTGCCTTTTCTTTTGGAGCTAAGATTTCAACTGAACTTCACCATGAAATACTTTTGGCCCAATATCTGGCTTTTTCTGCACTACTATAAATTAATTAGGATATATTATTATGTAATTTTACAACACCAACAATGATCCCTACCCAGGATTTCTGAATACTAAATAGATATAGAAGATAAAAAATGAGGAAAGAAGGATTAGGATAAAAGAAAAGCACCTAAGAGAAACTAAAATTTAGAAAATTTATAAGTACAAGATTTTATTGGTAAGTTTTCTGTTTTAGTAAGGTTTAAATTAACAAATTTACATTAAATATTCATGCAAAGCATAATTTGACTACCTTGCATGAGATTCATCTCACTTATCTTTAAATATAGTAACTAAGATGTCTAATGAAGCTGCTTGCTGTGGACACCTCCAACACAGTCCTTTCTTGAAAGTGATTAATTTGGCCTATCATGGATACCTAATTAGGCATAAGAAGAAACATCCTCTGGGTATGTCTACATCCTTCTCCAAGGGGAATCTTGGCTATTTAGCTCACATACAAACATTTATCTTTGAGGTGCTTAGGGAAGGGATAATATGTTCCAGCAGACTGCATTCTGCATATATGATATGAACAGGAACTTGTACACCAATTTTTTTTCCTCAACAATATTTTTCAACAGCTGTTGACCATTTTCTTACTACTTGTTCCTTCAAAACTATTTTATTTCCTTTTCTCTCCTTACTTCATTTTGCATAAATTTTCATGACAATCCCAAAACATTTCATCACTTGGTATTTATATCAAGAAAGTATTTCCAGAGGTGTATTCTGTTCAAGGGTTGCTCACTTAGCATGTAAAAACAATCTCACCAGCTTTTCAGTCATCTGTGTGTGTGTGATTTTCCTCACCTTTATTTCAACTTCTATGCCGTTTCAGTAGCCAAACCTCAGAAATGTCCCTACTATTCTTGCAGTGGTTTTGACAATGCTCAGACAGATTATGACATACATTTCCTGTAGATACAGCCTAAGCTTGGGTGGTTTATTTGTACCTTCCTATTACATTGCAAGCTCAATATCTAATTTACTGTCTACTATCCATCATCCTTAGATCTTTTTTAACATTACAGCTTTCCAAGGCTTTTCCTCCCTTTGAATTGCATTCTCAACCACATTTCATTATTGCTCAGATGTTTCTAAGTTCCCTGCATATTTCATCTGTATTATCTTGTTTCCTTCATTCTTGCAAACCTTGATGTGTGACCATAAACATTGGAAATGAGTAGGCAAGTTTAAGCAGAAACATAAGAATTTCTTTGATTACATGTTGTTGTTGACATTAATATAATGCACCATATTGCAAGTTCATGGTAAAGTGATATCCATGTCCACAGACTAAGCTGCTGTTTTTCAGTTTACATAGATTATGTTGTAGAGATTCCATTTTCTTTAGAGAATATTTACTATAATTAATTTAGGTATGTGATTTAGATGCCAGAACACCTACAGTCTAGTACCTGATGGAACTGAAAGTGGCCCAAATTACCTTTTTTAAAAGTAAGCATACTTGGGAAAAGAATGCATAAGGGTCTCTACAGTTACAGGCCAAATTCTGAAAATATTTGCTTTTTTGTCCTTAATGGCTTGAAGTCTTTAGTCAGTGGTAGAATTTTGGTCCTACAAAAGACTTGACAAGAGTTGCAATTTTGGTTTTGTGAAGAAAACCCAAACTCATGAGATAGCGTCTCTTTAACAGAATTGTGGCACAAAACTAGATTATTTTAAAGATTGTAAAATGTTAGGAGACTTCTCATATACTGTCTCCTAATAATAATATCCTTTATGACAGGGAGACTAAACCTTTTCCTATAAACAAAATAACTGAGATTTTTTTTTATGATGAATTATATCAAAGCATATCTTTCCATCAATTAAGTTGATCTTTTGATCAATTTGAAAAACCCCAAAACCTAAGAATAAGAAAGAAAACAACCATCCTTGACAAGTATCATTTGCCAGGGTAAAAGTACATTAATGTTTCTTTTGCTTCATATCTAGTTCTTATGTGCTTCTGGATCCTCAGGTCATATAATAGCTAAGGGTTCCAGGTAAATGTTAGGATTTGAGCATGTTTGAAGTTTAACAAATTCCTGCTGAGGCTGGGAGTATTAAGGCGGTGGAAATATACATCTACTATATATCCTGGAGAGCACGGAGCTTAAATGACTTCTCTGGTTTCAAAAGTGACAGCATCACATCAGGATAAAATTACTTTGGAAACCAAACCTCCAAACATTTAAGGTTTGCCATGCAGAGTATGTGGAAGCCTGCAGAGTTTGCCTTTTTAATATGTGGAGAGTATTTTTAAAAATACTGTGCAGAGATAGCATCCAGAGATGCTATCTCATCCAGGATAAAATTCTACTTGTCTGAGATGCTTGAAAACAGCTATGTGCAGTATATATTATATTTAAGGAAAAACTGAGAAGAAACATACTATCACTGCAGAAGACTATGAAAAGTCTCACATATAAACTCTGAAATCAAAAGGAGAGACAGAAAAAGAACTCTATCTCAATAATTTCTGGCTGCATAGCATAGAGCTTGTATTTACAGTTTGGAATCTTTCCCATCAATCTCCTCATGCAGAAGAGAACAAGAAATTATGCTGAACAGCCAGAACTTTAATCAAGTAAGATGTACTTCATTCCATTTAAGTAATTTCAGCTGATCTGGACTCTGTTCAGCCCAAGTGGCAATGATAGACCCACTACTATATATTCTTCATTTTAAAAGGATTAGAAAAAAATCAGTGCATTCATGAGAATCTTCTTCTAAGAAAAAACAAACTTCAGAATGTAAATGTATGATTGTTTCATTTTAACAAAACAAAACAAAGTGGAAAAATTAAAAAAAAAAAAAGTACATAAAAGTACATTAAGTATGTAACTTCTGAGTTCTGAATTCCTCTGTTGTCAGAGGAGGAAAGAGGCTAATTGTGGTTCCTAAACTGTTTCAACTGTTTGAAAAATCTGATTTTTTTCTCTCGCTTCTGTGTTTTCTGACTTAGCATTTGCATCTGCCACTGACATTTCAGCATCAGTGAAATATAACTCCTTCTGCCCTTGCAGATGGCCTGGCAAACGTTTAGCTTTTCTTACAGTGACCATCAATGACAGTACCCTAACAAGTCAAATTTGGTGTCTACTTGTCATAAAAAAAACCAAACAGAAAAAGTCATGAATATCATCATCATCACATTGACATTAAAATACTGAGTGGGCATCCATTAGTATAACTAACAAAAGGAGTGGCAATGTGTAACCTTATGGGATATGCACTGAGAAATATCCCTTGGAGGTTTCACATTTAGTCAAGGAAAGGATTACCCATATCACAGTTAACAGAGAGCACTGATTTAGCACACATTTGTATCAGCAAGTGGGCGGCAACAGCTACCATTAAACTACTGCAGTTCTGTATGTGCATGGATTAAGAAACCATTTAGCATTCTTAATGCCTAGTGACAGAAGCTTTCTCTACAAGATGTTTTATATGCTTATGTGGTCAAAGTACATGGAGAGAGCCACCCACAGTGTATATTTCATCAATTAAGCAGAAATGTTACATAGGTGTAAAGAATAATCTAAAAAAGCAAAAGGAAAGAGAAGAAAGAAATAGAAGCAAAGAATAAAAAGTCAAGTACTCTTGTGTATTAGAAAGATAAAACAATGGCATTGAAATCAGAGAATCAATTCTGCTGTTTTAAAGCAAATTGATTCAGTCAGGGAAGTTATGGCAAAGATCCAAGCAGACAAGAAAAGTGACTGAGGCACTGTTGTTCTCTTCTGGCTGGAGCCTAGAGGGAAATAATTTTTTGCTGGAGGAATTCTAAGGCTTTGGCAATAGAGCAACATCAATAAAGACTGAGTGGTTTGAAATAAGAAATTAAGACTGCAACCTTGCAGCTAATCCAGAGCATTTTTATCAATTATCAGCCTATAATTAGCTTGTGCATTAGTGATGATTAAAATTGTGCAGCACTAGCTCTTAAACCATGAACTGATCCTTTTTCAACGTATTTTCCTTGCATAACAGCCATTGGAGAGAATTTCCATGATACATTAAATTTAAGCCATTTGTTTTTGCTGATTACTCAAGTATCTACAATGTGATCTACCAGCTTCTTCCCTTTGGCTACAGTCATGGAGTATTCACTTCTTTATATGCTATTTGAGTATATAAAAACTGGAAAGTGAGTGCATAACAGATGTTAGAGGCATATGGCATTTTTAAAGCTGGTGCAAATATTTACACACGTGGATGGATGTATGCAGATCTTTAGCTGACAGCAGTCATTACTATAGTCTATAGTTTTTCTTGTGTAGAGCTTATGGAAAAAGACAAACAGGCAGTTTACAGTAAATTCAAGTGAACAGCAGGAAATAAAAGTATTCTCTTGGCTTCTCTTTTTAAAAGTATGTCCATTTCTCAGAAATGCAGTATGCCCATAGCTCTGCTATTTTGATGTCTTAAAAAATGCATGCAAGACGGCAGATTAGAAAGATTCATGATATCAGAAAAATCTTAATGCAAAACTGAGCTGAAACTGAAGCAGTTTTATGAATATGTAGAACAAATAGATTGTATCAGTAAAATAATTTTAAAGCAAGGCCAGAATAACTGTGTTGTATATTATTAATAGTGACAATCATATTTACATTTAAATTTTTTCCTAATGTGTATTTCAATCACTTTTTTTTCATGTTGATATTTAAATAGAAATGGAATTATTTGTTCATCTTCCTTTTGATTTACCACTGGGATAGTGAGTCATGCATGAAGCTTAATAAACCTTGCTAATTTTCTGACAATTCAAGCGGATATTGATTTTACCCATTGTACATATTTGGCTCACATTTGAAATAGGCTCATTTGTGAAAGTGAAAAGCGTGTCATTTATTGAAACAGAATGCTAAGCTTTATTCTTAGAAAAACAAAACTCAACGATTGCTTCAGAAGCCAAGTGAGACTGGTCTTCAGATTGTGCTGTAGAGTTATTTTGCTAAGCAAAGGTTTACTCTCTTACCCTCTGCTACCAAACCATTCTTACAAGGGTCTAGGTAGAGCAGATCAACTATTAGAAATTGAAAGCCAAACGTTTTCTTTAAAAAATAATTCTACCTCACTAGTATTTTCCTCACTTTTTACCATAATTACCAGGAAGAAAACACTTTATTTCTATGTTGTTCCTAGTTTCTATAACATAAGTGTATATTTCATCATCTCTCTCCATATGTTTTCATTTTCTGGTATTTTATATTTTGAAGGTAGAGAAAGGCAGAGTCCTTGAGACAATTAAAAATCTTACTCCTTTAAGATATATTGTTATACTGCATCTCTTCTATGCAGAATTGTCTGGGTTTCTTGTTTTAGTGCAAGTAGGGGAAGCCCTCTAAACAGGACTGCTTTCATACAAAGCTTCCTTTTGCAAGATATATTTGACAGTATGAAGGACAGAAAGCATTTTTAGTTCCTTCTTTTTCTCCAGATAACAAAACTAGCTCAGACAGATAGATCAATTACAAGGTCCCTTCACACCACAGAGTACAGGGTTCTTTTTCAGCAGTGACTAAATGTCACAGTATCACCGATTTCTCATGCTATAGAAACAACTATAGAATGTGCATACAGAATATGAATTCCTGCAAACCATCTTACTATAAGGCTTTCATTTTTACTGTAGAAGAGGGAAAAATAAGGACATCTGGAGACATATCATCTACTGAATATAGCTGGTGATGCTCATTGCAGTAAGAGCAGAACAAAGTCTTTAATATTCACTACCTAAATGTTTACATAATGATCACCTCTATGAAACTATTTGCTTCATGTCAGAGATCTGCAGTTACCTTTTTGTGACTTATTTGTGAATCTTTCATAGTCAGATCATAATTTCATAAACCCATGCATAATATAATATTTTCAAGAAACCCAGTTCACTATTTTTTTGTGATTTCTAAGTTGCACAGAAATGGCACATTGAATACATTCTAACTTATGAAATCTTTTGAGAGAATAATATATTGTGTAGTCTATCAGTCCCCAGAGTGCAGTTCAGATATTTGGTCCAAGATAAATAATCTCATATTTTCTAGCCTGCTTAAATTACAAAGAACAAAATCTCCATGCTCCCTTGATTACCTTTGAAATATCAAGAACTTTTACTGAAAATGTCTACATGCTTCAAATAAAAGAAGTAAAGAGTCTGGCATCTGCTCTGTGAAGCAGGCACATTAACACAGAAAGGCTAAATAGCCACCCCAAGCAAGGGTCCCTTGCTACTCCAAGAATTCTTTCACAGGTGTATATGAGCTTCTGCTATTTCCTAAATGCTTATACTTGTTCTCTACTTTTGACAACATCCTATCTATGTTTATGAAATAGCAGGGACACAAAGGGAGCTGTCCATGCATATTACTGCTGAATGGCTTTAAGGTGAAATATTAGTAATTGTAGTTATCAGGAGGCTGCTGTGGAACAGCACTACTTCTTGGGAGCTGTACATTTCAGAAAGAGAGATACTGACTTAAATGCAAATTTATTCCTATGAAAAGGCATAGAACACATTTTAAAGCTGTATTTTAAGGAAAAAGATATTTTTTTAGTCAAGCAAACAGCTCAATAAACAGCAGATCAGCATTTATTTTACGAAGCCTTAGATAATGGTGCTTTTATTGTGTAGCTTTCCTAGTATTCAAGTTTCATCAAAAGAAAAATAAATAAATAAAAGGTTTTAAATTATTTCATCAATTATATATCTGTATATATAATTATATTGGAATTGTTCAGAAAAGATGGGTAAGAAAAACATAGTTAACATTTTGAAACCATTTGAGTGTAATAAAAAACATACTTCTTTGACTCTTTGGGTGTCACTAATCTTCAGTATAAAGAGAATAGTTGTTTTCTGAATTGCTAACAATCAAGCAGACTTGTTCAGGATATTTTATGATTATTTTCAGATGTTGACACACTGACACTCTCTTGCTTAGATTAGTTTTTCTGGTTTCCGTCTCTACCTATGTATTTATATAACTGCTTTTGCATATGCTACTGTGAATAAAATACTTTAAAAAAATATGATTTTTTTCCTACTTGACTAGTTCTGAAGGCATTAACTTGTAAATGAGCCAGCAGAAAACTCCCTTATCTTTTCCTGTGTCTCTCCTGTCATATTCTCAACTGTCTTTCATGCCACTTTTGAAAGAATATTTGCCAGTAAGCAAGATAGAGATCCATGAACATTTTCCAAAATTGTACTTCCTTTCATGAAGATAGCAAATGAAGGAAAAAAAAAAAAAGGCAGGGCAGGGCAGAGCAGGGCAGGGCAGGGCAGGGCAGGGAACGGAAGGGAAGGGAAGGGAAGGGAAGGGAAGGGACGGGAAGGGACGGGAAGGGAAGGGAAGGGAAGGGAAGGGAAGGG
>JAWWMP010000001.1:61847946-61862566 GCA_035047865.1 Dendrocincla tyrannina
AAGGGAAGGGAAGGGAAGGGAAGGGAAGGGAAGGGAAGGGAAGGGAAGGGAAGGGAAGGGAAGGGAAGGGAAGGGATAACTTCTACAGCCTCTTGGCTGTAGAATTATTAAACCTCTCACTTTTGCATCTAGAACTGCCTACAGAATTGTACCAAATTAGGGTTTTTTCAATCGCAGGATATAAATATTAGGCTAAGGTTAGTTCTAATCTCCGTAAAAGTAGGCAACAAATTAACTGAATCCACTTAACTTATTTGTAGTAAAGCAGCTTCATTTTAGAGATAACAAAAGAAGAACGTTACCCTTTAGTGGTGTTCTTCTGGCATTCTCCTGAACTTGTATTCATGCTGAGATTCTTATTTGCAAGTATAAAAAGGCTATAACTTCTAACACAAGATCTGAGGCTACAATGAATTTGATTTCTAATACTGGCCACCTATTTAAGATTTAGTTAACGATTTAACAAAATGTTAATGTATTAAACCTCGAAATTTCATTTAAAAATTACAAAATTCATTTTAAAAGTTATTTTTTCTGTTCACTTCTAATCTTTTTGCTTTTTTCCATCTTATGTCCAGTATCTGATATATTTCTCTGATTAATATTTTCAGTCAAGTTATTTAAAGAAGCTGGATGCTTCTTTTTTAACTCCTTTCTTCCCCCCACCTCCCCCGCCACCAACTCATTCATTGAACTCTTATGGTTCTCAGTCCATTCTGATGATCAAAGTCTTTCTTTTCCTAACACACATATAGGAAGAAATAAATAAACGTAGGCTTGCAAAGACGAAATGGGAATGACTACTTTTAGGCAATTTTGTTTACTGACACACAAAGACCAGCACAATTACCCCTGGTAAAATCACATTTACGTGTCTTTTTAATTATCTTAAAAATGTTGAGACTGAGATAACAGTGATAGTTTGGGGTTTTTTTCTACACATGTTAAACAGTTTCAGATTGAATCACATTTGTATGAAAGCTAGTATGATGAAAATGAACAATTTATATAACAGTCCTCTGTTTCTTGATGAAAACAAGAAAATAACAATATTCCTTTTATGCTACAAGAGTAAGATTTTATTTCACTGGGGAGTGAAATAGGGTAAAAAAGACATAATTTTATTTAAAAAAATAATTTGGCTAATGCTTTGGAAACAGCTGCAAATTGCAATAAATAGAAGGTCTGACAAATTTCACCGAAGAGGTAAATGTGGGGAAAAATTGAGTATCATGAAGTCATACCTTCCAAACCCCTATAAAATTTCTGTTAAAATTTCTTCAATTTTGAAATTCGAGTGTATCTTGCCCTTGACTTTTCAAGTCCTATTGTGAAATGCAAGTGATATAGGCAAGGCATCAATTTACTACATTACATCAATGTACTAACTACAGGGTATGTGTCACTGACAATATTGGTAGTTTCAGTACAGAATCTTTATGTTCAAAGGATGGGATGAAAGACTGCTGTAAGGCATAAAACTATTAATATAATCCTATTTTCATAAGCTTGTCTTCAAATGTAAGCCATCATTATTATATAATTTCCTTGAATAATTCTTGATCAAGAGGCCTACAATGAAACAGTGGTGTATATTTGTTCCTGAATTTCTCACACCATATGATGTGTAGCAGCAATTATAGGAAAGAACAATATTAGTTTTACAGTTATTGTTATTATCTTGAAGTACCAAGAATAAAACTCCATATTTCACTTGATAGTCCAATTGCCACCAAAATATGTCACAGAGGAACATTTTATAATCTTTGTATTTCACACTGACTGCACAACTAGAAATTGGCAGAACCAAGTCATTTATATTCCTTATTACCAGCTAGCAGAAGGCTTTGAGAATATGGGGCTAGTGATGGATATTTCTATAGCAGATGTTGTTTTATTCTATTTTACCATAGTACATATACTTCAGATTAGTTCCAATGCAGTTTATTAAAGTAGCAAAAAAAGATTAGCAATAGGAGAACATGACATGCAACTTGCTCACTCTTGTATTGTGGAAGGAACCACATTTATATACAAATCAAGAATATTTAGGCAGAATCATTTATAACTTGTTCATTTATAACTTTATATCTTATTGTACTGTTTAATTAATTAAACTGATCCAAAAAATTGCTTAAATATGGAACAATTATTTAAATTTAATATTTCTATAGGAAACTAGATTTCTACTAAGTATGTGGTATAGATATTTTCTCAGAGGGTAAAATGTACCTAAATACAGAAAGTCCAACTAAATTAGTGGACTAATTAGTGGACTATTATGTGGAAATACTTTTGATAGTTCTTCCAACAGAGTGAACTACACTCAAAGCAAACAGGTTTAACTGAATAGAACTTTTACACTTCTGTGTTGTTTTTCAGGGTAGTTGAACTGTAATACTGACATTCGTTGATACTGAACTTCTACATTCAAAGTTCAAATAACCCAGAAACTCACAGAGCTGGTCTTATGTGCAAAGGTTTCTAGAATATGAATTCAGTCTAAATCATGGTCTGTAACACCTCTGTCAGGATAGAAGCAGCTAATAGGATACAATAGGATAATATCTTGGTGGGGGGTGAGGGTGAGAGTGAAGGGAGGGAAGGAAATTTGATTGGTTGGCATTGCCACATATGCATCAGCCCTGAAAATGAACATGGGTTTGGTGGAATATGCATCTTTGCAGCAAAGAAGGCCAACAGCCTTCTGGGCTGCATTACTAGAGTATTTCCAGCGAACGGCTGTGATAATGAACAAGAGTTTGAAGTAACTCTACTTTGAAAAAAGGCTGTGTGGGCTGGGGCTGTTCAGCATGGACTACAGAAGACTCAGGGAGGATATAATTAATTGATATAAATACCTGATATGATGAAGCAACAAAGACACACCTAATGCTCCCCAGTAATGCCCACTGAGAGGACAAGTGGCAATGGGCCTAATTTGAAGTACAGGAATTTCCACTTAATTGCAACCAAACTAATTTTTTTCACTCTGAAAGTGATTAAACATGAATCCCAGTCCATAACCAGGACATTGTCCTGGATGACCTGTTCTAGCTGACACTGCTCTGAGCAGAGCAGTAGTACTAGATGATTTGCAATATAGGGGAGCTAAATGGCACCGGGCCTTATCTGCAGCATCTATTTGTAGTATTTCTGCTTGATCTTTACATATTTCAAATCATCAGCCTTTCTACTAAAACTTTCAACTTGCATCATCTTAAGACGATCATCTAAGACAGAAATGAGAATTAGCCTGCTGACAGTCAAAGGGAGTGAGGTGCCAAACAAAGGTTCTGTCTTTAGGAATTTATCAAATTAACAATTCAATGTCTACCAAATTACCTTCCTAAAAGTGAAAGCAAGAAGTAAAAAAAAAATATTTTAAATACATTCTTTTTCAGAATGTGGTAGATTTACAGTTAGAAGTCCAAGTTTTGAGAGAGTTCTCCAAGTCCCTAATTCTGCTTTTATATATTTGAATAAATCAAAGCACTTAAAACATGTTCTCAATACTGCTTAAGGTAATTCAAGCTAATGCCATAAGAAAATTCTAGTAAAAAGGTCTATAGCTTCTCTCAGATTATTCAGCATTGTATCTGAACAATGTAAATCCAACATGTACTGCTTCTTTTACTCATATTGGTTGACACAACCTGAACCACAAATTTGGTAACAAGATAGAAAGGGTATTTTCACTGTGTTTTTGGTGAAAATATTTGTGTAACCAAAATGTATACATTTGAGATAAAAATGAAAAATCATAATAACTCTTTGGTTTCTTTTTCAAAAATCCTATTATGTGAAGTAACTATTCTAAACAAATAGCAGTTTCAGTCATGTTATTTTCTAACATGGTTATTAAGTTGGTTACAATGGTATCCTTTGAGCAGACTGAATGTTTTTCCACCTCCTTGGTAAAAATGATTGGCTAAAAACTTAAGAGACAAGACATGCTGAAGTGTCAAGAATTCAGTTATTCGTTTAGAAAGGAAAATAAGTTCTTCAAAGAAAAGCGACCTCTCCATTTCCCTGTCAGGCCCAAGACTCTCTTTCTGGCCTGTGAACTAATCATTAGCTCACAGTTATATTCCTCTGTGCCTACCACCTCCCTATTAACAGCGCATCTTAGCCAAGCCTTGCTAAAGCATCGATTTTTTTTTTTGAATAAACTTATTGTGTAGTAAAAGAGATTCATAGTGTAATCTCCTTTTCTGTAAAGTGGCATTTAAACAAAACACAAAAGAGTCTTCAAATATTTTTGTTACCTTTAACAGAGTAGCTTCTGTCTTTTCTGAAGGTGAAAACATTGCAGTGCCCTTTTTTTTTGTCTTCTCCCTAACTGCTTTTTTTAATTTACCTTATACTTTACATGAAATAAATCCCACTCTATTTTTAGTAGCTGCACTCCTGCTATAACTGCTTTCTTGTTGTAATTCCATTTTGAAGACATGCACATTTCTACTTCAGCATGTCTTAGCAGCAAATATATTTCTTGTATTTTTACTTGGTATAATCAGTTAAACTTGTCAGTTTAGCCATTCCCAATTCTTACCTGTATCTTATGATAAATTGCACTATAAATTGATGTCACAAGCCATTTACTGAACATAGATAACTTTAGCTCCTATTTTTGTTTACTTGTTTTCTTGTGTGGCTAATATATTGTCATTAAAAGTTTCAAAATATGAGTTAAGAAGAGTTTAAAAGAGTTGACTCTTTTTTTAAGTTTTGAGGGTTTTTTTTAAACTTACATTTTCAAACTTGCTCCCTAAAGAACACTGTTCAGAACCATTAACAGCAAATATGTGTTTATAGCTAGCTTAAATCAATTGCTAATTAACTCCACAAGGCAGAAATGGATTTCTGTTTAGCACTGAATTTGCACTTTTCCTTTTTTCTTGACACTCACAGGTGTGAGGTTCAAACTACATTAGCATCTGTTCTGTAACTGTCTCATCCAAAGCCCACAGAAATCAACATAAATTTAGTGGAGAAATTTGATAGGAAATTCTTAACAGAAATTCTAATGTTTATGAAAAATTTAGGCTAGACAGGATTTCTGGAAATCTGACTTTGCTCTCAAATCAGGATCAGCTTTGAGGTTAGATCAGATGGCAAAGGGATCCAGTCACATTTTAGTACCTCTGCAAAACCTTTGGTGTATCTCTTCTTCTCAACCCTCACTGATTTTTCTCCCCTCAGCCCTTTTACTCTGACTGAAACATCCCTTTCTGCAAGTCCTGTCAAATGCCGCTTCTTTCCTTGTGTAATACAATGAAGAGTCTAGCCCCATTTTCTTTAAAACTTCACCATAGATAATTGAAGAAAGCAATTAGAGTCTGTCTTTGCCTTCTTTTCTTCAGGGTGAATGTGCTCAGGCCTCCCAATATGCCTTGTATATTGCATGATATATAAAATGCTGCAGCCATAAAAATTAACACATATATTACAGCTTTTTCTGTTGTTCTAATAATTAAAAACAAGAACAACAAAAAACAATCTATTGTTGGTTAATTTGTCATTACTCAGCTTAAATGTAGCTATTATTAGGGCAAAATAATGACTCCTATTAGCAGTTTGTAGCTGATTACTGTGCACAGACTTGCCATAATTTTTTATGCAAAGCTCTCATTACTTTCAGCAGGAGTTCTGCAAGTGAATATAAACACAGACCTAATGAAATGGTCAAGTTTATTCAGGTTATGCATTTTCAGGCTTATTTTTTTTCTGGTTGGGTTTTTTTGGTTGTGGTTTTGTTTTTTTATTATTATTATTTTTAATTATTTTTTTTTAAATGAATAAGATTTAAAGCATATATAATAAAATACATACAAATTGAGGGAGTTTGTGGTGGTGATTTTTTTTTAAAGAAAACATCAATGGCTATTTTAATGATGGCCAAAACCAAAGAAACTTCGTTATACAAAAATAATTGTCAAATACAGATATTGTATATAAATGCTTATTTCATAAGTAAAAGCCTTATAGTATGTATAGACCCATACTTTTTCATTAAAAATATATGTCTAATGGAACACCACATTAGTGAATAGTTTGATTTAAATATTTTGTTTCATTTTTAATACGCTCCGGTAATCAGCAACTCATATCTAAAATTTTTCTATTGCGCAAAAATGGGATTTCAATATATTTTGTGAAGAAACACTTTTTTATGCAAGAAAGCACAAAATTGACTCATCAGAGAGGTGAATTAGGACTTGCTGACTTGAATTTGTGTGTTTTAAAACCAAAACCAATGATTCCAGTGTAAATATCAAGTGTAAAAATCTTTCTCAGAGACTGCAGCAGATATCAGCAAAACATTCAGAAAAAAAAATAAGGTCAGAATTTGCTTTAAAAAACTGTATTAAAAATTATTCAATTTCTAGCCTGGTTTTTTTTTTTTTCTTATATAGCCTGTAGATGGCAATCTTGTACCATCCATGAAATTTTAGGCATAACATTTACATATATAATAGGCATAAAATTTGCATATATAAATACCTATGCAAAAAGAAGAAAAATATAAAATATTTGTAATGTAAGAGGGAGATAGAGGTTTTTTTTTTTCATTTTATTTGCACATCATGAGATTGTAATTGTATGAAGTACAAAGTTTCTGTAAATCTGATTTTAATCTTTGTATGGTTCTACATTTTGTATATTTATGGAAACTAATTTCCCCGTCACAATGACAATAGCTCAAATAATTCTCTCTCAAGTATTGCTGGTATCTAGTATAAAATAAATGCCTCTTCAAGTGATGGGATACTGTCATGCTTCACTAGGATGAATACACAGACAATTTCAGAATTGGACATCATACTTATGAATACTTGGAAACTTTTCTTTAATGTGTATTTCTAAAATTGATGTGACAAAAAACACTGTATATAGAAATATAAAAGGCCTAAGCATCAAGAAAATTTCATTTGAATTACCACGAAGCACTTGATTTTAACCTGTGAAACAGGGACATAAATTTTGTATTTGTGCACCAGGAAAAAAAAAATAATGCATGTACACACACATACACATGCACAGACACACACAAAACCCAAACTACAACAACAAATCAACCAACCAAAACACAAACCAAAACAACAAAACACCGGAAAATGCTTCTGACAACATTTTCTGACAGGAAAGCAGAATTAGAGGAATATATTTTATCAGTTTACACATGTGTTTTGATAGGTAGTTACGCCATGTCTGATATCATAGAATCATAGAATTATAGAATATGCTGAGTTGGAAGGGACCCATCAGGATCATTAAGTACAACTCAGCCCTGCACAGGATCATCCACAAGAATCACACCATGCAGCTGAGAACATTGCCCAAACATTTAAACTCTGTCAGGCTTGGTGCTGTGACTAATCTGGGGAGCCTGTTCCAGTGCTCAACCACCCTGTGGATGAAAAACGTTTTCCTGATATCCAACCTAAACCTCCCCTGGCTGAGCTTCATGCTGTTTCCTCAAGTCCTGTCACTGGTGAGAATGAAAACATTGGTACCTGTCCCTCCTTTTCCCCTCACGAGGAAGTTGTAACTGCAATGAGGTCTCCCCTCAGTCTCCTCTTCTCCAGGTTGAACACACCAAGTGCCCTCAGCCGCTCCTCATATGGCTTACCCTCAAGGCCCTTAACCATCTTTCTGCCCTCCTTTGGACACTCTCTAACAGCTTAATATCTTTCTTATATTGTGGTACTCAAAGCTGTCCACAATATTCAAGGTGAGGCCGCACCAGTGCAGAGCAGAGCCAGACAATCCCCTCCCTTGATGGGTTGGTGATGCTTTGCCTGATGAGTCCCAGGACACAGCTGGCTGCCAGGGCACACTACAGATTCAGGTGCATGGACCTTTACAGAACAGGCTGTGACAATTTTGGGGGGAAAAATGCCAAAATAATCACAAATAAAAAAGACCGTCTAAGAGCCTTGTGACTTCTCTGTATGTTCAATGTCCTTTTTGATTAATAGTCTTTTCCTTCTGCCTTTGGAAAGCTTTTTAAAGGCACTGTACAGGGCTGTAACATAAGCATCCTAAGCAGATACGTGTCCACAATGAGGCTTTGTCTTCAAGCCTGTTTTCAATCCCTTCTGGTTTGCAGAACTAATTTATACAGTCTTTATTTACATGAAATTGTTTTTGCTTGATGTTCTGCTGAAGTATTCTGCATTTGACCAACATGTGCACATTATGCTCTTTGCTTATGTACCACATTTGAAGCATTACTTTTCACTACCAAGCTATAAACAGGGGTAACAGGAGAATAAAAACTAATTTGCCTCCACAGAACATAAGCATACCTGATATTCAGCCTCTGTTCCTTAGCCTTCTACTTAAAAAAGGTAAATCTCAATTTCATCTGTTCAGTAAGTTGCCATGGAAATATATATTGGCCCATATAAAATTTTTTAAATAAATATCTTATATTGCTAACTCAGCCTCAATTTTTTGTTGCCTTTCCCTATCCTAGAGCATAAAATATGCCTTAATTATAAAATCACTGTATGTGGGTTAGATTTCACTACAGAATGCTCTATAGATTTCCTTCCTCATCTTAAAAGTTAATTTTAGTCAAATTATGCCTATATTTGATTTTGTCCTTATTTATTGCACATTGTCATTTGTGTAGTCACTGCTTACAACACAAGGTACTCAGAAAGATCTTGCAAATGAGGTTACCTAATTTTAAAGGCTCTTAGGTACTACACTATGTCAGTATTTGCATGGCACAATTTATTTCAATTTCTCTGTCGAAACTAGACACATAAACTCCTTTCCTTACCAGCTTATGTGCCCTAGGATATGGTAAGAAATATCAATACACATTGATATTTGAAGTGCTGTGTACCTCCACTCTTTATTCAGCATGACCATTTTACTTGATTATGCTTTGAACTTGAACTAGTGGAAATGGTAAAGCATAGGAAATAAGGAATCGAAGCTGTAGCATTATGAATTTAGTACTTTTATGTAGATGAACTAAATGTTGAATTTTAAGGCACAATTTGACTGAGAGAAATTTTGCACAGCATACAGCATAAAAAGTAGTGTTTGTGAATTAGAGAAAATCTGAAAAAAATTAAAACCAAAGCTCAATCAAAAGAAAATTAAGGAAAAAGAATGAAGTGGTAGGAGGGACACACCTGTAACCTTAATCACTGTAACTAATAACTGAGTTGTGAGTTTTGGTTAAATCTCTGTATCTATCTCAAAGTATATTTATTCTTCTCCCTTCACTGATCATTACAGAAATTCTCCTTTCTGTACCACTGAACCTATAATAGTTCTTCCATATTACTTACAGAAAAGAATCAAAGTAGTATGAAATTAGTATCAATTTAGTTTAAAAAAAACACCAATAAACAACAATTCTTTTCACTAGATCCAAAAAAAAAAAAAATAAAAAAAGGATCTTGGATCTTGGGCAGTACAGCATTTTTCTTGTTCAATATAAACATAAAGGAATAAAAGTGAAACCTTAAGTTATTTGAATGAGAGGAAGATCCAAGATCCTCTTGTGCTTAATTTAAAACTTGCAGCTTGTATCAAATAATATTTCATGTTTCAGATTTCATTCTGAGATCTTAGAACTCTTTCTTTTCCAATGTACACTCCATGAGAAAACAAGTGCAATTAGAGTTGTTACAACTGAGAACTTAAGCAACCTCAATTGTTCATAGGAACAATAGCATTTTTCTTCCCATAAGTCCCACAAATACTGAAATCTCCACCTAGTATTTGAAAAACCTTGTCACAGCAAAGTCAGCATTCAAAAGTGTGCACTTTTTGTGTGAATTTATGGACTTCATATGGTATATTCACTGCTATATATGGTAAATTCTGTCATCAGCTCAGTCTTGTCTATATTCAGAAAGGAAGCTCAAGTATTTGCAGTTGTGGTGGCTTGTGTATTTTTTATTGTAACAGGAATCACAATCATAATATTCTTAATTTTCACTTACTATATACAATCAGCACTTCCAGTGATCATTCTTAATTCTACGTGTTTATAGATGCAAAAATAAAGTTAATTAACTGGAACAATATACAGTTCATAATGCTAGAGTATAGGCTAAGTGTGCTACCATACTGCCTTTTATACACTTTTAAGTATTTTTATTGGTTTTGGTAGCAAACTGCCAGGCCACACGTAAGTGGTTCTGAAGTATCTTGATTTTTCTGCTTGAAAAAGTCAAGTTTCTTGTCTCTTACATGAACATACATCTTTACTCACAGTAGTTTCCATGTATCCACAAGATCCCCAGTCAGCAGCATGAGCTACACACTAGTCTGTCAGAAGCCACAGGGTACAATTTGAATTCTGGGTGTAGCTACTATATGCAACAGAATTACACCTGAGATGAGTTTGACCTGAAGGCTTTCCTTTCCATCAGTGTCATAGACTGCTATTCAAAATGAAAGATAAGCACTAAATCAAATACAATCTGTGTCAGTTTCTGAAGTTACTATCTTATAAATTGGATGCTCTTGGGCTAAGCTACTGAGTATCTGGAAATAAAGAAGGGTTACTATATCTGTTGATCTGTAATGTGAACAATGGAGCTCAGTTAATTTCCTTCATGAAGGTAGATGTATTCATCAGAGTAGGTAAAACAATACATACAGAACCAACTCTGTTAAGATATTCCTAAGTCTTAAGGACAAAGTTTTAATACAATCCAATTATTAAAATCTGGGATGGACAAACTGAGATAATTCAGATTAAACAAGAGGTACAATGCTTTGTGAAGAGTGCTATCAATTTATCTTTTTTTTGTTTGTTTTCCTTCTTTGGTAGTGAAATAGCTGATCTGACTTACACAAAATGAGTTTTACTACCAATATCATAGCAAATATTTCAGCAGTTCATTTAAGTTTTATTATAGGAGAGTGCATGAAGGCTATTTTGCCATATTGAGCAGCTGGAAGCAATTTCTTTGAAGAAAATAAGAAAACATTGTGTTAAGACAAAACTAGTTGGCTAGTGTTGTTTATAGCAAATTAAATATGGAGTAGAGAGGATACGCTTCAGTGCTGGGTGAGTCTGTAACCAGATAAACAACTAAAATACACTTGGTAGGCAAGACTTACTCCTTAAAAGGTGCCATTGCAACCTGTTTGGCTTTTTCTTTTATTTTTTTGAAATTGCAATATTCTGAGGAGAAAAAAAACACAAAATAAACAAAAAACAAACCCACAAAAAAGCACCACAAAAAAAGCACCACAGAACAGTAAAAAGGTGCTGAAAAATAAAAATTATTGTCTGTACTGGGTATAAAATAATAATCTTGGAATTGGTGTAGGATCAAATGGGAGCATCCAGAACCATTTCCTCTGGAGAGTACCTCCCTTTCCAAAAGGTTATGTCACTGTTCTGTGGGATTGTAGCAGAAATAAGTAATTTTTCTCCATGCTCTCTCATAGCAGTTATTACACTTCTGTTTCTGTTCTAAAGGCCAAAAAAAAAAAAAGTCTTTCTAATTAGCATGAAAGAAAATGGCCTTTCTTAGAAATGCTGCAGAGTAAAAGGTTTACAATGAAATATAAATGCTACTCCTTTCCCAAAACCCAAATAATAGGTATAAAATTATCAATTATCCCATAGCAATAGCAAAATAATTAGCTACTTTATGTAAGTTTGTATCCTGCTAAGGATAAAATGTCACTTCTTGAAGGTCTACTTTTGAAATTCATGCCCTTCTGGGATGAGATCATATTATCATGAAAGAAATAGTTCAGTTGTGAGGTTGAAACCCTGACTGGTACTACTTCTCCCAAACCCTTAGGCCTCAAAATGAACGACATTGATAAAAATTTATGCTTACTTTTAGTACACCTTGTAGCTTAGAACAATCTACCCTAATAGAAAGAATATCTATGCTTTTGTGAAGAACCCAAATATGTCTGAATTATTTTAGTTCCATTAAATCTGTCTGATTTTGAAAGATGTATTTTGAAATATCTTCTTGAAATTTGATCCAGAAGCATTACTATGACATTTATACCTAAGAGAATAACAGTTTGTCCTTTTTTGGGGGGGTTTGTAATAATTAAACAGAAGTAACACTTCTGTTTTTCAAAAGAAAATTTACTAGCAATTTGTCAGCTAGGATTTTCTATAACTTGAAATGTAAACTGTTCTTGGAAGTCAGTACTAATGAGTAGCTAATTACTTAAAATTCCATTTAGTTATAAAGATTTGACAATCTTTCAAAAACAAGACATAACATTTACAGAATTATCTGTAGTAACACTGAATTTTCAGAAATATCCTTATGTACAAATGAGAAAGAAAAAGTATAAAGGCAAAGAAAGAATAAATTATAAGAATAAATGCTCTATACACCATTGGAAGGATGATTAATTGCCTCATGTTCTGTATTGTATTCTGCAGTATACTTGACAGCTTTAATTAAGTTAATTAATTTAATTTTTATTATTCACAAAAACCTCTGGTAGATTGCAAGTTCTTACTCCAGGAGGAGCCAATCTGTCAGGCAGTCAAGGCAGAGGTAAAGAAATCTCAAGTGTTGATGGTATTGATAAAAAAAAAGAAAAAAAAAAAAATCGAATCTGTGGCATATTTATCCACTGATTTTAATGACAGCCTTGTAAGAGCTTCTGACAAATATCTTGCTCATAATTCATTTGAGAACATACATCATTCACCAGAACTATTTCAATTTTTTACAAGAATTACATCTCTTAAAATGTGGTAGAGAAAAATATTCAATAGAGTTAGATAAGATTTAAGAGAAACTGTTGTAATTCCCTATTTCTACCACAAAAAATGGTATCCAGCTTTTAGTCTCAGTGGCAGTTATGAGATCAGCAGTGTTTCTGAGCTCAGCTGTATCCCAGCTCCATGTAGGCTGCTCTGTTGCCTGCAAAGCCTCTGTTTTCTGGAGGAGAAAAACACTTCTGGGCTGAAAGGGCCCGGCGGTTAGATTACCTCAGTCTTCATCTGACCTGGACAAATCAAAGCATAGCATTTTGGGAAACAGTGCTGCATATTTTCACTTCTCAAACAAGAAGCCTTATTATTGCAACAGTTTTCTGTAAGTAGAATAAATAATGCTGGTTAGAGCTTTATCACAAATATTGTAAGGAGAAATACATTGATATTTCATACAGCTTTTATATTTAAAATTTAAATTTATATCTTAAATTTTATACTTAAAAATACTAGCTAAGTTGTAACAGGTAGGGGCAGGTTCACTGTATGGAGCTTATTACCTCCAAGTTAGCACAGTGGCAATAAGACTTTTTGGAAAGATTTGACTGAATCACAGAGAGAAGCTTACCTACAAAAGACTGTTGAGCTGTAAACCATGTACCTTGAAGGAGTGTTTCTCATACATGGGTCCCTATTAGTAAGGGCATCCTAATAACTACTAGTATAAATAGATTTATGAGTTGGCTAGTTAAAATATCTGCATGTATGTAAGGTATATTATTTCTTGGTTCTGTTCTAGGCACATACACATAGATCCTGGCAAAGCTCAGTTGCTCAATGCTAAAACCAAGCTATAAGTGTAACTCAGCTAACATAGTAAATATGGTCAGATCACGTAAATTTATGCATGAAAATCTTCACAGTGTACTCGCATCAGATGTGGAAGATCCAAATTCAAAATATACAAGTCCAAAAATATCCTAGGCAGAAGACTAAAAGGAGTTTTGCATTAATGAATATCAAAATTTTCCCATTGGAAGTACATTCAATTTAATATAAAATCAGAATGTAACAGAAAATGGAATTATATTATGGAATGGAATTAAAAAATTAAATGGAATTATAAAATAAATGAATTCTCTAAATTTTGGTGATACATAGAATCAAATATTACAGAATATAGTTGTGATGGTTAACATTTCATCAGGAAAAGGAAAACCCAGGTTCCCTCTGAATACCTGAGTAAGCACGAACAGGGCATTTCCTTCTCAGCTGCAATCTGAAAGCCAGAAGTCCTGTAAACCTCAAGCAAACAAGAAGTATACAATTCTGAATTTCAGCTTGAAAGAAGCTCCACAACTTCTGCCTCGTAGGGTGTGTGTCCCAGTCCAGTCCACATAATTTCTTCCTTAGACTATTACCTAGGTCTGAGAAGTTGTTCACAGGCTTAGCAATAGTCGATAGTCTACTATTAATAGTTTAACATGATAGGCATAGACTCAGGTGTAAGGAAAGAAGTTGAGCTTCCCCATCATTGCTTGATCTTGTTCTCCCTATTGTTTTAATTCAAGTCTGGGGCTGTGCTTACTGGTGAGCCCTCAGAACAGTCTCACTGTCTGCACACTTAATACTAGCACCCTGTCTCCTGATTAATCTCCTTCACAGGTTGCACAGGATTGTTCAGTCTCTGTGACAGAATATAGAGCATTTTGCCTGGATTCTGTTTGTCGAAGAAGACTGTAGTGATTTTGGTTTGATTTTCCTGGTAACTGGGTCATAACTAAGGAAGTATTCCCTCTCATTTCTTTACGTAAGCAAAGATATAAAGAGGGGGAGTCGGAAGTCAGGGATAATCCTTCTTCCGGCAGTGCTGGAGAGCAGAGGAGCTCCCCACGGTCACTCTGCTTGTGAGAGTGGGCCGTGGGTGCA
>JAWWMP010000001.1:61867653-61877769 GCA_035047865.1 Dendrocincla tyrannina
GGTACACAGCAGTCTGGCCAAGGTCAAATTCTTCTTGCTCTGTCAAGAAATCCACAGACCTGGTACAGTTTCCCACAACAGAATTTAATTTTTCTTTTTTTTTTTTTTTTTAGTAAAAGTAAGCAGAAAGGGTAGGTTTGTTGATAGCACTGTGTTTAACAACCTAACCAGTGTTTAACTGTAAAGTTGTGTTTGACTACATAAGCCACAGATTATATAACTTCATCATTTTTTAATCCAGTGAATGTGTGTGACAGTCAGCAATGGGACAGACATTAATTCAGCTTCCACCTCTCAGAAACCTTTGTTGGTTTCACAGATATTACTTATTTTGTGAGAGACAAGTAAATTATTTACTTTCTCGATAGTCTAACAATTTCAGTTTTGAAGGAAGAATTCTTCTTAAATGTCTAGATTTTAACAAAACAATGAATAAGGAGGCAGCTATATTATTATATCACAAAAGAAGTAGAAAATGGTGGGTTTTGAAAAATAATTCGGGTTTTTCTTTGAGCGAGTATTTATTTATATCCTTCCCATATACACTGTCCTTCCCAGCTGTCTATCCTTAACTTTGAATTCATCTGCAAAAGGCCATCAGTTACTCAGAATAAAGAAGTCACACAAAGTAGCTCTGTTTTTCTCTGCTTCTTCTCCAGTAGCTGGACAAGACGTGGGTCTGGACAGACCTCAAGAGTGCAGAGTGCTGCAGAAGGGCAGGCTGACTTCTAGTTCTATTGAGGGCCTGGAGGGAGCTGCTGGGGCAGCGAGCCTAAGAGCTAATCAAGGAGAAAAAAATGGATTGTAGTGGATGTGGAAGCATAGGGAACAGCTTCAGGAACATGTACCTGCTTCTTCAGCCTTCTCTCTGACAGGAGAGGTAGCAGCAAGAGCTGTCATGACTAAGGATCTTTTTTTTCCTTTTTAACTTGTTTGGCTTCAAATATTTTTGCTTTTTTTCTCCTACCTTTCCCGCAGTGGTGACGATACAGCTTTTAAATATATTGGTATTTTTTTTAAAGAACAAGAATATAAATTTTATTATGTATTGATAAAAACATAGATAAAACTATTAATGTTTCAGCTATTGTAGCAATATGAGAGCAGCAAGGACTCTAAGCAATAATAAAGTTCTTTATTAGAACACCGACGTAGCAGGAAAGAAAGAGGATTTTTTTATTCAGCAGCCCTTAAAAGATTTAGCTGACCTTTCCTGTTACACTGTGGCAAGTGTATTGGGAATTGTTAAGGGACTCTTCTCTCTTTGTTGCACAGAGGTTAACTGTTGGTCACCTCCTTCTGCTATCACCTCTCTACTCCACAGGTGCTGACTATTCTTTTCTCCAGAGTGGCCTGATAGATTACCATAATTATTCCCAGAGCATGGTACTTAGTTTGGATTTTGTTGCCATTTTTCAGACCTGATGAAAGGATTCTGTATATATGTGTGAATATGCATGCATATGTATATACATTGTCAAAATCTATCAGCTAGAAAGTACCAATGGCTAATAAAGATTGTTTTAATTATACAACCTTGTGTTTGCAGTGTTTCCAGATTGTCTGTCTATGTATCCTTCTTTCTAGCTCTCTGATCTCCTATCTGTCAGGATAAGGTACAATAACCTGCAACATTTATATGCTTTACAGTGTTGTTATTGATGAATCGTGAGGAGTTGTAAGTTATTTTTGCCTTTATCCCTTACATAAAACAGATGTATTTGACTCTTCGTATTGTGTAGTTTTTCACTTTGATTCCCTCTTGCTATAGAAACAGCAATGGAAATTCTCTGTTTCAAAGGTATTTGTACGGTATAATAAATATCCATGTGTGTTGTATGGCATATCAGCATAGTGGAGGTTTTTTCCTTGAAAACACTGTTAAAATGGTACAGCAGTGCTGCGTTCCGCTGAGGGATGAAAGCATGACCCGCTCTGGGTGAAGGTGAAGCCGGAATGGCCGCTTTATTGAGGGGCGCATGGGACTTTTATAGGTTCAGGGCGGAGGGTTCTGGAACTAGGGAGGAGTAACGGATGGAGTTAGGGCGGAACGCGACACTTAAGGAAGGGAAGGGTGGTAACTGCGACATACAAGGGAGAAGCTGGGGGTGGCCAGCCTTATAAGGGAGGGGTGCACTGCATCACAGGCTGGCCAGTAAGAGGACGGGGATGCAGCAACCAGTCATGACAATTGAACAATAGAAATGAAATAAAAATTGAATAATCCCTATTCTAATACAGAATGTTGCTAACTGGCTAACAAGAACATTTTAAAACTTTTAAAACGGCAGAAACAGCGACCATAGGTCTGTTTCACACGGATCGGGTCCAGCCTCGGCCCCAGTCAGATCTCTCTTTAGTTTCGTTTTCTCCAGGTCCCAGTGCTGACTCCGTGTTCTGCTGCTTCCAGCTTGTAAAATCCTCTGATGATTCTCTCACACAGCAGGACACAAGGCATAAATAATCAATTAGTTACATAAACAATTGACAGTTATAACAACTCATTTTGAAAATACATATCTTCCTTTTTTATATACCTCAAAAGAAGAATAATACAATGTACACAAACTATGTTCCAAGATAATTACAGATAAGGTCATATTTCTATATAAAATTGAAATAAGATGGAATGAGGAATTGTTCTTTTTGCCCCAATAAAGATGGGAATAACTCCTATGAAACCACTTCTGGTCGAATGAGAAAACGAGGCAAAGAATATATGGGCATGAAAACCATTCTAGAAAAGTCCATTCCAGTATGTACACAGCTGCTTCTTTTCCAGAGTAGAAATCTGAGAGCATGACTACATAATATTTGTGAGTACTTTACAGATATTCTCAAGCCAGGACTCAAAGAGAGTTCTGACACAGTTGAGTTTTTGCTGTATGCCCAGGCTAAACTGCCAGGTTGAAAGGCAGACAATGCTGTCTAAACCTAGTGGGGTGTCAATGCCACCATACAGCTCCTGGGATCAGATGACTGGTTTTGCTTATTGCTGTCTCATCTGTGTTGTACTGTGGTTCCATGTTTGAAACAAAACAAAACCAACCAAAAAAAAGCAGCAAACAAAACCCAAACAAATAAACAACCACACACACCTCTCCACCAAAACAAAATTTAAAAAAAAAAAAAAAAAGAAAAAAAAACAAAGACAGCAAAGTTCAGCATTGAACTAATGATCATTTGCATTGTTTAACTGTTCTTGATGTCATGGCATTAGCCACTGTGCATCACCACTTGGAGGTAATGTTCAGCACTAGTTCAGAAGAGACCTCTGTCTGCAGGTAATATGGATATGGATGGTTGGACTTCATAATCTTAAAGGTATTTTCCAATCTTACTATTTTATAAGGTTGTGCCAGGCCTTAAACATTCTTTCAACAGAACAGGCTTTACATCATAAGATATCCATATCTATCCATGTCCCAAAGCAAAGCACACATCACTGTGATTTCATGTTATACAAGCTCAGAATCACAGAATCATTTAGGCTGGAAAAGATCCATAAGATCAGCAAGTCCAACCTTTTACCAATTATTACCTTGTAAACAAGACCAGATCACATCTAGTCATTTCTTGAACACCTTCAGGAATGGTGACTCCACCAGCTCTCTGGGCAGTCTATTCCAATGTTTAACAATCATTTTCATGAAGAAATTCCTCCTTATGTCCAGTCCGAACCTTCCTTTGCGCAGCTTGAGGCTATGTCCTCTTATCCTGCCACTGGTTGCCTGGGAGAAGCGTCTGACTTCCACTTGGCTACAACCTCCTTTCAGGTGGTTGCAGAGAACAATAAGCTGAGCCTCTTTTGCTCCAGGCTATACAACCCTAACTTCCTCAGCCACTCCTCACAGGACTTAACTCCGAGAACCTCTGCCTAGACCCTCATTGCGCTTTCCTGGACTCTTTCCAGCACCTCATTGTCTTTCTTGCAGTGAGGCGCCCAGAACTGGACACAGGACTTGAGGTGTGGCGTTGCCAGTGCTGAGCACAGAGGGACAGTTCCCTAGTCCTGCTGGCCGTGCTATTTTTGATACAAACGAGAATGTCATTGGCCTTTGTGACCATCTTGGCATATCATCGACTCATGTTTAACTGGCTGTTGACCAACACCTCCAGGTTTGTTTCCACATAAATTTGTCCAGGGAGTCTCCTAGTAATATCTTTTACCAGGGTCCCCAGGAGGCAGCAGACTTCTCTGTGGGACAGGTCAAGTTGGCATATGGGGCCCTCAGCTCCCCTCATAAGGAAGTTGTCTACTACAATTACCCCTCTTCCTTTCTTAACCCCCCTAGTTGTGATCCATCTGGTTGAATGACTTGCTCTGGCCATTCCTCTAGATAGGCCTTCATTTCCATTATCATTTGCTTGACCCTCAAGTTCCAAAGTGTCATACCTATTTGGTAAAGGCACTTGGAAAAGCGAGGGAGGCTGGGAGGGCACAGTGTTATGCATCATGATACAACAACAAATGAGGTGCAGTGCAGGAAAGCTTCCGTTTAACCATTAATATATATCCAATGGCTTTGAAAGCAATTACTGCAGACAAACTAAATTTCACAGTCTAGAAAATTAGTTTTAACCTGGGATGTACACGACCCTTCCCGAAATATCATGAGTTTAACGTTGTTCTAATACATTTTTAAATGAACATTTTAGATTTAGTTTGAGACCTCAGGATTTCTATTAGAGAGAGAATAATATCCTAATGGGAGATTTTTTTTAGAGTGACATGATCTTATAAATTTATATCATCATTCATAAGCTGTTCAAGGAAAGGCATCTTCTAGAAACTTTACAGAAAATACCCTTGAGTTATAAAAACCCCAGCAGAGAATAGGTATTATAGATCCCCTCTCTACTGATCCACGGAGAATGGGCTCTTAGAGTCCTCAGCTGCAAAGTCATGGATTTTCAGTTCAAGGTTTTAACACAGGAGGTCTCCAGTTTGATCCTTATGTGTCACCCTAGCCTAAGGCTGTCATGAAAGACACATTTATAAAAGTGTACAAAGCAATGCAGGGAAAATGCAGTTTGAAGTAAAAACAAGTCAATCAATATTGTTTCAGAGAAAAAAGACAACTGCAATGTCATGAAGAATTAATATTAATTTACAAATGTGTGGAAACAAAACAGCGAAATCATGCCTGAGGCCATGACCCTCCAGCTACACTGTTTATTTTCAGAGCCATTTTCCTTCCTGAGCCCTGTCAAGATTTTAAAAATTATTTATTTATTTTGGAAAAATATAATAAGCTGTTTCTCATATGAGAGATATTTCCAGTGATTTTAGGGAAAATGTTTGCTATTTTTTCCATTCCTTGACTTCAGTTAGTGGACAATGGTTTGGTATTTTTCTGTTCCTCTCTAGGATTTTGTCACTGCGGACTCACCAAGACTCCTCAGAGTGGTAGACAGTTTTTTTCTTTGAAAAGATACACATATATGGGCAAAACAGTTTCAGCAAAAAGTATCATTTATATTTTATGTTTTGTGGTTCTTCATGGAATTGGAAGTCCTCTTTGTGTCTTCTTCCTCTCTTTGGCAATTTTCTATTGTGACATGTAACTACATTAGTGTTTTGACTTGCAGAATACCTCTCCATTTTGGCAATGCATAGTTGTCATTTGCTGCTTGCAGATTTGATGATGACTGGGATTTTTTCTTGTCATCTGTTTGAAACTTAGACCTTCCTTGAATACTAGAGGAAAAATATGCTATCATCAGAGCCAAATTTTTTTGGTCAAATGAGTATTATTGAGATGTACAAGGCAGAACCTGATAGATCATCCAGAATTCATTTTTCATCTGTAGAAGCTAATTACACTGATCCTTCAAGTGAGCCTTAAGATTCCTCGAGAGACTATATTTGGTTGTTTTTCATAGGAAAGCTCTCTGTAAGAAACCCTAATATTTGATATTAAAGTAATGTTTCATAAGATCTGTTGTACTGGATAATAAATAACAGGAAAATTCTGGTGGTCCTAGGAGGAGGGATTTTATTAAGAAACCTATTTGGAGAGATATTGCAGCTGTAGTGAGAATTGCAACTTTGGGCATAGTAACTAGCAGCTGCTGCCCGGCCCATACTCTTCCCTCTTGCTACCTGTTTGCCATTCTTTAAATGCCATTTACTTTGGTTTGCTAGAGGAAGAGATCAGCTTAGTTAAATGGAGCTTATTAGTCTAATTTCAAGACCAATTTTTCATAAATTATAATTTTGTAAAATTTAAGAACATTTGGAAGAAAATTTGCAAGAGATTTCCCTGAATATTTTTACTTACAAAAAACCAGTTTCATTTTTACTCAAAATATTTATTTCATAAATAAATGTTTATGAAAATCAATTTTTTCCCATGTTTTGTGATATGAAATTTGGTAAAAAGGTGGATAACATTCACATTTCTGTATTTTCTTCTACAGTAGATAACCCTGTTACTCATGGCAATATCCATTCGGTACTCTATGGGAAGCACGAATTCTATAGAAAAAATTAATTATAGACAAGTAACGAATGTCTATGTACACAAAAGACTTGCAAAATAGTGTTAGACAAACAACTTCAAATCTTTCATTTCTTGTCATCTCAATAACTGGTTTTGTGCCATCTTTAATGTGGTGTCATGGTTTCTGGGGAAGCCAGCACATATTCTTAATATGCACTTGATAAGTACAATGGGAAATTGGTATATTTCTCATTTCTTTTAAAATCTGGCTATCACTTACCAAACCCTAGAGAAGACATTCATACACTTACTTTTAAACTTTCACACTGTAAACATTCCAGTCTGAGCTAGTCACCACATGGTACTTTTGTAACTGTTCCTCAGCTGAGACAAAGAGCAACTTATGGATACATTTATCTGCTTTAGATGCCTATTAATTAACTTCAGGAAGTGCAATTTTTTTCTCTATTAACTTTAAATGAAGTTCAGGATGACTAGCTCAGGCATATAAGACTGCAGTTTGTCCAGTTACATCTCATACAAAGTCCACTAAAGAAAACAACTAAAGGAAACTTCTGAACTGTCTGCACTTAATCTCATTAGATAGATCTGCCTTGGAACAAGTTCTGTCTTTATTGCTTTCCTCTGTCATTTAATCTAGAACGATACAGTTATTTATGCATCCAGTTCTATAATTAGCTTCAGTGTTTCTCCCTTTTTAATGTTTGCTGCTGATTGTGGAAGGAGGTAGTAAGCATTCATTCACTAATTGTCTCTTATTAATAGCCAGTCCTATTAGTGAAAGAAAACAAGCATTTCACTTCCTCAGTTTTTTCATTCTCATTTCCTTCTTATTAATGCATTGCCCTTGTCACTCAACAGAGACCTCCGGATAGAGTTAAAACCAAAGAACTCGAAAACTGTTATTCTTGTTTTGTGTCAATCTCTTCATGTTGCCATATGCACTCACAGATGTAAAAGAGTTGGCAAGAATGAGGTGTTTTGTTTTCTGGAGGCTTACCCTGAGAAAGCAGAGTCTGGAATACTCAGCAGCCACAAACTCTACTGTTCTTATTTGAAACTGAGAGGACTTAGCACTTCTGAATGGATTAGGGTCTATTTATATTTAATATTAGGTAATATTTCAAAATTACCTATACTCCCTTCTGCATAGAGTAGAAAACTTTTTATTTTGTTTTAGGAGCTGTATCTTTAGGGTCTTGAAACTGTTGTGGAATCTGAGTCACGTTACATTAAAGGAGAAAATGCAGTACTTTGAAGCTGTAGTTCAATTATTTTGAAATCCAAAGATACTTGATTTTAAATCTGGGAATGGGGAGGATGGGAAAAGATATAATAAAAATGTTATAATGACTTCAGCCCTCCATTTGAAAAGCATGTGTTAGCCCAGAGAGTTATAACTGGCTCACTGATAACCAGTCATGAAATAACACTCATGCAGGTAGAGTTCCAGTCTGAGAGGGGGTTTTGCATCTGAGGCAGAACTGACAACCATAGTCTTTTTAGAAAGGTTATTTGGGTCTTAACTGCAGTCATATAACAATTTCCTTTTTTTTATAACAGTTGTATTTTGATGAACCATCTTGGATGTGGGCAGAAAAAAAAGGGTTTTCTCACATTTTATAGAATGAGAATTACTAAGAAGAGGAACTTAGAAGTTTTAGGGGCAGGGAGAGGGAGACAATTTTGCATCTTCAGGTATCTTTCTGTAGAAAGGAAAAGATATAGACTGAAGTGCTGATCAGCTGGATTTGCTCGCTAGATGACCACTAAAGCTTGGTTCAGAAAATGGGTCAACAACATTAAAGGCCAAATACTTTCACTAGATACCTCTTGCCTCTGGGAAACATTTCATTTTGAAAAAAAAAACCAAAACCAAAACCAAAAACATCAGCTTTCAATTAAGGACATTTTATGTACAATGTTTAAATCTCTTCCACATCTTAGTGGCATTTCAGTGGCATACCAATAAATGTGTGATAACAAGCATGAAATCTTGCTTGGTTACTTTTTTTTGGTTAAATGATAGACATATACCTAGGTATTGAGGAGATTTTAGTACACATTCCACAAGGGGTGGATTCCCCTGAGAGGAAAGGGACTAATCAGGTTAAAAGGGTTGATTTAATGCTACATTATAAATCAATAAAGTGAAGTAAAGAGATTCACACAAATTATATTCATGAAGATGTTTTTTGAGATTTTTAGATGCTAGAAGCTCACTCTGAATCTGCATCAACCTAATTGAAATGGGGATGTATTTAGCACTATTTTAATGGAGACAATTATTATTTCAGCATAAGGCTTATTCAGCACAGGGGGTCTAACATAGCATGAATTGAGACCATAAGGGTTCCATGGATAGGATACTCATTTTAGTTCTACTGTAATATTTTAATGTGTTATTTATCAGAATCTACAGTGAAGGCAAAAAGTATTTCCCTGAAGACTTTATTTACTTTTTTTTTTCACATTCTTTTAGAAATATAATAAAGACAGGAATCTTGTTCACTTTTACATTATAATGGAAGTTAGTTAGCTGATTTTTTTATTGTTATTTTATGAGACCTGTCAAGTATGTATATAAATCTGTTATACAGGAAAGCTATTGCAGCCACATTCCTAATATATAGGGTCAGAGCATAGGTTTTGAAACAAGAATAAACTGAAAAAATGTGACTCCTCCCATTGCTTCTTAAGCACATTGTCTTTCACAGAAAACTAATGGATTCTGATTTTGAGTACACATTAGCTCTTTCCTCTTTCTTGATATGAGTTTCACTCCATGGGACAGAGCAGATAAATCTTTGGTCCTCATTCTGCTGAACATACATACTGAAGTCCCAGAAGATGCTCCTTTGTCCATTTAAAGTCCTAGAAGATACAAGGACTTCCAGTGTTCTTGGGGCAGTAAGGCTGATTGCATTATAAAAATTCATACTGTGACAAGGAACTTAAAGGGATTAATTTGGTGTGATGCCAAGTGATTTTAACTGTATCAAAACTCCGTGGAAACAGAAGGGAGTCAGCATGTTTGGATTAAGACTCAAAGTATTCTGTGCTTCAGTTTCTCATCTGAATAGAAAGCCTGTAAATAAAATGCAATAAAGTGAATTTAATCTAATAATAACAATGCATAGCAATCAGAAATGTTCCATAGTATAAGCAGTAAGATTCTCCTGGAAGTGGATTGAGAAATGCATCTCATTTGAGTTATCCACACTACTTCCATTAACCTCCATTACCAAAGCAGCAAGCACAGCACAAATACCAAAAACATTGCAATGAGGTATAGATGCCCTTTTCTAATTCTGTGAACCTATTCCAACCTGCTACATTGAATGAAAAGAATATGTGTACATCAACACAGTAGCAATTTGTCACTATACCTTCTGAAAAAAAACAAAAAACAAACAACAGAGTAGTGCAACTTACCAATAAAACACCCATTTTTTTTGTGTCCAGTGGAACATTTCTTCTCTTATTATTGAAATTTTCTCAAGAAATTTTTGCATCCATTGTCATCTCTGTACACAATGAGTTTCAGTTTTCTTCTGTGAGTTTTAGCAACTTCATTGAGATGTTTAAATTAATGTCCTCCCCTCCCCTCCCCTCCCCTCCCCTCCCCTCCCCTCCCCTCCCCTCCCCT
>JAWWMP010000001.1:61877869-61890497 GCA_035047865.1 Dendrocincla tyrannina
TTCTTTGCTTCTTTTTTCACTTCTTTTCCCAGGAAATATGCTACATGATGCTACATTAGATTCTTGCTTTATTTATTTATTTATTTATTTATTTATTTATTTATTTATTGAGTAATATATAAAATTGCTTCTCAAACCTTTTTTTTTATCTGCTAATTTTTCTCAGTCACTTAACCCAGAAGTATTTGACCTATGATCTAGGTGTTGCACACACTTCCCAGGACAGTTTGCTCTATTCTGTTTGTAGTAATGCATACCTGTCTCCCATATCATGTTTTCGGGGCCTGTGTTCAATATTATAGCTGGTAGGTGTTTGGACACAGAGTGATAGAGGACATGACATCCACAATACTGGTCATATTCTTCCTCATGAACTACTATAGCATTTGTCACTCTGTTTCAGGAACTTATCCATCACAAGAAAGGAGCAGAACAAACTAATATGTGTATAAAACTCAGATATATAGTGTAGATATTGTATACCAAGTCCTGTAGAGCAGGAGAGAGTACTCCAACTCTTGTCAAGGAGACAGGTATGAGGTGGTGGGAACATGCACCAGAGAGCCTATTTTAATTTTTTTTAATCTATTTATGAAGCATAAGGACAAATTTTGCTAAACTATTTCTCACTCAAAAAACTAAGAATATAACATCCTCTTTCTGTTGTTCTTTCTGGGTTTCATTTTTTCCAGGCCTCACTTTAGCTCTTTTCACTTGTAGTCTGCTTGGGTTTTTTTAAGTTATCTGCTGAAAGAGAAAAGACTGAAAAAAGAAAACAAGTGTTACAAAACAGAATGGGAAATGCTAGACATGCTCGTTTTATTTGTTTTACATTACGTGTGGTTATTTTTTGTCTCAGCTGTGATTTCTGAATCACAGAATCTGTTGTTTGTTTTTTGTTTTTTTTCAGAATGTAGAAATATTTCAGACTATGTTGTTACAGTTGCTTCATTTCTGCTTTTTGAACTCTCCTAGAGCCTATAATTTTCACTGCCTTTCCTTCAATAATTATACAATTAAAATGCTTTCTTGTAAATGCACTGACTCCACCATGGCATTTTTTTAAATCATACAGTCATTGTCTGTTCTTCTTGTAGTTTGCTCTCTCTTTCTTGCATTTTTCAAGTCACTCTATTGTAATCAATCAGTACTGCTCAATCAGTCTTTCCCATTCTATTCCATTACTTTAAGCCATTTTACCTTCTCTCTCACAAATAATCTATAAAACGTAATTTGTCTCATCTATCTCTTTTACAAAAAAAGACATTTGCAGTGTTTCACTGGAAAAATATTCCCCATGTCAGGGCATATTCTTTCATAATCTTTCCTTTTCTCACTCAAGATGGCCTCACTGCATACGGCTAAGGTCTATATGAGGAAAAATTTATGTGAGCAAGGTCAATCAGTCACTGCTTTGTGACATTCTTGGATCTAATGTATTTTTAAGGTTTTAAAATGTCCTTTCTACCTCATTTAAGTTTTGTATTAATGCACTGAAGAAAACCTATGGAGGTAGTCATGTATAAACAAAGTTCATTGAGTGTTGTTATGACAATTTATCATAGGACAGGGGAGGAAGCTGAATTTTGCAGCACTGAGAAAACCAAACAAGAATCCAAAGCAATATGCAGTAGTTTTGAAAGAAAGATATTATTATCTCTCATTTAGAAATGATGCATGTATGGAGAATTGACTAGAGAAGTGACTTGATTCGCAAGAGGTCACACTACAGTCCGGGGGAGATGGAACTTTGTCTTTTTGACACAAATACAAATTACTTTGATAATGCAAGCTTATTTCCAGTATGCTTAAAGTTGGTTAATAATGAATCGTAAAACCATCACTCAGTCAAACATTGTTTGAAATCACTGCAAGTTAGAATTTAGGGCCATTGTCAGAAAAAATAGCTTTTTCACTTTATAGCAAAAACAGATGGCATACCACTGTTCTTTTCACATTTAATCTCTAACAGATGATAGATATTAAAATGAAGGAAAAATAGAGAGAAATTAATATTAATATTTTAAATAAAAGCTGTAAGATCAGTGTGTTTAACCTGATTTAACATCTAAGGACTGAAAATTAATTCTGAGTGTCAAACACTTTGAACCTTTCTTTTGATGTTCTATGTCAGTCTTTGTCAGTTTTGTAAGTCTAGTAAGCATTCAGCTATGTTTACATAACAGGATCTTGTCAAAAACTGCTGTTTCTTTCCTGTTTATTTCTCATATGATTTTTTTTCTAAATATTTTTCTGAACAAAGATCTAAGAAAACTAATAAATGATCTGTTTGTGAAGGAATAGAAATAAACCAGAATTTACACAATAAATGATTTGCTACAAATTATTTGCTCAACTATTCAATTTTTTCTAAATGATGTCTAGGTATTCAAATACAAAATATATGAATTCCTGAGAGGTGTCTGTGGGAGGTTTCTAATTTTTAAACATGAGAGCAACTACAAATACCAGCATCTCATAAGAGTTCACAATATAAGTATTAATGAACTTCCTAATCAATATCAAACCATTTGATAGCAAAAAGGAGAACTTGGAAGGATAGAGCACTAAAAGTACTTTTCCATACTGAACCACTTTTATAAACACAAATGCTTGGATTACTGAAGTTTAAAAGTGTTTTGCAAGTCATGTATTATGTTGATTAAAATCTTTGCAAGATTAAGTAGAAAATCTTTCTTCAGATATCCTATCTTCCATGTGGATATTTTTCTTTTGAATTTCTTTTTACATTCAAATTTGAAAACAAATGCCAGAGATGCATATCTGTTTGCCCTCTTTCCCCACTTTTTTTGGATTTAAAAAAAAAAAAAAAAAAAAAAAAAGATAGGTGGCAAAACATTATATAACTACATAACCTTTCAGAGAAGCTCTTGTAATGTAAATTTGACCTCGGATTTATCTGGAATCCATGTAATGAAAGCTAGAAGTACTGTGCAAGAGAATAATAAAAAAAGTAAAGAAAGTGAATAGAATCCAGATACAGTTCATAATGTAATTGCACCAAGGCAAATGTCTTGCCATGATGGAAGTTTAAAGCCTCAAATTAAGTGAAGGTCATTTATAAGTTCTAGACATTCCCTATAAAAATATTGGTACTTATATGGATAATTTAGTGAAACATATATAATTCTGTGATTTCTTCTTTTCTTCTATTATTTCTAGATAACGCTACATGAAATATCACTCGTAGTATTTATTAAACTTATTTGACTTTTAGTTTCTTAACAAACAATGAAAACTTTGTTCAAATTTATTCAGGAAGAAGCTATGCAAAATCAACTTTTATTATGTTTATATATTCCTTTTTGCACCATTGTACTTTAAGAAAAAAAGACAAATATGCTATTCATACTCTTTTCATCAATTCCTGTACTCTCTGTAAATATGTTTGTATATGTATGTGTATGTATTTCTAAATGCTTAAATGTTTCTGGGTATAGTAAGAAAACCTCAATCCTCATATAAATGCAATTCATATTAATAAAACCTATAGATATTTATTAAAAAAAAACAAAAAACACCCTATATCGAAGTGTTTTGTAAAATAAATTGGGTGACAGTTATATATATTCATTATTATTTATCAATATTATTATTTTACAGTGCAAAAGATACCCTTCAAAGAAAGACAAAATGATGACACTGATTCAGGTGGTATTTGCACAGGTCATATTGAGCTGTAAGTGAAATCCTACTTATTTCATGAATAAACACAAGTAGATGAGCACATTCTCAATACATGTTAACTGCAGATGACTTTGAATTATGAGGAAATTGCTTGAAATGCAAAGTATAATTTACAAAGAGATGTTGTTTACACTGTATTACTGGTTAAATGCAGATATAGTCTGTGCTATTACCCAAGGGAACTATGCAATAGAAATGAATTTTAATACTGAAGAAAGGCAGCTTGACAGTAGGTAACATTAGATATGTTGGTATATCAGATATACTAGAGACTGAGTCAAAACCAAAGAAACAAAAGATACAGTACTAATGGACAGAGCTGAGGAATTTGTCTTTAAAATAATGTCTGATAATTTTAATTTCATTCACAAAACAAGACAAGAGCTTTGTTATCAGTTTAATTACAAAATTTGATCATAAAAAGCTATATTTTAATTCCTTTATTCTGAAATTTAGAAAGAAAATATTTATAAAGTATTATTTTCAGCTTCTGGGAAATAAATTAACAATGAACAGAGCTTTAAGCAACCTGGCCTAGAAAAAGGTATCCCTGTCTATGGCAGTGGGATTGGAACTAGAAGATCTTTGATGTTCCTTCCAAGTCACATCATTCTGGGATTCTATGAAAAAATTTAATTTAATTTTTGAAAATTCTTTAAAGCCCGGAAAACCAACCACATCCTGCATCAAAAATAGTGTGAGCAGCAGGTGGAGGGAGGGGATTCTCCCCCTCTACTCTGATCTTATACAAGACCTCAACTGGAGCATTGCTTCCACGTCTGAGGTCTTCAGTAAAGGACATGAACCTGCCAAAGCAGGTCCAGAGGAGGGCCATGAAGATGATCAAAGGGCTGGAGCACCCCTCCTATGGAGGTAGGGAGAGAGAGCTGGGGTTGTTCAGATTGAAGAAGAAAAGGTTTGGGGGGACTTTATTGCAGCCTTTCAGTACCCAGGGAGGGCCTACAAGAACACTGGATGGGGGCTCCTTACAAGGACATGTAATGAAGGGACAAGGGGTAGTGGCTTCACACTGAAAGAGTATAGATTTAGATCAGATATTGGGAAGAAATTCTTTACTCTGAGAGTGGTGAGACAGTGAAACAGGTTTCCCAGAGAAGCTGTGGATGCACCATCCCTGGAAGTTGTCAAGGTCACATTGGATGGGGCTTTACACAACCTGTCCTAGTGAAAGGTGTCACTGCCTGTGGCAGGTGGATTGGATGGTTTTTAAAGTCTCTTCCAGACCAAACCATTCTATGATTCTGTGATTCTATGATTAAAATCTACTCAGATACTTTTAAGGATAATTAGCATAACTTGATTTTTTCAGTTTTTGCTTCACCTGTGTGAGAGACTGAAATGTTAAAGGTTAATTACTCAAATGATCAGCCATTTGCAAAAGCAGCAGGGTCTTTTGCTGACACCAGGTTTGCACCTCCCAACCAAAGGGGAGGAGGAGAGTTTTGGATGTGTGGTGGCAAAATCTCTGATCTGCATAAGTACAGCCCAGGTGAAGAGGGGGTGAGCACCACTGAAAGATGATCACAACAATCTGACTTTTGTTTAAAAATAGGCTTGATTTTGAGCCAAATAAGGGAAAAGGCCAATAAAAAGAAGTTCTCATAAGGTGGAATAATGCTTTTTATCCAATGTCCACCTGTACTCAACTGACAAGCTGCTGACCAATGACCTCCTGCACACACCACCACACTAGGTTGAGGGTGAAGGCAGAAAAGGCCTTTATTCAAATGGTGCAGGGGTCTTTATAGGGTCTTGAGGGAAGGTTCTGGAACTCGGATGTGATTGGACAGGAACAGGGGTGGAGCGTGTAACCAGGCAACCAAACAGCCAATCGGGGGCAACTTGCCAAAGGTGGGAAAATGGACCAATAGGGAAGCAGGTCCAGGGCAAAGGTGGGAAAACTGTGAGGGGGAAGGAGACAACATGGAGGGAACCGTGAATAAAACAAGGGATCCACCATGTTGGGGATCAACCTGAGGAGTGTACAGGGAGAAGTAACTGTATGGAAAATCATAAAAGAGGGGTGTTACAACTTTCAACGGCAACCATATACTGGTGAAAATAGTCCTTGAGATCAAGAAATTTCCATGTGCTACCAGAGTCCAGTTTTTTTTCTTAAGCTTCTGGCATAAACATTTGCAGCTCCACAGTCCCCTTTTTGTCCTCTGTCTCTCCATCTTCATAAGTGTACTTCTGAAAATTCCTCTTCTATATCTCGTAGCTATCTTGTTCTCCCACACTCAACTGACTCAGCTGTAAAACTCCCTGCTCCAGAGAGGGTATTAGGATATTCACAGAGACCTGCCTGAAGGTATTCACCCTTTCTGATGGCTCAGCTACGCTCATGTGAGTCATCTAATATATGACTGCAGTCATATATTAGAAGGGTTCATAATAAAACTACATCCCCGAGGGAGGTACCTGAGCATTCCTAGTTGAACCTGACTGTACATTAGCCCATTGAATTTTATGCCATGTGGGCTTCCCCCACCCCTTGACAGATCAAGACTGTGATCTTCACTTCAACCAACAAACACCAAAATTGCAACAATCAGATCATTTCACTGGATCTATGGTGGCAATATCTTTCCCCTACACGAGCCACTCTTATCTTTTCTTTCTCTTTCTTTTCCTTATATATGTTATTTTTGCAATTTTATATTTTTGTAGAGGATAGCTAAAATAACTACATACTGTGAGACATTGGAGTATTATATTAATGATTGGCTCAGCCCAACTGAAGTGTGTGTGTGGGGGGGGAAGGCACAGGTCAAATTTCATGAAGGTGCAGTGATGCCCTGTTCCATATCCCAGCCCCTTGGAGCCTCCTTGAGCAACCCTGGAGTAATTCTCAGTCACTGGCACACTAGGAGTACTGCCCATACCACATCCTGGAGCCCCAATCCCGCCCCAGAGTGGCCAGTGGGCCAGAAGACCCGACTGGGGTGGGGATGGCCACAGAGGCCAAGGCAGATAAAACCAACACCATGCAGCCACTGTGTAGTTGTGGCTCTGCCATCTCATGGAGTCCTGATAGCTGAAACTACCAGGAAACTGAATGCTGAAACTGGGGTGGTAGCTATAATTCTCTCCTTTTCTCTCTCTTTACTTCTTATTCTTCTCCTTTCTTAATATTTGGGTAACTTAAAGCTAGATGGGTTGGATTTTGCTAAGCTGTCAATGCTAAGTCAATGCTAAGTCAATGCTTTGTTGAGTGCTTTATTTTGGTTGAATGTTGCCCTTTAAAGTTTTGCCAAGTTTGCGTACTTTCTAAAGTTTGCCAGAAAAAGTGTGTTATTTGACTTCCTGAGAAATGTGTGCAGAGTCTTCTCCTGTGCACTTTTTCAAGGTATTGTAAAGTGACAGCCCTTTACAGGTATTAAAAGAAGTGAAGGCCCTTTCAATAAATTTGGTGGGTGGATTTTTTAAACCTTGTGTATTTTTGAAGTAAAATCCCTTCAATTAGCTTGTAACTTAAGGCCTGGGGTCTTACACAGACCTCCTTTACATTGTAACAAAAGTGTTCTAAAATGAACCTGCTGTATGTATATAAAAACACCAGTCATTCAGTGTCATTTCCCTCTAATTTGCCCCAAGTGATCTATTTATAAGAACTTCAGTTGCCCCATCTCAGAGGTGGTTAGTTACAAGCTGAAACAAAAAAATATTTCTGATTTCTTAAATATCAGTAGACCAAAAAGTTACCATATAAACTGTCTTTCCTGAATTTTGCACATAATTCTGCATCAGTGCTGTTCCAATAATAGTGTATTAGCAGTTTCACTAGCTGTTGCTAAATGGCCTGAGGACTGAAATGACAAACGTGAGAAGTCCTAGCAGAGTTCATGTTTTAATTATTGAAATTGCCTTTTCCAGAAAGTGTGTTTTCCTTTTCCACTTAACATACGCTATGCTGCAGTGGGAATGTTCATAATTTGTCAGGGGTACTCTTTCAGATATGTATATTGTTGCTGTACCAATTGTCACCAGAGAAAGTCTGCTACCAGGTTTAAGTAAACCTTTTTTGTGATTGACTGGCTTTTTATATTGATTCTCTTGTGTATCTTTTTGATGGAAGGGAGGCTAAACTTGTTTTTAAACATGACAGCTGTCCCAAAAGAGACAAGAAACTCTAAATGCCTAAAACCTTGAAAATAATGTGACCTGCAAAGACATACTGTTAGAAAAAATACAGATATTTGCCTTGTGAAACATTTCATATTTTTTTTGGCTAAAACAAGGTTAGCATGTATCTGAGATTTCATATAAATTTGGAAAAGTGTAAATCCATATGCTTTCTAAGAAGAGACACTTTATTACAGAAAAGAAAAATGTGTTGATCTACACTATAGTGATTAAACCATTTATCAAATACTGTTGCTGCTTGTGATAACATTTACAGGTCACACAGACAAGTTTTCATCTCCCATTAGAATCAGGTATGTGAAATGGAATTTATCCCCCTGAATTCAGGAGATTTATTGAAATTATTAACCTTGTCAAATTATTATAATTTTTTTTCCAAATTCCTTCCATTTGTTCCACCTTCCAAAATGCAATGTTATGGCCAAACAACAACAACAACAAAAAATAGAATATGTTGAGTTGGAAGGGACCCACAAAGATCATCAAAGTCCAGCTCTTGGCCCTGCACATGATCACCCCCAAGAGTCACACCATGTGCCTGAGAGCATTGTCCAAATGCTTCTTGAACTCTGTCAGGCATGGTGCTGTGACCACTTCTGTGGGGAGCCTGTTCCAGTGCCCTACCACCCTCTGTGTGAAGAACCTTTTTCTAATATTCATCCCCAACACAACTTCAGGCCCTTCTCTCAGGTCCTGTTACTGGTCACTACAGAGAAGTGATCAGTGCCTATCCCTCCTCTTCCCCTCATGAAAGCCACAAAACAAGGCATGCATTCAGTAGAGCCGTTTGTACTTCATGTATTTTTCAGGGCAACACACTCTGTTCCTCTTCCTCTAACATTGCTTTTTGAGTCAGGAGAAAGATGAGCAGGTATGCCAGAAGACTAAACCACTAAATTATCTGCATCACACTCACCTTGAACCTCTATATCTACTTTCAGTAGAAGGAATTAGAAAGTCAGGGTGATGAATCCTGGTGCTTAACTTTTTGGCACCGTAGTATCAAGTGTCACAAAATCTGAAATTCATTGTTGGATTTAAACCATGACCTTTAGAAAACCAAGTGTTCTTACAGTCCCTGCTGCTGAGTGCATGAGTGTAAACTCTCTGATGAAAATGTGGTTTCCTGTAGTTCAGGGTAAAACTTGACCTCTAGTTTTAAAGTGACAAGCTTGATGCTCAGTTCCAAAATGCTCCTGTGAGACTGCTGGATTGATTATCCTGTTAGCTTTAGCAACAAGCAAATCGACTGCTTCAGAAAAATCAAAAATAGTGTTTTGTCTAATATACTAGAGTAGGAAAATACCAGATATTTTATAAGTGTAAGAAATGTGATTTATATTGAAACAAAGCAAAACAAACTAATCTATTAATGTACAAAATACCTGCCGGATGAAAGTAATAAAGAGATTTCAAATAATATGGAACATGACAGAATAGAAAATACTGAACCATTAAAATCTATTTTGAAGCTTGTTCTCCTATTTATTGTTGTCCCTCAAAAAAACCCAGAGGTAAATATGTTCCTGATATGTGATACCTGTGCTCCAAGTTATGTTAGTCTGATGACTGAACCTGTAACAGATTTTTACTTTGGAAAATACCCAGCATGTTTGCTAATTATAAGGGGCATAAACACTAACATAGTAATATCTATCATGTTAGACAACAGACAGTGCAAGACCATACAAAACCTGTAAGGCACTAAGACTTTGAAGACTAAGAACAATCAGTGCACACATAATTTCAGTGGGATGCTTCTAATCTAGCTATAGATATTAATGTGGGCATTTCTGTCTAAGGTATATATATTTTTTTCAAGTCAGAAGTAAAATTGAATTTTTCTTTGCCTTTTATTTTTATTATTATTATTTTTATTTTTTTAGTGAAATTCAACCACTGTATTCTAAATGCCAGAATCTATGCATGATCAGCAAATTCCTAACAGCCCTTATACAGATACATGAACTTATTTAAAGAAATATTTATTTCCATTCCTTTCCCCTCTCTCTTTCCCCTTCTGAAAGACCAGTTAAAATAGTTAAGTACAATGTGTGCACAAAGCAATTCTTTATCATATTTGAAAACTCTGATGGATCACACTCAAACCATACTGACATGGTGATCATTCTGTGCATTAATAGTGAAATCAATGTATCTGGGACATTCTCTAATTACTGTCTTTTAACAGATGAATTGTACATGCACAGTAGGTCTTTCTAAAGTATCATGCTTCTACAGCTTTTGTCAATATGTAATGTGGTCAGTTTGGGTTTTATGAAAGAGATCTCTGGAATTTCTTCCCTCATAGACAAAAGACAATGTCTTCTCTTTGCCTTTTGAAATTATGTTTTATTATGTCTTTTACTTCAGATGTTAGGGCACCCACGTGTATATACTCTTCTTCCAAGCTTTTCTCATTAAGAGTGAGACTTTGATGGTGACAAAAATAGGAATCAGTCTGAAAAGACAAAATATGTTGCACCAAGCAAAATTTATGCTTTAATCAGCATCTCCTTCATCTGCTGTGATTCACACATTTTATTTCTTCTAAGTGCAAAGCAGGAAGAAAATTGCTTTTTTACTAGCTAAAAAACAAGTGGAGACGCATTGCTGAAGTGTCCCTCCCTTTCCCCAACTATTTCATGGTAAAACAGAAAGAAAACAAAATAGAAGGAATTGTAAAAGAAACACTTATAAACTTCCCATCTTCCCTTTAGATAAAAATAATTCTGTGTAGGCTAGCTCTGCTTCATGGATGATTCCCTCTGACTTGCACTGCTGTGCTATCTTAAAATGTAAGAGAAAACCAAGCCTTCTGTTTTACATATGAATTAAAACATGAAAGGAAGATTGAGATAGTATCATTCTCTACATATTCAGTTATTTGAGAAGATGATATGATATCAAATAAGACAAAATATTTGGATAAAGTTTTTTGTTTTGGTGTGGGGGTTTTTGTGTTTGCTTTTGTTCCCCCCTCCCTGAATCTGCATAAAAGCAGAGTTTGCAACTGGTACAAATTCACCATCTGAATAAAATATGGAGAAAAAAAAAGCATTAAGACATTTCTTATTATTTATTACATTATTCACAAATAAACAATAGGGTTAGAAGTCTCCTGCCTTCCTGTTTTCTACTGCTTGCATACAGATAAAAATGTTTTCTTTAACAAGTAATACCCTATTAACACCAATATACTCAATCTAACTTGGTTTAGAAGATCTGGGTCCATTGTAGACAAAGGTTAAGTTGAACATACAAAGAATGAAGAAGTATAATGTGAGAAGTTATACCTTTTACTTTAACAACCTGAACACTGTTATGAAGAAATTCAACTAGAAATTATGCTTTTTCAGGTTGATTGAAGAAGATTGGCAGTATGATGGATTAATATGTAGAAGATAATGTGGCTTTCTGCCATGCTATTTTAAGTGATAAAGTCCTGACTTATTAACCCAGAATTGTAGGAAGACTTGCTCTTGTCTTTGGAGTGTTGAAGTTAAGGAGGGAGGGAAAAGTGAATGAAGCTTAACAGGTATAAATCCAAAAAGATTACAAGATAGTAAAATAATGATTGTATCTAACTGCTACAATTAACAATAATGACACTAATAATAACCCACATATCTTAAAGTGAAAAAAGCTAGGTATACCATGAAGCTTTTATTTGCAATCGTCAGTTAAGAAGGTTAAGGCAGATATTGAACCAAGTCTTGTTTAATCTTTTACATTTTCCCTCCAAATGGATAATTATACAGGAAAATATATATAGGCACTAATGTTAAGATTTAAAGAGAATTTTGAAGTCGGATTGCAAATGAATAAAATCTTCACTTTTAAAATCTAACTGTGGAATAATAGTCTTTCCTATGACAATAATTGCCATGACAGTTCCTTGTTAATATGAAAGATATTACCAAATGGGAGGTAACTGAGTAAATGTTTTACCAAAGTGGGCTAACACTGAGTTATTGTCAAACTGGAATATAACTCTTTTAAAGGTAGAACTCAGAGTATGCTATGTGTAATGGGATAGTCAAACTAATTTTCTATAATACTGGATTTCAGCTTTTACTTATATTTCATCTTTAGGAACATGGAAAGCACCCTACTGTGGCACTGATCTCTCATAAAGCTGGTCGAGGTATTCAGCAGTACTGGTGTATCCAAGGAGGGCAATATTCCATGTTATGCACAAGAAATTGAATTGGTTGGGGGGAGGGGTGTGGGGATTAATATGTGTAAGAAGTAAAGGGAAAAAGTGGTCTAAGTTCTCTTCAGACAGTTGGTTTGAACTCTGAGGTAGGATGCCAGATATTAACACTGGCAAAATGTAAATCAGCTCAAAGAAATTTTTTAAGCTCTAAAAGTCTACCTGTATCACTTGTATTTTACCTATATTGTAGCATCTCAAACAAATCTTTTGGCAATACAGGCAAATTCTAGCTTTTCTGAGCAACAACATTTTTATGAATGTCACAAAACAATTTTAAACTATCTTAACTACAGCTATTACCAAAGTACAGAAATATCAAGAAACTTCTTTCTGTTTACTTCTGTGTTGTATAAACCCACAGGGGCACAGGGAAAACTTGCATCACACTTTTCTGTCTAATTTATTCAGAAGCAGGGAAAGGAAAGGTAAGCTATTATTTCCTAGTGGTTTTTTGTTTTGTTTTGTTTTGTTTGTTTGGTTTTTTTTGTTTGTTTGGTTGGTTGTTTTTTTTTGTTTTGTTTTGTTTTGTTTTTT
>JAWWMP010000001.1:61897626-61909157 GCA_035047865.1 Dendrocincla tyrannina
AAGAAAGAAAAGACTTATCAGGTTATTTTGTCTGCCTCTGTGTCCATTTGGGATTGATCCTTATTGTTCCTTCAAAAGGTTTTGATCAGTTTAAGATCAGTTAAAATGTTCCATGTGCTTGGGCTTCTGGCATTTATTACCTCTGGGACATTTTTTTTGTTAGTTTTTTTTTTTTTTTTCTGCAGTCTGATAGATTTTCTTTCAGGAAGTTTTATTAAATGTTCTTGGCTTCAAATTGGCATATTCCCTTTCACTGAAATGTGGTCTTATTTTTCTTTCTAGCTTTAGTAGAGCAAGTTAAATCAAGTCAAAGACTCTGAGTCACCTCATTTCCATTTAAACACTCTGTTTCCTTTGAACACTTAATAGTCTGAATTACAAAGCCTAGATCCATGGGTTTCATTTTTTATTTTGTAATAGAATACTTTCCTGTACTTTCTTGTATTGTCAGTTGCTCCAGTTCTATTCTTTAAAAATGTATTGTCCTTTATTTTCATTGATTTTACAGCCATTTTATCTCATATACCTTCTGCAAAAGCTTGAGTTACTCAGATTCACAACTCCCAACTGGACTTTGAGAGTAAGCACTTTTGCAGTCAGTCTTAAAAGGAAATGGAGTTCAAAATTCCAGAAGGTGCTAATAGGACTTTTTAAAGGTCTTGTGCTGCACACTCTTCAAAGGCTCTAAGTAGTCAGCAAAGAAAGCTGAAAATCTGGGCAAATTTTAACAGCAGAATATAAGTGATATTTGTCTTTTGAAAATTAGTCTTTAGTTAAAGCCCTAAAGCTGTTTAGCTGTACAGTTAAACCGTGAAACTTCCTTATCTTCCTCTGCTTAGTCTGCTGTCCTTTAACTGGGTTTAAACTGAAAGGGACAATAAAGATCTTACTCAGGATCTATAAACTTAAGGACCAGGACAAAAGAAACCTCATTCAGTTTGAAAAAGGATGGGGGGGGGAAGTTATGTACTATGCTTCAGAATAGGCTATGATACAATTAGCTGAGTACTGCTACTGGTGTTTGTATTCAGGGCTGGTTTTGATGGATGCCAGACTGAATATGAAAAGTGTGCTTTCATTGCAAACAGCATGAGTCTATACTACTCTAGTAAAGCAGATCTAGAGAGGTTATGGTCCTTTAGTCAGTGATAGTGAGGCTGCAACAGAAATAATGGACTCAGTAGTAGGTCACCAGACCCTCTGAAGAGAAACTGGAAGGAATCACTTAGAAGAATAGCAAAGTATTTAAGAACCTACAGTACATGTCTGGTGGAAACAGGGTAATAGGGGTAGTCTTACTTAATCTGACAGAGAGGCGAGAGGTTACAGGGTGATCTAACATTTGCTTATGCAATCACCTGAAAAGTTGTTACAGTGATGATAGAGCACAACTGTTCTCAGAGGTAGCAGGCAAGAGACAGTAAGCACAAATATTTCTTGGGAGATTCAGAGTAGACATTTGGAAAAAGCTCACCACCAAGAGAGTAACGAACTAGAAATTGTTGTCTTGACAGACTGAAGAATCAGTCCCTGGAGTTTTTCAAGACTCATCTAAACAAATATTTTGCTGACTTGATCTACCATTGGCAATAGGTCTCTTTGAACTAAAATTGGACCTCACCATGTTATTTACTATCTAACATTTTTGTGAATCTGAGAGCTGTTTCCTGAGCTTTTTGTTGGTAAGGATTTTCAACGTGTTGTCAGTACATTTCTGTCCTGACATATCTATATGGTCTATCTTGGGTAGCAATGGATGTGAATTTATTTGTGCTTGTTTTGTGCACAGGGTTTGACTTAAAACCACTTAGCGAAACATTGCTGCCAATGTGGACCCTAAATTAACTGTGAAAATAACATTCCTATTTCTGATGGTAACTTTAGCTTTCCACATAGCTGTGCAAGAAACTGCCGTATTTGTAAATTATAATAAATATTGTTGGACAAAACCAAACTGATTCTAAAGTCTACTTTACTCACCAAAACATTTTAAAGAACAACATTTTGCTCCCTCAGATTTATCCATTTCTACTATACCCATTAAAGGTAATATTCCCATTAACTTCAATTGTTTAGGATCACGTTCTTGTAGAGATTCATTATAAAGGAATAATAACTGACGAAGAATGGGTCAGCTTTGTAGGAAAAAATTTTGCCCTTTAAATTGCTTATCTTCCGTTTCTTTTTTAACAATAAATGGTATTGGATTTCCTAAACACAACATAACCCCAGATATCTGTTCTACTTCTACAAATCTGCATATTTTAAATCAGGCAGGAACATAAATGAAGTATATATGCTTTTCCTATTTGAAGTAGGCAAGAACTTGCATTGAGCTCTACAAAATCGATGGCAAGATAGTCTCACAGATCAGCAGCGAAGTCATAGGCTTAATTATAGATCGATGCATTTTCAGAAGTCAAAGTCTGGAGAAGGTTCTGTGCTGAGCTGCACACAGCTGAGTCATATGGAAGTTGCAAACATCTGTTTGTTCAAGAGCAAAAAAAAAAGCCTTGAGTTTGATAAAGAATATTTTCTGCAGTGAGTTTGCAGGTTTTTAATATAATTTGAAGTTACATGTCTGAGTGTCAGACTGCATAATGAAATGGTGGATTTAACAGATGATAAAAATGTAGCATATTCTATAGTCTTAAAATGATCTATAAATGTGGGGTAATTAATACTCAGAAAAATCTTGTAAGGTAATACAAAAATATGAATCTACTAAGGCAGAGACTCTAAGTGGCTTTCCAAAAGCTGTACAGAAAGTAATTTTAAAAGCCAAGATTAATTTTTTTTAAAAAAATTGGCTTTTGGCCCTGTACTCAGTTTACAGCCTGCATTAGATTTGAAATTCAACTGGTCCTTTACAAAAAGTACAATTTTCAAGGTTAACCATAGTAACTGTTTGAAATTACATTGATTTAAAATATAACAAAAAATATTTTAACCCCTATCACATATTTATTTTGAGAAAAGCTTTGGTAACTGTCGCAGATATTTTAGCATCTGAAGACTTTTTGTGTAGAAGATGGTAAAAAACTCCCATACAGAATATAGGCAAAATTTTAGACAATTTCTTTCCTTTTACTTGTCTCCTGCAAGCTCTAAAATGATTCCTTCCTTCTGAGGAACTTTTTATTTTGGGTTACACTGAGAGCCATCACAAATTAGAAAAATATGATCCTTATGTTCTTTATATTTATTAGACACGTTCTTTAACGTGCAAAAAGATGTTCTGTTTAGAAATTATTTGCATTAATATCTCTCTTCATGTTTGCTGTGGAAAAGATGTGGATGAGAAACTACACAAAACCACTTGCAGAGTAGAATCTGAGTAAGATTTGCACAGAATTGAGGCACGTAACTTTAAAATTATGATAAAAAATATACAAGTCCCTTATAATGAAATTGACTTTTGCATTCAGAAAACACATATATACTAGTAGAGGTTCAGTATCCTTTTGGAACTGGCTGCCTCACAGGCAACCTAAACAGTTTCTCCTTCTCAAAACCTGGCCATGGGATTCACACTGCCTGATGTTCTCTATAAGACAGTTTATCGAATATTCCAAGAAAACCTTACAAATCTCAGGCAAATGGTAATAGAGTGACTTTTGAAAATTATTTTATACAAATGATAGTGCATATTTTTGTTCCTATAGAAAAGCCTCATAACCAGTGGGCACTGACTTGGGGTTTGATAAAACATTGCATATTTCTGAGGCCAAAAGAGACATCTGAAGAAGTAAAAATCCATCAGTCCATGGAGGAGAAATTTTGTATTGTGGTTGGTGTTCTGGGAACAACTTATGATCAGCTTACATGCAACATCCATTGACAACATATATGCACAGTCCCATTGTAGTTCTGCTATTTTATGCACTATAGAAAGAAAGGCTGTCAGTTGTCCACTCATAATGTAGATCATATGAGGTCTGAGACTGCTCAAGCATTGTAAAATATAGGAGAATCGATACTTTAACCTGACCTAATTATAGTTTGCAACAATCTCAAAAGCTTCTGAGCTATGAAGTAGTGATCTGAGCATTTAGTTTACTCTGAAAGGATTCCCTGTGGAATCTCATTGTGATTTTAGTCCAAATTCTTACTGTCAAGGAAAAAAAGTCCGTACCACAGGAAAGAAATATCTGAGTTTTGTAGACTGAGGCAGAGTGAGTATGCACTCTACTGACTGCAGAATTAAGACTCACTTCATCTCTTCTTAATTGCGTTTCATGCAGAGTCTGAGATATGGGAAAAGGATGAGCAATGGGGATTGCCATCAGTTCATCACATGTTGTGTCTCCCTCTCCTTCCTCTTCACACTCTTTCCCTACTCCAGCACGAGGTCCCTTCCACAGGAAATGATCCTCCATGAACTTCATCTTGGGTACTTCCCAAGGGTTATGTGGTTCCTTTCTATGGGCTGGTCCCAAAACTTGTCTGCACACAGTGTGGGCCAAGCGAGTCTAGCTGACTCTACTTGAGTAGGGAACTTGGAAGAGATGACTTCCAGAGGTTCCTTTCAACGTCAATCACTCTGTGATTCTATATCAGAGCCATTTTTTTATTTAAATCTCTAATAACACCAAAATATCTTCAGCTTTTAGGAAGGGGTTAGAGCTGGGATTTTTTTTGGAGAGTGATCTCTGATAATTCAGAGAGAAACATTACCATCTGCATTTTAAGACAGATTGTAATGTGATGCTGAAGAGAAAGAGAATTTTGTTTCCAAAAATGTATTATTTTATAATAATTATATTATTTTATGAATAAAGGAAATTACAATTTGGGTTTATTTATTTTTTTTCCAAGTGAAGTACATCATTTATATATGTGTAATAGGATGAGGGCTTCTATGGAAAACGGCAAGTGATGAACCTCACAGACAGAGAACATAAGAATTATTCCATTCTGGAATGAGTAATGCAGGCATCACAGATTTCCGTGAAAGAAGGCAGTCACTGATTTTGCTCTCTGAATGCCCTAATATCCTGGGAGAAGGGGGTATGAAACCAAAATCAATACGTCATTTGGTAGAAAATTCCGGTTAAAAAGAGTGATATCAGAAAATAACATTCATCTTTTCTAAGAAACATATAGTAGTAGATTTTCCTCGCCATAGAACTGAAATTTACTGCAATCATAAAAACTGTTATTCAGGTTTTCAAAATTCACATTTTCGAAGTGTGTTGGTAAATCTGACATTTATATTTAGAAGTTTTACCTTTCTTTGTGGCTTTCATTATTGGTCAACTGATGTAATTTGAAAGAAACAAGCATCATTTTTTCACCTATGGTAACAGGTTAAAAATTTATGTTCTGAGATTTGAAATTATAATCATTCTTTTTGAGCAAATTGTCACTGTGGAAGTCCCATTATTTATTAGGTTATATTGCCTTCTTCATGGATTTTATATAAACAAAACATTTGTCTATCAGGCACTTTTCTTTTTCTTTCATTATATTGACCTCAATGTGAAATCAATGACAGTTCTTAAACCCCCAGTTAGCACTTCTAATTATCTTGGGTTTTGTCAGATCACTTTCCATTTTTTTTCAGACCAATTTATTTCTATATACCTATTTACAAAGCTATCTGTTCCAAAAGTCTGCAAACTCTTCAAATTGTAAATTTTCCCATCTATTTTACGCTCATTTTTCTTCTTATTTTTATGATCTTTTGAGACTCTACTCCCAGCAAAAGTTACATGTTGCCTATATGCCATCTGCAGTTCAGATTCTCAATGTGAAAAGTGCCTTCCTCTAGCTTTTAAATCAAAATTACCAGCAATGTCAAATTCCTGGCAATCACAGCAATTCAATTATTTCCTGATAGCAGAAAGACATATTCTTCTGACTATGTTTTTATTAAATACCTAAAAGCTGTAAATCCCAGCAATTTGTCATTCTTCTGGGTAATAATATATAGTGTGTCAGAAAGCTTTTAGTCTTTTGTTATAGTAATAACAACTATATTTATTGTTCAGTACTTCATAGTTAATGATGTATATATAATGCCCTCCAACACAGATTGAAGCTTTGTACAGTGTAATTGTATCTGCATTGCATTATTTAGGCACTTTCATAATTTCTTATAAATTTCTATTCTAAATATCTATGTGTAATAATGTGTCTCAAAGACTGCTTTGGTGAATTTTCCAGGCTGATGAGATCAACAGCAAATACTGGTTTCACAGCTAAAGGCTAAGAATTCTGCTTTCATGCATGGTCCGTTTTCTTGCTAGGACTGAACCCAAAAGACAAACCATTGCCACTTACCTGTTTGATCCTTTCACATATGTGCTTTGTAGATGTGTCCTCTCTGCCATCTGCTTTTCTACTATGCAAGATGAAATATACTGATAAAATCCTGATTGTAGTCCATAAAAATACTTGCAAAAATATTAAAAATATATTTTATTTTAGTTTTTTGGTTGATTGATTGGTTGGGGTTTTTTGTGTTTTGGTGTGGGGGATTTTGTTTGGTGTTTTGTTTTGTTTGGGTTTTTTGTTGTTTGTTTGTATTTTGGGTTTTTTTGGTTTTTTTTTTCTCCCAGTGTTTTGGGAGGCTCACAGCATATGCTTCTAAAAGCAAATCTAAAAGCAAATAATACTGTGATCCAATAGGCAATTCCTTCTCCAGAAGGTTCTCTCATTATGTGTCTTATTGTATTTATATGTGTGTATTTTATTTAGCAGTGAGTTGTTCTCTATATTTACTCCAGAGATTTGATCTCGGTAACTATGCAGGGAAATGTTGCTTCTTAAATTTCATAGATTAATATTCAATAACAACCTACTCCTTTTTTATTATTTATTTCTAAAACATTCACAACGTGCACTTGGTAGTGTAGTCTTAATTTGTTTGTTTGTTCTACTCCTCCCACATTATTGTAGTTCAGCTCCCATGGATTGTCAGCAGAAACCTATTTATCAGCTACATCTTGTTCAACATACTGTCACAGGGTTCCTAAACAACAACAAAAAATCCCATTACGTTCCATTCTATCAGACATTCATTGGCTCCCAGATTGCAACAAAATTGGTTTTATGGGGCTCTATATGACTTTCTCTTCTCTCACTTTTACTACCATATGTTTTTTCTTGTTCACTTTTAATCAATCTCACAGAACATTCTGAACAAGCAAGATCCAAATTTTTATTCATCCCCTACAGGCTATTAACTAAGGCCTCCCTTCTACATAGTTTTTTTTTTCCTGTAGCTTGGCAGTATATATATATAGAAATGTATTTTGCTATTCACTTATGTAGTTAGATGATGCAGGAATGGAGATATGAAGCGAAAGAAAAGCTTCAAATGGAGAGGAAAACCTTAAGGAGAAAGCTGAAATATAACAGGGAAGATAATCTATATAAGACATGGCATATGAGTTCTAAACACATTGATATGATCTGTGCTATCATTATCTCTATCCCCAAAAAATCTTCAGTAAGCAAAGTTTCAAGCAACATGGAACAGAAAGATGATGTCAAGAAAACCAAAAAGTTATAATCAGCATATTTAGTCAATGCTTCTAAGTATATTTACAAGAGAGGACACTAACTGCTCACTCTTTGGCACTAACAGGAAGAATACTTTGTCCTGGATGACTGCAGAGTCTGTGTGGCAAAAGGATTAAACGATTGGCGAGATTCAAAAGTAGAAAATCTCTAGGATCAGGAAGAATTCAAGCCAAGTTATTTACAGGACAACAGAACTAATGTCATTCACAATGGAAAGAAATCAAAAATGAAGGTCTCTAAAGGCTGAGAATAAGGGAGAAAAAGCAATATTCTCCCAGTCACTGAAGTGCAAGTCTGACATGCAGAAGCTAGGACTGCATCTGTGTGCAATGCCTGAAAGAAAATTTTGAAGTGAAAACAAATAGTCATTCAGAGTGGAACTCTGTTAATTTCCAGGTAATGCATTTACAAAAAACCCCACAAACAAACAAACAAACAAACAAACCAAAACAAAAGTCACTTATTGTATTCTAACTGCTTATAAGTCAGATGACATATCTTCTGGTGGACACAATATTAGCGTGTACATAGTGACATTAAAATTCTCTGCATGAGATCTTCCATTCACAAAACCCAGGAATTACCTGAAGCCTAGCCCTTAACACCTCTTTGTTGTGATGGATATCTCAAACATTTCATTATGCAGGATCTAGAGCTACTGGTTTTAGGTTTTCAATAGCATTTCACAATAAGCAATATATACTGTATTATTTTTAAATTTCAAACCATTTGATGGAATTTTTCCTCAAGGAAATCAGCTGATGTTACTATACATCACCATTTTATTTCAAAATCATAAGTCTGTATTGATTTTCTGTGACATATGATATTTGGGTAATAGCTCAAATAAAACCCATCTGGCAAAATCAGCTGGGGATGCTGAATTCAGTGAATCAGACTGAAAAGTTGCAATATGCTGTGTCAGTAAAAACATATCAGCTGTTCAAGAGGTAATAATTAAAGCCACAAAAAGAAAGATGAATAAAATAATAATTTAAATAGAAAAAGATGAAGCAACAAAACACAGTAGTCTAAGAGTTCATCTCACAAACAAATACACACAATAAAGGTCTAGATTTGATGAAGAAGAGCATTTAAAAATTAATAAACATATAGTCTGGCTCTTGATTTACTACAGCCAAAGAAAGGATTTATTACATTATATAGTAGGGAGATACTGCTTGGATTTTCCAACCTGTATTCTAAGTAGCAAAGTAAATACAGCAGATATACTCATGAAGTTCCTGCACTGGGAGGAATATCACTACACTTGCTTATAATTTAATGTTTTATTCAATACTAAAGGCAGGAAAAGAAAAAAAAAAAACAAAACAAAAAAAAAAAAAAACCCAAACATTTAGGGCAGTTACAGAACTACCTATTGGAACTCAGAAAAATACATTTGGAAAGTATCACTCAGTATGAGCCTCTCTGGCTTCATTTTGGGCATTAGTGAACATATAATCTTTAATGCCTAGGTAATCATTGGTAAAATGGAGTTCAGCAAAATTCATCTGTTTGTAAGTAATGACTAAGGAAAACTAAAGTGCTTTCATTTTTTTCCTCTTTCAAAACAAGTGGCACACACACAGTTAATCATAAAGTAAGGCTACTATTCCAAGGTGAGTTGGTACATTATTTTTTTTGGAAAGGTGTAGTTAGAAGTATGAAATAACTGGAAACATTTGGTCAGTCTTGAGGTAGACCAGAACACGTATGCAACGACTGTTGTCTTTGTAATGTGGAGTGCAGCTTCAGATATTTTATGAGACTACAGAGAGAAAAAGAGTACTATATGTGAAATAACTTATAGTTTCCTTTTGCCTCAGACCTACTGTGTCAGAAACGTGTGTGTAATACATTCATACATAACAGGTTTTGGTTGCTTTTGTTGTTTTTTTTTTGTTTGTTTGTTTTTGTTGTTGTTGGTTTGGTTTGCTTTTTTTCCCTAAACAGATGACGATATTTAACAGTGAGTTTGCAATGGATAGGACTCTTTCAAGAGTAATCATTTGAGCTGTCTTAAATGCTGCACTAGCAGATAGGCTATTTGTATGGGTATATGACAGTTGATTACAATGGGAATTTATATTTATTGATTTAAGATAAAGAGATTTAAATTTGGGGAAAATCATTCATACTTCTGCAATCTACATCAGTACTTATCTTACCACACCTTCACTGAAGTTAGTAATTCCAAGGTTAAACTAAGAAAAGAATACAAGTACCTTAAAACCGCAACTTCTGGTCTTAATACTATAAGAGTTTGAGGTATTAGTAATTTAAGATCTCTCCTGGCACAGTACCCTGTGCTTTCATCCTATCCCTCACTTGCTATTAATCCTTTAGATTACCCACAGGCTAAAAGATAATTTTTCAAGTTGGTAGCACAGTTGAATTTCTTTCTCTTCTTTTTAACAGACATCCTAAAATTTGCATTTAAAAAAAAAAATCTTCTGTATGAAAAATAAAAAAGGAAAAATAATTCTACTGAATTGCAAGATCTAAATCAGAAAATCATATTTAATAGTATTGATTTCAGCATCATGGTTGGAGACTGTGACATCTGTCCTCTGTTCCATGAGGGTATCAAGAGCTTTTGAGAAACTCTGAAAACAGAATGGAAATATTAAAGCAGTTTCATTCTGAATAAATTTTGCAGCTACAGAGCTATACTGTTTACAATGTCTAAAAAGTCAGTTGGGTTCATTATAAGTGAATAACAAATAACTGAACAACAAGGCAACAGTGAATAAAACTTCTATTAAAGTCAAGAGAGAGCTTTACTACTGACTGTAACAGACCTAAGATCTAATTCAGTTGAAAGATGTGACTTTTCTCTCACTGAAAGTTAGTGTGAGATCTTTTGATGTCCTGATTTTTTATTATAAAGTAGCTATACAGAATTCACTCCAGAGCCTCAACCCTAAAGGATGCATACGTAGAAATAAAATTTTGTCAATTCAAAGATCTACTTATTTTCTTTGCTGGAATGTTTCAATTGAAGCCAAAGTTATATGGAAAAGTACAGAAAATATTTTATTTGATTTAAATTTAGAGCTGCAATCCTGAGTACACACACAGAAAAATACAAATAACTTATTAAAATCAATCTGCTAGTTCTCAGTTATTGCATTTTAAATATATATGCTTGCTTCAGAACATCACTTCAGAAGTGAATGTAGACTCAAGGGCTTGTTTCCTCCACATAACTTAGTAGTATGTTTGAACTGCATAAAGCATTTCTGAAGAAGCTGGTATATCCACATTAAGTAGCAGTGAAATGGCATTCAGGGGCAAAGATAATTAGCAATTCTACAGCACTGCTGCAGTAGCTACTTCCATTCCTTGCTCTTGACACCAAATAAACCCTAAAAAGTTAGAATTTGGTGGGTAGGATGTATCTAACCTTTGTAATATTTAATACTCTAAAGCTAGAGCTAACTCCATTGTTTGAACACAGAATTAATTTACTTACAAATTTTAGCTTTTATACCTCTGCAGTTTGCATTTCCTTCATTTTAGAACACATCTTCATGTATAGAATTGGCATCAGAGTTATAGTGTTAAAAATAAAAAGTCAAAAGCTTTGCCTAATGTGGTTGCACATCAGGTTTCCCTCTGTCGGAGCCCAGACACATACAGGTGATGGCATGTGTTTAGTATACCCTCATGGTTTGCTCAGGATTTAACCTAGATATGGACCCAACTATGGGGGCTGAGAGGACTTGGTTTGTCAGAGAGCTGCTGAACCAAGAGAGCACTGAAATCTCTGTAGTCTGACCTTCAGAGTGATCAGCTGGGAAAGGAAACCCTATTGGTTCACGTCTCCTGTTTAGCCACAGCTCTGGCTTAGGTACCTGAGTGTGTAGGGGAAAAGTTGTGACTTTGGCATTTGTTGTATTAATTTTAGTATTATTTGCTGTATTATCTATCTATCTATCTATCTATCTATCTATCTATCTATCTATCTATCTATCTATCTATCTATCTATCTATCT
>JAWWMP010000001.1:61909339-61925668 GCA_035047865.1 Dendrocincla tyrannina
TATCTATCTATCTATCTATCTATCTATCTATCTATCTATCTATCTATCTATCTATCTATCTATCTACCTATCTATCTGCTTAGTAGTAGTAGTACTGTATTATTTCCTCTTGTTTTTATGTTGGAGATTAAGTCAAAAGTGCCTATTCTCCTGGTTTTCTGACTTTCTTTTTCTGGACTGCATGTAAAATTGCCTCGATATATTATAGCCATTGAAATCTGAGGCTGAAACAGGGGATTCATAACATTAGCAAAGGGAAATAGTTATGTGAAGTAAGAATAAAAACACCATGTACTAAGCATAATATTAGAATATTTACATAAAGAATTTGAAGCTGGGCTATTGTATTTTGGTACTTTTCCAAGAATACATACAAGGATTTTTTAACTTTTTTTAAAAATTTCTCCTGTTAGCTCACTTAAAATTCCCTTCAAGTGATGGACAATGGAAAACTACCAAACTGAGCTATTAAAACTGTTTGAAAATATATTTTTGTATCAGATATATATTATCTCATTCCACTTTTATTGAAGTCAGTGAGTTATGGGACATGACAATAGGATAAGATCAAAAATTCTACAGCTCCATATAGCTATTTTAGGTTTGAATCTAACTCAGATTTTTGTAGGGAATTAATTTTTTATTAATTTTCTTACTTCCTGTTTATCTCACCCTTATAGAATTTACAATATAGAAAGATACTTCTCTGACACCAACATCTCTTTGCGGACTAAGCTAATTAAATAAGTAGAATACCAATTTCAACTCCAATAAATTTGACTGTATGAAGACTGTGTCACTTCTGTCAGTCTTTCAATAAAGCCAGGAGGGATTGATCCTAAAGACTTTTTAATCACTATGCATGACATTAGAAACATTTTTTCAATCCTATCCCATCGAACTGATTGCTTAAACACAAAAATCTATATACCCTGTATTAACCAGTATGAGTTTGTTTGTTAGTGCAAAAGACAACTGACAGACTACCACATAAAATTCATATTACTTTTTTCTTTGAAGTAGTATCACTAGAGAGACTGATTTCCACTGCTGCCATATTCAATAGATTATGAAATCTAATTACAGTATGCAAGAAAGAAAATGGTACATCTAAATAGCCTAAGGATTTTTATGATATAACCATGTTACATGTATTCATGAATCAGTATTCTCATCACTAAGGACTGTTTATATACATTCTTCTTATGGTATTTGTTACAAGCTTAATGATGTCAGAATTATATCTGGAACAAAGCAATGAATACAATTCCATGTTCATTTTGTTTCTTATGAACATGGCCCATCTGAGCATGGTAGGTGCTCCTTGATACAGGTTTTCTAAAGGTTTTAGTCCTTTAAAATCTAGATCTCCTACATTTGCAGAACTGAAGTCAGGGTTGTAGTTCTACATCAAGTAAAGTTATCTTTCAAGTCTGTGAACTTGAAAGTACTTGAAAGTACTGAGGATTTTTTTTTTTTTTTTTAATTTTGTCAAGTGTTGCTACATGTGCTTGGAAGCTATAATGGCAAGAAAGTTGGAAGTATATTTCCACTGCTGTATTGATACTATTAAGAGTTCTTACATTATCTTGCAGGTCACTTGCTATAGAAGACAAAGTTGTAAATCGAGTGAGGATCCTTTGAACACTAAGTCAAAGGTTAAAACAGGCTACAGAGAACAAACAATTAAGCTGTTCCTCTGGGAGCTTTCTATGCACAGTATGTTGTGGGACGCAAGTTTCCGCAGCAACTACAGATTCATTATCAGAGTATAACCCTCCTACATTATTAAATATTACTTTTGATTTTGTAAGCCTAGCTAGTGTATATGGCCTTCTCACCTATTGTGTACTGAATATATTTTTCACCTCTCCTTGCTTTGCTTCAAAACCAGATTCCTAAGGAATCTCATAAACCATAAGAGCTGTTGAAATTATGTAAGTGCCTGGCATGTATACATCACATAAACCAACAAGTTAATGATTTTGGCAATTTAAGGAAGTCATCTTTACATAAGAATGAACTGATTACGAGTAATTTCTACAAGGTGTTGTTTTATAAATAATGCTGAGAGGAGCTGGAAAAGATTTCATTTTCTTTCCTCTATTCTTATTTATTTTTACAGGCATAAGAAATTTTATCTGTGGTACTATGAAAATGGTTTATTCTGCTAATATATTCTACTTCTCCATCAGCATATAGGAGGGTAGCCACATATAAGCAACTTTAAAAGAGTGATTTCTGGAAATGCCATTATTTGTATAATTAAAAATTTCAAGAATTCATTATTCAAGCAGATATAGTCCCAGAGCCTGTATATTTGTATAATATGTCAATTTAAGACAAACAATTTACTATTGTGCTACACTATCACCTAAAGTCCTATCACGAAACCTGCTTTGACAAAGCTGAGGAGTTGAACTTTTAATCAGAGAGTTTTTATTTTAAATAAATAAACCCCAGGGGAATAAATAGGTGTGATTATTCCTGGAGCACAGTGAAGTGAAGGAAATGAAAATAATATGCTTATGATCTGTCTTGCTCCAGTTAACAAAACAATTAAGCATATTATGAACTTAAGCAAAATTGATTTCTTATTAAAATGCACTTCTTAAGGTACGACCTCGAGTGTGAAGGTTATGTCATTTTTGCACCACAGCCTGATGCTCCTTGCATAACGTAAGTTCTTGTGTCAGTTCTTGTGCATACATTACATGGTTTGACTTTTGAACAAATCCTAATAGTCTCTTAGAGATTGGCATTGAAAGTCTCACTGGCATCTGTGGCTCCTGTACCAGAGCTTTCCTTCCCAGCTTCATTTGTGGGGGACTAACAGAAATAAGCCACATTTAGCTGAAAAGATGAAAGGATGACTAGCAAAAAAATAATTAAACCTATAAGCTAAATAGAAACAAGGATTCATACCTCACAATCTTTCTCTCAAGCACATTTGCTTAGATATCTAACTAGTAGGCAATGGGGTGATGTCTTTGTAACATTACCACAGAACCAGAGAATAGGCTGAATTGGAAGGGACCCACAAGGATCATGGAATCCAATTCTTAGCCCTTCACAGCACCATTGCCAAGAGTCACACCATGTGCCTGATAGTATTGTCCAAATGCTTCTTGAATTTGTCAGGCTTGGTGCTGTGACCACTTTCCTGGGAAGCTGGCAAGTTAAATGAATATACATATTACACAAACCAGATCCTTTATTTTAATATGTTTCTTTTCTTCCTGAAAATACCTTGTGTTCTACTTGTGTTTCATCACATGATTTTCCTCCAAATCCTAAATGTTGATTAGACATGGTTGAGTACTAGAGGCACTATTTATTGTTAAATCCTGTACAAGAACTACATAAAGTCTCATTTGTAGGTGAGGCTGAGTGGAGTCCCTCGTTAATTGACTCCATCACTTTATTGTAATATAAATTTTATGCTTTAAAGACATTTCTTAAAACATATTCAGGCTTGCAAGCACATTTGTGCAAGTCTATAAATTCACAGAAGTGCTTCTCATTTTCAAAAATGTTAAAGTATCCTTTGTTTATTTTGAGTTTGTGGGGGTTTTGTTTCAGTTTTGGTTTTGTGGGGGGTTTTTTGTTGTTTTTTGTTTGTTGGGTTTTGGGGTTTTTTTGAGGGAAGGAAGGGAGGAAGAGAGGGAAGGGAGGAAGGAAGGAAGCAAGCAAGCAAGCAACCTATCTTGTTTCCTCTGTACAAATCTTAAAATAGATGATAGGAATATATTTATTCTTCATTGTAATAATTTATGACTTGCTAAGGCTTCTAATCTTCCAAGCAATGTGATAAAAATTTACAATTGAAACTCAAGTAAGGTTTGCTTTTTTTTGTGAAAATTGCTGCCCATTTTATTGAACATATTATAGAAATGAGAGTTTCAGGAGTTAAAAGATGAAAATAGATCTTAATCAGGAGTTAAAAGATGAAAATAGATCTTAATATATCTAAATAAAACTGCTCTTACAGACTTCCTTTAAGACTTGCAGCAAGGCCTCTACTGCCCTTGTTCCATGCTTTTTGGTTCTGTGCTGTCTGACTTCTCTCTCATTCTGTCTTCCTTTTTTTCCAATAAAAAGTGTAATTTCTTTGGGGCAAAGGTTAGTTTTTCCTGCTTTATTCATGTTCAGTTAATTTGACTTATGTGAGTTGACATAATAAGTTCTCCCTGTTACAAAACTGCTAGAGCAAAAAGCAAAGAAAAATATTTTTAAAAAATTAATAATTGATTTTAAAAAATTAAAAAAAAAATAAAAGGAAAAGGAATAAAGTTGGGAAAGGATGAGAAAATCTGTAAGAGGTCACAGTCTTGAAATGACCATGAAGACACAAATTATAGAGACACTATTTCAAAGAAATGTAAAAAGAGACAAAACAAACATCAAATATTACTGTAAAGCAACAGAAGAGTTTGGCAATTGGTAAAACAAAAGCTCACTTCAAAAGACTTAGAACACGTTTAGAAAAAAAATGAGCTTTTATAAAAACCCTTTTAGAAAAGCACAATTGATCAGAAGAAGAAATATTTGTGTAATTCATGTATGAATACTTTGTGATTTTGTCCTCCATACTACAGAGGAAAATAGTCTAGTTTGTGAAAATCAATCAAAGATGGAATAAAGATTTTTTTAGAAAGAACTATACAGATATGTTTAAGACTAAGTGTTTAGATGTGTCAAATTAAATTGAGAAATTAAATGGAAAAAAAAAACAAGAAAAAAGATCTCTCAAACTTCATGCACATAATTGAAATACTAAACTTACTTGTCTCTTGCCTTAGGAAAAAATATAAAGTAATTTTTTGCAAATAATCCAGTTAGTTCAGATATAGACTTGTTGAATTTTTACAACTGCTGCAGTTGTGCTGCAGAATTCATCTCATATATTTTAACAGAATATTTAACTTTGGAGGTCAATTTTATTAAATTTGGGAGTTTCTGATGGGACTAAAATATAAACAAACATGTAACTCATACACAAGCTTGGTACTCTTTCAAGACAGAAATATTTTTATTAGGTTATCTTTGTGGGGGTTTTGTACGCAGCATCTATAATGTATGCACATATGTATTATTGTCTTCTCTCTATATTTTTTTCCATTGAGTAATAATGAAAATAAAATTAAGTTTTCCTATTAACAGGCCTCTGAACCCTCTGTCCTTGAGAAGTCGTATTTACAAAACTGACTTGTGGACCTTTCCAGGAAAATTGTGGCTAATGATAAAATTTTTCTATGATTAGTCACATTTTTAGTTCTTATTTGCAGATGAAGTGTTTTTTCATCCATTTCTATTAAATTGTTTTCTTTTTAGAACCTGTTCAAAACAGTGCTGTAAATATTCAAGTAAAAAAGTGGTTGTTTTTTTCTACTTTGTCAAGCTTCAAAGCTGATGCCTTATTTCTAAAGGCACAAAGAACTACAGATTACCAGAAATGCATAGGGAAGGTCTAAAAAAAAAAAAAATCTAAGCAATATGCTTGCCTAATGCTCATTGCTTGATACAGCATTTAAACAAAATTTTCTTTTGTGATCAAATTTGAGTATCAGATATGTTTTGTGTTTATATCAAGGGTATGATCAGATGGGGATGCACACCTGCTTTTATACAGTTCTGTAAGCACTAGAAACTGTGAGCCAAACAGGGTGCAGTGCGTATATTCTGACTCAGATAAGTCAAGTGAAACAAAACTTGTATTTTCCAAAGTCTTTTAGAACACGTAAAGATTTAATCAGCTCATATTGATTATATGGCACTGTGTCCTGTTTCTTAAGGACTAAGTCTGCTAGATTTTCACTTTATTAGTCAAGACAAAGAAAGGTAACAACAAAAAATAGACAACTTTATTTTTTTTTAACATGGATTTTGAAAATACTGTAAAAAATATTACTTTGAAGTTAGAAGAGCAGAAAAATCAGTTAAATTTATCATTAACAATCAAATTAAAATTACTATCACTATAAATCAACATATAGAATCCCAAATGCAATAAAAAATTCCAACATTTACTGAAAATTTAGCTTCTGCTTACAGTTTCATTTATTTCACTGGGAACACAGTCATTGAACAGGCAACTAAAACTTACTGGGATTTATCTCATAAAATACATTTATTCACTTTTAACAAATTAACAGGAATATAGGCACTGTTATTGCTGAAAGGATTTTAGACAACAGTCTCCTGTGACAGAATTGGATTTCAAACTTTAATTATCTGTTCTGAAATGCTATACCATCAACAAATATAATAACTGTGGAGAGTAAATCAGTAAGTTTTCTTAGTCAGAATTACTTTTCCCCTGCTTCTGGGACTAACAGCATATTGTTCCATGTCCAGACAAAATTGAAATTCAGTCAGTGATGAATAACTATTTTCATATTTGTCTTCTAGGTGTCCCAAATTATTTAGCTACAGATAGTAGCTGCTGTCTCAGATGGACTTGGAATCTCAGATGAAAACAATGCTGCTGATGTCCAGGAGAATTGTTGCTTACATTTTAGATTTACATTTTCCTCTGAAAAATTGTATTTTGCCCCTTGATTTCCTCACCCAGTTCCCTCCACATTAATTAATTTTGAAGGTCAGCCTTGAAATAGGAATTTCAAACTCTTCAGATGAGACAGAAAAATTGAGAGGGCTTCTTTACACATTTCAGAATAATTTACACTGTTCAGAGTGCAGGATGTGCAAAGGTCTTTTCTGCAGAAGAACTCTAATCTGGGAAAATCTTGAGGAATGATGAAGACAACTGAACTTAAATGTTTCCCGTGTTTTCATATTATCTAATGGAGTGGAAATGCAGTTTTCCGGAAATCTCCAACTTGCTGGTGGTGTGCAGTGTTCCATAAACCACTGACACAGATAGCTTTCAAAGATCAGTAAAGAACTGTCTCTTTCCCTGTTCAGTCTATTCTCTATATTTCAATGATCTTCCTACCTGCTCCTCTTTCTGCAGAAATATCTTTAACAGAATAAAATACACTCTACAGGTAATGTTTTTTTCATATTCCCATTGATCATTGTTTTTCCAAGTATACTTAATATACTAATCAAATGGATGTCTAGCAACACTTGTGCCTCACATCTAAGTTGTATAGTGAATATCCTTTCATTCAGTTTTTTGTGCCAATAAGATACATGCATGTTCCTTGTCCTTATTTAACATTATTTCTCAAAAAAAAAGAGGCAAAGTTTCTGGCTGCTTTCAAAAAAACCCAAACAAAACAAAACAACAAAAAAACCCTACAAACAAAAAAAAAACAAACAAACAAACAAAAAAAAAACAAAAAAAAAACAAAAAAAAAAAACAAACAACCAAACCACCAAGGGAGATATCTAAGGTTTATCATGGCATTTCAGCCCTATAAAAAGCAGCGGAGTATACTTAGGCAGTTCCAGTGAGAGCATATTTAGTGGAGAGTTTGCAAGATTATAGAAGACAGAGTAGACAGGACGGGGCACTTCTGTATAGCACTGAATGAAACCAAATAATGGTGAAGGTTGAAATATGCATATGCATGAACATGCAGATGACATGTAGTGAATTCTTTAAACAAATTCAGACAAATGAAAGGAAACCAGCAGCTGCTACATCATCCCTGAAGTATTTCTTTGGAAAGCAGCCTCCTTCTATCCATGTACTAAATTTTGAGTGCTTCCCAGTGGTCTTTATATTTCTGGCCTTTTAATGAATTTTATAGTAGAAACCTGCTCAATAGTTTGTAATTACTTGTTGCTTGAAACATGTATTCTGTTTCATTTGTTCGTGTCATATTTGTTTAATGGGATTTATTTTTTATTAAGATATTTTTTTGGTGGATTATGCACTGCAAAACTATCTATGTAGCAGCAGCTGTTCTAATCAAGGACCAAACACATTTTAATACAACTCCACTGAAGACGAAAAATTCAAGAGTGATATACTGAGCACTTCACATGAAGTGGGTAAAGGACTCATGAATGAAATTTTTTTTTAAAGGTTTTTTTTGCGTTTTTTTTTGTTTTTTTTTGTTTTTTGTTTTTTTGGGAAATGAGCTTTGCATGTGACTACATTAATTTAATCATTATTTTTAACTTTGCAATAATAAGGACTGAGACCCCCACCTTTTTTAATTCTGTACTGATATATAAGTTCTCATCCCTAGAGATTTATTTTTTTTAACGGTGAACATATTAAAAAAAATTAAAAAAAATAATTAGATTGAAAAGCGGTTGGTGTCTATATACGGCTGTAATAAAAATGGAGGAGTTCTGTCCTCTCAAACCCTAAGGGGGTAAATTTTGACACTAGCAAGCAGCTCAGTGCCTATGTTGATGAGCATCCTTTTCTTGATGTGTAGAGACTTTGTGGTCTCTGTATCTGATGCTCTCTGTAGAACAGTGAAACCTTGAATTCAACAAATGAAACATTCAGTCTGAAACTGAGAAGAGCCCTCTGAATCAAAGGAAAAATGAATCTGCATCCTCAAGGTGAAAGATCTAGCCAGCACTGGAAACAATAAAATTCTCTCAATCTATTGTACCAGAGTGGTAATTAAGTAGTCTCTGGACCTGAGAATGAGACTATATAGAAATTGTCACATATACTTTAGATGGAAACATTTCCATTTCATGTTTAACCAATGTCTAAATATCTTTTACTAGGAAACCACCGTCAGAAAAGCAATTTAACCACCATACTTCAGAACGTCTCTACTACAAATCAAGGATAAATAATTGTTCTATGCAAATTAGTAAAACTGTAATTATTGTAGTTCTGTCTCACACAGTTGGCATTAATTATTGATAGAAGCTCTCTGCAAGCTTTCCAGCTGCAACTATTGTGTGTACTGAATGATAGAGGATCCCACTGATCAGCAGAACCACGTGTTAATTGTGTGACCAAAACAAGAAAGACGTGTCCTGAGGGACCCAAGTTAAATCTTTTCAGTAGCATTACACCAGCAGAGAAATTACAGAAATCCAAACAAATTGCTAAAGGTTAATGGAAAAGAATTTTTATTTTTTTTTTTTATGTTTAATGAGGTGTTAGTGAGGAGACTGTAAAATATTCTGAAGATATTAAAAAAAAAAAAAAAAACAAAACCACATGTAACTTGTTATTTCTGAGGCCTAGTCATGTGGGGTAGATCATAGAACAAGGTTGCGGTGAAAGAAACCATCAAGAAAGACAGCCCTGTAAGAGGGAATATGTTACTGGACCTGTTGGTCACCTTTGCAAGCAAGCTAATCAGTGACACCAAGATTGGAGTCAGGTTGGGCTGCAGTGATCATGCACTGGTGGAGTTCATGTCCTGAAAATACAGGTCAAGTGAAGAGTAATTCAGAACCCTGAACTTTAATAAAGCAAAATTCCAGCTCCTCAAGGAGCTAATGAATATGAACCTCTGGGAAAATGCCCTCAGGGTCAAAGGAGCAGAACAGAACTGTCAGACCTTTAAGTATGATTCCCATAAAGCCGAAGAGTGCTCCATCCCCATGTGTAAGAAATCAGGAATGGAAGGAAAGATACTGACACAGATGAATCGAGATCTGTTTATCAAATTAAAGGTCAATTCTCAGGCAGCGGAGGCAGGGACAGGTGTCCTTGGCTGGTATAGAGATGCTGCCCAGTTGTACAGGGATGGAGTGAAGAAGGCCAAGGCACAGCTGGAGCTGAACTCGGCAAGACACAGAAGAATAATGAGAAAAGTTTCTATGGGTATGTTAGTCTGAAAAGGAAGGTCAAATGAAGCATTTACCCCCACAATGAACACAATTAACAAACTGGTAACAATGAATGAGGAAAAAAACTGACATACTCAACAACTGTTTTGCCAGAGTTTCCAATGTCAATCTCTCTTTACACACCTCTCCAGAGAATGAACCTCAAGGAAGGGACTGGGGGAACAAAGTCACTCCCACATTAAGAGAATATAGTCTTAATGACCCTGAATGTTAAAAATCTGTGGGACCTGATGATTCATCCCAGATTCCTATGAGATTTGACTTATGTAGTTGCCAAGACACAGTTCATGATATTTGAAAAGTGATGGCAGTTGGATGAAATCTCAGGTGATTGGAAAAAAGGAAACATTAGAAAAGATTAGAAAACCAGCATGGCTTCACCAAAAGCAAGTCCTACTTGACCAATCCAATGGCCTTCTATGATGCAGTGACTACATCAGTGGACAAAGGGAAGGCTATCAGTGGCAGCTATCTGGACTTCCATAAAGTTCTCCACAGCATTCTTTTCTTGGGAAGACACAGATTTGATGGGTAGACTATTCAATGAATAAGGAATTGGCTGGATAGTCACATCCAGACAGTAGTGGTCAAGGGCTCAATGTAGGTTTTGTTATTTGTGGTGTGTTTGGGCTTTTTAACCCCAGCCTGGCACACTGAGAGCTCGCAGTTATCCCAAAATTTTTCTGCCAATACTGTTATTTCCCTCAATTGAAAAAAAACCAACCAAAAAACAAACAACCCCCACCCAAAAAAACCCCAAACAAACAAACAAAAAAAACAATTACTTCTTTACACTGTGCAATTTCCTTTAGCTGTGAGATTAAAATGTAAATCTTCAGGCTCTGGCTTTTAGACAAATCAAAACTAAAGGATTTATTCTAAACACCATAATTACAGCATGTTAAAAAATAAATTTAAAAAATTGCTAGAAGTAATTAGTCTCTGCCAGCTTGGCCTCAATTGCTTCTAAAAACAGTGAAGTGTAGAGATAAATAGAGATTTTTCTAAATAGTCCAAGTTGGTATGACTATTCAGAGAAGTTCACCAAAGTTTTCCTTGATGAAGTGTCAGTAGCTGTGGGAGAATGTTGGGGTTTTTTGTGTGCTGGTAATGAAAAAGTAAACTGTAACAAGCTGTATCAAAAAACCTCACAAAACTTAATGAAATAAGGAATTCAAGAATCTGCTGTTTATTATCCTCCTTATCTGCCAAAATGTAAGTTAGATTGTATCATAAGCAGAATAAAATAATGGCCAGAAAATGCTGGATTTTTGTGGCCAGTTTTAGGATCAAATCCTCAAATTCAGGCCTTGCTTAGTTCTGATTGAATTGAAAGAACACCTTTCCACTGATCCTAATGCATGTTGCCTCAAGAAATTAAGCATCATCTAAAGAGTCTGATCAAGGAATCAATAGGGATGACAGTAACTTGAACAGGATGCTGATGATTCTGTCATCTTACGTTAAAGAAATTGAATGCAAATCAGTTATGGTATTAAACTGTTAAATTCTGTGTAGCATATTGGTTTCCTGTGAAGTGATTAATGACTTAGAATCTGAAGCAATCTGTTAAACATGCATATTCTTGGACATAAACTCACTGAGCTGGGAGAAGACTACCAATGAAAACTGAGATAACATTTATTTTTTCTTATCCTGCCTATATTCTGATGGTTGCTTCTGGAAGTAACTAACAAGAAGATAAATTTGGTATAAATTAAACTAGCCATTGTTTTCCACAGAATTCTTCCATTCTGGAATGGCAAGTTATTAAGTATTCAAACATAACGAAATAGGTGAAGTAAATCAAGCACACACACATTCATGCTCTGGCATGGACATTCTCGGACATATCAAAATATTTTCCCATATATTAGTACCTTCTGACACTCAGTGGAAGAAGAACATCCATTACAATGAGTCCCTATTCTACATGGAATGTTCTAGACACTAATTTAATACAAATTGCTATTTAAGCTATAAATTTCATTAAAATATATGCAGCTATGTAATATATATATATCACTATGTTTGCAATAATTGTCTTCATCATGTAACATGCAATGAAGACAACAAATTGCTCTAATTATTAGACAAAAGAACAAAAAAAAAAGTAATACAATGAAGGAGATGAAAGTAAAATTTAAATTTCAGAAGAGCTAAAAACTTGTTTGAAAGTATCTTAAAATGGGAAGGCAATTAATAAATCCAAATCCAAATAGACTACTTTTTATATTGTACTTAACGAGAATTTTTGAAAAATATCTAAAATAAAAGTTAAAAAATAAAAAGAGCACTTTAATTCCATTAATTTATGAAATTTAGTTTGAAACAGTCAAGGTAATTTTATAAAAGAATCTCATCAAGTCAAAAGGTAATTATGTAAGAACTAGATAAATGATCAGCCATAAAGGAAAGCTGGAGTAGGAGACAAGGTTGAAATATTCATTACCCTTCATAGTCATGCACATATGGGGCTGACACAGCAAAAGTATTATAAATGCTCTCAATTTCAAGACAGAAACAATTTCAAAAGTTGCAGCACAATTGTTAGGAATCAAAGATCAGGCAGCAATCAGCCATAAATTATCAAGTCCCCATAACTGCTCTATTTTAAGGAATGAAGGAAGATGATAAAAATACAAGGAAAATGTTACGATTTGATGTTAAAGTCCTCTGCCTAAATTAAGGTTCAAGGGAGACCAAATGCCAGTGTAACATAACAACTTTTATTTTTAGGAGGAGAAACAAGCGGAGAGAAACAGAGACAGTTCAAGCATAAGATACTCAACACCATAGATCCAAGAGCATCCCGTTGGTCCTTCAGTGCCCTGGGTTACTTCTTGGTGGTGGGCTCCCACCCAGTTAATTTCCTGAGTTGCATTTATACCCTCCCTCATGAGCATGAGAGGTGAGGGTAGGCTGGTTTTGCCATTGCTTATGTTTGGGTCTTAATTCAGTGGTTATCAGGGGCCTACTCTGAGGGTCCTATTGTACCCCACTTCACATGTGGTGCTGTTACGCACTTGTTATGTAAGAGACAGCAATGGACTGTTGTTGAGAAAAATACCACATTTGGTTCTGCCTCTGCGAGGCCAGAACTGAAACTTTTGTTTCTTTTGATGGCACAGGCACTGTGGTGTTTTCTGCAACAAATTTCACCAAACCCCTCCTGCGCAATATATTATATAATTTCTGTTGAGAAATACTTTTGTGTTGGGTTGAAGTGATGAACATTGAGTGTGAAGATAAAATACGAGGATAAAACTTTTCTTTGCTTGTCTGTTTCACCATTATAGCCAGTACTCATTTGTGTTTCTCTTTGGCAACCTGGGTCTCAAATACTAATAAGAAGTAGGAATTGCACACTGCAGTCTGCTAACTGACAAAGGAAGAGCCAGAAAGACATTCAAGATAAAAAAAAAAAAATCCCTAGTGTGAGGAGCTTGAGCACTGGGGTCAGCTGCAGCCATAAATTTAGCTTCTGCAGAGGCTTGCTAAAAACTACAAAGACAGAAAAACATTCCGGGGATGAACTCATCCTATTTCAAGCCTTTGCAGATGGTTGATTCTCTAGGTATATCACTTTTATGACCACCAGCTGAAATACTGTCACTCACCTTGAAACAGCTAGCCAAGCTTGTTCCACTGAAGGCCTTGATGATGCCCTTTTATGATTTTTTTCAGCTACTCTTTTTTTTTTTTTTCTTTTCTCACATACACAGGTGGGTATTGAATAAATTATTTGAAAGTATTGTTGAGAAAGAATTTCAGATGACTGGGAAGTAAGAAAAATAACTTTTCCCCATGATGTATCCTGTCTAACTTCTTTTATTTTAATTTGATATTACATTTAATGTCACCTCAAATGACAATTCAAAAGTGCTACTAACAAAGTTCACTTCTCTTATTTTTCTTTGTACAGCTGTTGCAGTGTTGCATGAGGTGTATTATGTATAATGTTTTCTGTTCTTTTTGAAAAATAGAAAAGGTCATGAATGTCTATCCTTTTTTGTCCCTTGCAGAAATTAAACAGATAAAGAAAATGAGTGTAGAACTCCCCTCCTGCCCAATATATAATATAATTTCTGCTCAGAAATTATACAGCTTTGGTTGTTAATATATTCACAGATATCAGAGAAGACTATAATTACAATATATAATTTTATTTTTTTTTCTTATCATTGTCACTTTTTTCTTTCTGCCTTGGAATGGTAGAACATGTGTAATATCCATATTTAGTTCGCCCGTATAATTTATTATTTTTGCTGTTTCTTTTAATGCTTCTTTAATGTTTTGCTTTGTCACACTGTTTTTAATAAGTTCTGAACTTTTGGGAGGAGTCACAGTGATAGAACCAGTTCTCTGTACATCAGTTGGTTACATTTAGAAAAGCTATTAAACAGCATGTGTACATTATTGAATAACGGAAGGAAGGATGGCAGGTAGGCAGACATACAGAAAAGACAGAACCTGTGTGCTATTCAAACATGTAGGCAATTGCAAAAAAACCAAACGTTTCCCTTCTCCAAGGAAAAAGATGATGAAAGGAGTAAAAGAAAAAAACTAAACCAAACCACAAGACTTTTGGGAAATATTTTTAAATAATGGGAAGGAGGAACAAATTACCATTGAAAAGGGAAATGAACAAACAAAAAGTAAACAGTTCTGCTTTTCATTACAAGTGAAAGGCTTATTCCAGCATTATCTGTTGTGTGTTCCTTTTAACAATCCTTTCTTTGACAACTTATTGCATTCTTATTTCAAGATATTCCCCTGAGAATGCAGAGCTTATAAAACAGAATAGAATTGGTCAAAATGAAGAGTCTTAGAATGGCAATGATTTTAAAGATATAAGGGTTTTAGGGGTTTTTGTTTGCGTTTTTTAAAAAAATAAAAAATCCTCTTTTCATATGATTGCATTATAGGACAATACAGAAAATTGATTCTTTAATACATCATGACTCTCTTCACCTGACAAAGATTATCCATAAGAAGTTGTTGAACATGTCTGAATGTTATAAATGATACAATATTACTACTTCTCCCACTGCTTTTCTAATATGTGCAAGATATTTACATTCATGAGATACCTACGATTTCGGGTCAGACCTAGAAAGAAACTTGCCTCAGACATGTAAAGGTAATAATCAAGCATGCAGACAAACAAAAACTCAGCAATCCCCTCCCATTAGCAAATACATATTCTTCTGCTTTATTTTTCAGTTTCATCCCCCAACACATCTAAGCAACCTCACTCCTATTTCATTTCAACCTAGCAGCTGAAAATAGTCTGCAACACGGTATGGCAAAGCTATTTGTAACTCTACCAACATGATCAGTGAACATAAGATCCTTTTTTCTCTCTCTACATAAGGGCATGTCTAACCTTTCTGAACTTACAGACTCTTAAAGTGATTGTCAATCCCACTTTAATATTGTTGTCCCTCTGAATAAAACAAATTTTCAGATTCTTGAAATAGAATAGGATTTTTTGCACTAATTGTAATACATCATTCATAACCTAGAACTGTTGAGTGATAGACAGGACAGCTACTGGTGTCTAGTGGGACACACAAACAAGCTCAGCAGACAATCCTGATACTTCTCCCCTTGTGACTTCTTGAAACTACCAAAATTCTAGCTTGCTTTCTCAGAATTTTTGTTGTGAAGTGTCAACATTGTAACAAATTAGGTTCCCTATGGCACATGCCAGCAGACAGTACTGTTCTAGAGAAAATAGACCAAGAAAGATAGGTCAAAAAGGAAAGAAAAAAAAAAAAAGAAGAAGGAAAAAAAAAGGTGACACAATGGCTTTTTACATTTAATATGTTACAATTTAGAGAAAAAAAATCAGGTTTTACAGTTCATTGTGTGTTTCAGCTCCTACTTTATAGATGTTAGAGTTTCTTCTTTGCTTATCATATTGGCACTAGGTAGTGGGAGGTAAGTGTTTAATTAATTTTTGTCTGATCATTTTGCCAATGAGCCAGACAGAGTGGCTTGGTGAAGCATGTGGTGCTGGTTGCCAGGCTCTCCCCAGCCTTCTTAAATGCAGCAGTTCTCTAAGCTGCTCCCAGCTGCAGCCACGATCTTCACTGTAATAATCATTGTTTCACAGCAGCTGTGGGAATTATGCTGGGACACTTTCAGTAAGCCCAAATGTTCTAGATGGAAGGATTTCAAACGTCATGCCTATTCACCCAGGAGTTCATTCACATAACAACTTCTGCTGCAGACTGGTGTCCATGGGGCTGTTATGCCATGAAACTGCCAGCATAACTGGAAGACAAAGTCTTTTAATGAGCCCAGCTGAATATGGGATAATCTTGGAAGCTCGGTCCTGTGAGCTGGTAGCCCAAGGTGTTTTAACTTGCACACCACAGATTTAAAACCAAAACAAACCCACTACATTAAACCAAACCAAGTGAAAGGAAAGAAAGAGAGGAAAGAAAGAGAGGAAAGAAAGAGAGGGGAAGGCAGGCAGGCAGGCAGGCAGGCAGGCAGAGGAAGGAAGGAAGGAAGGAAGGAAGGAAGGAAGGAAGGAAGGAAGGAAGGAAGGAAGGAAGGAAGGAAGGAAGG
>JAWWMP010000001.1:61933956-61980277 GCA_035047865.1 Dendrocincla tyrannina
AATTTAGAAAACAGAACTTTAATTAGGAAAAATATATATATAGGGAAGGATAACAGTTCTTAACCACAATACACACACATATATATATATCTATATCCAGAAAATAACCAAACAACAACAAGTTTGTGATAAATCCCTCCAAACCCAAAACGACAAGGCAAAACAGTCAAAAGGTTTGACTCTTTGAGCCTCTTTGGGCTCCCCCCAAAAAGAGGAATGCCATTATATCTACGGACAGCAGGGGGCCCTGTGGCACCTCTGCCGCTGGCCGCTCACGCGCTCTCTCTCTCTCAGAGGTTGCAGTTATATTTACAGACAGCAGGTGGTGATGTCGCTCCCTGCGGGCTGGCTTCTCTTGCAGGGGAATGGCAGCAGTTCTGTTGCTGAGTCAGTTCGTGCGGGGTCAGTGGTAAGAGCAGCAGAAACCCAGTGATCAGCAGTGTAGAAAACAGGCGTGTTTCTCTTCTTTTTCACAATAGTCTCCGTGGTATTTTAGAGTGATTGGCGAAGCCAGAGAGAGCAAAAAAAGACACAATCCCCGTCCCTCAGCGATGTCGGACCTGGTGTGTCCCGTCCTCCCTCCTCTGAGCCGAGCCGCTGAGCTCCTGACTTGCGTAGAAAACCAGAAACCCCAACCCCTTCCCCCTCTCTCCCAGGCTGGGGAGACATCAAAACAAAAGCCTGGCCAAGGCAGATAATATCAGGATATGCATGTCTTTGGTCTCCTTTTTTAAACATCCTTGCGGACACTAAGGTGTTGGCTCCAAGCTTTTGGGAAGGAATTCCAACTTAGGTTTGAAACTCTAACATACTATTACTACTATAAAATTACAGATGCAGAGTCAACACTACAAAACAATATATAACACAACTTTTTTTAACTCCTATTTTTCTTTGCAGAATATCAGACTAATGTGATATCCATGTGGCTTCCCTATTCCCTCCTAGTAAAAATATACTTCATGTCTCTAGCTCTCTGTCCATCTAAATCTCTTTCTTCCTCCTTGTAATCTTTGAAAGATTCCCTTGCACTCAAATGCAGCTTTTGTCTGCATGAGAACAACAGAAAGAACTGATAATGACGTGTACCCAGAAGCAATCAAGTATACAGCTTACTGAGTCATGCCAACATGTCAAGTCTACTTTATCTCTTTCTAACACAAAAGGCTCTTCAATTAATTTGCTTGTTACAGACATTCGGAATTGGATATTGCTATTCTTTGATGTGAATCAGGAGGCAGTCAAATCTCATTTGCACATTTGAATGATACTTAGCTAAAACATCTAGTTATTGTGGGCTTTTAAACCATGAATTTTTCTTTCCAAATTTTACTTCAAAGAAATGGCTTAATACAGAAGGGGTCATAGGTAGTATGTTAGTCTGGTGCTAATTCTAAGACAAAGACATGGACTTGTTCAGATCCTAAAAATTCCGCTTCAGTTGTTGCATAAACCCGCTAATACCTAAATTCATGTGAGCTTCTGTTTCTCTCGTGGTTTCAGTGTTTTATTTTTCCCCCTAATCTTCCATATTTCTACTCCTGAACAAAGATAATGGTGGAGGTTGAGGGGACCCTGCACAAGATAAATGCTCTGGAAACTTCTCTTTACTCAAGAAACCTGTCCTGGCTAAAAGAAACATACAGAAACATACCTTGAGAGACTCTGTGAGAACAACCTCTCTTTGTCTTTCCCTCGGAAGTTGTTTCTCAACTAAGAGAATCAGAGATAAGACAAATAACTCTTATCTGAGAGAGAGAGAGAAAGAGAGAGAAATGTAGCCAAGAAGCTGTAGCCTGTGTGTGTGTTTTTTGCACCCAGCTGTGAGTTCTGGCGGCTGTGTAGTGTTTGCAAAATAAGCTTCCTTTCTTGCTTGAAAGTCCATGGCTTAGCTCTCTGGTTACCTGCGTGAACGTTGGAGCTTGCACTAATGATCTGCTGAGCAGCTTCCAAAACTCAACAAGACTAAGAAACTCACTATTATTATTCTGAATCAGTCTATAATCCTTGCCCAAAGTAAGTTTTCAATGTCTAACTCACATAAAAAAACAAGATAGCATTCATCTGCGCAGTCTAGTAAGCAGATGATAAGATTAGCTATAGAAAAAATTAGAATTTATATGATTTCATGTGATTCACTGGATATGAATCCAGTAATTACTCAGAGATAGTCACTGAAATGTGATAGTCACTTAGAAAGGAATTAATCTGATTCAGTTTACATGATCACCTTTGAATTAATAAAAACTATTCCTTTGGAATGATTATGAGGGGCTGATGTGTACTACAGTCCACTCTCTGATGACCTTAAAAACAGTAGTCTGAAGTGGAATCCTTTTAAGCTTTCCCAGATGATAAGGGGCTAAGGTGTTTGTCTCAAATACTGACAACTGGATGGCTGGAAGCCAACTAAGGACTGCCAGTAATAACAGACAAGAATCGTTGGTAGAAACCAAGGATGATTGTTATTAATATGCCATGAAAAAAAATAAGTTTTGGCTGGAGAAGGGCAGCTAGGTGGAGATAGGGCAGCACTTTTCCATGAGAAAGAACCACAATACAGGACAATGCAAGTGCAGGAATGATTGGAAGGAAGTGAACATAGACTATAAGGTGGGATTGGAACCACCAAAGCCCTCTGATACGTTTCCAGACAGACATGAAAGAATGCACTAATGATGACTAAATAGCATAGAAAGTAGGAAACCTGTCTTTAGGGAAGAGAAATCTGTCTATAAAAAGGTAACCCTCTAGGTCCAGGTGGTGCCCCCAGATCCTGGACACCTCGTCAGCCAGACAGACACAGATGGGTCACTGCTTATCAACTGGGATTGACATGGAAACCAGGATCAGCATCCCCTTAGTTGGACCACTGTGGAAACCAGGATCAGCATTCCATTGGCTGGATCAATGCTGGCCAGTTATCCCTTTTTTCCCTTTCTTTTTCTCTTTCTTTTCCTCTCTATTTCTCTTTTTCTTTTTTTTTTTTTTTTTGAATTCATCTCTCCCTTTTTAATTAACCTCTATAATTTCTCTTTACCTTTCCACCCTGTCTTTTATCCAAAACCCACTGCCATATGCTTAATTTCTCTTTTCCCTTTACCATATCCCTTTATCCAAAGGGGCACACTACTGTGTGCCTATACAGTAGGCTGGGGACTAACATACCAATTTCCATGCCAAGTGTGATTAATAAAACATTTGATTTTTTGCAGACCCTCTGAATTTTATCATACCTTTTGACTAATGAGAATTTTCAAATCTTAAGTGTTTCCTTCCCCTTAAGAGAGGGTTGTCACATGTTATGATTTCTAAAGAGAATTATAGAGGTCTAGTTTGTTTTTAGAAATCCAAATTCATGAAAAGGGTCGATGTATTTCACCCCTAGGTTTTTTTTTCTTCTCTGCCTTCTTTGGAACACCTGAGAAACGTCATCTAACCCATGCTGAAGATGATCTATTCAACATTAGTCTCTAAAGTACTGTAAGCTAAATGTCTTCTAATTAAGCTGGGAAACATTTCTCTAAAGAACAAAACACGAACTGGGTAACACTGTGTGAATGGTCTTGCTAAATAAGACAGAAAGGTAAGATAATAAGATAAAAAGACAAAGCATGAGTGATCCTAGGGTCTGATAGTTTAGATAACAAGCAGTTGAAAATCTGGACTAATTTCCTTGTTTTGCTGTTCTGCATATATTCCAGTGGAACAGGTTCAAGAAAAGCCATAGTTTCCAAAGCATTTGCTTAGGATCTCTGCTCCAAACATGGAAATTGAAATATATGCTCCTATTTCTGCTATTCCACATAAATAGTTTTTGTTCTAATCAATATGTTAAGCCTTAGCCTTATGTTTTCACAAATCTAGGGAAGAAGTCTGACCTAGAATACAGACAGAAAAAATCCCTATTCCTTTCAACAATTAGAAGCCTTTTGCTGAAAGGAGGTAGAGAATAAGCCTTTCCCTTCCCTTTGGCAATGTATTGCCTCCAACATTGCATTGTTTAGCTTAATAATTCCTGTGAAATAGACAGGAAAGTTTGCTAGGGTATGCGTTGGTGTCATGCAGAAATATTAAGTACCCCCTAGAGTATTGCATTAAGTCCTGAAGAGACATGGAATTTGTTTGGCTTTTTCCACCCGGATATCAGTGTACACCGGAAGTGATTTGATCCTTGGCAGCTTACTACTTGATCAGTAGATTTCATAAAGTGAAAATATGCCCAAGAATTAGGCACTGCCATGTCTAAAACCTTTTGTGGAATTAACCTAAGTAATTTGAAACAGCTTTGATAAGCTATATCTATGAAGAGAAACACCTTGCAGCTTAATGAGGTATCAGGGGAGGGACGAAGACTAATTTATTTTTTTCAGAAAAGACCAAAGTGCAATTGAGAAAAGGGTGAGAGGTCTTTCAACCATATTTTATTTATGGCTTTCATCAAAAAAACAATTCTATATATCAAAGGGTCATGCCCCAAAGCACAAGTAAAAATTTTCATTAACAGACCTTAATAATGTCTATTAAGATCTGCATCATGCAGAATAGAAGAAAATAGAAAAGGTTCAAACTGAGGCTAAAGAAAACCAGACTTTGCTCTGTCTAGAACTAAACAAACATAGTAGTTTAACTTTTTGAGACTTGATTGACAAATTTGATTTCAGCAAATGCATCCATAAAGGCTGAACAGTTCATTTTATGACTACTCAAATAAAACTTTGTAATATAGTAGTCTGTCCTTGCAAGTTTCAAGGTTACCTACAACAGATTAGAGCTGTCAAGCCTCATGATGCTTATTAAATAGTGTTTCTCTTTAGGTTTCCTATGAAACCGTTAGCCTTTTCCTTTGACATTTCCTGTTCTGCATGGCTGAATGTACTTATAAACCACATATTGCTTTGAAGGTAGTCTAAGTAGTGTTCAGGTTAAATTAGTTGCTAACAAGTTACATTTATTGAATTGCCTTTGTTTATACCACAAAAGAATATTGTTTTCCTTTGTGGTTTCAATAGTTTTCTTTCAAGTAGCTCATGTATAAACATCTTAATTATTTTCTTTTTAATAAGAACATTGTAAAATTGTGTTCTGGATGCTAATAATGCTGTTAGTTATTTAGTTTTTACAAATTAGTGAAGTATTTAATAAAATTAATTTAAATATTTGTTTTATTGAATAGGGAAATAATATTTCAAGGCACACCTTGCCTAACCATTCTGTGAGAAGATATATATAGAGATAGTAATAAATTTCTACTCAGTATTTTGCAAAGAATGGAATAAAATAAATAATAAAAAAAGAAGTGAGAAAAAAATAGCTAAGCCTAAGAAAAACATTAAGACCATTAACACATACTGCGTATTTATAGAATAATATCCACTATCATTTCTAAATCTATATTTACAATTGTCTTATTTTTACTCTTTTCTTGGCTGAATACTTTTATGACTTTTCCCTCTTACAGCTAATGAAATCTTTAAAGCCAGTAGAATTATGTAACCGATTGAATAATTTTTTGAAAAATAAAAAAAAAACCTAAGAATTTTTCATAGAATACTTTAACACTTTAGTTGAGTAGCTATGTAAAAGAATTTATATTCCTAAGGGAGACAGAGTATCCCAGTGCAGATCCTCAACTGCTGTAAACTGAACTTCTATATTTCAGTTGTATGGCAATTTACTTGAACTGAGCATCAGACCCTTTCTTGACTAATTTTCCTGATATAGAAGCATGTGATCTGAGATGCAGGACAGTGAAAATATGGAGATATTTCTGTTAAGCATTTCTATTACTTATTCTCAATGGCAAATGTGTACTAAATGGATTGTTAATATAGTAAAAGAAAAACAGCATATTTGTTTCTTTCATAAAGCTTTTTACTATATGCAATACATTTGTACAACTTTTATAATCCTCCACATCTTTTCAAGAGGCCGGTTGGCTGATGTTAAAAGAATGAATAAATTTTCTACATTGCTTCCCCTAGAGTGTATGGCAAGAGTTCAGTATTTGCAGCTGACTCTATTTAGTAGACAGTAATTCAGAATGGAAAATTACACAGTGCATACAGGTTGACACAGTTTAACATAATTGACAGTTCACTAAGGAACATCCCAGATGAATTATCTTGCACAGGGAATAGCTGTATATCTGAAGGTTAGACTAAGGGCACCTATGAAACCATGATATGCAAAGGTACAGCAACTTTGCAGAGAGATTACCTCTCTCCTGACCTCATTGCAATAAATACAGAGCCTCCTATATTCATTTTCTTGGCACTTAAGTAGCATAAAAATACAAACAACAAAATGTAAAAGCTCCTTTTATTGGGATATAAAACTATCCTGTGAGATATTAAAGTGTTCATAACATATTTGTAATGTTTCTAAAATGCTGAAGTATTATTCAGAATTTGACAGTTAGATAGTGCAGGAACAGCAAGAATTGAAACACAAATAACACCTCTTGTTCTACATTTATTTTAATAATATATGTACTCTGTTCATATATGAACCTTACTGCAGTAATATTTTTGTGTCTTTTGACAGTGCATAAAAATGGTGAAAAGAAACTTAAAAATCTTAGAGACATAGCAAGTGTTATCATTTTAAAATATGTTGCTGTCGTCTAAGGAAGGAGGGTAGAGAGGAACCTTGGACCAAGGTTTAGCGGCAGTTTACAGAAAAAAAAAACAGCCGTTATAACGAATGTCAGGAATTATTTAGACTATGTTCTCACAGAAATACTTAGCCTGAGGTGTGTGATAGATACATAAAGAGTAGATCTGGATGAATGAAAAGCTAAATATTTTTTGGTGCTATTTTATTTTTTTTTAATAATATTCCCAATTTCAGAATATTCAATATGAAATTCCAAGTATTTATTTTAAAAAGAACAAAAAAAAAATCACTTGAAAGTTTCAGCTATGAACTAAATCAAGCCACTTAGTAGAAGACCCTGTATTTCAAGGAAAGAAATTGATCTCAGTCTGTCTCCTCTGAATAGAGCAGTAGTTCAAGAGCGGGAAAGATGCTTTTGAAAAAGTCTTAGTGTAACATTTGTTTCTTACTTTGAAACTCAGTTTTATCTGGCATGTTTAAAATAACATGTCTAAATACAGGCAAGTTAAAAAAAGCACCTTGATAAAGACAAAGAGAGAGAGAATAAATTCAGGGGAAATTAGGTAACTGCTCATTAACTTTGGATAATTAAATACTTCAGTAGTTTTAAAAAAATAGTTGTCTGAATTTTGATTTAAGATATGTTTTTTTCATCATTGGTTTATGTATCAAGTTATGTCAGGGATCAGATCCATAATTAAAATTCTTAAACAGAAGAAAAACATAGTGCTTAAATGAAAGATGGAAATTTCCAAAAAAGACAAAAAGAAAAATTATAGGGATAAGTCTGTGCCTTCATGAGTTCAAAAAAATTAAGTGTTCAGTCTCCTGAATTGAAGGTCACAACTCCCAAAGATATCAGTAACACAAGATCTTCACTGGCTGAACTATACTGAATAGTCAGTTTGGCAGTACTTAATGTTTTGATGCAATTATCAGAATGTGTCAGTGTAACTGGCACATTAAAAAAAAAAAACAACACCAACAGAAAACCCAAAAACAAACAAACAAAAAAAACCCCACAACTGTATTTTCACTATATTATAGTATTTAAATCAGTTCTCATAAATACTTTTCCAGGTGCATTTTCATAAAATAGCAACAAAGCCTTTCCACATTAATACAAATTTATTTAATAACTCAGAATCTATTTTCTAACACAATAAAGGATATATATAATCACTGCCACTAGAAAACATGTCAAAACTAAAAAAAAAAAAGAATAAAAATATTTATATGTACATGTCAGTGTTGTGTGTTGGTGAAGAGCAGAGAAATAGTGCAACATGTTTTAAATACATGAAACCATGTTATGTAGGAAGTTTTACTGGAACGAACTTAAGATGCTGAATTTCAGAGATATAAATTTCCAGTATATGGGATTAAGAAATCATTTAGGGAGTTTTTTTATGAGTCTGTGTGTGTGTGTAGGGGGAAAATTAAAGGGATCTTATTTTCAATTTTTTTTTCAGAAATAAAAAAAAAAGGGAGGGGGGAGACTTGAGCACTACATATCATCCAAAGAACTCTTCTAACCTAAATTTTTGTTTCAAATTTTTGATTCTATGAAAAGCATTCAGTCAAGTAAAATAAATATTTAATAGCTCCTTTACTACTCAGTTTCATGGGGTCTTAGTGTCTGGTTTTGGAAAAATGTGTTTACGTGAGCAATTTCTTCTTAGTAATCAGTTATCAAACCAGGAACTATCCTGAAGCAAGGCCCTTGTGAACTAATAGGACAAAATCAATAGTTAAGGAATACATTTTCTGCATCACAAGATTACCCAAAGATGTCTTAAGAGATCCAGGGACTAATTCATTCACCCTCTGCTGTGGAAATATAATCAGTTACTCATAATTACTGCTCTTATGAAATTTTCCTCTCATACTGAATTCCTGACTCAGCTATAGTATTTATTCAACAGAAGGATAAGTAGTAAGTTAATCAGTTCTCTCCAGAAATCTCTAAAGCAATTGTTTGACAGAGTTGATATCTCATGGAAACAAAGGTGTTCAGTTCTAGACAATCAAGGCAAACTTAGAGATTTCTGCCTGTTATAGGTGCTTTGACCACACATCAACATTTCCAGGTGAAGGCTTGAAAAAGAACAATGGGGCATACATGCAGGAAGAAATAAGAAAAATTCAGATCAATCAAATTCACCTGAATAACTGCAGGGGCATCTGTTAAAGCAGTATTTTCTGTCAGATTGCCTACTTCTGTTTATTGGCCTCTCCATTTCTACATTATATTACAGCAATAATATCAGTCATAGAGATTCTGCAAAGGAAATGCAGCCATTTCTCATAGAATTGCATCTGGATATCTAAAAAAACCACCAAAAACAAACAAAAAACCCACAAACCCACAGCAAAAACACAGCAAAAACTATTTGGTGGAAATACCTTGTAGTTGGTAAAATAGCTGAAAAAACCACACTTAAGAGTATTAAATCAGGAGGAAAAGAAATATTGATAAAGAATGAGACCATGGGCAGCAAAAGAACAAATATGATTTTTGCCTGTAGTGTGAAGTTAATTGGAGATTCTGACATTGAGGCATGAGCCAGAGTAGAGCATTCCAAGCACCATTATACCAAGAAGAAAGTAAGAACTTATAATGGGAAGAGAACTTCACAGATATTTTTCAAATGTCATTTAAGGCTGCATGCTTGACTGCTTTTTGTACTTTCAAAACCTTTTCTCAGATTGCTAAAATAAGCAGGTAAAACTCTGAATGAACTCACAAAGAATCAGAACAAGGAAATTATTTTACAAGGTCAATTAATCTCTTTTCAGAAATTAATTTCTCTTTCTGGAAATTTCTATTCCTGAGCACTAAGCAGGAAGTCTCTAAATCACCTAAGTCTTTCAGGATTTCTCTGGTGCTTTCCATGCAGTCTTCAAGTTTTAAGATCAAGAAGTCCTTTCTTTTTGCTGTCTTGAACAAAAAGTTAAGAACTTTTCTACTCTGCTACAATCTTTTCTAAACAATCTGGTGTATTTTACTTTAGGAAAATAAAAAATATAGGTCTAATATGCTAAATAAAAGAAATAACATCATCAAAATGGATTGAGTGAATCCTTAACACAGATGTATTGCATTTCTGTAATTCAATCTCTTTCCAACATGATCAGTATAACTATATTCCTGAGAATATGCAGCAAAATATTCCCTGTCCTAAACAGATCTGTTTATGAATTATCCAAAATTATCCAATAGTTTTAACTCTATATTTGAGGATATGTTGACATGACCTCCAAAAGTATTTCTTTAAAAATAGTGTCACGGGCAAAGTCACAGCCCTTATCCATGTCTCACAGCATAATCTAATGTTTTATTTCCTTTGAGCAGACTTTTCTACTTTTTTTTTTTAAAAGTTTGACTCCTTGTATAGTCTTTTCCATGCAGACACCAACTTCTAGACTGCTATGATATCAATACACTTTTTCTATATAGAGATATATATCAATATGTATACGTGTATCTCTCCAAAATATTACAGAAGTGTTTCGATTTACCAGTGACAGTTTTCAGTGAAGCAAAAATACTGAGAAACCTAAGGACTTCTATTGTAGTCAGCATTTCTATTTATTGGCATTGCAGCAGTTTTTTACACATTTGAGAGAAAGTGTGTGAATGAATTATCTCATTACAACACATATGGAAAACAAGGTATGGTAGTACTAACATTACAAAGTCATGCTTTAAAAAAATATACAGAGTGCATGAGTGGCTGCTTGTCTATCTAATAACCTCCCAACTCCTGTCCTAATATATCCATTATGATACATATTTTCTTTGTATGAACCTTTTTCCCCCTAACAACCCAGTTCCATAAGTATTCAGGATAGTCAGTATTGACTGAGTATGTATGAGCGATGCTTTGAATCCTCTACGGTCTCTGTCTACAGAGACAGTTTCTGTCTATACAGTCTCTGTGTACAGAAAGCTTTCTCAAAAGATTCTCAATAGTTTTACTTCCAAATGTTTAAACTCTCCTCTCAGTACAACTTTTCAATTTTGTCACTATATTCTCTGTAGTGCTCTTTGAACAGGTGTGCTGGTTTAGGCTGCAGCACAGGGCTTACACAGAGCTAAGGCCTTTTCTGCTCTTTGTATTACCATGCTGGCATAGGGTTGGGAGTGCATGGGAATTTGGATACAGCCAGGAATCCCAACTGACCAAAGTGATATTCCATACCATATGACATCATGCTCAGTATATAAAGTGGGGGCAAGAAGGAAGAAAGAGGGAACATTCAGAGTGATAGTGCTTGTCTTCCCAAGTCACCATTACCCTTGATGGGGCCCTGCTTACCTGGATATGGGTGAATACCTGCCTGCCCTTGGGAAGCAGTGGATAAGTTTCATATTTTGCTCTGATTATATGCACAGTTTTTGTTTTCCCTGTTACATTGTCTTTATCTCAATCCCTGAGTTTTCTCATGGGTTTTAATATTGTAAAAAAAATATTTATTTAATTTATAATTTACTTTTTCAATTCTCTCTGTGATTCCACTGGTAGCATATGGCTGTGTGGTGCTTGGTTGCTGGCTGAGTTCAAACCAAGACAACAGGGTAGTTCCACTCTTTCTTGAGAATCAGCTCTCTGGGAGAAAGTCAAGGGACATATGGACTGGTTAATTTTGGTTTTAAGTACAAAAATAGCAAGAGGGTTTTTTTTCTCTTTTTGAATAGCAATTACTATTTGAAAACAGGACTGGCAATTCCTAGCATGGCAATTTCTTCTAAGCCACCTTGAGACTCTGCTCAGCAAGACTCTTTCAACTTTTCTCGACTGCCTTATCTCTCCCCTTGGTTCACTTCTGAGCTGTGCTTTGTTAGCAAGTAGAATCTGAGTAAGAAGCAATCGGAAGAAAACACATTTGAGAGTGGGAAAATTGTTCTGTAGGAGCTGTAGACTCTCCTTCTGCAGCAGGATACCTTCTCCATGATCGAGAATAGAACACTACTAGAGAAGCTTAGTCAATTAATTTGGAAGTTCTCCATGTATTCTATTTGGACTAGGTGACTAGTTTTAAAAGCCAAGCTTGACTTTCTGTTTCACAATATGACACCTTAATTCTAGTTTTCATATTAACCAGTGATGTGCATATATGTGTATGCAAACATGCAGATAAACCTAGGTATATGTGCATGCAAAATGTACTATGATTTGTTTAGTTTATTGTGAAAAAAAAAAAAAAATTAAAAATTCTAAGTATCTATAGAGATTAATGTCTCAGCTCTATAAATCAAAAGCTGTGCACATGTATAAAATAAAGCCTTATGAAAAGTGTCTAGTTGTTTGAGAATATCAAAATACTTGAAGTGCAATTAAAAGCTGTTAGAGACCTGATTTATATCTCACTGATTGCTGGGTTGAAACAGGCACCTTCTCTGTGAGTATGTGAATGGGGAAGAGCTTGGTTAGGCCTGCAGATACATGATCTGCAGCCTCATGGCAGTAGGGCACACGTAAACCGTGCAGCCAGCATGGCCGAGGGCATGTGGCAGCGAAGCCATGTGGCTGAGCTGTCAGTCAATAGGGCCTGCCTAGTAGCTCACTCACACCACTCTTCCTTTACTCTTTTCTTCCCCTTGTGGGTTACTTAAACTTATTTTCCATATTTCAGTTGAGTTGTATGGGGTTCATGTTTGCTGAGTGCAACAAAGGTTCCCTACTCTATAACAATGTCTGCGAGTTCTAGTAGCCCACTGTAATTCTTTTGTGAAGTGGCATGTTATCTCTGTAAATCTTGTTTGCCAAAGCACCTATTTTCTCACCAAATTAAAAGAAATCTCTTAGAGAAAAACGTGTAGCTTTTTCTCTGGGTGTGAACTGAAGGTATCAAAGAACCAAAGGTTCTGCAAGAGTTCATGTGGGCAAAACCTTTTGAAGTCTAAAATTAAAGTGCAACATCTGGTAAAGCTTGGAGCTTCTGAATTGGGCTGTAGCACAAGCTATAGTGAATTGCTTTCCAGAATCCAAATGGTAAGGTTACATACAAGGTGACACTGCCACAGGGATGTGGTTAAAATGCTATTCTTCCCATAAGTGAACAGCTTCACACTTTTTCTTTCCATTTCTTATTTTGAGCTGGGTCTAGTTCCTTAGTAACCCCTTGCAACCCTAACTAGTTTCTCTAATCTTATGTGGTTTTATGTTTGTGTTGCAGTGAATTAAATACAAAAAAAAAAAAAAATCTAAAGGCTCTGCAGGAAACATCGTCTTGTCAGTAGTTTGTTTCAAGGGCACCAGCAATGAAGAAAGAGAAAAAGAGCTGAGTCTTTAGCTGTGTTTAGCTGTAAGTGGTTTTTCTTTCTGAGATTTGAAGTGAGATCTAAGCTGGGTTGTGGGGGTTTTCTTGTTTGTCTGTATTTTGGTTTTTGTGTGTTTTTGAGGGTTTTTTTTTGCAGGTAATATTTAGTGGTGCTCCAATAACTCTAGAAAGAGCATACTGGAGGTAGTGAAAATGTGCTTGTGCTACCACATGGTTCAGAATTCAAGGGCCTCTGGCTTAAAGAAATAGCTTCATATTATGACATATTACTCTTTTTAAATTTACAAGTTTGAGAGGAAGCTTTTTACTCTATTTTTCAAAGTTACTTGCCTGCGGCAGTAAGCTTGGAAAACAGAGTTGTATCAAACAGCAAAATATCTGCAGACCACAAGAGATTTCAAAGTCAGCTATGTAAACCATAACCCAGAGCATTCTCTGCTTTTAAATACCAGTATCCTAGTTTAATCTGTCATTTACATTATATTCTGTAGTTATATTCTGGTGGCTACTTTATTCCCATTTTAATTTAATTTAGGCATCCAGACTCAAGATAGTAGTTTAAAAAACTCAGCTAAAAAGATTAAGGAAAACGATAATTTGTTGTACATATAGACATTGAGGTTTACCTTCTAGACAATGTGACTGAGCTCTTGAGCTGGGACACTTCTCAGGGTTGCTCTTTGGGGCAGAGAGACCCTTTATAAATGGCAGATCTTCAGATGAGCCCAATTTCTGAGTGGATCCTTATGTGCGCATTCCTGACTTGCTGCTGGATTGCACACCAGGTAACTGTCTCCTTGTGCAAATACACCTCTAAATGTTTGAGTTTCCTTAACTGAGACTAAGAAATCCTTCTTATCCAAAGCAGAGGAACTGTTTGCAACAGTTCTTCAGTAAGTGACTGATGGCATGCTGAATTAATACTAACGAAATTGATACTCAATATTATTATAAAATTTGTATAGATAATTCCAATAGACATAGGCTGTTGTCCAAGTCTGAGGCTGAGATTGGGACCTAAGATTAGCTGCACCTTAGCTCCATCAGTTTAGAAATCAAAGGGATTCTGCTCTGAACCTCATTGACTCACCAGGAGGCCCTTCTACTTTTTGTATGTCTTCCATTACATGTAAACCATTGTTCAGGTCCGAGACTGAGATTGGACCTAGCCACACCTAAGCTCCATAAGGAGTTTAGAAAGCGGTAGAGTCTCATGACTCAACAGGAATGTGTCCTTTACCTTTTTTCATCTCCAATATCTGTGTCAATAATTCAATCTCAATTCTAACCTGATTTTCCTTTGCATGTTTCTTCCATGTAGTAAGTAATACAGTTAACTTCTGTCAAATCACACTTTGGCGTCATATTAAAGTTGATTTTGCTAATACCTTTGATGGTCATCCTTTAAGAAATCTAAATCACTTATTGCTAACAAACTGCCATAGTGAGCAGGACCTTAAGTTAGAATTCATGACAAGAACTAGAAAAACAGATGTATCACAGGTATGTAAATCTGAATTTTGATGGATTTAATTTGAACATGATTCATCTTCCTTTAAAACTTATAGTCAGAACCGATTACTACCTCTCTCTACTACTGCAGTCCATCATAACCCTCCATGTCTTCAGAACAGGGCTATACAATTGCCTTTCATTCACCGACCTTTTGGTTTAGTGGAAATATTTTAACTGAATGTCTTTCTGTAGAACTTAGAGTCAGCATGCTCTCACCTGAAAAAGTAATCTCTATTTGACAAATACAGACTCACAAATCCAAATTACTGCTAAAAGTTAAAAAGAAATTGTACTTAGGCAATAAAAGCTAAAGAAATTATTATATCTTTACTTTCTTTTAATGAAGAACTTCAGTTCATAGATCCTTAAAAAGATGTATCACTGAATGAAACAGGAGTTCAGCATCTAAATTCAGCCTTAGGTCTATTGTGTGTGAAAGTTGATTTGGAAATGTTTTAACACTCATTGAAGTGGCCTGAGGACACAGGTATGTAATGGATCAAGTTTATGGATTATTAACTGAATAGAAGGTGAAAATAAATCAGAAGTCCAGCACCAATGAACTTTGGAATTTTTATTACAGAGCAATGCACATGCTATAGTGAAAATGACAGCTTAAACTTTACCGTGGTGTTTTAATTTGTTACTATGTTGGGAATTGTTTTTCTTTTTTCTTTTTTTAATGATGAGTTATTATTCCTGAAAACTAATATAACTAGAATGTCTTCCAAGAATATGTGTAGGTTGAACTCAAAATGGAAAATATATAAGGCAGATTTTTACCCAGAGACAGATTTTTAACAATATCCTCTTTTGGAGTTTCATGCTTTTATCAGCTGTCTAAAGATTCTCTTGTTTTGTTTGTGTTGTTTGGTTTTGAGTTGCTCTTTTTTTTTCCCCCTTTTGCCTCTACAACTTATTATGTATTTTACTTTCCAATGTCGAACTGGTGGAATTTTTCTGTAGTGATGTAAAAAGAATTGCAAACCAGGAGTTAATTGTTAGACAATCTAAGGATTTGCAGTCTTATATGCTGAGTTATATAGTACTTTACATGTTTGATTGAGCCTGAGGATGGCTACCTCTAACTGGTAATTGGGAAATGTTCAGTGATTAATTTTTTGCAAAGAACTTTTCCACTTTCCAGCCAGAGCATCTTAGCTAGGAATTGCACTTATGTTAGTGCTGGTACTGCATCAAAAGTGATGCTCATTTTATCTTTAGTTGGCAGAAAGTGCCACAAGAATACATTGTAAGCAGTAACCACAATTGTTTGTCTACAAAACTATTTTACAGTCTAAATTCTTCAGCTCAGATTCAGTGGTTTTCATTCTAAGCTGTTAAATAATTTCATGGTGTCCATTCAACACAATTTGTATCTCACCTTTAAGACACATGAACTATAAGTTGCTGTGTTTACATATTTGTATATCATAAATAAGTGTACCACAAGTGATTATTTTTCCCCTTAATTACAGCAGTATCAAGTTCATATTTTTCGGTCCAGTGAGAATTTTATTAGCTCTGTGTTTTAAATAGTTTGCATATTATATATACTACTTTCAATGTAATTTTTTAATAATTAAATAGTTATATTCATTGCAGTGAAGTTGCCACTGACTCATAAATTAATGGATAAAAAATCCTCACAGTAAAATAACAGGAACATAATTAAACTATTGAACTTTTCCCAGTTTGGGGTGACATTTTGAAAAATTAAAAGTGTAATTGCATCAACTTATTTGAATAGGGCTGGCCTGGGTTGAAGCCTTGGCTTTTTCCATACAGACACTGGCTCTTGCTAGAAGGTAATTTAGCTATGTAGAAAGTTGTTTAACTTGTACTACCTGGAAGATTACAGAAGGTAGTTCCACTGTCCCTATGTTTAGCTACTTCTCTTTGATCAAAGTACAATCTGATCTTCACTATCCAGTATCTAACACAAGAAACAAGTCACAGAATCACAGAACTGTTAGGGTTGGAAGGGATCATCTAGTCTAACCTCAAATATTTCAATGCAGATGAAATAAAATAGATTTCTGCTCTTGGCCAAATATTGCTGACAGATCCACAGTATTTGTTGGGCAGCAAATGATAGATCTATCAATATTCTAGAAAGGTCATTTCCCTTTCTAGTTATAATTCAATATAATTTATTGCATAATATTTAGTCCTTAAGTAGCAAGTGATAAGGTTATGATCTTCTGCCAAAATGTGGTGAAGTAATGAAGAACAATATTAAGAAAATTATAAGTGTAATAGAAGTTCTGTTGCTCATGTTCTTTACTGCAATCTTAAACTGCCTTAAATGTAAAACTCCAAGCTTAAAAGTCTTGGGAATCTTTTTAACAGTGTACCAGGAATTCAGTGCTATGCAAACCTAAATTTCTCCTGGTGAAAAGAAAGTGATGAAGAGAAAACTGGGTTTTGTGGCAGTGATTTCATGGACCCTTCACAACTGAGGTACAATGAAGAATCCCTTTATGCAGTCATGAGTATTAATACCTCTCTCTGGAGGCAGTTAAGTTAACAGAGGTGGTTACATAAGCGGAGGTTGTTACTTTAGCACAGGCAGCTACATTAACGAGACGGTCACATTAATGGAGATGGGTTACAGAGGCAGTCACATCAACATGAAATAAGGGACACTCCTCAGCTATTCAGTCCCCAGCCCATCCAGGGAGCATGCATGGTTGGTGACCTCTTCTCGCAGGCATGGTGCAAGCTACAGTTCCCATCCTCCTAAGCAGCAACCATCCTGCAAAGAATAAACCTTTTTCCTACACATCCCCCATTTTTATTAAATAACAAGGTAGAAACTGTACTTAAACTCCATGAACCAGAATCCAAACTGTTCTTAATACAAAATGACCTCATTGTGAATAGTTGTTTAACTGAAGGCCTATTCCTAAAAAAACCTCTATTGAAACTAACCACTAAACAGCCTTTAGTGAAACTAACCACTTTTATGAATGAGTAACTTTTGTCAACAAGTAACTTTGTTTAGTCCAAGGTCTGTGTGATTTAACTTCTATCTGAAGGTAGATGTGTAACTGAGGTAGAACGTATCAGACCTCCAAAGGAGAGTGAACATGTGAACCAGGTAGAATGGGTGCAAAAACAAGGTAGGGTATCACACTCTCACAGATTCGTACATTCACACATATTTGCACTCTTGCAGGCAGCTGCCCCTTTCATATGCCCATGCAAACAGATTTAAAACTTTCTTTTGTTGTGCTTGTGCTTGTGAATGAAGGATTTAGTGGCAATCACATGTTACTTTGGCCCCTGACACATCATTTGATAGATCTGACGAATGTTCTTCTTGTTCTGACAAGGAGGCAGTATAGGGTCTTACGCATTAAGAGGTAATCCATCGCAGTTGGTGACCTGCGGAAACACAAACATATCCTCTCCCACAGGTTACAAGATCCACCGGTCCAGTCCACTGCCCTGATATCATTACTGGTGGTTTGGGAGAGGATAGTATTTTAGACTCATAGGAGAATTCGCCTTCATTTGCCGCAATGTTCATTAACATAACTGCAAGTAAATTACACTTGTACCTTTGATACAGCTTGAAAAAGTGATTTTGACATTTGTATCACTAATACAGACATGTATTTGGGTCTTGGTATCCCTACCCCGTACTGTCATTTTCACAGGGTTTTTTTTTTTGTTTTGTTGGGGTTTTTTTTATTTTTTTTTTTTTTTTTTAGAAATAGTTATTTGACTCCTGTACTACATTGCAGGGGGGAGTGAGGAACCCCACAATCTGTTGTCATTACAGAAAATAATTGAGTTGGTCTATGAATTTGTGATGATATACTTTTGATGTTTAATCACTAGATTTCTAAAGAAGGGAAAAGTTTGCTTTGGAAAGGGTTCATGAGTTATGACTGGACCTCTTTACCATATTTTAAGCTTTGAAGAACCAAAAAAAAGCTTCCCATGGCAAAACCATACTTTGTTATTGGATTAACCTTTCAAAATTAACATTGATTAATTTATTATAGATAAGACAATTCCTATATACCACTTGCTAACATGGCTTGTTTGTTACACACTCTATTCAATATATAAAGGTTCAGAAATATTATCCTCTCTTCTCCCTTTCCCCTTCCCTTTAAAAAAACAAACAAACAAACAAACAAGCAAACAAAAAAAAAAACAACAAAAGGACCATCTCTTCTGTTAAGTTTTGTCACCTATGAGAAACGCCTTTGATATTTTTTAATAATTAGTTTTACTTTTTTTTTAATATTGTTCTTTCTGTCTGAGGTTGTCGTCTGCTAAACAGTTTCTCCATTGCTTCCGGGAGAGTTTGATGAGCATATCCATTCCAGTAACTGCTAACCCAACAGTCATCATCAGTAGGTGTTTCTATAAATGTTACACCCCTGTCTCAATGTCCTAGTTTTCAATACTCTTGAGAGTTTAATTGCTTTCTGAAGAAAAGAATTAATAAATGAGAAGAATGCTCAAAAAAATAATCAAATGAAAAGCGAAAATAAATGCGAAAGGTTTTACCTCTATGCTCACTTACACTTTCCAAGGATATTCATTTGCTTGGAAGTCAAAATGTGGATGCCAAACCAAACATCAAAGAGAAATAAAATAAGGGACTAACAAGAAACCTAATCTGTTAGGGTTTTACACTATGTTCTCATAGTCCGTCATTCAAATTTGAGAAAAGTTTTGATGTGAGGTAACCACAGTTCCTTTCTTTCTACTAATTATTATCTCATGAATTCATAGATTTAGGATTTAAAATAGGTAATTGAAAGCATTTAATCTACTCATTTTGTAAGACAAAACATATTGATTTTAGCTACTTCAATCCCTATTGAAATAGGGGTCATTGGGATTTTAAGCACTTGCGGTTTTGCACATAGAATGAAATTCTTAATAGCATACCTGGTTGAAAACTTGATCAACTGTTTTAAAAGAAGTGACTAGAAAGGTGTCTGTGATATCTAGGAGTAGATATACAATATTAACAAACAAAAAGTAATTTCCTTTTGGGTTTTGTTAGTTGTGGATAAGGCCTCAGGATAAGATAATCAGAGTAGTTTTCATTAAAACTAAAATCTAATTTTATGTTCAACACTGTAAAGAGCATGCATGATCTGCAGTGGTTGAAATTATTATTTCACATTAAATTCATAAATACTAGTGTTGAGAAATCAAACTGCTCAAATCTCAAATGAGATTCTAAGATTACAATGAAATCGTGTTGAAAGTCAATAATGTGAACAACTTCACTGTTGAATGGAGGCTTAAAAAATGTTCAGGAAGGATCATCTTGTAAAGAGCTATGTGACATGAATAAGCTTTGTTTTGTAAATTAGTGCATTCTTGGGAAAAGACAAAGCCAGAGCTTTGTTTCTGTATGTATTTAAATTCACCTCAAATATTTCAATTAATTTAAATTTGGTTTTGTTTAGTTTTTTTTTTGTTTTGTTTTGGGGGGCTTTTTTCTCTATAGCTAGAATACAGGGACATTACAAGGTCAGTTGTTTAGTATGGTTTGCAGGATACTTTAAAACTTTCTCCATTCTCATTGTAACTGTAGCATACAGCTCATTTTAACCCAAGTTACATTATGAAGTCTTTCTCAGAAATAAATTGATTGTCGTTATTTCCATATAGTAACTAATAATAGAATCTACAGTCACTGTTTTTTTCTGGGACTCTTCTCTCCTTCCAGAACAGGTGTGGATAACGTTTAAGTATGAACCAAATGATATTACTGAAAGAATTATGATGGAGTGGAATTGCAATATTGAATTAATTATATCTTCAATGCCTCACGTTGTGATATAAGTTAAGGCTTACAGAACAAATTATAGAAGCTCTTTTCCATCAAAAGTTAAAATTCTGAAAGTTACTTCAAGAATGTTTCTTGAAAGAGATTTTTTTTTTTTTTTTTTCACAAATGGATGGATATGGAACTGGTGTTCCTTCGTTTTCCCAAAACACTGGATACCAATTCAAAGTAAGCTGATAAAAAATTTCAATTAGCATGACAGCTCTAAAAACATAATACATAGGCAAAGTAGCTGGATCATTCATTCCAAATGCCTTACACTTATGTCACAAGACCCAATACTTCCAGAACACTGGCATATTTCACTGAGCAGAGCAATGAAATCTCTTACTCTCACAATACTAAGATCTGACTTGGCCAAATCCTGAATGACTATATCAGCCCCTGCTACTAATTGTGTTTTGAGCAGGACATTGAACTGAATGGTATCCAGAGACTTCTTTCAACCTCTATTTTTTATATTCCTGTGACAGTAAATCTCAGAGTCCATGCTAAAGACAAGAATCCAAGTGTATGCCCAATATTGCTAGACCAGAGAGAGCCAGAATTCAGAGAATGGCCATGAAAATTCTCAGAGTAATGGAACACCTCTCCTAGGAAGACAGGCTGAGAAATATAGGGATGTTCAGCCCAGAGAAGAGAAGGTCCAGACAGACCTTTTTGTGGCATTTCAATATTTAAAGAAGGTTTGTAAGAAAGCCAAAGATGCTTTTTCGGGGTCTGAAGTGACAGGACCAGGAGCAATGGTTATAAACTGAAAGTGGGTAGATTTAGATTGAACAAGGCAGAAATTCTTTACTGTGAAGATTTTGAGACACGGGAGCAAGTTACCTGTACAGGTTGTGAATGCCCTTTCCCTGAAAACATACCAGGCTGCATGGGGCTCTAAGCAACCTAGTATAGTGAAAACATGCTATGGCATGCAAAAGGCAGTATGTGTTTGTTATTGCCCTGCTGATGTGTACAGCAAAACTTAATGTTCAATCCAGCAGGTTGTAGAACAGTTAAAGGTGAGGGGGGGTCACAATTGGGAGAAAGGATTGTCTCCATTCCTATGGAAAACAGAAATTTGGGAGACTAGTTACAGATGTAAGGGGAGAGGATACAAAAAAGACTTGACTGAGATCTTGTGGTACCAACACTGAGGCTCAATATGCAATTTACGCTAAGATCATATCAGTTATACTGCACACATGAATTTTACACAACACATCAGTCTTTCTTTCTAGATACCAAAGGATATAGATTAGATTTTGCTCATATCTTGTCCATTCATTTTTTACTGTGATTAGAGAACTGCTCATTTATCTTTTGGTGACTTTCAGTGGAAAAGAATTGTGTGTCCTATATTTTTGCAGGCTTTGGAATGTGTCTTGTCCTTAATTTTAGGCCTTATATTAAATTACTTAAGAAAACATATGGACATACTAATGCATAAACAAAACTCATTAAGTGTTCTTCCTAGATGTTTTATGGAACTCAAAGCAGGTTACACCATTATCCAAAATAATTAACACCAAAATTATATAGAAATTTTTGTCCCTGTAAGAATCTTTTTATTCCACTTATGGATCATGCATTACTTTAACATAACTGAAATGTTATTTGAATTAATTCTTTCCTTTATTTTCTTACCGCCTTTTCATGGTTTAACCCCAGCTGGCAACTAACCACTTCAGTCACTCACTAGCTCACTCACAGCAGAACTAAGGAGAGAATCAGAAAAGTAAAAGAGAAAACTCATGGGTTGAGAGAAAAAACATTTAAAGTTTGACATAAAATAAAAAGAATATATTGCAGTGAAAATGAAAATAAAACAGAGAGAGAAATAAAATTACAGAGAGACAAATGATATAAATGAAAACAAATGCTCACAACCGATCAACCAGCCAGTCAGCAAGCAGTGGTGCCCCATGCCAACATTCCCCCTAGTTTTACTGCTGAGCATGATGACACATGATATAGAATATCCCTTTAGTCAGTTGAGATCAGCTGTCTGAGTTGCGTCCCTCCCAACTTCTTATGCATCCCCAGCCTCCTCACTGGTGGGGTGTCAAGAGAGGCAGAAAAGGTCTTGACTATATATAAGTGCTGTTCAACAATAGCTAAAACATCCCAGTGTTTATCAACAGGTTTTATTATAAATCTAAAACACTGTGAAGAAAATTAACTCTATCCCACACAAAACTATAAAACCCTCCCTTTCCCTCTCTTTTCCTGTTATGACCTCTTGGAGTGTATGTACTATTTTTGATGACAGAGGATCAGCTAGAAAATTAGCTAAACAATGTGACTGTCTCTTAAAACTTTTCTTCAAAAACATGTAGTTCAAATGTATGAAACGTTGCTCACTTTCCAAATATGCTGATTTGATGATCATGAATCATGATGTGGAAGGTGGCTTATGCATGCAAGCAGGAGTTATCATTCTGACCTTGACAGCAATTCCCTGGTGCTTGTTCACTGAAAAGTTACTTGTTTTGTTTAGAAGTAACTAGAAACACGAAAGAGACAATAGTTTTGCAAAATGCAAATCCTGATTTGACTATATAGAATGTAATCTTTATTTTGGTAGGAAAATATTATTTGTACAGACACTTTTAATCCATGCAAATCTCCAAAGAGAAACTCGCTTTCTGGAAATATAGATATCCTTGTGTGAACAACTGTATTTGTTCTGGAAATGTCCACCCTGTTGTCCTAGTTAAACAGATGTGTGGCATTTAAGAGGCAGGCAGAAAAGAGGATTGTGTTTTAAATTCATTGACTTTCTTGGATATGAAGAACTACAAAATCATTTTAACAGACTTGGAAGAGCAGAAATGAGAACCCTAAAAGAACAGAACAAGTCTTATGCCAAGATCTAACTTTTGGCATTTAAAGTGTGCTCAACTATATGCCATATGGAAAGACAATGTCTGGACAAACACGCTTTACCTTTCAGGTGGCTCTAAGCAACGCAAAGCAGTTTTTCCAAACTATACCCAGAGTACTTCAAGACCTGAGCTTAAATTTAAAGAAGCTCACTGTAACCTTCACAACTAGGACAATACAAATTAATTTGTTTTTTATTTTTCTCTGGGTAGGTTTTATTTTGTGCTGTTCTTTATTTTGTTTGGACTCTTTAACATCACAAGGAGCATCTACCTTGTTTATTTTTCCTCTTGTCAAGCTGCACATTTATCAGCATGAAATACTTCACAGACCTTATTCCCCACACAGCAGAACATGGAATCAGCTGCTCTCTGGGATTTACACTGCAGATATGTTTACTGTACCTTCCAGAGGAAAGAAATGAGGGGCAGCCTGTTACATACCAGACCAGTGATTACTGGGTCAGAACCACCTTGTGGGACTGCCTGGGTGTGCGTGGAGGGGGAAGGGATAGGTCAAACCTCATAGCAGTGGGATGACGTTGTGTCCCTCATGGCAGCCCCTGGAACCCACAGGGAAAGCCCTGAAATGGTTGCCAGTCACAAACAGCTCTGGGAAACTACAACACCCCACAGCTCCTGGAGCCCCTGACCCAGCTCAGATTGGCAGGGACAGTGAGAACACAGCCCCTCACCCAGCCTGGGACCCCAGAGTGGCTGGAGGGTCAGAGGCCCCAGCTGAGGGGGTTTGGCCATAGAGATCAGAGCAGATAAAACCAAAGGCACATGTTTGCCACTTGTCGCAGCCCTGCCATCTGGACGTGTGAGAAGCTGGTCTTCCACCAACTCTCAGTGGTAGATATAACTCCTTCTTTCTCCTTCTATCTCTTCTTGTTCCCTCTTCTCCTCTTTCTTGATGAGGAAGCACCTTTCTTGATGCTTTGGGGGTGGCTCGGAGCTGAAGGAATTGGATTTGATTTGTGTTGCGAATGGACTGAATATTGACTTGGGTGTTGTTGATTAATATGTGCTTAGTTGGTATTGTGATGGAACACTTTGTTCAGCTTGTGTAGTGCCCTTTTTGAACCTTTGCCAAGTACCCTTGTTTTCTCCCCTAAATTAATAAAGAAACCCCTCAGGAACAAGTCCATGGCTTATTGTCTTGACATTCTTTCAAGGCATTAAAGAATGCATATATACATATATATACATATTAAAGTGAAACTCCTAGTCGAGCCTGTGAGCCCACAGCTCTGGGGCTGGAGTGTTACACAGCTGTAACTTCATGCATCAATTTAACATATGTCAAAATTCATTCATATGTCAAAAAGTCAGCTTTGCCTGCTTTCACTTCACTCATCAAAAAAAGTCAGGGTTAAGTAGTTCAACAAAAAAGGAGAACTTGTAGAATATCTTGTGAAATTTTAGGAATGAAACAATTTTCTAAAACATTAATATACATATGATGATCAACAAACATCCTTGCAAGTGTCTGTGAAGGATGATAACTATGGTATTGATTATATTGGCTTTTATGGACTACACTCTTTTCTCTGAAATTCTTCTTTACAAAATACTATTGAGTTCATTTCACCTTTTCTTTTATCTCCAGGTGAACCTATTTCATTCCAATAATTATAAAACTGTGCAAGGTTCTGCTTATTCAGGTATTTATAGTTTCTGTCATAGTGGTTTCCAGTTTGTAATAATTTATTCTTACAGCATCCTTTGAAGAAAGTTTTAGCAAATCTTCCTTCTGATGAGGTGCTGAAGACTTCAGATGACCTAAAATTAAATACTGGAAGTCTGAAGATAAACAGGTTGATGATCCTGGCTAGGACAAGTATATACAGCAACATGTTCTGTTGTTACTTTAAAAAAATCAAAGAACATCCCATAAAGCAAACAAGCAAACCCCAACAAAACAAACAAAAAAACCCCATACTTTCTTTTTCTGGATTAATTATATTTTTCTTTCTGAAACTTTTATCATGTCTTGTAACACGATTAACTCTTCCAGTCCTCACAGAGTTGAATCATTTATGATCGAATGTTATTAGAAAACAATCCAAACTTCCATGAGAGGCAAGAAAATACTTTGAAAAATCATTATCTCACTCACAGATGTTGCATTTGGTTATAAAATCAAGGAATTTACCTTTACTGTTTCATAGTCTCTACTTCTCCCTTGACTGTGGTCTCCCTGTAGTGTTAACATCCACCCAGCCCCTGTTCTCACCCGTCCATTGCTGCTCTGTCTTTGGATCCCATCAGAGGTGGTTGTGACCTTTAACTCCCCCCATCAGGGTTGCCATGATCCCATACCTCAAAGTCTTCTATACCTTGTTCCTTTCCCAGGCAGCTATACTAGAGCTGCCTCTTTGGGGCCTGAGAAAGTCCACTGACAGTCCATGGCAATTACCTGAATTCACAGCAGATCCTTTATGAGACCAGATCTTCCCAAGCTGGGAAAACACACTGCACTGGGAAGAAATGCCTGGAGGGCAGTAACAGGCCTTACTGACTCTGTGTCAAGCCTCATCTGTGACTACATCCTACCTGACCATGGCCAAGGAACCCACTGCAGCTTGTTGGGGCCATCATTCCCCAAAAAAGTGATGCTGCAGCAGGACTATTCTCCAGTTCTCCCCAGCTCTGCCCATTCTGAAAATTGGCAGGTATCTTTCTAGACAAGAGTTTTTTGTTTTGCTATTTTTTTTCTAAAAACGTTGCTGGAATTTTATAGTAAGAAGCAAAAGGAGAATATACACAGATATCCTTTAGTGAAGATAAAAAAGCCTTTGCCCTAGTTGAAAACCTATAGGATTAAAAAAGAAGCAGAAACAGGCTTTTCCCTAATTATTTGTGAGAAATGGTTTCTTTCATAATATCCTTTTGAAAACATCAGTCTAATAGTTGTACTGTGAGAATGACCCATTATTCACAGTGAGAAAAACAGATTTCAGTTCCCCACGTAACTAAGGTGAGTAGGATGTCCAGCTACTCACCTCTATCCAAAGTAAGATGATTCCATCCATGTAGAGGAGTTTTTTATTTGAGTAATTTTAAAAAGAAACAACAAAACCCCCCAATTCCTCTTAAGATGACTACAGAATTTGTGTTTCCCCTATTAGTAGAGGATAGAATTTGTATTTTGGACTTAAATTTCTATTTTTTGTTTAAATTTCAGTTTATGTGACTGAGTCCTGTTTTGAACTTTACTCAAGTGATGCCTTTGGATTTTTATATATTTGTAGATTTTTTATATAGCTGTACAGTTTCTCACACTCGAGGTAGCAGCTAACAGTTTCTAACAGTTTGTCACTTTTTGTGCCACATTCCCGAGTTCTGTTTAACTGTCTTTACTACAAGACATCATGTTTGGGACACATGCACCTGGACTGGAATAACAAGGCAAAACAAGATAGAAGGCTCAGAACCATTGGAGACTCTCCAACGGGGCAGTTCTGGGGGTGGTACCAGGGGTAAAAGGTTCTCAAGTTGGATAAACCCACTAGATATGATAATTAAGTAGTTATTAATTTGTAAGGACCCTACACTGTGCATATGCTGATATACTTCATGCACCTGAAAGGTTTCATTAAAGAGCTGCTCTCTACTTTGCCTATACTAATAATGTCTCAAAAGTTATTTTCCTTGATTTTAGGTGGCAAAGCAGTTAGTATGAATAACTAAAGTAATTTAGAAAAGTATTGTAAATTTTGCAGCTGTTATACACCAGATCAGTTATTACTGGTCAGACCCCCTTTAGGGAGAGGTACTGTGTGTGTGTGTGTGTGTGTGTGTGTGTGTGTGTGTGTGTGTGTGTGTTTGTGTAGGGGAAGGGCTCGGTTGGGCCACAAGCCCTGCTGAGAGCACACAGGCTGCAGCTGGTGTAGCCATGGGAGCCGCATGGCTGGGCCATCCTTCAGGGAAGGCCTGCCTAGTGACCCACTCACACTACACACCCTGGACCCTGTGCCTGGCTATGGCACCCCTCACTTTGGCTAAGGGGACAGTGAGTGGTCAGTGAACCAAAGGTCCTGTCTGGAGGGAGTGGCCACAGTGACCATAACAGATAAGTAGGCACACAAGAGGTGTCTGTTGTGGTCTCTGACCTGTTCTCTTTGAAGCTGTCAACCTGGTAAAAGTTAGGTTTTAGGGACCAGGGTGTAATAGGAGCAACTTTTGCAGATGATCTCGGTAGTTTATTTCATAACAATAGTAAGATCTAGTGTATTTCTGATAATACCTTCTCTTTTCTATTGATGAGATGAATTTTCTTCCTTTTCTGAAATGTGCTTTGGAGTTTCATGGCTGTCCCTTATTTGCAAGTTACTGGAATCTTCATATACAGCTTTATTTTTCCTTTTTATTATTCACTGTGATTCACTGCTATGCTCATGTTAACATTATATCAGCATTTTCTACGACTGCAAGACCACTGTTCGTTTTGCATATTATCAAATGGTTCTGTGATGATACTGCAGATGGTCTCTACAAAAGTTTTTCAGCTTAATAGTCATCTTGTTTTCCTGTCAGTTGTGGTTTTGTAAATTTACAATGAAGTGCTGGATTTTTGGATGCTGTTCAAAAGAATGCAGCCATAACATTTGCATCTTTCCCTTTTTTTATAGCTTATCAAATGTCACCATTGCTGATTCTTTGGTTTAGTCAACAGTGACTTCATAATATGCGTATATCACTGCATTTCCACTTTCTTTGTGTACATCTCTGAAACACAGAGTACAAAACAGAAACTAGGCCTGAACCTTCAGTGTCAAGAAACTGAGGGCAGAAAAAAGGCCTCAGTGGCTTGACCCATGAGTCCAATGAGGAGTCCCATCTCCTTCCTTATGGATCCATCGAACTCTGTCCCAGTGATGGCACAGCATGGCTGGTCTCCAGCTCCTCACAGCCCTTCCCCACCTGGCCATGGGCCTTACTACCTGGCGCCCACGTGCAGACCCCTATCCCAGCCCAGACTCAGCCCAGTCCAATGCAAAGAGATGTGTCTGATGCCTAAGGCTGGGTCTGCTCTGGTGATCTCTGGCTGGGGCAGTGGGTCTAGCTCTAGATGCCAGCTCTCTATTCTTTAATGACTTGTCTGTGCTCACAGGACTGTGACACTGTTGCCTCCTGTTCAGATCTTGAAACAACAAATGTGGAATCCCTGTGTTAGTTCTGGAAAGCCACTGGCCCTTCACCAGTCAGTATGAAGAAACAGCTGCATATTGGATGTAAAGACAGTGTAAATGCATTCGCTTGAAGACTGTATGTTCCAAATATTTATACTTCCTCAGAAAAGAAGAAAAAAAAAGGGAAAAAACCCACAAAACACTACAAACACAAAGTTAAAATAATTTATGATAGCAAGTAGCTGAAGGTAAGTCTTCATATAATTATGCAAAATACAGTCAGAATTAACACCTTATTGATTAGTGGAAAAAAAAAGAAAAAAAAAAGAAAGAAACTTGGCAAAACTAAATACAAAGTTCACTGCAATCATTTTAAAAGTAATTCAAAGTAATTCTCAGTTTCCATTCCTTCCCTTTAGAGACTTTCACAGGGTTTTTTAGTTACCTATCCCCTCATGTCGACTACACATTTTCTGTCCAACATGACTCAGTCAGCAGTCTGTCAAAGTTCCTAAAACACTGAGTGTGCAAATGTGTCAACTTTTCTCCCCTAATTTAGAATTATATATGCTGAACTAGTCATCCTAGTCTTACCTTATGATCAATAAAACAAACAAACAAAAAAGTATTTCTGATGAACAATTAATGTATCCTTTTTCAGGTAGCTATTTTGGGATTAAAAAAATCACTCCCTAAATATATCCATACCTATCCCTTGACAGTAACAGTTAAGTGACTATAATGATAGCCTGCAGTGCCTAACTCAGATGTACATGTGCATTCTAAGCATCTGGAATTAAGAGGTGGATCCCATTAAAATTCCTAGAGAGATTGCTGAGCTAAAACAAAATATATGAAATGAAAAAACCCAACATCTAACATGGCTGATTTCATTCTGTTTGGAAGTGAAATTGCATCATATCTGGTTAGTATTCATACAACAATCTGTCTGTTTTCGAGCCAGTGACTTTTCATAGAACCATAGAATGGTTTGGATGGGAAGAGATATTTAAAGATCACCTGGTTCAACCACCCTGCAATGAGCAGGGTGGTGTTCAACCAGAATTGTGCATTTCTTTAGCAATAATTCTAGTTTAAATAGTTTTTCTGCCTCCATGGAGTGGCTGTAGCTGCAAGAGCACTAGGAAAAAAAAAAAAAAGAAAAAAAAAAGGGCATAAATACTGATCTAAGTAGATTGTCAAAGCAAATTAGAGACATAATGGTGCTCAGATACAATTAGAAACATGAAGTAATAGATATGGTGGAGATTTAATCTTTGTAACTTGTGTTTCACATAAGCTTGGATATGGATTTCAGGAATGTAGTCAGGCATTTCTATGAATTAAAAACTGGAGTTTAAAACTACTTCCTGTTCTTCCACAGTCCCAGGGTTATTTATTTAAATTTTCCTTACTATAGAATTATTTAAACTCATAGTCTACAAGAAATCAAATTAAATTTATGTTAGAATAGCTGAGTTCTCTTCAATAATTATAAGGGATCTGAGATATAGAAAACAGCTTTGTTTCTCTCTAGAAATCCTTTTTATCATACTTATCAAAGTTCAAACATACACAGAAACCTGAGTATAGGATATTTGAATTTGTCCAGTTGCCTCTAAAGCGACCTTGACTATAACAGCCTCTACTTCCACAGCTTTCCTCATTTTCAGATTAGACTGTTGTATCTGGCAGAAAGCAAGGACTGAATGATTTTGTCTCTTGTAAAGTACTTTGATGAACCTTCTCACCTCAGGGGATGATTGAAAACCAAAGATGCAGTTATGTAAACTCATTGAAATGTGGTCATCATCTTCTTAGTCTTGATGAGGCAGACCTTTGAGAATACATTCTCAGGTATTTGAAGACAGTGAGTTACCCCATGCTTCAAATCAGACCAAGGTCTGATTCCCCTCCTTTCAGTTTCACAAAAATGACTTCTTTTTCAGCAAAACATGAAATTTTGAAACCTTTTACTTTGGGAAGATAAATTGTAGGCCTTTCCAGATGATACTCAGATCAAGATCTGATTGCTAAACAAACTTTTTTTCCTTGAATACATACACTTAATGAACCAACTCTAAATTTAAATCCAAGTGCAAAATCGCATGACCACGTGGAGGAGGTTTGGAGAATGTATGTTTCTTCTTCCTCTTTTTTTTTTTTTAGAAAACCATGTCACATATATGAAAAGTCTCTCATAAGTGATAACATATAATCTGTGCTTACATTTTTCAGAAACAGTATGTGTTACCAAATTTCCTGCAAGTAACTCCCAGATTATGTGAAAGAATCGAATCTTATGGCTGAGCAGCAGTGCCAATTGAATTAATTTATGGTAACAAAGTGCAATTTTCTGCCAAGCCCTTCCCTTTCATATTATTTGTATCTACTTTGCTCTAGTATACTTTCTTTCTTTCTCTCTTATTAGCAATGTTAGTTCTGGTTATCCTGTTATCTTTCTGAAAAGGATGTTATTGTTATAGTTCATGTGAAAATAGCTGTGTGGGTCAATGGAAGTGCAAATAAGCCCTAAGATATATACCTGAAAATATAGCAATGTATTACCCCTTTTCACCCCACCACTCCGGTTTGGTGTTTTGTTTGTTTGTTTGTTTGTTTGTTTGTTTGTTTAATTTCTTTTTATGACATTCTGGCACAAAGTAAATTAACAGAAACAAACTTTTACAGAACACATTCAAGTCACATAGCTTTCATAACAGTTTCATTTCACTCTTAACAATTATTAAAATTAAGCCATTCATCAGAAGCTTATGTGTTCAAGTTCAAGTGCTTTTTTCAATTGTATTGCAAGGATAATGTTCTGAATATATTTGTAAGAGTCTGGATGTTTTTCCTCATTAAAGTACATTTTAAAGTAAATTCATTGTTAAGACATTGAAGGGTGAGTATAAATTGTGCAACATATTTATTTTTATTTCATTGACTTTAGTGAGCACTGGTGTTTAAATATAAAAAGAGAGAATTAATAAAATAGTTTATTGTTCTCCTCTTTCTATTTATGCATCTTATAATTGCCTTACAATTGTTTCTCATAAAAATAAAGAAAACTGCACACAAATTGAATTCACTAACATTGGAAATGAACTTCAGTTATGTCTGAATCCCTAAGGACTGTATTTTTATTACATGCTAAAAGATCAAATTAAACTCCGTACTAGCTCACAGATCTCTTATGAGTGCACAATCTTTATGGTATGACAATTAAAACAAATGGATACGTGCATTAAGTTTAAATACCACCTCTATTTCTAGTCTGTGTGTACTAAAAATGGAGGTATGATTTGTCCTATGGTATAATGCACTTGGGTTTGTAATTGCTATACCATTTGAAGCAAACCATTCTACATTTCTTCAGTATTTTCCTGAATCATGTACATACAATGTCAATCCTGGAAATTCCATAGATGGATAACAATCACAGTAGGATGCAGGATATAAAGGTCAAAAATTACATATCTTTTAATGGCCTTCATTCAGCTTTTGTCAATAATCTCACGAGGCACAAATGATCAAAATATTTTGCTAGTATGAGCAGTTTAGTTGTTGATATAAATTAATGGGCTTTTAAAAGGGAGTCACTTCTTGGTCAAAGCAATATAGTATGCTGTGTTATCTGTTCTTGGTAATAACTTGAGAAGTGGAAAATATGACCAGGAACATAAAATTAAACATAAAAAGTACAGCTGTCAATATTATCAGAGACTTTGCTACCATCCAAACTCTGTAAATGAAAATAAGCTTTTTCATTCCTGCAGGAGGCATTTGCTTTTGATTTTAGTTTTTGTTTTGTCATGAGTCAAGGGTCTGAAGGACCTCTTGTTATATCTCTTTTCAGCTTATAGGGAAGTTAATCCAATATCATCTTACAATACATTGAGAGATATTATCAACCATGGTAGCCTTCAGCCTGTTGGGATTTTAGAAACATCTAGTAATTTCTTATCATATTTTTACTTCAATTCCTTTGCTCATTGTCTAAACTCAAAATAAGAGATAGAGTGTAGGCTGGAGAATTTGAAAAGTAAGAACTGTAAAATTTGCCTGCTTAAAGTGTTGGACGAGAAGAATCTGGTTGTTGACCTAATACTCTAGTTACAGTTTCTCTCTCTCTCATTGTTTACTCCTTGGCTGCTTGTTGTGGTACTAGACTTTGAGAATATATGAAATAGGAGAAGAATGATTCTTTGAGAGTGCTTTCATTCTACACTGCAATTAACTTGAAAACTCATGGAATCCCTTTTTCTTTTGACATTTTTCTCTCATAATGATTTCTAACAATATCAAGACTTATTTTAATTAGATGAAAGAAAATTATTCTCCATCACCACAACAGACAAGTAAAACCCCACCATCTTCACTGCCAACACCCTGCTCCCCACCCCACACCCACTATCACTTTAATACTTATCCAGCTTATCCTTTAAATAGAAAGTAGGTTGATATTCAGGTCTGTCCTGGTTGTACATTAATCAACTGATGCCTTAAGATATTTATATATTTGTAAACATTAATATAGCTGTATAAGTTCTCACACTGAAGGTAGCAGCTGACAGCTTCTAAACCCCTTTCTCAGGGTTTATGCCACATTCTTGAAATTCTGTTTAACATTCTTTTCAAGGAAAGAGATTTTAGCAAGGGCATCTTATTTGGGACACACGCACTTGGAAGATATCATGTAGTCAAAGCAAGATAGAAGGTCCAAAACCTTTAGAGAAGCTCCAAAAGGGCAGACCTGGAGAGGTTCTCGGGGAAGACAATTCTTAAGTTGAATGAATCCATTAGATATGATAATTAATTAGTGTTATGAACTTTTAAGAACCCTATACTGGGTGTCTTCTCCATGGACATCCCCTTGTCATGGGGGAAAAGCTTGCATGCCCTCATGAGGTTGCGAGCTGTGCTGGTGGTGGTACATGACTCCAGTAGGGTCTCCCATGCTAGTCAGGTCTCAACTGAAGTGTCAGACAAAGCATGTCCATGGGCAGGATGGGCCCGCTAGCTCCTCAGCAACCATCCTAGGAGAAGGACAACTCTAACTCCAAACCTGGGCAGATGGAAGGCCATCCATCTAAGAGAAGGATGCTCTAACCAAACTACGTCCTGAGGACTTCGTTGCCACCGTCCAAGCTCGCTTGGCCCTGGCAGATGAACCTTAGGAGTAAATGGCGAGGCTGGTTCTGTGCATGCTGCGCCCCACCTAAAAAATCCACTGCGTAGGCTTTAGGGGTTCACTCACATTTGCAAAGCCCTGTAGTGATAGGTGAGGGATTAAATGGCAAGTGAGAAGGTGCACTGGAAGCTGCAGCCTCAACCCTGCATGCAGGCGGTTCAGAACATTGGTCGCTCGAGACTGACCCCAGAGATGACAGTCTGGTTCAGCAGCATCCGGAATGACCAAGCAGCCTTTTTCAAGGACAGCACTGCTTGTTCCACATGGAGAGTGGCCTAGAAAAGGTGGTCTAACCACAGCTCATCTCCACCCTTCACCCAGTTGGCTTGCTGCGGCCAACGGGCATCTTCCTTGTGGTCAAACAAAAACAAAAACAAAAAGAAAAAGACAAAGGCATACACCCGCCTCCAAAGGTGCGTCCAAATTAACAGTTGCATGTTGGAATATCAGAACCATGTTCAGTTCTGCGGATGGTGGACATCCTGAGTGTCGTTCTGCTCTAATTGCCCACAAACTGTCATTCACTGGTCTGATTACGTGACTAATGTGTCTGTCCTCGAACAAGCAGAGATCACCACCATCGAGGCCATGCTGCTGAAAACGCAGCTGCGCTGGGCAGGGCACGTCTCCAGGATGGGGGATCACCGCCTCCCTAAGATTGTGCTCTATGGGGAACTCGCCACCGGCTACCGTAAGACAGGAGGCCCGGAGAGGAGATATGAGGACTCCCTGAAACAATACCTCAGCCTTGGCCACATTGACAACCATCAATGATCCACTCTGGCCTCCAATCAGGAGAAATGGAGACACACCATCCATAACACTGCTGCTTCATTTGAGAACACATGCAGAATCTCTCTGGAGAAAAAAAGGCAACACAGGAGGAACCGTGCCTTGCCAGTAGCGCCGATGGAGTCTTTCCACTGTGCCTTTTGCAATCAGACTTGCTTATCTCGCATTGGCCTTTTTAGCCACCAGCGTGCTTGTAGCAAGCGTGGGTAGAGTCCTTTCAAATTTTTGTTTGAGAAGCCTAGCCATGATGACAATACTGGGTGTGCATCTATGTATCTTGTTGCACCTGAAAGCTCTTTCATTAAAGGACCCAGTCTATTTTATGTCTATTAATATGGTCTGGAAACTTATTTTCTTCCATTTTAAGAAACAAACTTTAGTTTCTATATTTTGCTGTAAAAAAATCCCAAACCACAGCTGTGATGGCTGTTCACAGTGAGAGCCAGAGACCTGGTCAGCCATTATCTCCACCCAAATACTACCTAAGAATTTTTCTGTTTTCTTTCTGATGTTTCTTCTCTCTTTCCTCCTTCCAGCCTTTTCCACTGCTGTAGACCTGCAAAATCCCTCTTCAGATGCTGTCAGAAGCTGATATATTTTGACCAAGATCGTCCCCAAGATCATCCAATAGAGACATGTTTGCTTTCTCACCCATCAATATAGGAAAGAAGAGTGCAAGGGTACATGGAAGACAGATCTGATAAAATTCTTACATAAATATTGACCCATTCTTAAGGACTGTATAATTGCATACAACCTACCATTCTCAAAAGAGATGTGAGTTGATGATTATTCAGCAGTAAAGAATGAAAGAAAATGCTGTTTTCCTCCTTTTTTTGGCTATAGTTTTCTGGGGGTTTTTATTTTACAGTATTTTTTAAAATATATTATTTTAGTTTTTTACATTTTTTTTCTATGCTGCAACAAAAGTACTGCTTTATTTTCTCTTTTAAATTACTATTGTAAGATGCACAGGAATTGCTGACTGGCTCAAAACAAGCAGATGGGTAACAGTGGGGGAATAGGGTGAGCTCTGTGTAGGTGAAGTTCACTGCTCCTCCTGTCCCCCTGAACCTTCTCACACTGTGCTGAGTAGCACATGAGTGTTTGAAAAGTCAACTGCAGACCCACACTGTGGGTGTGGGGGTGGTTGACTACATGGGACCACCAGGAACTTTCTGGCTCTGAGTAAAACAGAGCATGAGATTTTGGTGCTGAAATTAGCCTAAGCTCACCTGGAAGGCCCTAGCAGACAGGAAGAGATAAGAGTATGGAGAAATGTTCGCCGCAATGGCTTGCTCCACTACCCTGGATTTAAAAGCAGCTGAGACCATGCCGCACCCCTTTCTTCCTTCTTTCTTTTTTCCTCCTATCTTCTTCTCCTCAAAATATATATTGTAAGCTGGACCAAGGAAATATCCTGCCAATGCCTTTTTTAAGCACCTTGTTTTGTCTGGATGTGTTAAAGCTTGCTAAGCTAAACTTTGCCAAGTTCCTTGTTCCATTGGAATATTCTAAAGCTTGCAAGTAAAAATTGCTTTTGAACCTCATGAGAATATTGTTGTTACTCCCATGTGCTGCCCAGAGTAAATCCAACTACCTTCACCTAAACCCACTGAGCAGACTGGGGCATTACAACTATCATGAAAATCCTCTCTAATTATATTCATATTGATCCAAACGCAACATTATTTTTTCCTTTATTTAAATGTTATGATAGCAAATAAACAGAAAGGACACATTATTTTTTTTAGAATACTTTCCTTACACTATGCTAACAAGAAAATATACTACACTATATTAGTACCCTAAAAGGGAAAAATCTTAGACTTTGACACTTAAGCACTGATGAATTATCCATACTATTAAATCGCTGCACACACTGATATGTTTTGTTGTAGCCAACAAATTCCCAGGCAACACACACAGGTGAAACTATTAGTTTGGATGTAAGTGTTCTTATGTTCAGATGTTACTGTCTTTGGGCTCACACTGTGATAATCTTCAGCAAACTTAACTAGTCATTTGAGTATAGTTTACTACTTAGGTGTCTGGTCATCACTGTATTTTATAGAAATAAATTTGAAACAGCAATTTTGTTTTTTACAAAAACACATATGAAGGCAAATTAAATAGTTTAAAAAAATTAGCAGTTAAAAACTTTAACATATATGGTCAGCCTTAAGGTGAAGATGATGCAGATAAAGCAAAACTGATAAAATTAACAGTGTGGTATATAATACCTTCCAAAAACTGGGCAAATTTCTCAGAGTTTGACACAACAGAACTATGAGTAATAATTTAGATTCTTGAATTGCAAGATTTTTTTCTTAATACTGAAAAAAGGAGTACTTAGATTCATAATCTAAATAACAAAACCCACCTTTAGTAAAGGAAGGGGGAGGTTGAGATTTGCATAATTGCTGAACATTTACCTCCATGTATACAACACATTTGTCTGCTTCTTGCTAGTGACTGCAAATCATGCATTATAACATTGTTTTAGTTTGGATTGGAGGAAACACATTAACTAATAGATAATGAAAATGTCACCTCAAATTTTTCACATGTGTTCACTTCTCTACAATGGCATTAATTTGTAGTGAGATATATTTAATGACATTCATTATCAGTTTATTTCTGATATGAAAATTAAGATTATTCAAGTGTACTGTCTGAAAATGTTTGATTTGAAATTCTAATTGTTGTTTAATCTTATGAATCCTAATGAATGTACAGCAAAGCTGTAGTAGTAATGTGGCAGACATGATAATGCATAATTCATTTGGGAAAATAGATTATTCCTCAGGCAACATAATGATCCATGAACTTCTGTTAATTGATGAAGTATTCCCCAGGTATGAAAAAGCAATATTTCTGAGATAATGCAATCTTCCTTCCAATCTTTGCTAGTTATGTCATTGTATTTATGGTGACAGACAAGAAAGTGCTAAACAAGATAACAGGTATCTAGGTAATGTCTCAAAATGGCTTTTTTTTTTTTTTGACAGAGAAAAAACCTGTTGCAGGTTATGAAAAAGCAATACTAGATTTAGAGCTTGTTTCATAAAAAAAGACATACTAATTTTATTATGCTTTTAGAGTGTGCTGTTGCTTCTGATTTTTAAATTAATTTCTGTTTTAATGTTTATTATTCAACTACTAACTGACTTCACTGCTGCAAAAGAAAATCAAGAATATTACATCTGAACAAAAAAAAAATCAATACTACAAAAATAAAGGAAAACATAAATTGAATATAAACTGTAATATGAATCCAGGTCTGTTAATGTGCTATATCTAGTCCAGCAATAGACACCAGGTGTTTCTGAGGAAGGAAGGATTTCTGATACAAGAAATTGTTTACATCAGAAATAACATGGCCAGCAGGACTAGGGCAGTGTTTGTCCCTCTGTACATGGCACTGTTGACACTGCACCTAAAATCCTGTTTTCAGTTTTAGGACTCTCACTACAAGAAAGTCATTGAAGTTCTGAAGCATATCCAGAGCACTGCAACAAAACTTGTGAAGGGTCTAGAACATAAGTCTTATAAGGCATGTCTGAGAGAGCTGGGGCTGTCTAACCAGAAGAAAGGAGGCTCAGGTCAGACATTATTGCTCTCTAAAAGGAAATTGTAGTGAGATGCAGATTGGTATCTTCACCCAAGCAACAACTTATAAGGCAAGAGAAATTGGCCTGAAGCTGTACTAGGGGAGATTTAGATTAGATATCAGAGGTATCAGAGATTTAGATTAGATATCAGACAGAAGAGCTGCCAAGCATTAGGACAGGTTGTCCACAGAAGTGGTGGAGTCTCCAGAACAGGAGGTACTTAAAAGATGTGTAAATTGGATGTTTAGAGACATGGTTTAGTGGAGGACTTGACAATGTTTTGTCTTTGGAATAGACCTCAGGGGTCTTTTCCAACCGAAATTATTCTATGATTTAGGTAGGGTGGATGCAAGAACAGAACCACATCAATAAGTGACATAAAGTTTAAAATTTCTTTATTATGCAGAATGTGAGTAGTTGGTGGAAAGCGATTCCAAACCCCCTTTCTGCAAGACATGCACTTCACATATACTAGTCAGCATCGCAGCCACTCTAAATCCAGTTTGGACCAGCAAAGTGGATCCAGGTAAGCAGGATGCTCATTGCCTGGAAAGCCTGTCAGTGCCTGGAGGTTACACCTACCTCTACATGGCACCGGGCAACCATGGATGTGGTCCCTTCCACTACCAGTGTGATGTTTTTTTCTTTTAATTACTTAGCTCCTTTTCTCAAATTGTTAACAAAAGTCACCAATGGCCTCTCTAATCACGTAATTCTAGACCAAAATCTTAGACTTTTTTCTATATGTAACAGCAATTTGTGAATGTCAAAAGGTGTCCGTTAACTTTTGGTCTCATGTGCCAATCATGTTATAAAAAGTGTGTATTTGGCAATGTTAGCATAATAAAAGAAATTTCTTCTTTGTTTTTTTGGTTTTTTTTTTTCCATAAATGCAAAGATAATTGCAGAAAAATCTATCTAGTCAGATATAGGCAAAATCTCATTTATCTGAGCATGTCCATTTGGCTAGGCTTCACCTCATACATGACAAGGGCCCAAAATTTTTTTCTGAATAATTTTGAAGTGAGTCTTGGTGAAAAAGTTTTTGCAGAAGTTCTAGAACTTTGTGTTTCCTTTACACTCTGAGGCATTGATTTTTATTACTTCTTTATTTATGCAATAATAGCAGCAACTTTAATATTTAGCATGTATCTATCACGTTAAGTTTATGTATACTTATCAACTGTAGTGTGACTAAATAGAATTTATTTAACATTTTATTTTGGTCCCCTGGGGCCTTTGGTTTTAAAGTACATAAAAAAGAAGGAAATTCAGGTTTATTCCGTAATTCGATAAACACTGATTAAGATCAGGTAGTACATTCAGTTTTGCCCCCTGTATCAGAAGTATGGAACCTTGTGTCATAGCTAGAACAGTGACCCAATTATTTGACTTTAGATGCATCATAGTGTGGCTTCATACAATTTTCTGTAGAAAGTAGAAGGAAAAGGAATCCTAAGTGCAATGGGTTCTAAGTAACACCAAAGTGAATAACATCATTTACAGTCTATCTTTCATCTACATTCTGTCCTTAAACATTCTGAATTTGAAATATAACAAAAACCGTTTTTTTATCCAAATAGTAAATCTCAGTAAATTAAAAAAAAAAAAAGACATAACAGTAAAAGCACAAGATGGTTTTCTTAGTCACAGATAGCTAAAACAGAGTCTTTAAGCTATTAGTAAGTAAAAGTAAAGTAAGTTTTGGGTTTTATCCCTTTTTTCCAACACTGTTTTGGAGGAACTGTTTCATTAAGAACAAACCACCCCATTTGCCAGAGTCAGGGAGTGGTGTGGAAAAAAGGAAGAAGCTGATGTGGAGGAAATGGAACCGTTTCCATGTTTGACCATGTTTTGGGGTTGGGTGGACACAAACCAGTGGAAGCTGCTGCTCTGCTTTCTTGGAGACTATGAGAGGTCAAAACTGTTACCAAAGCCAGCATGCTGTAACTGCTGTTGGGTGTGCGAGGGGGTCAGAGCTACTGGGAAGCTGCTGCTGCACCTTGACCCATCAGCTGTAGTTGCTGCCCACAGGAAGCTGCTCCAGGGCTAGTGCAATTGCTAGCGGTTTTTTGCTAGCTGCTGTCGGGCATATGTGGTGCTGTTTCTGCAGGAAATAAATCGGAGTGGAGCCAAGGGTCAAAGCTGCCTCTGGCTGCTCCCACTCCACCACAGCTGGAGAGAAAACAAATGTGCAACTAACCTGCACACACTGTGCAGTTCACAGTCCCTGCAACCATCTGCCTCCTGGGAGCCGCACAGGACTATCCCATGCCGCTGCCACCTGTGGATGCTGTTGCCCATGGAGAGGGCTTTGCCCCAGGTTAAAGCTGCTCCAGGGCTGTTGCAAGCTGCTGGTAGCCCTTGCAAATTGGAGTGGTGGCTTTGCTGCCACTTTTGCAGCCAGGACCATGTCACCAATGCAGTAGGAGGGAGAGAGCCTATCCACACAGTCAGTCGATGCTGCCACTCCAAAGCTTGGCAGCTGCTAGAGCCTGAACACCAGCCAAGCCTAGCAGGCACCACCAGGGCCAAAGACAGCTGCAAGGCAGGGAACAAAGAGCTTCTACATCAACATTGCTGTTACACTCAGGATCTGACTGTGACGGGGTGATGTAGAGTGGGTAGTTTAATAGTATAACTGTTTGTAGACAAATAGTTTTTTCCTAGGTTTTGCTTTTTGTCCCTGCAATTTTGAAGAGGTGGAGTGTGGGTGGCAGGGGAGGTACCAGAGGCTATCACTGTTGCTAGTTTGAACCATTCTATTTCTATTGTTGTTGTCTCTGATATATATATCTTGTCAGTGAACTGTTATTTTATAACATATCTCACCACATTTTGTCTGTCTCTGTGGGTGGAAAAGGGAGAAAAAGGGAGAGGTTTAATAAAAGGGGAGGGAGCTCATTTATTGAAGTCTTTGCCCCAGCATTTGTCTTTAAACTCAGACAGCTATACACACCATTGTCCCACAAAATCAATTTTCTAGATCTGAACTGTCTTCTCAAAACGTTAGCACCACCTGGTTTGACTTTCCTCCTGTTTTGTGAGTTCTTTTGGGAGAAATGTTTGGACAAGAAACATTAAGAAAAGCCAGTATAATTTAGTTTTATTCTCATCAATGAAGAAGCAAAATAAAGTCAACATTATTTTGAAAGCAAGTGTCACAAGCTTAACCACTCAGATGCATTCCACATAAAAAAAAAAAAAAAAAGAAAAAAATCAAAGTAAAACAAACATATAATTAAATAAAACACAACAAGACTTGTGTTGAATCTTAAGACTGACTTATGAGAATACCATCTTAATAGCCTCTCTATTATAAGGTGAAGCTACTGCACATACTTAATCTTGCTTGTCCACAAATTTTAAGCTGTGCTAAGGTACTCTAAATATTACACTTATTGTACAGAAAATGAGGGATACAAGTAATTCTTTAATCCCAGTGGGTACAATCCCTTGGTTTGGCCAGATAAGAACTGTTATTTTTACTTTTCAATTATGTGGCTATTCTTTTTAAATTCACAATAGCATTGATAGAGGTATCAGGTGTATATAGAATCTATACACGTGTGCACACAATTCAGTTTTTTGAAGAAAGTTTTCCAAAGGAAGTTTTCCAACTTTAAACTATGTATAAACTATGATTTGACATTTGATACAGTTAAGCAAATTGCACTGTGTGATATTTTATCCTCAGGAATGACCTTGCTTGCAGAAAGGGTTATATTAGCTTTTTGAATTCTGGGTATCTATCCTATTGACTTGCTGGAAGTAGAAATGACAGTAAAAGAATCCAAGGGCAGAATATGTAAGGAAGGGACAAATAATGAACAAAATGCACATGTTGAGACATCTTGTTTGGATGTTTCACCCTTTTCAAAATTATTATATAAGCTATTTCTAAGAGGTCTTACTGATAGGTGCCTGAGAATGGAACTCAGCATAAGGATAAAACATAAATATCAGAGTTGGGCATCTAATTTGTGTTTATAACACTAGTATGTATACACAGAGGAATCACTAATACTTGTCATTTTCTATGTCAACTGAAATATAATGACATTACATTTCTTCAAAATTAATTTTAGTTGTAAGATTGAATGAAAATAAAATTTGCTATATAATTTTCTTTTTAAAGTTTTATGCATGGCAACCTTTATTTCCTGATTGGAAAGTCCACCTCAAGAAGAAGTGTTTTTGTACAAGTTAAGCACTATTTTTAATTGCAATCTGAATTAAATATTTGTGGGTTTTGAGTTAATGCTTACTTTGCATTAAAACACGTCTAGATATTGATTATACTAGCTCTAAACTGCACTAAATTATTTAATAAATATGTAATGATAGGTTTTTCTACGCCTTTTTATTTCAATGCATTATATGAAAGTTCACCTAAAAAATAAAATAAATATGAAAGATAGAGAAATCATTATTATTTCCAGAAAACGTATTGAGGGGTCTGTCTGTTCCTTAGAACTGTAATAATTTGCCCACTGAATAAAATAATATTTTATTTTAAATATTTATTTTAAATACTGATCTTTTTTGAAAGATCTCTGTGAAACAGACTGATAAAAATAGTTCACTCATGAAATACATACACAGTAAAACTGAAACATCAGCTTCCATTACAATGTGACTGATAGGTAGCCACTGAATAAAATAAAAGTGACTTGTATTTAAGCAAATTGGTTGTTGGTTTTTTTTTTCCATTTTAATAATCTTTACTTTCTTTCTTTTCTCTCCTTCCTTGAAATCACTAGACTACAAGGTAGCTCCATTTTAAGGGGGGGAATAAGTCACAAGTGATGATATTGAGAAAAAGTAACATTGGATCCAAATTGTTTTATTTGAAAATGCTATATGGTTTGATAAGATTCTATTGGATGCATCTTAAAACTCTTAACATATCTTAGGCTCTGGTTTCTGTTTATGTGACTTGCAATGATCTTTACATCATGAAGAAATTTATGAATGAATGTAGAAAAGCAGGGGTCCTCCCAGAAGAAAAAAAGAAGTATGATTAGATATTGTATAAAAGAGAAACAATTTAAAACATTGTTAAGTAATAAAGTGATTTAGTTTTGAAATGCAAATGCCCTCAGAGATCTTCTATGCCTACTTGATTCATGTACTGTATTTATGTTTTGGTAATTTGGTAGGTATTGTATTATTGATGTGTTAATGACTTCTAGGAGATTGAGCATATTCTTTCTACTTACTACACAGAAAGGTAACCCAAAATAAGCATTTCTGAAAAGCAATAACACTAAAATGTGAAATCCTAAAAACAAATGTAAAAGTTATAACTATTTGTAAGCACCTCACATGTAATGAGACTGATTCTGTACAGGAAAATCCCAGTAAGCTCAATAGAGTAAATTGATTTATGCCTGTAGTATCATGATATCCAGGTACCTGGCTTTTGAGTATATACTTAATGTGTTCCTAATAAGAAAGCTGAAGCAAGGTTGCTATTAGAAAATCATTGCATTTTTCATGTTGTATATATACTATATTATACATGATGATGTTTTAAAGAATTCAGAAAACACTGTAGATGTTCTTTTTTCTTTTTTTTTTCTGTGAAAAAGTGGAAGGATGTAGTTAAATCCATCTGAATCCTCCAGACAGCAGAAACATCAAAGGAATGAAATAAAATTCTGATACCCATGACCCTGATTTTAGTGGTGCATATATTTCAGCCAGAACTTGAAGCACTGGGGTCAGATAGCAAATACCTTACAGGTTTTCTGCTGTAGATGAAACTGTAAACATCATTATCTTTTCAAAGGAGTTCAAATATGACAATCATTAACTTTCTGCACTCAGTAGTGCATGTTAATTTGACAGAATCAATATGTTGCATCAAATTTGCAGTGCTTTTACCACTTATTTTAAGAAAAAAACCCTCACAAATACATTAACATTTCTAGAGTGTGCAGTGAATAAATGTAATTACAGTTAACAGCAAAGATTTCCAACATCTTAGCAATTTAATAGAGAAACATAATGAATTTTATAGTCATTATGCAACAATCATAGCTAGAATTGGTGGAAATGAAAATAAATGTATAAGTTAAAGGGTTTGATTAGGTATACCATATAAAAAATGATAAAATTATCCAGCATTTAAATTCCTAAGGTAGTAGTGTCCTATCGACATCTCCACCTGTGCTCCCTGATGACAGAGGGTCCCAGCTTTTCCCTTTGCTGGTTCGGACCTCTTGGGCTGCCTCTGTCAAAGCAAGCCACCAGCAGTGTGAGTTCACGGGCATCCCGGAGGGGAGGACTCCTCCCTTCCCCTTTTCTCTTCCCATGCCGGCAGTGGCCTGCAATACCTGGGAGAAGCTCCGAGCTCGTATTGGACCGACACGGCCTCCTCCGGTGCCCGCAGACCTGTTGGAGCTGCTGCTGCCAGAGCCCGACAGCATCCCCTGCCGATTATCAGCACCCTGCTGTTCGTGGCTGTGAATGCACCGAAAGACAAAGTAGCTCTTAGGTGTTTGAAAGTTTCAGTTACGGTGTTATTGCTCGTTCTTTTTTTTTTTTTTTCCCTGAATCCTCTAAATTTCAAAGGTTGCTGTGGCTTGAGGAGAGGGAGGTCCTCTTTCTAGTCTCATCTTTCTTGACAGACATATTGTTTGCCTATTTGTTTATTTGTTATTAAACTGAAACAGTAGTACAGATGTTATGCAGCGACTTAGTAGGCTCCTCAAGGACTACAGTATGTCTTCTAATCTTTTATTCACGCACGTAAAGGAAGGAACAAAATATATGACTGCAGTATATATGTAAGCAGTTTGAATATCAAAAAAATCCAAATGGATTTTGGGCAGGTTATTCAAATTCCATACGTTCTACTAAAATGCTATATTATTCTGAATTCTTTATCAACATTTCAGTAATAAAAATATAATTTTAAAATCAAAAACAAGGACTTTGTCAAAAAATTAAAAGCAATGCTGCACTAAATTAGTACAGAAAATGTTGAGGGAAATTTATCTAATTCAAACTAATCAGAAAAAAATGCTGAAGATTACAAGTCCATTTTGCTATTCCTGGCAGCCTTGCTTATCATTTATCTTTGTATTTCCATTCGTGAATAGCTTGATGTTCAGTCTCATTAGACCTGAATTAGTCCTCTCCTGCTTTGTTTTTCACTCATCACAATTTATCCCAAGATCAATAAATCCTATTTACTGAGACTCTGGGTATCAGAGTACCAAGGTTATAAAAGACATATTTTGAAATTGAAACTCATATTTCTTTTCATCCAACGTTATTCACATATGCAGGGCTAATACCTGATCTACTATTGACCTTGAGACAGATATGATTTATGTTTGTAAAAACAGTTCTCCTACACAAACAGTACAAATTAGACAAAGATGTATACTTTTCATTATATTTTTTTTCAGTTAAAAACATTGGCAAAATTTCATAGGAAGAAAAGTGATTTTTACTGTTTTCTAGACATGTTACTGCCAGAGTAACATCAGCAGATGTCCATGTCCATGTCTTTCCTAGGCTGAGAACTCAAGAACTGGATGCAACACTCCAAGTGGGGTTTCTCCAGATCAGAGTAGAGGGGCAGAATTACTTCCCTTATCCTGCTGGCCATGCTTCTTTTGACACAGCCCAGGATACAGTTAGCATTTTGGCTGTGAGCCTACATTGCTGGTCATGTCCATTTTTTCATCCACCTGTCTTTCTTTGCCCCGCTACTCTCAATACAGTAACCCCCAGCCTGTATTAATACTACATGTTGCCCTGGTCCAGCTGCAGGACCTTGCACTTGGCCTTGTTGAATCTCAAGAGGTTCCCATGGGCCTATTCTTCAACTTTGTGCAGTCCCTCTGGATGACATCCTGTTCCTCAGACATGTCAACTGCACCACTCAGCAGGGTGCTGAGATTACCCTCAATCCCATCATCTATGTCACGAATGAAGATATTAAATAGTACTTTTCCCAGTACATTTGTGTGTGTGTGTGTGTTCACAATCTTCCAGACAGTAGAAGCTCTGTGTTTAATAGCATTGCTTATAATATGACTTCATGTAATATTTGCCAGTCCAGGATTCCTCACATTTAGCACTTAGACCCTAGTCACCTCTCTGTGCAGCTGACAGATCCACAATGAGCATTTTAAGTATTTGGGTGACATGAACCAAAACTGTCTTTCTTACTGTCTATTCAAAGAAAGTACGATAATTAAGCTTTTCACGTAGATTGCACGTTAAGTGCCTAAAATTAAATAGAAAACAGACTTAAGTTCCTGTTGAAATACCCTAATACAGAGTAACGCAAACACTTTAGTTCATGTTAGTACACAAAAAGACATTGATGAGGAAAAAGGAGGATAATTTCAAACAATTGTTTTGATGCCGAAGGGTTTCTTTGATTTTTGATTTTTCAGTTTTATAGATGTTAGAAATTATTGTAGATCTAATGTACT
>JAWWMP010000001.1:61986128-62017533 GCA_035047865.1 Dendrocincla tyrannina
AAAGGAAAGGAAAGGAAAGGAAAGGAAAGGAAAGGAAAGGAAAGGAAAGGAAAGGAAAGGAAAGGAAAGGAAAGGATATTAGTATTACCTTTTTAACTCATGTCAGTAACAATGTAGTGAGACAGGAAAAAAATCTAACAATTAAGAAAAATAACATGCCTATGAAAAGAAATGAAAGACAATTCTTAAGGACACAGTACAATAACAAGTAATTAATTTAAATGCAATTTGAGCAATACAATATACCATTATATAGAATAGTTACATAAAGATGTTCTGAAAAGTTTATGTCAAGAGTGTACACTGAGAAAAAAATTACAAGAATTATAAATTTCTAAGTGTTAAGATAGCTTGATAGTTTTTTTGTTGTTCATAGAACTTCAGTGGTGTGAAAAGAATTGAAAGCAATGAATAGTGATTAGCAACAAAGCTGAAACCTTGATGTAAGCCTACCTTCACAAAAAAAAAAAAAAAAAAAAAAAAAAAAAAAATCTTTCAGACAGATGAATACTAATCTAATTGAATCACACTATCATCTATTTATTTCTTTCAAAGATCAAGGCTTGTTTTGGAAATCTGCACAGTATTTGAACTGGAGGGCTATAGGTGACCAATGACACTTTAATTAGTTCAGGCTCTGGATCAATCAATTCTTTGCTGGTGCCTGACAGCTCAGATACATTTGACATTATTGATCTTTGTCCATTCATTCATCTTCTCTCCTTCTAAGTTGTCTAGATTCCTTAATTCTTTGTATTTTCTCTGTCATCGTTCTAATCACATGCACGCAAGTCCTTGCAATAGATCTTCATCTGCTTCATTTGTTCTTTTCCATGACATTCAGTAAAGTCCCTTATTAAAATGTTATTTTAAGGATTATTCATATGTGACATTGAGTTATTTTTGTTGCTCAGAGATGAAACCTCTTTTTGAAAATTTTCTGTGACTGCTGCACTTCTGAAGGGATGCAAAAATTATTTTTCTAGCAGCTGGTGCTGTAGAACACCACTGAATGATACCTTAAGTTTAGGAAAAAATCACTGTGAGTAAACACTAGATCTTCAATTTAAAACACAGCTCAAAATTAAAATTTCTTCAGCAAATCCTGATTCTTCTTTGCTGTTTTTGAATTTTAATGAAATCAGCATAAACTATCTACCTGTCCTAAGCATCAGTGTTTGACCATCTCTTGTCTCTCATTAGAGAACATTCAGTGGACATGAGCACTGCTCCAAGGGAGGCTGTATGTGAAAACAAAAACACATGGCAAAATTATCTGAATATTACTTGGAAAAAAACAACCAACACTTATTTCTTAGTTAGAATATCTATTATCTATGCTCTAAATGAAGTAAAAAAAAGCTAATACTTATTTTGAAAGTAAGTTTTCATAAACTGGTTAAAAAAAAACCCCTACACTGCAATTCTAGAATAACACAACTTACACACTATATAGTGATTTGACATGGTAACAGCACTTGCTATTTAAGAAGCATGAAAATTGTCAGTATTAATGACAAAGAATATAATCTCTGACAGCAGCTCCCTTTCTATTTCCGATATGGCACAGTATTGCTTTAATGTTGTTTTAAGGTTGTTCTGATATCACAAATTTTTTTTTTTTTTTGCTTATACTTTTCCCATCTTTTCTCTTCTGTTATAAATTATTACATTCACAATGTATAAGGGTAACATACAAGAATAACAAAGATGGGAAAAAATTTCACTTGTATCAGAACCAGACAGTTCTATTAATAACAAGCCTCATTAAGTTACACACAAGCTTTCCTTGGCTACAAAGCACTAAAATATGTCACTGAAAAAGCAAAGAAAATAATTATGACCTTATCAGTTCCTTCCAGCATGACTATCATCTCTCATTTCATTTTCAGAAGAGATGGAAAAGAATTCATGACATTTAAAACAAATATTGAAGAAAATTTAAAAGAAAGAAAGAAACCGTAGTATAGGGGGAGGATGGTGTGAGAGACTGAAATGTTAATGGTTAATAATTCAGAGCAATCCACCATTTGTGGAGGCAACAGGGTTGTTTGCTGAGGCCAGTTTTGCACACCCCAAACAAAGGGAGAAGGCCTGTAAGAAGCCTACAGAGGCAGGACAGTGCTTTTTTATCATGCTAGTGTTTTCCCTTTCACAACTGTCTCAGTTCCCCTAAGGAATATGTTGGGAGATTCACATTCACACACAATGTTCACACATAGGCCTGAAGGTATTCAAGCCTTCTGATGGGGCATAATCAGTTCAACTATGCTGACACTGACATGAGAGACAGCTGTCGTGTCTTAGAAGATGTCATAAGCCATCAAAGACCCTTGAAGCACACTGACTCGTTTCTGAGGCTTTCCACCAGAGGACTGCACATGATTCACAGTGTTGCATCAGTGTAAAATTCCTCCCCTAGGGGAGGTACCTGCATATTCCCACCTGAACCTTAACCCATTGAACTTTGTTTCACAGGCTTACCCCACCCTCAATGGAACAAGACTGTTGCCATCACTTTGGCCAATGGACACTGAAATTGCAACAATTCAGTCTCGTTGCTGGATCTACTGGTGGTAATATTTTTCTACTCTTTTCTTTCTCTTTCCTTCTCTTCTTTATACCTTTCCTTATGAGTTATTATTATGCTGTGATATTAATATGTATGTGTGTGTATATCTATCTATGTCTATATCTATATCTATATCTATATCTATATCTATATATCTATATCTATATCTATATCTATATCTATATCTATATCTATATCTATATCTATATCTATATCTATCTATATCATCTATATATCTATATCTATATCTATATCTATATCTATCTATATCTATATCTATATATCTATATCTATATCATCTATATCATCTATATCTATATCTATCATCTATCTCTATCTATATCTATATCATCTATATCTATATCTATATCTATATCTATCTATATCTTAGAAACACTGATCATTCCATGTCAGTTCGCTCTAATCCACCCCAAGGGACAGATAACAAAAATCTAAGCTACCCTTGCCTTCAGGTACAGGCTGTAACAGGTAGAGAAAAGACAGATATCTAGCAGTACAGATATCTACTTGCAGGAATGTCAAGGCATTTTCAGGCAAAATCACCAGTGTTTGCACTTTCTTATCATCCTTACTTTGTCTGTGAGTGCATACATAAACACACACATATTTGTAATGTTATTGTAAGCATTGATGCTTACCCTGATAAGCTTGAAAGATGTGGGGAAAAGAAAATCAGAATTTTTTTTGACTTTTTTTAAAACTGTTTTGTCAAACCCAAATGGTTTTAGGTTTCCAGTACCAAAAAAAAAAAAAAACCAACAAAATTAAAAAAAAAAAAAACCAAAACAAAAAAAAAAAAACAAACCACAGTCCTTTATGTATTTTGCTATTACATTTATTAAAACATAGAGAAGAAAAAGATAAAAAGCTGCAAGCAAATTAAAAACAAATCAATACCAAAAAAAACAAACAAACGAACAAAAAAACAACATCACAGTCTGTTACTTTATCATAAAAATTTTTTGGGCTAGACTTAGGGATCAGTTTCCCTTTTCTATTCTGCCTGTACTCCATGCACAAAACAAAAGGCGCCGTGTTGTAATAGAGTTTAAATTTTGTTTTGTATGTCAAATGTAAAAAATAAATAGTTTCCTAAATTATTTATTAGACTGAAGTGAATAAAATTTCACATATGTTGAATAACAGCAGAATTCTCAAAATAAACTAGATATACCTACTGAGAGTGTACACTGGCCTGGGGGTCCAGGGCAGTATATACTGTCTTTTCTTTGAGGCCAAAGAGCTTGAATATATTCTAACCATGTTCCATTTTAAAGGAAAGAAGTATCTTTAAGGTTGAATAGTCTCTTAGCCAAGTGGAGTATTTTCTCGCCACAGAATAAACCTGGTTACTTTTTTACTTTTAATATTATCAGCATGTTCACAAAATGTCTTTTTGGAAACACATATTAGTGCAGGAGGAAGAAGAATTTAGTCCTCCATTTTTATAAAGGCATGACTTACTATCATGGCACCTGACCACTGTGAATAAAAACACATTTATAGATTAAATTAATGACACTGGCAGATTTGCTTCCTACTCACCATTTTAAATTTTACTTTGTAGTCTCCTAGAAGATGGTGCAGAATTTTATCTATTAAAGCAGCAAATAAAATGTCACAAATATTCTGATAGGAAGAAGAGTTCTGGTGCTGTAAGACAATATGAATAATCTTATTGGTTTAAGTGTTTTTGCTACAAACACACAAACTCAAATAAACATACTTAATTTGCTTCTTTTATTAATGTTCCATTTCTTATGTGGGCTTTGGATCTACAGTTATGTGGATTTTAGCAAGTGGAACACTGACTTCCAGTAAACCTATTTGTAGCATTACAGCTAAAGCAACCCTAACATGTGGAAAGAAATGAATCAAATTAAATTTTCTTGTTCAGAGGTGCTTTTTTATTCATTCTGTCATGCAGAAAAGAACTCCACTTTGATATAGTGTTAGATATAATTTATATTTGCCTATCTGGGAGAATTGGCCTACATACACACGAAAACAATAAATGCTCATGGAAAAACTATAGCTATCTGCTAAGGTATTCCCACCTTTGTAATTATGAGTCTGCATTTTCATGTCCATCCTTTACTAATCAATTCTTAAAGTATTGTATGAATGAATAAAAATAAAATATTAAAAAAAAAATCTGCATCATTATGCCAACAACATCATGTTGAAATCTAGCATTATGAAATATAGGATGGTCAACAAAGAGGAAAATTGATGTACTTTAATTCTAACACTATCGATCTGTATAGGAGGACTAGAAGAACAAATACAAGAGGGACGTACAATGCCGTAACTGTCTAGAGTTAACAACACATATAACACCTAATACTTCCAGGGATGGGGCATCCACAACTTCTCTGCACAACTTATTCCAGTGCTTCACCACCCTCTTTTTATTTCTTTTTTCCTAAAAATGTAAATAATTTCTTTTCAGTATCTAATCTAAATCTATCCTCATTCAGTCTTAACCCATTCACTACATGCCCTTTCTTTCCAGCTTTGGTACTGGAAAGCTGCAATAAGCTCACCCTGGAGCCTGCTTTTCTCCAGGATGAACAACCTTAAAATCTCTCAGCCTTGCCTTGTAAAGCAGGTGCTCCATGCCTCTAATTACCTTTGTTACCCTCCTCTGGACCCCAATCAATGTCATTGTTGTGCTGAGGGCCCCAAAGTTGAATCCAGTACTCCAGGTAGGGTTCTCAGCAGAGTCAAGTAGAGGGGAAGGATCACTTCCCTCAGCCTGTTGGCCACACTTCTGTTGATGGATACAATTGGCTTTCTGGGCTGCAAGTGCATATTGCTGAGTCATGTCCAGCTTCTCATCCAGCAGCACCCCCAAACACTTTTCAACAGGGTTACTCTTCATTGGTTCATTCCTCAGACTGTATTGTTACATGTTAAATCTCATTATGTTCCTGTGGGCCCACTCCTTGAGCCGGCCGAGGTCTTTCAGGATGGCACATTTTGCAAGAGAGTGAAAGAACAGAGATTGTGCAACCATGTCAGTGCTGCATATAGGTGCTGTCCTGAAGTTATTTGGTATGACCATACACTGGTGAGTTGCATACAATAAAGACAAACCTGTTGTTTGTCTTAAAATGCTTCAAGAACTTTGTGTTAGAATCCTGAGTAGCAGTTTTTGACAACCTGATTATAAATTAACACTCCAAGTACTATAATTTCTCAGCTTTTTAATGTACAACAGGCAGTACTTTGATAATGTTTTGATACCTGGAACAACTAATTTGATAACTTTCCAAATAAGAACTGTAAAATTAATTTCCCTTTGACAAGAAAAACTTATGAAGTGGGAAATGCATATAGTATAGCAACTTCAATGCATAACACACTGTCTCACATTCATGAGCACCTGACAGAAGAAAGCAATTCTGGGTATATTCCATACAGGAGCTTCTGCTGCTATTCATATTTCTTGTTCTCCAAGAAGAAAAGATCTTACAGTACTAGAAATATGATCAAAACAACTGTATTGCAGTGTAGGCATTACAGGACAAGGTTTTTCATGACAATCAGGAAAAAAAGAAAAAATCCTGGATCATCTTCTTAATAACAAATAGAAAGAGAATATAATTTCTTGTATCCCAGGATCTGGGAAGCAGAAGAATGTCAGAACTAACTATGATCTCTAGGTAGCTGAAACTATTTGGAATATGTGTAGTCAGTTACTTCTAAATAAGTATTATCATCTCTGAAATATAAAAGTTTATAAATAACTTTTTGTGTTATTACTGTTAACATTTGTAATTTTTTTTATTTTTTTTTTCTTAATTATGGAGTGGACCCCTGTATCAGAAATAATAGGGATCTTTCCTCCATTCCCATGTTTTTCTTTACTTTGCAGAGCCATAATAAACTTTCTGGTTTTGAATGCACAGCATGGGCTGGACTCTGAAAATTTGTCAAGTGACATCTGAAGCACCTCCTGTTCAGGATGAGACTTCCAAATCTCAGTGTATGACAGAAAGATGGGTTGTGGTGACCTCCATCTGGTCTCATAGTCTAGTTTATCTGGAAACCAGGGATGGAAAGCCTGCATAAGAATGAACCTTCTCTCCCATGTGAACACATAGTCACTTCCTGGAATCTTAACTGCTCTCAGGAAGCAGCCTAACTGTTGCTTCAATTTACATAGTTTCAAAATAATTAAAATGAAATATATGCAAAGAGTTATTTCTCATTAAACCTAAGTAAGAAAATTGTTTGTTTATTAAATACATTACTCCATTGCAGAGAAGACTGCTATTTCTTCACCTATTCACCTGTCATTTGCTGCATCATTTAATTTGTATTTGATGGCAAACTGATAGCATAATAATCATAATTTTATAAAATGCAAAACCTATGCACAAATGGCCACACTCAGAGCAAGGGTTCTTCTGTTCAGAATAATTTCTATATAGTAATGTCTCGTTAGCTGCAAGGGAGTTCCTTTTCCTTGACCTCAGTAGACTTGTTCTCAAGGAAATTAGCACACAAAGAAAATGAGGCTTTGGTTTCAGTTTTATATTTTCTGTCACAAGTAGATATTTTGTAACTCAGTTAAATGAAATATGAGAACACATGTTAGTTGCTGACAGTGACACTGATCATGCATATTATAACAAATCTTAATTATGATTAGTTGTTTATTCCTTTTATGAACAATGAAGCACAGGAAAAAACTTAACTTCTTTAGATATGTCCTTAAGCCCAAGCACAAATTTTACAATCCCAAAGACTAATTAGAAATCAAGATGGATTTAGATAAAAGTAGAAGTACAAAGTCAAAGATTAGTGTCAAACCACATAATCTGTGTTAGGATTTAACACAGTAGAATCACGTATTCAGTGATTCTCATCAGTTTCTGGCAGGTTTATAAATGAAGCTTTCAGTGAAAGAAGAATTGCATGAGATACAAATAACAGGAAAAAACAGCCCTCTTAAAGTTTGTGTACTCCACATTCAAAAACCCATACAAACCCAAACCCAGGACCACACTGAAGTTATTTTAAACGACAATGGCAAAAAGAAGAGGTTAACTTAAAAGTTCAGAGTTCAGACCCATGATTAGAAGCCGCACTTCTGTGTGTTTAATTGCAACAATATTTCCACGGGAATACACGAATGCAAGTGTATAAAAGAAACCTCACATAATGAAGGAAGAGGAGAGGACAGAAATTTTTCTCTGCAATGCAGCATTTTCTCCATTGAATGAATAGACTCCATGCAACTACATGGTATCCCTGAAATGCACACTTGTTTCTCAGTCTGACACACATAGATGAAATTTCAGGAAGAAAAATTACCACAAACATCTTAAAAGATAGTTAATAATTCATTATTTTTTTCAAGGTCTGTAATAAGTCTAAAAGTAGGGAAAAAAAAATTTCTTGTGCTAATGTAATTTCTGATGTTCCACTCAGGAAAATTATTATTTTCCTGAATCATGTCAGATGCAATACTATTTCTTCCATGCTCATATTTCAGACTCAATTGATTATTCAACCGTGATTGCTGTAAGAACTATTTAGTCTTTAATTTTCCTTTTTAAAATATAAATAGATTGTCTAAGAAATAATATATTTGGTCTTTCTAATTTTAATACTGTTTTCTATTAACAGAAATTCAAATATTTTTCATTTTTCATTTTCAATCCATAGATTGTGATCATATTTGATATATGAGAACTTTGCAACTTTTAAGTTTGCAATAAATATTTTAATTTATTTTACTTTATCTCATCACCCCATTAAAATAATATTTTTTCTAAAGCATCTAGGATATGGCAAAAAAAAAATCATATCTTTTGCCCGTACTAAAAATATTCTACTGTGTTACCTACAAACAGCTGATGTATTCTTTGATGCTTATTTTTTAATGTAAATTGGTTTTCTACTCCTCTTGCATTTTTCTGATAAAGTGAATAATCTATTCAATTTCAACAACTTTAGTCTACTTCAAATTTTTACCAGATGCAATATTTTGCATTGACTTCTAAAATTTGATCCTTATTGTTCTTATTTTGCTGTTTTTCAAGAGTAGCATGTGGTTTTGTGTAACCATGTTTTTCTATGGAGTTTCTTTAAGACAGATTATGGCAAGATAGAGAAATGAAGAAAGGTAACTACTAAAACTGTCAATAGCTGTTATGTCTGATCACACATGGGTGATCTCCCATTGGAAGATACTTAAGGCTACTGAATTCATAGAATCTTAGAATTATTTTGGTTGTAAAGGACTTTTAGAGGACATTCAGTTATGCATGCTTAAAATAGAGCCAAAATTGAAGTTGGAAACAGTGTCAAAGTTTGATGAAGTTCTCAGGGTTATAGCCAAGAGCCTTGAATATCTCAAAGGATAACATTTCTATTACCTTTCAAATCAACTCATTCCAACAGTTGACCTCTCTCAGTATGAAACAAAGAAGTTTCTGTCTAATTTAGATCAAGAGTAGAAAACAGACCATGCTTATAAAAGGTAAATTAACATTCAATCAGTAGAGGATGTCATGCATCATAGAATAAAACAAATCCTTGCCTGGTTAAACATTTGTCCTTTGCCTTAATTCTTCTGAAAGACACCAAGACTTAAGTATACAAGTAACTTAGTACAGGTACAAACATTGTTCTGCCACATATAGTTTCATAGTCCCTAACAATTAAAAGGTTAAGAATGTAAGAAACTTAGTTAGTTAAACAAATAATTTATGGTACACAATTTTTAAGGGGCTTTAGATTTTTTTTTCTTTTGGATTTTGTAAATATCAGCAATAACAGGAGAAAAAAAATACATATTAACCAATGATTTAGTAGAACAGGGGAGCTAAACTGCACACATTAAATGAGATTCAAAACTTCATATTTTTTGAAAACATGAGTCTACTCTAGGAAAAGTACACTGTCAAGAGAAAGTTAATAAAGAGACAAAACATACTTGTGGCCTTATGAAAGTAGCAATATGATTTAGCAACAGTTTATTCTGATACTTGTGTCAAGGCAATCATTTGGACTACTGAAGTAGTGATTCTTCCTTTCTACTGTTAAGAGTGGGCATTAACAGTCCATTTACTAGTAGGATTGGATGAGAGGTCAATTTCTTGTAACTATGACATTTTTTCAATCTTTTTCAGAGCTTGCGGCCTATATAGTCAGATCCTTCATCAGGATGCTACCATGTCTAATCTACTTGTGGATCTTTTTTAATTTCTCTATCCTATCTTGAATTGTTAGGCAAAGTAGAAATAAAACTGAGGAGCCATGACACCATATAACCAGTCAGTACAGTTGGATGGAGTACAAGATGAGCTCTTGAAGTTTATTAAGCAGAAAACACCACTGTTCTCATAGTGCTGTGGTGAAGATCGGAAAGCAATTCGCTTTCTTCCAATCTCACTCACTGATCCTATTAAAGCAAAATAGAAGTGCATTATTTTTAAATATGTTTTATTCTCTTCACTGGAAACTTTCTGCCTAAATGTCAAATTTTCAGAATAAATTTTTCATTTCAGTGTGCTTATATTCACAACAAACATTCCTCATTTACACTTCTGCTTCTGTTTACCTTGTCTCCTGAAATTTTTTGTCCATTTAGAAAACACATGTTCACTATCATGTATATATTTAATACATACTGTCCTAGTTACAATGTCTGGGACCAGTTTATCACTGTGTGGGTGTAACCAAAACTGTGTCTTCTACACCCTCTGCGTCATTTCTCATGAACTGTTAAAAATGGATCATTTGTAGCAGCTGATCAGGGCACACCTGAACCCTCAGGCTACAAGCTGGGTGTTAGAGAACCCTGTGAGACAGGGGTTCCTGTCTTCACACCAATGACTCAGCTGTGATAACTGTCCTCTGGGGAGGCATTAGCACCTTCACACCCAGCCAGAGGGAACATGTCTGGTAATGGGCTGTCAAAGATTCCAAAAATATGCCATGACAGAGGTAATCACCCATTGTGAAACTTCTCACCCTGAGGGAGGCACTGGGCATTCCCACCTAAACCTGAGTATATATAATCTTTGGGTTTTGGTACTTCTGGTACCACTCTCTGGATCCAGAGAAGGACCAAAACCTCAAAAGGAATCTCAACAAGACTGTGACTGCCGCTCTCAACCAGAGTGGAAGCATCATCCTCACCAAGAGGTTTTCCTTCCCTTTTATTTTGTACTCAGGAAGACCACATGGTGCTCATAACAGGAGTTAATTAACACCATTCTGTTTGTACCCCAGGGTGCTGGGTTATACCTCTGGGTCTTTTTGTGGGTTAAACCCATTTTTTTCTCTCTATTATTGTATTTATTGTAATTTTTTTAAGTAAATTTTATCTCTCACTTGTAATGTTTTGAGTCAGGTCTATTTCTCCCCCCGATTTACATTTAAACCAGCACACACACATGTGTATGTGTATTTATATATTTATAATTTATATAATTTATATATTTATACTTTATATAATTTATATATTAATATAAATCTATGTATTTATATACCTCTATGTGTATATAAGATATACACCAACCTAATAACTTAGAATTTGCTTCACTGATTCATCCCACAGACAAGAGCAAACTCTTTGGACACATATGTCAGTATTGCCAAGAAACTACAAAAGAAATCTACTGAAATATTCTGGCTGCCTTCATCCTGAGACTGGCTGATTTGTTACTATGCAGCTAACAGGTATTTCACAAGTGGAATAAAACTAATGACTAAGAAGAATATTACTTTGGGGGTCCTGATAAAATTAAATCCATCCTCCCAGCTATTCATCTGATATCAGATGTAACACTAGTGAAGAACAATGAACATTTTTATTTTCTTCATTAAGATAGTTTAAGTAATATTAAATTTCTCTCTGAAAGAATACAGTTGAAATACACACTTGACCTGATGCTTTTGGATTGTTTTCTTTGTTATATACATTTAAAGCAGATATCATCTAAAGCTAACCGTAATCATCATATTCATGTACATGTATACTGTGTTGATGGCAACATGGCATCTGAGGGTCTGAAATTTAGTGTAAGAAAAGCTGTATGATACCTTTTACAAGTGTGTAGTTTTAGTCTGATTTGACATAAGCAAAAAAAATTAGCTAGCTGCTAGTTACAGATTTACAAAGAAAATTTGAATGTCTAAGGGATTGACTACAGAAAATAATGTGCTGTAATCACTGCAGCTCATGAGTGTTAATGGTCCTTGATGTTGAAAGATCAATGAGTTTCTAATGAATTTCATGAATTTGATGATAATCATTTATGAGGCTTCTGTAGCCTCAGTGTAGTGCCTATTGAAATAAATGGAAAAAAATACAGCATTCTGTCTGAAACATGAAGAATAAAAAAATTATATATTTAGAAATTCACATAATTTAGCCCTTAAACAGTTGGAATTAAATCATATAAGTGGGTGTTAAAAAAGCATAGCTGAAAAAATGTGAACTCATGTTAAGTATGCCTTAAAAATTATTTGTGTGAGTGAAAGTATGTTCTTTAATGCATCAGTTTTGATGTTCTAATAGGCGCATTTCTGTTGTAAAAAGTTCTGCATATTTAAGCACAAAGAAACAATAGCATTTGAGTAGTAGGTTGTCTAACTGGATGTTTTAAATATCTGAGCCAAGGTAATTTTTCATAATTTGTGTAAAAATAATATAATTACACTGAGGATTTTTTATTTAAACTTCTGATAACAGAGAAACATATTAAAAAGACAGAAAAAAAAAAAAAGTGAATTCTGATCTAACCTGAAAGTTCAATACCTAATGGATACCTATGGGTTATGTCCAGCTGAGTTTCAGATATTTCCAAGGATGAAAATTGAGGCATTTGGCCCCTCACAAAGGGAAAAAATTCAAATACTTAATATATAATTGGATTAATTTTGTTGCAACTGTATTCCTCTCATCCTTTCACTTTGCACCTGTGAAAACAGTCTGGGTCTGTTTTATATATAGCCTTCCATTTGGTGAAGACTGTAATTATACTGACTTGAGCTTGTTTCGAGTTTGCTAGTTGCAAAATGACCACTGCCTGACCTCTTGTAGATGAAGCACTTTAAATACTATATTAGCTGAAGTTGTGACGCTTAAAAATTATTATTCTACAACAGTTAGTGTTTCATTATGTTCACTGAGATGAGGAAAGGATGTTCTGACTTTTTTAAACACTGTTTGGAAACTATTGAGACAGACTGTAGTAAGAAAATCCAAAGAGCTCCAGACCCAGGTTGCAATGAGAAAACCTCAACAGATCCCTCAGGAAGAAGGCATGGAGGAAGAAACCTATACTCTTGACAGTTTGTTTCCAGTGAATATCTCAAGATGCTGTAACCCTTAGCTGCTTCCTTGAGGAAGCTTGGCACTGACAATCTTATGATCCAGAGGGATGGGTAAAACATAAATCTGGAGAAGCAAGGCAGATACTAGGAAGCTTGTTTTTAATTTGTGTTTTATGTTGTTCTGTTTGAGGGGGTTTTTCTCTCCTTCCTCCTGTTCCTCCTGCAGAATAATTTTAACAATATAATTAATAAAGTTTTCTGTATTTGGATTGATAATGTTGATATTACTGCAACTAGACTGCTGAAAACAGTTCTGTTCTTACTAAAATGATAAAAGAGTAATTGGACCAAAAATAAATTTAATGTCTTTACTGTTAATGTTTTCTCTTTTTTTCAAAGACCAAAACTTTCCAGCCACCTCAGCTTCATAGTCTTCACTTGCACAAGCACAGCCTTTCATGGTTCCTCCCTACTTGCTATTCTGGGTTTGAATGCTTCCTTGTGGAGAACCTCTGCAGGGAACTGCTTGATCTCCTGTTTTACATCCCCAGTTCTATGCTGTCTGCTCATCCTCCCGCTGGTCCTTTACTTGGTGTCTCAGTGCTTCCACCACAGGGCATCTCCTGTGGGTCCCATAGAGGAAGTCACCAGTGTCTTCAGCCTGAGAGAGGCACTAGGCACCTTGCAGCCTGAGATCTAAATGGTTGTGTCCTTCCTTAGGAGCTCTGTCTGGGCCAAGGACTCAGATGTGCTGGAGTCATCTTCTGTGATGCAACTTCAGAGCTGTACTGTCTTAAGCAGCACCTCTGGGCCACTTCCTGCACCAGTCAGTGCTTTAATGGCTAGTTTCCCGTCTGTGAGTCCTATTGGCATGTTCCCATGGCCTCTATTGCTCTGAAGCAGCAGGTTGCCATCAAACAGGAAAGTGCCACCCATCAAACAAGAACCTTGTCTTTCCCATGTCAAGGAAGCCAGCTGAGATTGAAGGTGAGATAACTCCCAGGCACCAATCAGAAGGGGAAGTCCACCACTGTGAACAGCAAATAACCATGTGACCAGTGCCAGTCCCTGTGCAGTGTGTATCTTGGATGAGCAAGGGATGTGGAGGGATAACATTAATTTCCTTGGTTGAGAGTCTAAGAATCAGGAAGTTTACATTTTTAAAAATACTTAAGAGAAAGCAGGATGGATTTGAAACAATACTGTGTTGCTTATGGCACATAAAATGTCTGTACAAATTCACCTTGTCCTTGTGTGTGCTTTCCTTCATGTAAACTTGATTTTTTTTTTTCCCTTATGAAGAATATCATTTTTTATATTTTCTTTTCTGGCTAGTAAAGCTATTTCAATGGAATGAATGTCATTCAAAGCTTTGTCTCTGCATCCATGATGCAGTTTTCATTACAAATAAAAGCAATAGAGACCTGTAGAAGAAAACAGAGACCAAATGAGTAAGAGTAAAACTGTGACAGTCTGCCTGACCTGACAGTAGAGGTAGAAGATGAGAGTCCTGTTGTTCGTAGACAGAATCCAGAAACTTTTTCTTCATGTCTAAGTGCACCACACAGAACTGTCAAGAGAAAATAGAAAAAGCTGTCAGCAGCATACAAAACCATTTCCCAAAGCTACTACTAGTAATTTAAATACATTAATCATGGGCAGTAATGGACAGTGTCTTCAATTTGAGTAGACATTTTCTGGGCATTTACAGAACTCTAAACAAAAATGTGAATAGTACTGAAAAGCTGTGAGGTACAGCAATAAAAAAGAGAAATACTGATGAAGATTATTTCTGTCCTTATTTGGCCATGGATTTTATGATGTCCACTTCTTTCTGTTAGAAAAGGTAAATACTGTGTTTAAATAAAATTTTTAATTTTATAAAATTGTCCACAATTTGAATTCTAGTTGTAGAAATTGACTTGACACAACTAAGCTCACAGTAAATTTAAGTCAAAGGAGAGTTTAGTTTAACAAGTTTTTGAAGATTTTTTCATTACAGACTGTTCTCCTTCATAACATGCTTGAACACCACAGAAGGCACTAGGAAATTTCCAAATAACCGGTGGGTTTTAGAGCAAACTGGTAACTGAATTATGTGTAATCAAATTGTCTGTGATTAACAACAGGAAGAGATATGTAATTCAGTTCTTCAATTAGTATGTTTTGCTTAAGCTACAAGAAGAATAGCTGTTTAATAGTCATAAAACTTTTTTCAATTACGGGTATTCCAAATAGCCTCTTAGTGTTCCTTTGAAAGACTCATAATTGTGTATTTTTTTCAGTTTCACATCATTCCCTGTTTCTATAGTTCTAATTATTTCTTTATATAGTTGTAAATTGTCCCAAATCTTTTGTCTGATTTTTTTTTTTTGGTAGTATGTCTATTCTTTTTCCAGAAAAAAAGCAGGTTATTGTGTAAAGTCAAATATACATTAAAATGGAAATACCAAACACTGGAAACTATGTAAAATTGATACAAAAATAAAACCAAACACATACCTCAGCATATTTAATGAAAGTAGAAATAGGCCCAAAAATTTAAGAGGTGAAGTTTCCCACAATATCTAGAAACACACTTATTTTCCATGAGGAAAAAAAAAAGGCAGGAACTCAGTACTCAGTAGTCACAATCATGCGGATCTATTTCACTTTTCTATATGACTTTATATTCAATGGTGGAAGGTGAAAAATGCTTTTAACTGGAGAACTGAGAAAAAGTAGGTTTCTGTAGGAAATTTGAGTCAAGATGATATTTAAGACCAGACAGCACAAGAGGAGAAAATACAATGTTTGTCTTCACAAGCTGATGAATCAGATCTAGAGATGGCCGAGCAATGCATATATATACAACACTGCAGCCCACTGCATCAGAAACAAATAGGCAGAATTGAAAGTTAATGTGCAATTGCAGGGCTATGACATCATTTGGATTATGGAGACATATTGGGATGGCTTGCATGGCTGGAAAGTTGTGATGGATGGATAGAGGTGCTTTAGAAAAGACAAACTAGGAAGTTAAAGAGGCAGTGTGTGATGTAAAGAGGTGGCAAGAGGTTTTTGCTAGGGAGAGGTCATGAGACAGTAAAGAGTCAGAGGACAGACAGGGTGCCAAGGTGGGTACCTGCTATGCCTAAACAAGGACAGGAAGTAGATGAAGCCTTCCTTAGACAACAGAAAGAAACCTTGCAATTGCAGAACTTGGTACTCATGGGAGATACCAGCCACCTGGACTGCTGCAGAATGAGTAGTATGACTAGTTACAAACAATTGAGGAAATTTCTGGGGTGCATTAATGACAATTTCTTGATGCAGGTGCATCATGAGCTGATCAGAGGGGATTTTCTGCTGGACCTGTTGATGCTCAAAAAAGGAAAGAATTAGCTGAATATGCAAAGGTTTACAGCTGCCTGGGTTAACAAAGATAGTGGACAGAAGAGAAGAAGGCACATTAGAGTCATAACCATGGAATTTGGAAGAGAAGATTCTGGTTTGTTGAATGATCTGCTTGAGAGGGTATTGTGGAAGAGGGCCCAGGGAGGCCAAGAGACCCAGGAGATCTGACTGATCTTCATGGATGACCTCTTCAGAGCACAGGAATAAACCAGAGAAAAGTAAGACAGGCCAGTTTGTATGCACAGAGTATTCCTAATTGACCTCAAATTTTAAAAGGAATTATTGATAAGGGAGAAAAAAGGATGGGCTACTCAACAGAGTCAGGAATACCAAAGCTCAGGTGGCTTGAAAATTGGAAAGAGTGTGGTCAACAGGATAAGTATCCCAGCTGCAAAAGGAATAAACTTCGGAAGAAAATTAATTCAGTTTGGATTTCTTTTCTAAAAAAAATATCTCCATAACATATATTCTTTATGTCAGAAACATATAAACCTATAATGATTTGTAGATACTTGTATTCATAGATGTTCTGAATGAACTGCATATATCCTTTCCAGGAAACCTACAGTTCCAGCTAGCACAGATGCTCACAAGTGCTGTTTTGGATGCTTTTCTCAGTCACAGTCAGATTTCTGCTGTACATTTTCTAGAGAGCAAAATTGATTTTCTTCTGAATCTTGCCTTACATACATTTTCCTCTTACTACATTGGTCTCTGATATCATCCCACTAAAAAATTAAGAGGAAAACATATTGACCTTTTGTCATATGGAATATAGAACTACTGCATCAGACTTAGGTTGCAAGAAGTAAGAAGCATAACACTTTCTGAGTTAGGACCGCAGTGGAAAGTTAGTATTTTGTGATCTCATGAAAATTAAAAGTTCCTTGAGTTTCAGGAAATAAAATTTTAAAGAAAACAGTATGAATGACTGTGTGGCAAGAGCTCTGGTCTAATAATCAAAACATGCATTTTGATTATTGATCATTGATAAAGTATTTGTTTGACCAAAGGATATCTTGATTGTCAAAGTATTTAGTCATAAAATTGCCAGATCGAAAGCCAAAAAAATTACTGAGATGATTTTTTTTTAATGTGCTTTGTATCAAACTTTTAACCATATCATGCCTTTTTCTTCTTTTACTTCACAGTTTGTTCTTTTTTACTCACATACCGTGAAGGTCGTCCTGTCTAAATGACACTATATTGCAAAAATAAATCATAGGTTAAAATATTTGCTTTTCTTGAGTGGCACGCCTGCCTTTTAATTTTTTCAGTTATGAACATTGCAATGTTTAAGTATTCCTTTTGGGTCTCTGTGTTAGCTTTCACTTCCAAAGAAGTTGCTCTCCTGACCACCAAGAGTTACCTCCAAGACATTTCAAAAGTTTGTTGGATTTATTTCATTTTTTGCTGTAGAAAAATAAATGTTTTTGTCCATATTCAGCTTTGAGAGCAAAAGATATCAGGTGGTCTTCAAATTTCAGTGAATTGGTGATGCAGAAAGGGACCTGGGGGTCCCTGGGGGTTGATGGCAAGTTGCCATATGAGTCAGCAGTGCCCTGGCAGCCAGGAGGGCCAACCGTGTCCTGGGGGGCACCACGCAAAGCATCACCACCTGGTCAAGGGAGGTGATTGTCTTGCTCTGCTCTGCACTGGGGCGGCCTCACCTTGAATATTGTGTGCAGTTTTGGACACTGCAATATAAGAAAGGTATTAAGCTGTGTCCAAAGGAGGGCAATGAAGATGCTGGCAGGCTTTGAGGGGAAGCTGTATGAGAAGTGGCTGAGGTCACTGTGTCTGTTCAGCCTGGAGGAGACTGAGGGGAGACCTCACTGCAGTTACAACTTCCTTGTGAGGGGAAGAGAAGGGACAAGCATTGATCTCTGTGGTGATCAGTGACAGGACCAGAGGGAATGGCCTGAACTTGTGTCAGGGGAGGTTGAGGTTGGATATTAGAAAAAGGTTCTTCACCCAGAGGATGGTTGGCCACTGGAACAGGATCCCCAGGGCAGTGGTCACAGCACCAAACCTGACAGAGTTCAGGAAGCATTTGAACAATGCTCTCAGGTGCACTTTTTCTCAGGGTGTCCTGTGCAGGGCCAGGAGTTAGACTTGGGTGATCCTTGTGGGTTTCTTCCAACTCACGTATTCTGTGATTCTATGAAGGAAATGTCCTATGTGTTTCTGAGAGGAAAAAAAATTGTGGGTTTTTTTTGGTTGTTTTTTTTTTGTTTGTTTTGTTTTTGTGTTTTTTTGTTTGTGGGTTTGTTTTCTTTTTGGGGGGGGAAGGAGACAGGGGGGAGATTGTTGATTTTTTTTTTTTAATTTTGGTTTGGGTTTTTTTAAGAAAAGAAGGAGCAGAGATGAAATATATTTCAAGTTTCAATATCTCTTTATACGTAAGCACAAAGTAATGCTCCAGTGGGGGAAAAAAAAATAATCAGTATTTCTAAATTATGCTGTCTTTCTCCCTCTTCCCATTGAATTTCAAGTGTAAGTTTCATAATTTTTTTTTCCTTTTTTTCTTTAACAGTTCTCAATGATGGTACCTCAACTGAAGTAATAACCTCTGCTGTGACATCAAAGCTATTTACTCCTCAGATACTTGTAATGTTACAAACTAATGATAATGACTAGCTGGGGATATAATAATGCAATCAAAAAATCTCCTTATAAATTAACTCTAAGTTTATTAAAATATCTCTAATATACAAAGCTAATGATGGAAATAGTTAAAATTGATGCTAAATATAACTCATCAATATCTTTTGTGAAGCTGTAACTAGCCTCTAGCAAGACAGTATACTGTGTTTTATGCATAGTTCTCCCTTTGAGACCTTTTTGAAATTAAGGTTTTAAAAAGAGAAACATTATTTCTATTGGCACGTTCAAGAGGAAAAAAAAAGAGCTAAATATAAATGTACTTTATTCATACAAAATGAATGCGAACAGTAATTCATGTATTTCAAAATTACAACATTGTCCGTAAACACATGCTAACTTTTAGACACAGTTTTAGGACACTTAAATGAAATAGTAGGCTTTAATTTTTTCAGGGCATTTTTTGACAGTGCTAGTTGCAAAGAAATTGATTATTGGCATTTTTCTGTGTCTGCAGTAGTTTCCTTCATTTCCTTTTCAATCACTGTATTTTTATTTATCACACCAAGGAATTGTAAAATTTAAGTGAACCTTGTATTTTAGTTCCCTGTAGAAATAGTTTGCAGATTACAAAGGGTTAATGGTCATGATGATAGGTGATTAAAGTGAAAGATGTTTTGGAAGTCCTGAATCACATTGGTATACAGGGAATTGCGTTATTTGTCAGTGTTTCCACAACGTATATCTCTTTACACAGAAATATTGAAAAGTATGAAAATGGTGATATTTTTCAGGTAGGAAAATATCTCTCCAACCTTAAACTGTTTCACAAAAAGTGTGTAAGTTTTTGTGAAAACAGAACAAAACAAAACAGTAAACCCACTTGGGGAAAAAAAAGCCAAACCAAACCAAACCAAACCAAACCAAACCAAACCAAACCAAACCAAACAAAAAAAGGCACTGTATAGCATTTTTCTGTATTTATTTTGAACTATGGGGAAAACTTTCAGATATACACAGAAGTGTACATTCTATTCAGGTATTTGTGAACTTATCCTGCCAGACTGCATAAGGACCACCAGACATGGACTAAACAAATGCTTTAAACCCTTAAGTAGCTATATATTTACCAATCATATATTAGAGGGGGAAACAAACAAAAACACCTACTTCAATCACATTTTCACTAATTTAATTTTTTTTGTAACTGTTTAAAAAGTATATTTTCAAAAAACTTTGTAGAGATACAGTATTGCTGTCAATAACTGTTCTGGCAATAGATAGAAGAAATAATTTTTGAGTAAGTACGAATTGCTAAAAGTGGAAGCAATCAAAAATAAATTTTGCTAATTGCCTTGATCATAGACTTGCCATTTCTATTCTTATTTTTATTTCTACTTTTAAAATTTTAAAAAAATATATAATTATTAATTTTTAATGGGATACAAGAAATAAACTTATTTCAATTTTCCTCATTGTTGAAACAGACTACTGAAAATAAACTAATTCCCATTTTCAGTCAGAAATAACTGAAAATATTAAGGCTTAGACTCTGAATTTAAAATAGAAATAGTTTGGTATAAATCTGCATTTGAAAAATTATAGAATTTCAATAAAATTTAAATATTTGTTTTATGGGATAGAATTCCTCTTAATTCACAATGAAATAATCCATACAATTGTCAATGACTTATGTGAAATGTAGAGAAAATAGTAGCTTCACTTACACAGATACAATATTATTTAAAAATAACTTACCGTATTCAAAGAGTGGGCAAAGAACATCCCCATCAATTTTAAACTAAGAAGACACATTTTAATTTGTTACAATCCAATTGACATTACTAATGAGTGAAGTTCTTTAGTGATCACAAAAACTTACCTGCTGAACCAACAAGGTGCAGCCTTATCTGAAACCTAATATTTTGATCTTGATACAAAGACAGAAGCATACTTTGCAATGTAATGTACAATCAGAAGAAAGCAAGGCTTCACCTTGCTAGGTTTAGTCTTGACATCCACAGCTTGAGGGTCACTGCGTATTTCATAATCAGAGTTCTAAATAGTAACTCTGCTTGGCAAGTATGTTGAGACACTTCTCATGTATGTTGTTTGATGTCACTCTCTTGGGTCTGAATCTCCTCTGTATGCCCAGTCACTTCAACTGTCTCATTTTAAGAGGCAGTGAAAATGTAGGTCAGAAAAATGAGTGGAATTTGGGTAATGTACCAAGAATTTACTCAAAAAGTCTATAATTCGTTGTGTTCCAATGAAAAGCACCACTATGACAATTTCACTTTTATCTGCTCTTATTCATTCAGACAATATTGCAAGTAATGGATAAAAGCATTGTTATTAGCAGTTGTACATGCACTTCTTGGGAGAAACACTGACATTATGTTTGAAGGTTCTTGGAAAAAGAAAAAAAAAACATATAAAGTTTGAAAAAAAAGCACTCTCTAAAAAAAAACTCCTTTCATCTTTTTTTTGGGGGGGGGGTTAATTCATTTTTGCTCACGTTTATTAGATATCTGAAAGGAAAATTCAGATGTAGAGTTGCAAGAGAGTCCAAGTTTTCTGAACTTCAGTTCTGATATGACTGAAAGATATTACTGAGTAGCTTATCCAAAGTAAGAATGCGTCTCTGCCTTTTCTTTTCCCCAAAGTCAGAATAGAGGAAGTTCCTAAACCAGCATCTGGTTGAAACAATATCCTACTCTAATTAAGGTGGTCAATATTGACACTGAGTAGCGAGTTCTTAAAAAGCCAGTAGGTCAACTTCCTTCTCTGCCATTTAAGCTTGCCATACAACATAACGATTTAAGAAATAAGATTTTTTTTCTCTCTCTCTCTAAAGACAACCTCTCAATGTTTTCAAAACACTTTTCTTTAAGAAATACGGTAAGAAAGAATCAATTCACAGAGTAACTGAGAGTCTGAATGTTAATAAGCATGAGCTTTGTGTAAGGTGAAAATTCCCTAGAAAAGGATGCATGTCCCAAGTGGTAAAATCAGACTGAATTAAGCAAAACATGCACTCTAACTCTGACACTGAAATTCCGGCACTAGAAATAAAAAATCATGCTCTTCCTCTTCTCATTTGCCTTAGATCACTTTCAAATATTAGCCCAAATAAATCCACATTTTTCTTTGTGATGATTCTGATGGGATGTCAGCACTTTGAACTGACAATACCTAATACAAGTGTTATGTTTATGTTTTATTTTCATTATTAAAGGGAAACAACATCAGCATGAAAAGGACACAAGTACAAACATCTCAAATTGAACAAGCAGTGGTTATATTCCCTGCTTTTATGGAATTTGTGTTCACCTTCAGGAACAATAGAACAATTTAATGGAGTCATATTTTTTCGTAAGGGACACCTCAACTGCAGAAGCTTTGATTTGGTGTCAACACTTGGAGATATAATGAAGACTAATGTTGACTAAATGTCAAACAGAAAACATTTAGAAAAATGAAAAGTGATCAAAAAAAAGTCTTCCATTGCTCTGTGAGATACTTCTGAGTTTTGCAGGTTCTCTTGTGGATCTTTATGTTGAGCAGATTGTTCATATTGAATATGCCAAGTTCTGCTCCAAAATACATACACGGATGTCTTAAATACCATAGAATAACTCAAGTAATAACAGATATGGTTAGGCAGCTGAATTAAATAGCTATTAGATACAATTTCAGAGCTCAAGCACTGCGTATATGTGAGGATACCTGTATTTGGACAGTCATGTTTGCTGCATGTCTGCATTTTGGCTTTAAATCTGATCTATAGGACTTCATTAGATATATTTTTATTCTTATTGTCCTACTAGTTAAATATTACTAGTGACTCTGTAAAAAAAATTACCTATTTCTTTCTTAGAATAAATGTTACATCTTTTTTCTGTTTTATCTTAAGGCTTTTTAGCCAAGTTTTAAAATGGAATACAAAATAAATATAGTACTCAAACCCCCTGAAACTTGGAGATATAAGGGAAAGTTGTAGAATCATAGTATACAGTCATAAAAAGTCAAAAAATAAAGTTGGAAGGGACTTTAAAGATCATTTAGTTCCAAAACTCCCAGCCATGGGCAGGGACACCTTCCATTAGAACAAAAGTGTTGCTCAAAGCCACATCCAACATGACTGAAAACTTCTAATGATGTGTCATCTGCAACTTCTCTGGGAAACCTCTTTAAGTCTCTCACCACCTCAGAGTAAAGAATTTATTCCTTGTGTTCAGTGTAAATCTACTCTTTCTCAGTTTAAAACTGCTAACCCTTGTTCTGATGCCACAAGATTTGGTAAAAGAATATATTTTTCTACTTTCCTTACAAATCCTCTCTAAGTATTGAAAGATTGCAATCAGGTGTCTCTGGAGCCTTCTACAAACTGAACAGTCTCAGCTCTCTCAGTCTTTCCTTATAGGAGAAGTGCTCCAGCCTTCTGATTATTTTTGTGTCCCTCTTCTGGACTCACTCCAGCAGGTCCATGTTTTGATATTGTAGGTCTCAGAGCTGAGTGCAGTACTCTGAGAGGGGTCTCATGAGAGCAGAACAGAGGGGTAGGATCACTTTCCTGCACCTGTTGGCCATGCTTCTTTTGGTGCAGCCCAGGATTTGGTTGGCTTTCCGGGCTTTGAGCACGTATTTTGAGATCATGTCCAATTTTCATCCACTAGTATTCCCAAACCCATCTAACAAGGCTCAACCTATTCATCTCCTGTCCTGTATTGATTCTGGGAGTTGCCCCAGGTCAGGTGCAGCTGACCTTGTTAAACTTCATGAGGTTCATCTGGATATTAATGAGATATACAAACCAGCGGTTGCTCTCACAAAACCTTTACGGATTTGCAGATTGTTAATAAATTTAGACATCCTTTCAGTAAGGCATTTCTGGACTTTGGCCAAAGGAGAATGAACAAAAGCATAGCTCTGGGCAGGAAAGGTGTTAAAGAACTACTGCTGCTCAGAGACCACTATCCCCAAGTGATACTGCCAAAAGGTATAAAAGCATGTTCTCATCACTATCACCTCTCCTGGTCAGTAAATTCTGGACTATCTCTTAGATTGGGTAATCTTCTTAAATAAGACATGAATGATTTTTGGATAGATTACTTTCAAACACCACTATTTTAAGCACTTTCTGTGAGCTCTTAGAAGTTGACTAAAGAACTTAGTGACTATAGTTGTCTTTCTGTTCTGTATACCTGCAGACATTGCCATTATTATATGTCCTTTTTTCTCTTTGCCCAATAAGAAATGCCTTGTTTAGGATCAGTTAGCTCTTAGGTGTCTGTTTTCTTTACTAAATTTAGCAACTTATTCTTGCCAGCCAAAACTTGAGCTCTAAACTGCTTACTTTTTTTCTATGTTTAGTCTGTGCTTCATTCTATGTTTCTGTAGTTCCCTAGTGGTATCATTTTATTTAAAATGTAATCTTCTGCCAATACATACAATACTAATATTGTCCCCAGAGACAGTCTGTCCTTTTCTCATCCTTAAAGTCTTCCTGGATCTCAGGACAAATCCTCTCCAATGGCTTGAATTCAGAAAGAATAACATTTTTTTTTTCCTTTTCTATACAGGAGAAATTATTTTTAGAACTACAAGGTCAATTCTCCCTCTTTGAACTTTCAGTTAATGTAGTACATGAGAAATATCAGAGGAAAGATTGGCTTCATGGATCAAGACTTTTCCATCAGTTTAAACACCTGAAGAAACACACCAGTATCAGCCACCATCTGATGTGCCAGTGACAATAGATATATGTGTCACATTTGTGTTGATTTTCTATATTCATTATGAGATATATAAAGAAATTAACTGAAAGGTTGTTTTTTTTTAATCAATTCTGACTGTACAAATCAGATTAAAAAATCCTCAAACAGCTTCCGTTACTCAAAAATTGATATGGAGAAAAACTCAAAACCTGAATGGTAAAGCTATAGGGGTTAGAAAACTTTCATTAGTATAATTTAGATATATATGGCAAAGCTATAGGGGTTAGAAAATTTTCATTAGTATAATTAAGATATATATGGCAAATCTATTCAGTTCAAAGGAAAAACAAGGGTCACTTCCATGATTTGGCTTTTCCATACTCTAATTAACCATCAAACATGCATGGTTTTCTGCATGAAATAAATAAAAGAAACAAAAAAAAAAAAGAAAAACCAACAGTCGTAGGAACTAGTAAACATTCCCAGCTTCAACAGCTGACCGAATCACAAGTGGCTACTTTTCTCTCAGTATGTCTAACATCCACCTAAGGCTTTGCAGTAATAGTTCCCAGCTCCCTGTCATCCATTTCAGTTTTTGTGTTGTTTCTGTGCTGTAGGCAAGTTTAATAAAACAAAAATTTAGGGGTTTGAATTAATTACATTTTCAATAGTTAAATATTTGGTTACAGATAAGGTCCATTTAGTATTCTTTATTAATACTGTTCTAGTCTTTTTCATTAAAAATAATAAAAAAAAAAAAATAAAGAACCAAAACCCAACTTTCTTTTTGACTCACAAAGTCTCAAGACAATCCCACATGGATTAGAGGACTGTCTTAGCTAAGAAAAAAAATGTACAAGCTTTTTGCCAATGTCACCTCAATTATAGAGTCACCAGTGTTTTCACAGCAGGACACGGAAGCTAGTGATAGGTTTGCTTTCCCTAAGGTTCGTTTTTCAACTGTAGGGTTGACATGGATACATATAAAGTGATGGGAGTAAGATGCCAGTTTCCTTTTGGGAAGTGAATAAAAAATTTTCTACTACCAAGTATGACCTCAGTCATGCACCCTGAGTAGTAAAAGTGATTAATCTTATGAAGTACAGAGAATAATTTTAAGTTCATATTTTACTTCTCATGTCCATTTAAAAAATATTCCAAACTGAAAATTTCACTTTACTATGATATTGTTGTCAACACGTTTTCCAAATGATCCAGAAATTAACAACACTCGCAATATGCTGGGAGAGTGGGAAGGGTGAAGTCATATAAGTCATATTTCATCTCTTTCAAGTCTCAGGAAAAAAAATGAATTCAGCTCTAATTGTCCTCTCAGTAGAATCCATATATTGTACAGGATATATCAGGTCTTCTGGAAAAGGAGAGGAAAGAATAATACCCTCTACCATAACCAACAGTCTAAACAGAAAAACACTAAACACTTGTGTTTCTAAGACTATCTGCAGCATTAGATTTGAAAAATCATGGAAAATAACTCAGATCCTTCAGGTCCCAAGACTGTAAATTTAGAAGATTTCAGCATGGATATTTAATACGGAGGCAGGGCTAAATTTTGTTGCCTAAGCAGAGACAACTTTATATGTAATCCTTTATGTGACACTTCAGAATTTATAAAATATTTATTATTTCCTGACAAATATAATACCCGTACGAACCCATAGCTGATGTATATCCTTTGGAACAGAAACTAAAGGCTAATCAGAATAAATAAATACTGAAATATTTCACAGAATCAGAGAATTATTTGAGTTGGAAGAACATTTAAAGTTCAACCCCCCTACCATGGGCAGGAACATTGTCCACTAGATTAGGTTGCGCAGGGCTCTGTCCAACATGACTTTGAAGTCTTCCAATGATGGGGCATTTGCAGCTTCTCTAGGAAACTTGTTGCAGTGGCTCACCATCCCTACTGTAAAAATTTTCCTCCTTATGCCCATTCCAAAACACTCTACCAGCAGAAGAGAGGGGGAGAATCATCCTGTTTCTGATGCAGCTCAGGATGCAGTTTGCTTCCTCAGCTTCAAGTGCACATTATCAGTTCATGTCTAATTTTTGTTCATCAGTATTCCTAATTTCATCTCCCCAGGGCTGCTCTCAATCCACAAGCCCCCAGTTTGTATTGGTGTTTGGAATTACCGAGACACAGGTGCATGATCGTACAATTGGCCTTGTTGAACTCCATAGGGTTTGCATGGACCACTCCTAAAGACTGTCAAGGTCCTGCTAGATGCCATCCCATCCCTCTAGTTTAGCAACTGCACCACCCAGCTTGATGTTATCTGCAGACTTGTTGAGGGTGCACTCAATTCCACTTCCTATGGTCATTGATGAAGATACTAAATAGTACTGGACCCTGGACACTGAGCAATTGACTGCAAGTCTGTCTGTGGTCATCCAACCAGTTCCTTATCCATCTAACAGTCCATCCTTAAAACTCATAGCTCTCTAATTCAATACCAAGAATTTTATGTGGGACCATGTCAAAGGTCTTAGTGAAGTCCAGGTGTATTACTGGTCAGTAGTTGCCATTTCAAATGGTGTGAGCATTTTCTAGGTTTTAGGTAATTAAATCAAACTGATAGCCTAAATGATTGTTCAAAAAGTCTTTATTAATTTCCTAGTAGAGAGAAAAAATATTTCACTGTTTTATCAAGTCTTTGGCTTGTCATTGTAACAAGAAAAACGTAGTGGACTTGTAATTGACTTTTCAACTTACATGCTAATAAGTAAGAGATCTGAAACCTGAAATAAAAAAGGGTTTTGGCAGGATTGGTAAGCAAAAAAAAAAGAACAAAAATGGATTTTTTTCTGATGTATTCTTACATTGTAAGGACACACTAAAGTCTCAGATTTCATATCAGATTTTATTTTTCCCTCCTTTCCACTTACTTTTTAGAGTCATTCTAGTATGCAGCTTTCTTTATATCTCTTTATTTAACAAATACTGAAATAAATAATAATGAGATCTCTTTCTTTTTTCTTTTTTTTTTTCTCCCCAAAGAATTAGAACCATTAGTATTAAAAAATTAAGAGAAGTGGAATTTGTGGAAGCTTTTCCAACAAGCTTCAGTTTGCTTTCTAGTGAAACTATAATTATTTAATAATTTTATTTATTTATTTATTTAGCTTTCTCTTTTGGGAAACCGCAGGGCTACATTCAACCATTTATCATCTATTTCAATACAATTTTAATTTCAAAATTTTCAAGAAATTTTATTATTTTTTCTTTTAAACAAAAAAGGACTACAAAGCAGTAGCATAAGATAAATTACTTTACATTTTCTTTCTATCTCTGTTCATTTTCACATTGCTTCAACCTTGAGCTTTACAAACTAGAGTTGAACTAAATATGACTTGGGGCAGTGGGGGAAAAAAACCCCAACCAAACAAAAAAGGAAATGTCAGAAAATAGATAACTTGCTAAGCTATCCATTTCACCCCATCTTCCAAATATGTTCAATGTCACATTGCTTGACCTGTGAAAAAGCTGAAATGTAATAACCACACATGCTTTACAGAGAGGAAAAGAATGAGGAATGATCTGTAAGCAAGCAAAACTTAAACTTAGAAAATACTGCTTATAACTTCAGAAGTCCAACTTCATACAAGATAAAGAAATAACAACTGAACTCTATGCAGGCAGACAACAGATCAGACATTTTGAACTACATGTCAAATACCTAACCTGTTTAAATATATGAAATCATTGTGCTAGAGAAGGCAAATGGTCCAACTACTGAAGTGCACAGACAGGAGCTAAAAATGAGCACAGCTACTGAAGCGGATGATCTGTACCTTTTAAAAATTTATGAAGGAATTATGTATTCACAAACTGAATAAAACAGGTTGCTTATCCTTTCGATCTAATCTAAGCAAACTACACTGGCTTTTCAGCCTTAACTGTGATTAAACATATTTATCTTCTTTCCAACAAAGACTACAGGAAAATTTTACATGCTGCTTTTCATCTTCCCTCAAAGATCTATTCAGTGAGGAGAAAAAAAAAAAAAATATTTTTTCAGGGATACAAAACAACTACAGATGTTTATGCAGAGGACAAAACTGTTTTATGGCTCTAGCCTTTAGTAATATACCACTTCCGGTTAATATGGGATACTTATGTAGCAGCTCTTCTTTTAGTCTTCAGTCTGGATTTTTTTCTTCCAGCTAAGGATTCTTCACATCTGGAGAGGAGATCAGGTGCAATATTTGATGCTTCAAATGCACTGGAATTGTTTATTCTAATAATTTATGCAATTAGAAAGTTGCAGGATTGTCTGGGGACTCTGATGTGTTTGCATGCTGTAATGAACTAAATGTTACTCAGCATAAAAACTGAGCACCTCCTCCTGTAATTCCATAATTTCAGAAGTGTAGAAAATGCAAATAAATAAATAAAAATTTGAAGCATGAATCAGCTTGTTAAGAAACAAGGTTATGAATATTTTTCCTAAATCTTCTCTTACTCCTCATCCATTTTTTCTGCATGGTTTTTATGGTAATGACACTATGTCATATTTCCCCTTCCATGTCATATTTCCCCTTCCCTCCCCCTCTATTTTTTAGTTGGTTTTGGACTGTATCTACATGAGTAATGGCATCTCTACATATAAGGCTAAACAAAAATATAAAAGAGCCCTTAAAAAATGACCAAATGATGCAGGAGTTAATAAATAGTACAATCTCTCTCAAGGCAGTAAATGTAAATTCCTGTAAATTCCATGAAGGTGATGATATTTTTCGTAAAATATGGTAGTACATGATAACTCAAAAAAATTGCTTGTACTCCTCTAATACTGACAATTTAAACAACAATTAATTACAATTACAGTTAAAAAATATGCATACAAATATACACACATATAGAAGGGTGAAATTAAGGCTGGGGATTGTCCCATGCCAGACACTGCTGGTTCCAGCTGCCTCCAACTGACCCACTGCAGGCCACAGCTGGGCCCTGCAGTCAAAGGGATGACACTTCAGGGAAAGTGTATTTAAGAATGGGGATAACCCTGCACAAACAATGAGGAGCAAGGAAAAAAGCAAGAGAAAAGAAATAACTCTGAAGACAACAAGGTCAGAAATGAACAATGGGAAGGAGCTGCTTCAGGTAACAGACTCCCATGCAGCCTGTGGAGAAGATCATTGTGAAACAGACTGTCCCCTGGCAGACCATGGAAATCCACAGGTGAGCAGAGATCCACCTGCAGCCCATGGAGGATCCCACACTGTAGTAAGTGGATGTGCCCTGAAGGAAACTGTGAGCTCATGGAGAGCCTACACTGGAACCTGCTCTTGTCAGGAGCTGTGGCTCAAACAGAGAAGTCCAAGCAGGAGAAGGTTTTCTAAAAATAACTATGACCTGATGACTTGGTAGATGAGAAAATTTACTCTTTTCTAGTAAGTTAGAATTTTGTAGATTGTATAGTCAATTTATGAATTTCTCCCTTATTTCATCTTAAAGCCATGGAACAAGAAAATCAGGAAATATACATGAATGCCAAACAAACCCCTGACACTTATGTTTATTCCTACTACTTTTCACATAGGAGAACAAAATGCTTCGAAACATTAGTGCATAAAACACTCATCTATAATATATCTATATTTCTTAAAGAAACAGTTTTCAGTTTAGACAAAAAATAAGCAGAAATGAGAAAAAGATGAAAAATTACTTTAAAGATTGAAGGAAAGGAGTGTGAAATAATCAGGAAGATAAAAAGAATTTGCATACATAAAATTGGAAAAAAAATAAAAAGAATAATAAAGGAGTGATAAAGTTGAATAATACAAGAATATTTTATCCTGGTTTGGTCTTAATGCTTGTTCCACCAAAACCTGCATTAAAATACAAAACAAAAAGTCTTTGAATCAAATACATTCAGAATAAAGGGAATAAAACAGCTTCCTGCATGAGCTGAGATAATGGCATTCTCATCTTGCCCTATGGAATCTGAATGTCATGAATTCCTGGTTTGTAATGTAATTTAATAAAGGTCACTTACCAAGGTAGAAAACAGGGGAGATAAGGAAAAACCCTGTGTAGCACATCTGCTTAGAATGAACTGATCTGACACAGTTATTAATTATCACAGATGCCTTAGGGTTGGAATAAAGCTGTCAAGTCAGGAGCAAAATGCTTTCTCAAAGTCACAATCTCAAAAAAATTGCATCAGACCTAGAAATATTCAATCAATTCTGTCAAATATGTTTTCAGAATCTGTGGCAATATTAAGGTAAAAGACTAAAATGTTTCAGCAAAGTCCTATTCAAATGGAAAAAAGATTTTGATCTGAGATAAAATGTGTTTGATTCAGATGGAATGGCTTTGTATTAGATTTATGAAGGCAATGAATTGAAATATTGGCTAACATTTTAGTGCACATTAAAGAAATCAATTAATATAGAACTTGGGACTTCAGTAGCTTTAGCACACACAATGATTCAGCTAAGCTATACCTACAGTATTTGCTCATATATATCACTCATGTTTATGTTATGTGGGGATACTGAAAGTTCCTGCCCTTTCATTTGGTTTGGTTTTGCTGTTAAATTTAGAAAGCATGCAACCATATGAAAGAACACAGTAAAGTCAGAAAATGAAGATACTTATTTTGAAGTTGTCATGACATTTAAAAAAAAAATAAATTCTAATGTCATCTTGCAGAACCAACTTATTACCAAGAGAAATATTTCTTTTTCTTTCTTTCTTTCTTTCTTTCTTTCTTTCTTTCTTTCTTTCTTTCTTTCTTTCTTTCTTTCTTTCTTT
>JAWWMP010000001.1:62025495-62054115 GCA_035047865.1 Dendrocincla tyrannina
AGGCAGAGATCACCAGCATTGAGGCCATGCTGCTGAAAACGCAGCTGTGCTGGGCAGGGCACGTCTCCAGGATGGAGGATCACCGCCTCCCTAAGATAGCACTCTATGGGGAACTCGCCACCGGCTGGTGCAAGAGAGGAGGCCCAAAGAGGAGATATGAGGATTCCCTGAAAAAATACCTCAGCCTTGGCCGTATTGACCACCATCAATGGGCCACCCTGGCCTCCAATCAGGAGAAATGGAGACACACCATCCATAACACTGCTGCTTCCTTTGAGAACACACGCAGAATCAGCCTGGAGAAAAAAAGGCAACACAGGAAGAACCGTGCCTTGCCAGTAGCGCTGATGGAGACTTTTCACTGTGCCTTTTGCGATCGGGCTTTCCTATCTCGCATTGACCTTTTTAGCCACCAGCGTGCTTGTAGCAAGCATTGGTAGACCCCTTGTAAATCTTCATTCACAAAGCCTAGCCATGATGATGATATGTATGTATCTATAGATGGAGACAGAAATATATCTTTTCTAGGTAAATGCATTGAAAAAGACCATTTGCTAACTTTCCATTTATTTGAATTTTTTTTCCTGAAAGTCTTCTTTCATTGTCTGCTCTGTGTTTTTCTTGTGGTGTTTTGTTTTTGTTTGTTTGTTTGTTTGTTTTTTTTGTTTTGTTTTGTTTTTTTTTCTTTGTATGCTGCATTTGAAAAATCAGTTATACCAAAGAACTCATAGTGTACTAGGTCTTACTTTGCTGTGTCTGTATGAGTATACAGCATTAAGATTTTACTCAGATGATTAGAGGACCAAAGCTTGAGCTGTGTTTTAGAAGGTACTTCAGAGCTCAGCTATTCATATGCATGTTATTATTATATTTTAAATAGAATGCTTGACTTGTAGTTTTTCAAGTGCTGCAGATTCAATGTTCCTTAAGTCTTTGCCAGGGCATAATGCCTTTTATTGTAGAGCAAGACCACATTTTTAAGTGCATTTTATTTTACTTCACCGCATCAACTGAAACAATAAACACAATCTTTTAAAAGACTTTTTAAAGACCACTGGTCCAGGGTAGTGGGACTTGAAGATGATCTCAAATCAGATGTCCAGGGATGTGAATACTAATCCCACATAGTTATTCAGGCAGTCTGTAGAATGCCCAATTGTTCTCAGCAGTCATTTGTGTAGGTATCTCCTATGTAGCATGCTAACTTCTGTGAATTCTGTGAAAGACTTGAGAAATTAGATTTATTCCTCTTCAGGCACTTCAAATCTGTACTATTGCCTAATTAAATGTTGGGGTTTTTCTTAATAATAAGAAAAAAGTTATATCACTTGCTGTCTAAAAAGCTGAGAAATAGTCTTGACAGACAATTTCAATCTTGTGTGTTTAAAATTCTAAAATTGATTCAATTTTGAAATAATCTAAATCCAGTGTTTATGAAAGTATCCTATGGGATTTACACTCAGCAGCTAAAAACTAGACATCTGAGGTACTTATTATGTATTACAGCAGCTGGAACATTTCTCTGCATTTTCAAATGGGTGTACAAACAAGCTAAACACACACCTGCTGGAAAAGTAAGCTGTAATAACCCTGTACTCAAACACACTCTGAGCAGAGCTCCCCAACTGAACCACTGAGTCTAACACTCATACAGCTGATCACTGCCTTCCCTTTCCTACATATCCAGCTCAAGCAGGCTAGCAGAGGGATTTTTTTCTGCTCTCTAAATTTTTGTACCGGACAATCTGTCAGAGAGTTTGTATCAAAAATAGACAAAAAAAGAAATAGAGGAGTTGGAACACTCTACTATGGAAAAGGTGTCCTGATCAGATAGAACACTCCCCCCCATAATTTTGTTCTATGTGACTCCATTGAATGTGACTCCATTCAATCCCACTCTCTTATGACTGACATCATGTGCTTGCCATTACTGTGTCTGTATGTCACTCAGGAAACAGACACCTGAAAAGCTTCATTAAGACATATATATATATATATATATATATAAAAATAGCATCTAGATTTAAAAACAAACAAACAAAAAACCTTATATTTTTACCTCTGTCTTAAATGCTTACTTCTGAAGACCAACTCTGCTTTCAATCCTTTTTCATACATAATGCCCAGGGTTGAGAGTACTGAACATTTTCAAAATCTAAGTGTAGTTAAAGAAAAATCTTTTCAAATGTAAGCCTGAGGGTCTTGTTTAAGGATATAAAATAACTAGTACACTGGAGATTATAAATTCACATATCAGAAGCTTGGGCACAACTTAATCCAGTTATCTATAATGATAATTTGTTAACTGTGACAATCAGCAAATTTCACAAATATGTAGACAAAATTGTTTTAGTTTGACAGCAGAGAAGACATCTAAGAGAGGCAACCGTAACAAACATTCAGCTGCAATCATCTCCCTACAAACTGCATTGAGGTTACAGTCTGGCATTTCCTCTCCTATTTAATCTTTAAAATAGAAAAATCCATGGCAAAATAAAAGAGCAGAAGCTGATCCTGGTTGAAGAACAGCCATTGAGATAATGACATTTAATTAATGACTTAAGCTCTGGCTTAAGGATCTGTACCTCAAACTATCTACTAATAGACAGTTCTTTTTCTGGTCTGTTTTGGTTTTGTGGTGTTTTTGGAATTTATCTATTTGTTTATTTATTTATTTTTTAAATCACACCGGGAAGAAAATGTAGCTGCAGAGATGAAACCTGATAATGCAAATTTCACTCTCTGTCCATAGTCACCTTCAGACAGGAGTTCTAAGTAAATTTCAAAGCCTTTCTCAGTACAGAGAAAGGGACCAGTAAACAGTAGAAACTGTTTATTTCCTTGTTTTCTGCCAGTCACATCTTCCTTACAAACCGCAGAGTTTTAAATAAATTATCAAGTCAGGTAAAAAAAACTTCTGATGACCTATTCATACCTTGCACAAATCAAAGTCTTCCTTCAGAGGAAACCTGACTGTTTTGTATGTTCCTTGGACAAAGAATAACATAACATGTAGCCCACTTCTACCACCCTTACTTGAACATGACTTAAACCAGATTAATGAAAAATCCCATTAGCTTCAAAGAAAAAGGAAACAACAACCCCAAAGATATAGTCTCTCAAGTTAGATGGCTCATGCAAAATCCTTTCCTGTTATTAAAACTTTGACTGCATTACTACTCAGCTATGCAATTTTTGAGTTCTGTAATATTACTTTTCCTTATTGAACTTATCTAAAGCTGCAAAGCATCAATACATCTCCTCTTACACTGTATCTATGTCCATTAATTAACTAATCTTCATTTTCAAATTCATTATTACTAATTTTTGGTACTTCACTATATTATCTAACTTCTCTTAGTAGCTACCAGTGTAACTGAGTACATGAAGCCATCCAAAAATGTTATCTTACCAATATCAAAAGAAATGTCTATCGTGCCCTTAATGGCCATATATTTCAATTGGTCCTGTAATTAAGAAGTCAAATGCTATACATTCTTGATTTGGAAGATTTTTAAATATCTTGTCAAATGTATTATTGTAAGTTTAGTCAGGATTTTTAGAGGAAAGTAGTTAACATTTAAGAAGATGGACAGTACAATACCCACCAAAAATTGCATCCCAGTTGGAATGAAAAGGTTTGTCTAGAACTATAAAAAATAACATTTTTTAGCATTATTCCATTGGAATTTTCATTTTCCTTGTTAAACTGTTTCACAATTTGACTCATTTTAGTAATAAATTATACTATTAAAAGCCTAAACACACAAAAAGCAGGTCCTTATGACTAAGATTAGCCTGTTAAAAAAATGATATTATCCTAATAAAAAACACAGAAATTTGTGTATTGTCATCTATTTTGTAGCCAGACATTCCAACAGATATTTCACTGTGGCTGAAATGTTATTTTTTATTAAGGAATAGAAACCATAAATTATAAGCTTCAAGATTTACAGAATGAAAAATCAATGAATAAATTATCATATAAAGAAATACTTTAGGATCATTAATTTTACATATTTCATAATATTCACCTAGGGTCAAAAGACACTGGAAAGGATTATAGAACTAGAAAGACAGAGACAGATTTTCTTTATCAACCTACTGCTAGATGTGACCAGTTGTGTTTGCAAACAATAAAGGATATTTTTGAAGGGGAAAAAAAAATAGTTCTTCAAGTTCATTCTGCAGTGTCTGATAGTATCAAAAATAGCCAATAATCTAGATGTTAGAAAGCTCCCTTGACATCTTTAGTGCTTGGAAGGAATTCCCAATGCTGCTTGATTATCTCAGGGACTTATATACTTTTTTTCCATATTGCAAATCAATGCCTTGGGGTAGGTGTCCTTTAAAGATGTTCCAGTTTGCTAAAGCAATTAAAATTTAGTAAAGTACAAAATATCATCAGGTTTTAATAACATACATTATTGAGAAACCTTGATAAAAGATATGACTAGACTCCCTTTTGGTGAAGCCACAATGTACTTTTTCATGCACTTGTGGTATAGTTTGTTTTCCTCAAGTCTGTTTCAATTCAGGCTGGAAACCATTTCAGCCCAGAGACTCTAATCAGTGTTTGACTCAGTTGCCTTTTCTGTCTAGTGTCATTAGAGGCAAGCACACAGGTCTAGCAGGTACAGCACAAGAGCTACAGAAAGGCTGTATGGAGACAGAGCTGATTGTCAGTGAAACTCTTTAATTGTTTCAAACAGTGCATCTGTTCCAGGTAAGCAGCACAGTTACGGCAAGTGAATTGAACCCTTCTTTCATAAGCAGTTGTCTGCATTAGACACTTCCAAATTAAGCATCTACAGTTTTGAGAAGAAACTTAGATTTGGATTCAGGCTGCACAAAAAATATTGTCATATGTTGAATGAACTGCAAAACAGTTTATCCAAAGGGAGATTCACATGCCATATATTATTATTCATAGCTTTTGTTTTGTTCTGTTTTTGTTTTTTTTTTTTTATTATTCATATTTTCTTAAGTATGAAACAGGAATTATATAATAGAAGGCAGACTTTAACAATCAAAAATAAATTATGGAACCTTAGAAAAAAATGAAGTATCCAGGTTCCTTTCAAGCAGTCAGAAGTATTTCCCTTCTGTTTTAAAAATATACAAAAAGCCTGTATTCAACAAGAGTATTGAACTAACAGAAGTTTTATATTGAGAATAGAGACATAAAAAATGTTTAGCAATATTCCTTTGTAATTTTCCTGGAGATTTCTTGGTTAGACTTTTTTTTTTTTCTGTAATCCAGTACATCAAACAATTTTCCAATGAAGTTTTAAGTTCAGTGTTATAATAAATACGTTACTAGTTGCTGTTGCTTGTGCAGTGCGCTATCTGACTGTCAGTACATCTGCTCCATACTCTATGCTTATTTGCAAGATGGAAAGAAAAAAAAACTTGTTTTATTATGTGCACATCAGATAAAATACATACTTTATTAAATTTTACACAAAAAATATATAAGCCTTGAAATCTGTCTTTGGAATACATTTTGAAATTATAAAAGTCACCTCTAGCATAGTTTCACACTTGAAATGCAACCACAGTGAGCCTTACTTAATAAGATGTTTCTACTAGAGCACACAGTCAGTGTAACGGGTGGTAATTTGAAGCAACTTTGATAAGGTTAGGTCATAGTTTGAGTGAGTTAATCTGAGTTCAATGATAAATGAACATGGTGTGTTAACTGGTAGGAGCATGGGAGAATCAGAGCTAATAGACATTATTTTAACAAATTGCCATTTTAAATCACCTTCCTGAGGGTCTTTAAGCAGGATTTCATCAATTACATGCTTACAGCTCACATTAGTGATACACATTAAAAAAATTTCCCACATGAATAATTTAGAAAAAAAATTGACTATCAAACCCCTGTGTGAGTTACCTCTTGTCTATTTAAGCAAAGTTTTGCTTAAATGATGCATGACGTGCAATATTTCAAAAATGTTCCTTCTGAGATTGTGAAGACAAGATACAGAGAAAAAAAATGTCCTTGCAATCATTCTATATTCTCTTGTGTGCCATTTAGTTTTTCTGATGTGTGGCATCTTTGTTGGTTCTGTTATTCATTTCTCAGGATTGACACATTGTAAAAATCTTACTTTCCAGGAACATCTCCTTTCTTTGACATATTCTGATAGGTGAATGGAAGCACAACATGTCTAGTAAATCAACACTGTAAGAATGAAAAGTGATAAGAATTTTTTGTTAAACAATTTTCAATAATAAAATGTGATTATAAAAAAGCCCTTCACTTGTTTTTCCTTTAATAGCAGAAAATTTCAAAAGGTGCATGGAAGAGAGTGTGGAGTAAATTTGATACCATGTAAAGATATCTTTTGTCATTTTTCTTCAGAAACAAAATCAGGTTTTTTCACAATTTTACTTGGGAAAAAAAAATAAAGTGCTGATTTTGATTGGGATACAGAGTTCATTTTATTCACAGTAACTAATGTAGGGCTGTTTGGGATTTCTGCTGAAAACACTGTTCATAACACAGGGGTGTTTTCATTACTGCTGAGCAGTGCTTATACAGAGTCAAGGCCTTTTCTGCCTCTCACACCACACCACCAGCAAGAAGGCTGAAGGTGCACAAGGAGCTGGGAGAGGACACAGCTGTGACAGTTGACTCTCAACAGACCAAAGGGATGTCATATCATATGACATCATGCTCGGTATATAAAGCTGAGGGGAAGAAGGAGGCAAGGGGTTCATTTGTTCATTTGGCATTTGTCTTTCCAAGTCACCATTACGTGGTGGAGCCCTGCTCTCCTGGAGATGGCTGAACACCGGCCTTCCTATGGGAAGCAGCGTGTAATTTCCTTGTTCTGCTTTGCTTGTGTGTGCAGGTTTAGTTCTACTTATTAAACTGTCTTTGTCTTAACGCATGAGTTTTCTCACTTTTCCAATTTTATCCCCAGTCCTACTGTGGGTGGGGGGATAAGTGAGCAAACAACTCTGTGGTGGTAAGTTGCCAGGTGGGGTTAAACCATAACAAAAGACCAAGAAAAAGTAACAAAATAAAAAGGTGGAAGATTTTACCAACTTCTTAGTACAGATCACATTGAGGAAAGCTGAGTTAAGCTTTGCAGTGTCTGATCCAGGAAGGAAAACTGGGCCTGCTTTAGTCAGCAGTTTCTGGTCATTATGTCCTGATGTGGATCCCTTTTTGGAACAGTAACCTACTAGAGCTTGTTTCAGGAGTCTCTTCCAAAAAGAAACTGAGTTTATAATCCTACATTTTCAGCGTTTAGAGCTCAGTAGAAAGATGTAAATGGGGGCCATTTGCTTTAGATACTGTAGGGAGCAACAAAATACAAATATTCCAGGATAAAAAGAACATTTAAACTGTATCTTTTCATGTTGAAAGATCAGAGAATCACAGAATCATGGAATAAGCTGAGTTGGAAGGGGCCCATAAAGATCACTGAGTCTAACCTTTAGCCCTGCACAAGACCATCCCCAAGACTCACACCATGTGCTTAAGAGTATCATCTAAATGATTCTTGAACTCTCACAGGTTTGGTGTTGTGACCACTTCCCAGGGAGCCTGTTCCAGTGCCCAACCACTCTCTGGGTGAAGAACTTCTTTCTGACATCAAACCTAAATCTCCCCTGACACAACTGTAGGCCATTCCTTTGAGTCCTGTCACTGGTCACCACAGGGAAGAGATCAGTGCCTGCCCCTCCTCTTCCTCTATAAAGGAATTTGTAACTGCAATTAGGTCTCCCCTCAGTCTCTCTTCTCCAGGCTGAACAGACCCAGTGACCTCAGCCACTCCTCATAGGGCCCCTCAAGGCCCTTCGCCATCTTCATTGCCCTCCTTTGGACAATCTCTAAGAGTTTAATATCTTTTTTATATTGCAGTGACCAAAACTGCATACAATATTCAATGTGAAACTGCACCAGTGCAGAACAGGGTAGGAGTAGGACGATCACCTCCCTCCACCACCTCAACCAGCAGGCAATGCTGTGCCTGATGTGCCCCAGGACATGGTTGGCCCTCCTAGCTGCCAGGGCGCTGCTGACTCATATTCAATTTGCCGTTGACCAGGACCCCCAGGTCCCTTTCCACGGCTCTGCTTTCCAGCATCTCATACTTCAGTCTGTATGTACATCTGGGGTTGCCCCATTCCAGGTGCAGAATCTGGTGCTTCCCCTTGTTGAACTTCATGTGGTTGGTGATTGCCCAGTCCTCACATTTGCTGAGGTCTCTCTACAGGAAGTCTCTGCCTTCCATAGAGTCAGCAGCTCTTCTCATTTTTTTGTTGTCTGCAAACATGCCTAGTATCTCTTCCAGTCCTGTGTCCAAGAGATTTATGAATATGTTGAAGAACATAGGGCCTAAGATGGAGCTGGGCAGAACTCCACTATATTACATACCTATCTATCTATCTAGCTGGCTAGCTATTGCTTTTCAGTTCAGCACCTGGACATAGTGGCATCTAGCATTTCAAGCTCTTCATAGCTTCCACGGTGACAGCCAAAATAGAAAAGGCACTTACTCTCAGTTTAATTTCTCATCAATTCACAAGAGCTAGTAGCTCAGGGAAAGAAGCATATTATTGCCACAAGGGAAGAATCATTTACAGAATGTTATTATGCAGTGATTTATATTGAAGGTGGGATAGGGGCTCTCTCTGTAATCACTACCGATAAAAGGAGCCTCTCACAAGAGTAATTCAGAATTCATTGAGTTACTAGATTCCTACAGCTAGGGTCCAGATTAATTTCACCTAAAGTGCTATGAAGAAGTGTACTTGATTGGGAAATGAGAATCTTGGACCTAGAGAAACACTGAGTGAGAAGAAACCTAGATCTGGTTGACTAGTTATGCAATTTGTTATGCAATTTCATTTGGAATGGGAAGTCCTAAATTTCTGATATCTACATTTTTGATAGTTCAAATCTTCTTGTGTATTGAAGTTATTTATATACAAACCCCTCTACTTTACTAAAATCCTAAGCATTTTATGTATTTTCCACAGTAGAACCACTGGGCATTACTTGGTTATTACTTGGAAATAACCTGGATGGCATGGAATTTTAGACACATAAATAACAGACCTTGAGTGACGATCAGTGATTCTTGGGTTTCTGCCTTGGAAATGAAAGTTGACCACCTATACCCAATTCTGTGTTAAGTCTTGACCAACATTCACACAAATGCGTTTTTTTGAGATTTACTATTATTTAACCAGGAAATGCCACTGAATATTTTATTCATATTTTCAGTATTAAACAGTTTTTTTTTCTTAATTTGACAAAAATAAAAGTTTTAACTTAGATGGCCTATGAGTAATGTTTTATGCAATAATATATATTTGAATAGTTGAAGGTAAAATAAGTTGTTGCAATGATGTCTGCTATGATTTTCTTTTACTGATATAAAATAATGAGATAAAATTAAAATATTTTTCTGTAAAGCAAAATAAACGAAATTTCCATTTCATATAAAAATCACAGAAACATGTTTTCTATTGCCAAACAAAAACACATTGTTTGCCATGAAGTGGAAACCATTTAAATTTTCATCAGCATTTCTGAGGGTTGTATATTGAGGTTGGAGAGTATCTTATTTTTCTTATTGCTTTTTAAGTGTTTTTACACAGGTTTCACTTGCAATGATTGCTGAGATACAACCAGCAGACAAAGGGGAAAGTATTAAAGGAAAAAGAAAATATTGCTTCAGACAAAACAGGTTTTGTTAGTACATGTCAAAATACAGATTCATTGAAGTGGTCATCTGCATTTTCCTGTAGAAATCCTTGACTAATCAATTGCCCAGAGCTGCTGCTGCAGGAAAGGTACTCTACACTGTTGAAATTCAGAATCAGAAGTACTCTGAAAAGTGAGTGTTTTCATGTGGCATTTGATGATCAGAATTACTTATTTCTGTCCCTTCTGGACCCTTAATAGCATCCTGGATATGGACTAACTAACAACAATGATAAGTCAACATGTACCCTCCATAAAAATATTTAATTAGCCATGTTTCTTGTTGCATGAAGATACTAAATCATTACTAAATACTTATATGTTAAGAAAAAGCTTTAAAAGGACCTCAGGTTAGCCATATCATTCTAGTAATACCTTCTGTCATTTTTTGTTAAAGTAAGAATCATGAAATCATATTTATCTCCTGAGCTGGAAGGGAAAAGCAAGAGTTGCTGAGTCCAACTTTCAGCTTAACTCAGGTCAACCTAAAAGCTAAACCATATATCCAAGACCATTATCCAAACACTTGAACTCTGACAAGCCTGGGACAATAACCACTTCCCCAGGGAACTTGTTCCAGTGCGTGAACAACCTCTTGGTGAAAAATATTTTTCCTAATATGCCGTATGCATGCAGTAAGTATGTCCTGATACAACATTAAGAAACAACCTCCCACACTATCACTGGACACCAAAGAGAAGAGATCAATACCTTCCCTCTATTTCCCATCATCAGGATGTAATGGCAGTAATGAAATCATCCTTCAGTCTCCTACTTCTGCGCTGAACAAACCTAATACTCCCTGTCTTCCCCCAAAAAAGTGTTTTCTTAAACATTCTAGGCTAGAAAAATAATCTTTCAAAATAAGTAAATTAAGGAAGAAATACAACTGAAATTCTACAGATTTTCTGTAAGCAAAGCTTCTTTGCCTCAGTAGGTGAATCTTTTCCTAAAGGATTACCTTCAATCTTCCAATTTAGTGGCTTGCAAAACTGCAACAAAATATATGCTTTTTTGTATGTCTCTAGGGAAAAAACTCATCCTTTTTTTCTCATTCTTTAGAGTGTTGGCTACATATTCTTCATTCCTAATCTCCTTACCTTGCTACTTTTTGTGAAGACTCTGTTGTCTGCCTCTCTCTTATGCTCATCTCCTCTCACGCTGGTTACAGTCACCTTCTTGAACATCGTAAGTCAGAAACCAAGATGCTTTACATTTGGTATGTAATCAATATTACCTTTTAAAAGCCGTTTAAACCTTGCATTTCAAATCCTTTGGTAGCAATACTGAATATTAAATTTTATACCTGATATACATCACTCTTCATTTAATTTTTTAACTTTGTCTGGCAGCAATGACAGTAAGGAAAGTGCAGCTCAATGAAGTATTTGCTCCATTAGGCCATCTCCACCTTTAGATTTCTCTTCTTTTTTTCGTCTCAGATTCTAAACTGACAGCGCAGTTTCTGGTGTGATGCTGGCATTTTTCTTTCTCTACCTACAATTCCCTTACATAGCTTGGGTATGCTCGTGAAACTAGCAATGACTTAACTCCATTCAAGGTGTGTTTCAGGGAAATGTGACACATACCAGAGTACAGGATTGTGATATATCTTTTCAAGGATGCCTCAATATAATGAATCCTGCAGCATGTGATCAAATTATATTGTGTTGCATTCATTATATAATAGAATACAGACAGCTTTGTGTCTGAGGTACCACAAAAATTCAGAAGGGCATAAAATATCAAAGTGTTGAAGTGTTTAATTGGTTTAAACTTTCTATCAACTTCATTCATCAAATTCTTAAGTTATTATGACAAATATTTAAGTGAATAATTTTAGGGAGTAACCAGCAATGATGGAATAGCTAACTGACTCACCATTCAATAGATTTAAATGCATTATGAGCCAGTGAATTTTGAAGAAAGAACCAAGATCCACCTTAATTTAAAATTTAAAATTATATGAACAATTACCTTAAGTGAGTCTTTGAAGAAAAGATTACAGTGACTAAAGTTCACTAGATTTATTGGCTCTGGATTTCAATGGGTCTACCAGAAAGGCAAAATAGTATCACCTGAACTACAAGAGGGGGCTAATTCTGACCAGAGATGGCATTCTGGAAGAGTAACATGATGAAAGAATACAAAGTTCCAGTTGATATATGAATAATCTATAATAAACTCGAAATTCTTATTTCATCATGTTTTATTTTAAGCACTTAGCTTAGTTACTACTTAAGCTTAGTTACTACTCTAATTTGAATATGCCTTTAGTTAGGTTATGTGATAAAAGGGTTCCTTCATACACAAAAAGGAGTGCAGAGGAACAATGGCAGGTGGGGCAATGTGATTACCCTCATGGAACTTCTATGAGACCCACCACAGGAGTAGCCCAGGCCAGTATGTGATCAACCTATAAACGCCACATCTCCCCACACACAAGAGCACCCTGTACCTGTCCTTCTTGAACTTCATGAGGTTCTCATGGGATAGGGTGAGGTGAGAGAAAGAGATGGAGACTTGTGCTTCTGAATTTTGTAACTCCCTAACACTTTCTATTTATACAAGACTGGACTCCTGAACTACTCCTAATTAGATACCTGCATTCATCATGTAAAATGACATTTCATGAATTTTAGCCTAAAACTCCTATGGCAAAATAAAATATGCAAAATGAAACTCCATTTTCTTCCATCTGATATTAAGAGAAGACATTTAAAGTAACCGAGTTTGTATATTCCCTATCACTGAGAAATAAATTCTTGGACCTTTTTTAGTATTTTTATATATATTTCATTAATAGCATTAGTTATTGCCACTTCAGTCCTTAAATGCTTTTTTTTAGTCATTGAACCAAGAAAGCAATACTTATTCTCTTTTTTGAATGTTGTGAGGTACAAATAATTTTCTATAGCATCCACTTTTCTAGTACCAGAAATTATATTGGTGGAAACTATGCCTATAAAGTTAAATTATAAAATTTCAATTTAATTGTCCTTGCTTTTGTATGTCTAAGTTGAATACGTGGTATTTCTGGAGTTTAGCATTTTATGCATTACAAAAGTGTTCAGATCAGATTGTCTAAAAGTTATTTGACATATCATAGAATCACAAAATCATAGAATGGTTTGAATTGGAAGGAACCTTTAAAGGTCATATAGAATGTGGTTTTAGCAGAGAATGATTCTTTAGAAGAAGGTATTTACACCTTGATTGCAAGGTGTCACCTTTCTGCCTTAGTGCATTGCAGAGCTTTAAATCTTTTAGATCACATCATCTTGTATAATGTCAACTCACATTGGCTTTTCTGCGTGACACAATATAACATGATGGGTGGTGACACAGAAAATGTAATGCAGTATGACACAACAGAAATGTAAAGGGTGCTGCAATTGGATAGTTTGTGTCAATTTAGATAGGAGACTTCAAGTCCAAAATGAATCTGGCAGGCACTAATGGAGTGAATGTTAGAGTAACTAACAGTAGATGTTAGAGTAACTACATTAGAATTTTAGAGTAATTACATTTTCACTGAATGCATGAAAATGTAAATTCTGCAGTTCATGTTGTATTGAAGAGGTTCAGAAGTAGAGTCTGAGATATTAGGAAGAATGAGTATTTGTAGTTGACTGGGGTATGCAGGTTTAAAGTATATATAAAGTTATATATTGCAAAATTTCCTTTTTCCTGGTTTTTAATATTTTCTGTAACCATTACTTGTTTAATTTAATTCCTTTTCTAAACTGTGCTCTACTAAAACAAAATCATTAAAAAGGACACGTCAACATTGTGTTACATTATACCAAATTTAACTGGCCTCAGACAGTGAAATGCAACAGGTATGAATGGAAAACTAGCACCCAGTTATCCCAGAAAACACCTTTAAATACTGAACTCATTAGAACTTAATTTTTTGAACATTCCAATAGACTTTTGACCAGATAAATCTGCAGCAGAAGTCAGAAGTTATGAGAATTTTTTCACAAGACACTCTGCTTTTCAGACTGTGATCCTATTTTACATTAACAATGCAGTGTAATACTACTGTATTAGATTAGATAATATTTAGAATTAAAACCATATAAATAAGAGAGAGTAGACGGAAGAGTACAAAAAATCTTGTTCTGTAAGACTGTGAAACGAAACGAGAGGTTTCTGAAGTTTTGGTTCATTTTGTTGCTTAGAGAAGTTGTGCATGTGCTATCCCTGGAAATGTTCATGGCCAGGTTGGATGGTGCTCTGAGCAACCTGGTCTAGTTGAAGGAGTCTGTGGCAATGGCAGGGTGGTGGGAACTAGATGATCTTTAAGCTCTCTTCCAATCTAAATCATTCTATGATTCTGCTCTTGTCAGATCATTTATACATCTGAGACTTATAGCCTTGTTCTCTGGGAAGTTTTTTTTCCTTTTGTTTCCTGTTTTTGCTTTATTTCTTTCCATGTTGTAACAGGTTTTATGCCGTGTGCTAGCTATTTAGCTCTTTTAGAGGGGAGAGACTCATTAGTTTCCCTTAAAAATTAAGAGTATTTTAATTTATTATAGAGCTTGTAGAGTTTTTTCATCATCTGTGCTCCAAAAGAAAAGAAAATTTATAAATCTCTACAGACATTCATTTTCTTCACTGAAAGAAACAATAAATCATCTATTATTGGACTGCATAAACAGACTAAGTGGGAAATGCTGTGCTTTTAAAAATCTTTGGAATATGGGAAAGCTTGGCATGTAGGACAGGAATTCTTTAGGGCCATGCTTAGTATTTGAAATGAAATAAACTAATGTAGCCTCAGAAAGCCTCTTGTGCAGGACATCAATTCATGAGACATCACAATGTCTACTTTTCTGATCAGGAAATGGAAAAAAAAATGAAAAAAGAAAAATAACTAAACCACTGTGCTGTAGAACAAAGCTGAAACCAGGGTGCAACAGACAGAGGTGACGCTCTGTAGCTGATAAGACACAGAGAAGTCTAATTCCTTTTTTGTAGTATGTATTTTAGCCCTTCAGCAAAAGATCTTTTTAGTGATAATGGCTACTCTCCTCTAACCATTCTTTCTTTGCTGAGACTCACAAATTTTTTTTACAATTCTTTTCCCAGTAGTGTAGTAGGATATCTTTAACAGTTAGAAGGAAAAAATAATAAAAAATCTTTCTTAAATTCTTTTGCCAATATTTTTATGGCAAGCACAAGTGTATTGGTGTTTCTGAGGAAGAAGAAAATCAACTTTACTGCCAGTTTCACCAGCAGTGATTTATCCCCCTGTGAATTTTTTTGGAGTTCCCATTATTTTCCACAGAGTTAGAGCAACATGCAATTTTTTTAAAACTCATGTGCAATGCTTCCTGGTGAATGCCATTTGCCATCCTCCTTTTGACAGATTAAATACAATTATGTGTTATAGATGAGATCAAACAAAACGTGAAAGATAAATTGTAGGGCAAAGCTTCACTCAGCAACAAACTGCCCGGAGATGGTGATGGTCATTCAACAGTCAACAGCTCATGCAAAGAAAGGTATTAACAAGCCCATGGTTCCCTGCAGATCCCTCTTCTGGTGTGCCATCAGCTCCTTGCCTAAGGCTCTATACTGAATATTTTTGGATCATTATTGCTTTAGAGGCCCACTGCACTCTTTTGCAAAATAGTGACTCAGCAATCACACCCTTTCTATCTGTAGAACCAAGATTGAAGAGAGGCAGTGATTGTGTAATTTCATGTCCCCATAAGGTAGCACCTTATCCTAAAGACAATGATTATCTTAGACATGACCTACAGTAATCTATTCAATTACTTCTGAAGTGGCAAGTAACTCGCTATCCCTTATGGTAGGTAGGGTAAGAAGAAAATTCAGTACTTTTTAAATTGTTTCTACATACTGATTGTTAAACTTGTCCATTTATTAACTTCACTTAAATCTCTGTTCTGTGTTTATTCATATATAGCATAAATTTACTTTTTCAGTTCTACAAAGGTTCTTTGCAACCATTTATGCATAAAATTAAACATGATGTTCTGCAGACTGTGGCCACACTTAATCATATTTTTGATGGACTTTTTTTCTTCCTTTGGATATTGTCTAATCTTGTGGTTTCTGGCTGTGAATCTTAGTCTTGACATGCCTTTCATGTCCAGTTAATATGTCCATTCATCTCTTTCAAACATAATTTCTGAGTATGGAAACTGCTTTAGCAGAGTTAAACAAAAGACTTTTAGTGTTCCTAGACAATTTCCAAATTCAGATACCTTTTGTTACAGGTAGGAGTGATTTAAACACATTAGGCTCTTAGTAAAATGGAAATAAAAGTTATTTTAAGAAACAAGAAAAAGTTAGCATCCACAGCTTGTTTTTTTTGCAGTTCATATAATATTGTACCTATTTTCCAATATCCATAGAACCCTATAAGCAGTGTGGTCAGCCTCAGTATGTGATCTGGCACTCCAGAAGCCTCAGCATTGATGATTTTTCATATCTATCTACACTTGTCTGGTTTTTCTTCCTAATTTGGTCACTCCTTTGAATCATGAATAAAGACTCATGCTATTCTTGTTGTTTCTTTACACATAATATGATTCCTCTGGAGTTTTTCAGCCAACCTTAAATAGGTACGGTTACACACAGAAATACACATGCTACGATTTTGTTTGTCTAAATTGTCCAAGTCATCACCCCTAGGATATCTAGCGACAGGAAAACTGCTACAGGTAAGGCTGCACTTTTGTAGCAGTGAATTTACTTTTCATTTCCCAGAGCTTTTCAAGAGGTGCTCAGTGACAGGACAAAAGGCATGGGTTACAAACTGAACCACAAACTGAGCATCAAGAAATGTTTTTTACTGTGAGATTGACAGAATATACACAGTTTGCTCAGGGAAGTTATGAAATCTTCCTCACTGGAAATATTCAAAAGTTGCTTGGATGTGGTTCTGGACAACCAGCTCTAGGTGACTCTGCCTGAACAGGACTTTTGGACAAGATTTCCAGAGGTCCCTTTCAACCTCAATCATTCTGTAATTCTGTGATATCCAGTGATGTGAAATACCCCAAAGAAGTTATTATTGAAAAACTGAACTGTGCTCTAGTTGTCACTGGTGTTTAGGGAGGTATTATTCCATCTTGAAGTAAAACTCTAGCATTTGGTCAAACATTTCCCTCAGTCTTAGATTTTATAGGCCTACATGGGATTTAGCCCCTCTAGACTCCTTTTACAGTGGAAAGAAACAGGCAATTTTTTTAATGAAGATTAATTTGTCCTTTGATAGATGTATAGTTTTAGTGCATAATTCACCTTAGCCTAAAATGCCAGTCTCTCCTATAAAGCAAGCCTATCAAGAGTCACTTGGGAGTACATGTCTATTGACGAAATCACAGTGCTTCAGATAATGTGCCCCTAAGTTATAGTAACTGTGCAAATACAATTTTAGTGATCTGTGGCTGAAAATATTCCTAGTGCATACTGGGGAATGATAATGTGCTGCATGAAGAAAAAAAAACGCTCATTTTCATGCTTGCATATATTCAAGATGCAAAATAAGATTTGTTACTCAAAGTAGCAGTCATGACACATTTATATATCAAAGACTCTTTTCAATGGCTTGACAGAAAGGAATCATTCAATCCAGAGATAGCTGCAGTTCTTGTCTTAAGGAAAACAAAGGTAGATGTTACAATTTCCACCATTCTGGGGAACATTCTGTGCACATTCTGGGGACATTGTAGATGATTACTGTCTGACAGTGCTTTTCCAAGTTTTTATAAGATAATAATCTCTGCACCATTATAGCCTGACACAGCTGACAACTGCTTAATATATCAGGAACATATGCATAAGATGTATAGAATCATGGAATCATATAATGATTTGAGTTGGAAGGAACTTTAAAGGTCATCTAGTCTAACCCTACTGCCATGGACAAGGACATCTTCAATTCGGTCAGGTTTTTCAGAGCTCTGTCAGTGTTTCTAGGGATGGGGCATCTATTACGTCTCTGGGAAACCTGTTTCAGTGTTTCAACACCCTCACTGTAAATTCTTGTTTATATCTAGTCGAAATCTACCTTCTTGTAGTTTAAAATCATTAACCCTTGTTCTATCACGATGGGCCCTGCTAAAAAATCTGTCCTTATCTTTACTATAATCCTCCTTCACGTCTTTCTGAAGCCTTTTCATCTCCAGACTGACCAACTTCAACTCTCTCGGCCTGTCTTCACATGAACAATGTTTCAGCCCTTTCATCATTTTTGTGGCTCTCCTCTGCAACTGCTTCAACAGATCCATGCCTTTCTTGTACTGAGAACCCAAAGCTTGATGCTCTTACTGGGGTCTCACCAGAGTGGTGCAGAAGGGCAGAATACCCTCCCTTGACCTGCTGGCCACACTTCTTTTGATGCAGCCCAGGATGCAATTGGCTTTTTTGGGCTGCAAGCACACATTACTTTTTCTGTTTTAGTCTTTCAGAACAGAAAATTTTGTACTTTGAAGCATCCTAACCTGACTTTTTTATATATTTTTATGTACTACATATTTGTACTCCATTTTCTCTTCTGAATAAAGTTGACTTTGTTCTTAGACTTATTTAATTTTTCTAGTTTTCTTTTACCACTCTAATGTCATTGTTCTGGCTCAGGTATTTGTTACTGAACATAAGTGGAGCAATTTAGGCAAAATATGACCTTACCCTACTGCATGGGTACCTAAATGTAAAGAACAAGCAAAATCCTACATTTCAGATTCTTGGTTAATTGCTCTGATAAATATGGGTGCTGTGATAAATATTGTGTCCTTTAAATAATTAATTAATTGTGAATGACTCTGAAATTGTTGTGATATTTTAGATTCCTAAAAAAGAATAAACTAATCAAGCTGTTTTTTTCACTTGTGACTTGTTATATTCTAGAATCTTAAAGTGTGACAGTGCTAGCAGGCATTAAAGTACACAAAGCAAAATGTAGCAAAATGCAGTTACCACACTTTCTGTTCCAGATCAATGTCTATTATGTAATGCTTTTTATTTCACAGACAAAATGCTTGTTTAAAAAAACCAAACAAAACACAATAAAACATTCGACTATGTGTGTAGAACACAACAAAACCAGAAGTAGTCCTCAGGGTATACCTGAAAAAATCAGTGCAGGGACAAATATTATCACACACTCCCATATTGCAGGGGATTTAAGTGGAGGATCTTTGGAAAAGTTATCATTCTACTCAAACTCAGAAAGCATTATTCTATATAGTTTGTGTACTGTCAGTGTCCTACATAAACACCATGAAAGGCAGTGGTTTCTTCCAGTTCTCTCTTGAACTGAGTTTCATAAGGTCTCTTTCTTCTCCTAACTGTTAATTCCTTTCAATTTGCAGCAGGCTAAATTAAATACTCACAAACAGAAATGTAGGATTTATTTGGGGTTGTTTTTCTGGTTAACTGTTACAACTGATTCTATTGAAAATAAGCTAAACTTACAGTGCATATGTTAGATCATTTCTTGTCTAATGAGGTAATCTAGAGAGTAGAGCAATAGCACTGTGTATACTTTAGTTCACCCTATTTCAACATGGTCTAGAGAGAGAGCATGATCCACAGATTCATGCCTTCATTGTTCATTGCACTGCAGCAGAAAATCATTTTGTTAAAAGGTCATTGTCGCTGTACATTCTCTATTATTTCTGTTATCAATTGCTTTCAACAATATTGATAATGCGTGCTACACAAAATGCAGCCACTCCTGCCAGAAAGACCTTCCAGTATAAAGGACATGCTTATTTCAACTGTAAGCATTGACATTTTGCATAAAATCAACTGATTGGACAAATAATTTTAATGCCCACGGAGTCAAAGAAAGGTCAAAGAGAGCTCTGACAATCTAATGATCACTTTATTTGTCAGAGACAAACAAGACAGTTGTAAGGTGATAGAGACAATTGCTATATCACAGAGGATTTCCAAGTCATTATGATATTAAGATTAAAAAAAAAAAAAACTAAACTAAATCAAACCAACCAACCAACCAACCAAAAAAAAAACAAAAACAAAAACAACAAACAAAAACAACAAAAAAAAACAACAACAAAAAAAGAAGGTAGTAACTGGGTTTTTCAGTCTAAAACTGTGAAACATATTTGGAAGGGAAGAAGATGACAAAGTAGGCAGTTTTTTGAATAAAACAGTACACAGACATTCATTGAAGCTGTGCAGTCCCAATTTGTAACCTCAAGAACAATAACAATGTTAAATAAAGTGATAAGGTAAGATATAAGTTATTACTTGAGATCAGAAAAAAAAATGCTTATGTCGTGATATGAAGACTATGAAAGTCAAGAGTTATTAGAGATACACAAATTACAGAGAGGAACTTTTTGAATGAAATTTTAATCCAATCTCCATTCTGTCTTTTCATCTTCATAGTGTCTTTTGGGTTTGTTAATAATATGAAAAAGTACCATGTATTGGAAACAAACTAATCTTTCCGTAAGATAAAAGAAAATTATCTTGAATATAACATTAAAAAAATCATGAGTTATTACCTTCATAAATTCTTTGCTACTGCAACAGAAATGGCTTTCTCTGAGATACAAAGAGCTTGGACCAGAGACTGATTGCCCAGGCTTAGTGGTTGATGCTTTTGGCTCTTTAGCTTCTCCCATCCAGCATTTATCTCTTCAAAGGACTTTTTTCATTTCAGACTCTAATCTACCCATTCTTCATCCATGCTCAAACATCACTCAAATACCCTATTACCTGTGATAGTACTATAGTATCTCTGCCTCTGAAAGCCAGTTGAATGGAAACTTAGGTTATTGGCATACTTTTGGCACTGTGGTCCACAATACTAACCCAATATCTCCTAGTAAATCTATACCCTACACTTTTCTACACCAAATGCCCTTGAAACAGAATTGAAAATATATGACAAATACGTTTATTTGCCTGAAACTATTGCTTCTAGCAGCTCACATATACAATATTTAATAATAGTTACTTTAAATAACAAAACATTCCAGAAAAAAAAAAATAGGCTGGATTATATTAATCCTGTAGCAAATACAGTAAAATGACTACTTTTTTTTTTTTTTTAAATGATCCTTTTATATCAAGGTAGTATTGTTTTCAACATAGTTTCCCTTGCAAACAAAGTAATAAGAAATCAAAATGAAATCACATTTGCCACATTAAATCTATTTATCCAGACATCTTCATATGGATCTAAATACAGAATCAACCATCGAAGAATAAATCTCCATCTCTTGTATGTGAAGGCTGGTACCTAACCAGCCTACTACATCTTTCACCTCCAAACTTTCAGTGGATCTCTCCGAGGTCATGGACCTTGTACAGCATGGCAAGAGTCAGCTGTCACTCAGCACAGTTGACAACAAACAAACAAACAAACAAAACCACAAACAACCAACCTTCAAAAAAATCTGTTTGCATTTTTTTTACAATGATTCTCAGTTCAGATAATTATGACAACTGAGTCCCAGGGTGACAAAAGCTAATTATTTTGTTCCTTAAGAAAATATCTGTCATAGGACTGGACATTGCTGTATATTGGATGAGGGGTGCATAGCTGTAATGTGACCAAGACCATGTGTGTCACTTGAAAAATTAAAGGTAATTATGGTCAGGAAGAAGAACAATTAATCTCCTAGGTCTTTCCTCCACCATTAAACCTTTGAAGAATCTTAAGAGAGATGTTTTCTTCAATATATTTTGCTAATATCAATCATACTGGAAATAAAAGAAGTTTCTTCCTTGATTTAGCTGCATATATTTAACACATGCTGCAGTTTGCATGAAAAATTTAGCAACCTTATGAAATAAAGGAAAGGTCACAGAAGGCCCTTTCAATTCAATTACAATTTTCAGCAAATTGAGTTTTCTTTGACTCATATATTTTCCGGAATATAGAAACCTCAAAACACAGAGTAGTTTTAAAATATTATTTTGGAAATCATGTGTATGTAATGATATGCAAATGAATGGGCTTGTTGATTTATCTACATTTCCTCAGTCTGCTTTTGAGATCCATGCCTTCCAATCTAAAATCCAAATCTCATGAGATAATTTGAGAACAGTAACAAATTGCCTAGATAGGCAAAGACTATTCTGAATATTCTGTATTTAATTCCCATAAATTTATCCCTGCACAACCTCTATATAACAGAAAATAACTATGTTTTCCTTCCTCTGGAATTTTATTTGGACATCATCTCAGGTCTGGCAGTCACTGGAGATGTCATATATCCTAATTTGTAAAAGGTAACAAATCCATGCCCAGTTCTCCTGCTCTCATGGGAATTATATGTTGAGAATGTAATTTAATTCTTAGTTTAAAACCTTAGAAAAAGCAAAACTTTGGATATACTAAAAATGTCTGAACTTCATGACTTTTTTCTATTTTATTGAAGATAACAACATTGTTGATGTACCACATTTGAAATGAAAAAAAAAAAATCTAAATAATGACTTAGAAAATCTTTTTATTCCTATAAGAATTTGATTTTATTCCCAGCAGTTGAAATATAATTGTCACATAAAGATGGGATTATTGTTGCATTTGGGAATGATATTTACTGTATTTTTATTACCTCTGTAATTTTCAAAATGTTAATATATGCATACATGGAAGATGAAGTTTTTTAAGTTAATTATCTTTCCAGTTATTTTCTAGTGAAATTTCCATTTTATCTTTTTGTTGGATTTTACTGGGATAGTTAACTATTTTTTTGGTAGATGTTTTGGTAGATTTTTTTGGCCTTGTTCCTTAGCACAGAGGGAGATACATATTTATGCACAAAACAGGCTTTTATATCCTAAACTAGACAATAAAAGTCTTGTTGCATTCTGACAGTATACACTACTATATCTTATCTTAGAGATGTGCCCTTATCTTGGTAATATCATGCATATACCAAAGAAAAGAAACAGTTTTATAAAGTAGAAAAAACCCACAAAAACAAACAAACAAAAAACTTCCAAAACCCAGGATAATGTGAAAGAATTTCATACCCCATATTGTTCAACAAGTATGTGATAAACGGCCTAGAAGACTGAGATTATCATTAAGTACAAATACTAATTTAATAGCTGGCGGTACAGGATAATGCTAATTTTGCAATCTTCAAATTTAATTTTTATATTTTTTTTAATCTCTTAAACATCCACAAAACTTGTGTTGTCTCTCATGCTTTCTTTTCTTTCTATAGCAATAATTAGTGAAGAAATTCTGACTCTGTGGTTTGTTTGTTTTTTGGTTTGGGTTTTTTTTTTACAGTTGTATGACGGAACTCTGAGAATGTTTAGACTTCATGCAAAACCAGCTACTCAATATTATTTTAAAATAAATTAGTAGTATTGGAAATGAAAAAGATTATGATTCATTACTGTTTAAACACATTACTGAGCTATAATTTTACATGCATTGGGCACGGCTATAGATTACTTAAATTTTGTCATAGCATAACTTACACAAAAATTGCTCTAATTAGGTCATTAAGAACTTGGGTATACAGACTCACAGAGTCATTTAGGTTAGAAAAGATTTCTAAGATCATCAAGTGTAACCTTTGACCAATCACCACCATGGCAACTAGACCATGACACTAAGTGCCATGTCCAGTCATTTCCTGAACACCTCCAGTGTTGGTGACCCCACCACCTCCCTGGCAAGTCTGTTCCAATGATTAACAACTCTTTCTGTAAAGGAATTCTTCCTGATATCCAACCTGAACCTCTGCTGGCACAGCTTGAAGCTGTATCCTCTTTTATGATAGACTGAATGCTACTGATGTCTTAAACATCAAAATCATAGGAGGACTTTTGTCAAACTGCAAGGACACAACTGACGGAGACCACCAAGATGCCCCCCCTTCCCATTGCCTCCTGGAAATTGGAATTTGGAGTGTGACTGGGACCTTGAGATAGGACTATTGTCTAATCATCCCTGATCTGAGGAGAGGTACAATGTTCGAAGAAGAATGTCTCTGTATTAGGAATCAGCCCTAGCTGAACTCAGTGGGTAGTGGGGGAAAAGGGTTTTGGTGTGTGATGGCAAAATCTCTCTACACAAAACAAAAGGAGTAGCACCTCGTGCTCCCCAGAAATACCACACACACACAATGGACATTCATGTGAGAGGCAGCTGAGAAGGGGTCATAAACCATCAAAGACCCAAAAAGCATCACCCGACTCATTCCTGAAACCTTCTACCACTGTAAGTGATCCAAGTGAGGTAACAAATTCAGAGCCTGTCACAAGAGACTGCACTCCGGGGATGTGCCTGGCATCTCCTGAGTGTAGACTAATCCATTGGATTCTATGTTTTGTGGGATCACCACCATGAAGAAGACCAGAAGGACCAGACTGATGGAATGCCATCATGTTACACAGAGTGGTGATACATTTTCTATTTTAATCTCTCTCACACTTTCTTTCTTTGTCCTCTCTTTTCTTTCTATATCTCTCCGCCTCACATTTACCATTAAATAAAACCTATACTATTGACTTTGGCATATGGTCTTGTTTGTACCTTAATTTGGGCAGAAGTATTTCTAATAATTTTAATAACTGGATCATAACACTTATACAGTTGCTTGTTGCCTGTGAGAAGAGGCTGACGCCCACCTGGCCACAACCTTCTCTCAGGTAGCTGTAGAGACCAATATGGTCTTCCCTGAGCCTCCTTTTCTTCAGCCTAAATAACCCTAGCTCCCTTAGGCACTCCCCATATGACTTACTCTCTAGGCACTTCACCAGCTTCATTGCCATTTCTCTGGACACTCTCCAGCATCACACTTTAATTTCAAGCTTCAAGACATTTCACCCACACAAAGCCTTCATTGGCTTCATTGATATTTTGAGTTCACATCTGGAGAATAACTACACATTTTTCTCTAAGAAATTTTGCTTAATTTGGTGAGAAAATAGGTGTTTTGGAAAAAAGCGTTTTACAGAAAAAACACACAAATCCAAAAAAGTATTACAAGAGATTACCAGGACTAACAATCATTGTTATAGAATAGAAAATCTTTGTTACATCCAGCAAACACGAAGTCAATGCTACTTAGGTGAGATACCTACAAGTTAAGTGAAATGCAGAAAATAGCAGTTTAGGTTACGCACAAGAGGAAGAAAATAATAAAAGAAGAGATATCAAGGGAAGAAAGAATAAAGAGAGGAGAGAAAAACATAGTTACCGCTTAGAAGGTTACATATTAGTTTCAGGAGAGCAGGCCAGGACAAAATGGACATGTTGTGATGCCCTGCTCTGGTCTCTGTGCACAACCCTCTCCAGGTGGGGCCTCTGACTCCCCAGCCACTCTGGGGTCCCAGGCCAGGGTGAGGGGCTGTGTTCTCACTGTCCCTGCCAACCTGAGCTGGGTCAGGGGCTCCAGGAGCTGTGGGGTGTTATGGTTTTCCCAGGCTGGGGCTTCCCCGTGTGGGCTCCAGGACCTGCCCTGAGGGATACAATATCACCTCACCTCTTTGAGGTTTGACCCACTCCTTCTTTCTACACACACACACACATAGAGGTACCCCCACAAGGTGGTTCTGACCCAGTAATCACAGATCTGGTGTGTAACAGAGGTGCTGCAATTTAGAGCTGATGACAGATACACCCTTGCAAGAAGATTAGGACAAACTGAGCATTATCACAGTGGGAGAGTAACATCTCCCACAAGAGGTGTTACTCCCATCAAGAGGACCTCTGAACTAAACATATAATAATCTAGTTTGTGCTGTTTCCAGGTCCTTTTATGCAAAATATTTTTTACTCAAGATGAGCTGCTTCACACAGAAAGAAAATAAATTATTTGTTGAAAGTAACAGAAATGACAATGCAACATTCATACTTTTTAATCCTGAAAGACAACACTTCCTTTCTCAAATATTTTTTTTAATCTACATATCAAAAAGTGTTTTTGAAAGATAAGAAACATTCCAGGAAAAAGAAGTAATTTCTCTGAGATTGTGAAAAGAACGTCAGATATTTTGATGTTAACTGACAGTTAAAAACCTGTATAATCAGAAGTAGAGAGAGATTGTCAACTCATTCCCATGAACGAACCTATTTACATTCATTTTGATTTTGATTTATTCAAATAGAATTTAGCATTATATAATGCAGACTTGACATTCATCTGTCTATTGAATTCTATTGGACAGGAAATGAGAGGTTTTCATATTATTAATTTTCATAACAAACAGTGTGACAGCTATAGCTGAGGTCATAGGGACTATTTTAGAAATTTGTTTCCCCATAAAACAAACTGCACCTTGCAATTTTCTGTTCTGTTGGAATATAAAGAAAGTTTGAGTTATGCATTAATGAATAAATAGGGGGGTTAGGGTTAAAGAATCTTAGCAGGAATGTCTGAAACTTCTAAAAGAATATGTCTTAGATACTCAGGAGTGTACTTCCAACTAGGAGTTTATCTTTGCACACAGCACTGAGACTATGATTTCTCCAGGTACAGGGAAGGGGGAAAAACATGGGGAAAAAAAGGAGAGTAAGAAAAAAGGAAAAAAAAAAAAAAAAAAAAAAGAAAAAATCTACAAAGTGAACTTTCTCATGGCTCCCTTGAAGTTTTAAAATGTCACAGAGAATATAAAGGCTATTGATGGTTTCAACTAGGATGTTATATTATGTTCAGAAATACCAACATATTTTTCCAAGTCATTAAGATAGTATAACAAAAGTTCATTCAGTTTCATCATAAATACTTATTACAGAAATAATTGCTAGATACAATCATGTTATTAAATTACAAACATATTAAGGGCTTTTAATGGATGGCAATATGAAACACTGTGCTAAAGCAATGTGTATGTTTTCTTAAAGGAGTATATGTGCCTGCTATACTCAATATATGACTTTAAGTTATGAAGTGTACTATAGAGTGCTATATAATTTGATAAATATAAAGAATTATGTACCCAAAACTGCACATGCAGTATAACTAATTTCCCTGAGGAGACTGATGACATAATGATAAACCTCAAGAACTCCACTCAAATGATTTGTTAATGTCACAAGTAGTCCCAAATGGAATTACAGTTTCTTATGTACATACAAGTGTATGCAATTTTTATAAAATAAAAGAAATCATTCTTTCTGATCAACACTACTAATTTAAAATTAAATGCAAGCAATATTTTCTCCTTGCTGTTCCTTCAAACTGCTCTCCTTTCTCCTCTTCTCCAGTCAACTTTTGTCACTTTCTCATTCTACTGTTTCTTCTGCTTCTTCCCCCTTGTTCTCTATCAATACTTCTCAATCCTCTTCAGAAAATAATATTTTCAATCAGTTCCAGTTATTGCTATGAATTTCCCTAGGAGAGAACATGAATCAATAGTAGATTAATCTTATTCAGAATGTTTAATGCACTACTAATAAAACTATTGAATACTCACAAAAGAGAGATATTTCTTTGCAGAAGGAAACATATTTAATAATATTTTCTGGGGACATACCTGAGATAATTCTCACCCAAGACAAAAAAAATTAGTAAATCTCTATGTCACTGCTTTCTTTTCCCTCAATTATTTCTTATATAAGGCCTTAAAAAAGAGAGCATATTTCCCTTCTTCTCTCTACCTCCCAGAACCTGCAGTTGATGTGTTTCCTACACTAACACAAATCAGCCACTACTTTAGAACTTTAAGGGAATAATCTCAGAATTCACTTTAAACAAGTTACTTTCACTTTTCACAATCCATAATACCAAGAAACACCACACTGGAAAAGAGCATTCAAGATTTGACTATTTGCTCTGAATTAAGGAACAAATACACTGCACTGTGTTTGAAATTAAATGGTGTTTGTTACTGAAATATTTTTACTGCCTGCAATATTTTTTGAGTTAAATCTCAACCATCTGTTCAAATCAGAGTGCAATTTAGAATAACACCTGTGGCATGCATAGATTATAGTAATCTTCTAAAATAGTAAAATTGAAACATTACAAAATCCTTATGCATCAAATCTAAACTCTTACTGTACTAAACATGTATGATGGATAAGTTCTCCTTACAGTTCTTTTCCCTTAAATCTTATAAAACTTATTGAATCTCAGATAAAACGTTTTGGGATTTTTCAAAGAAACAAAAAATAATCAGAATTTAAGTTTTGCATGTTTGCTGAGGACCATACACAGTTTTTCAGGTTTCATTCAGGGTGTTGGAGATGATAGAAAAAGAATCACCTGAAAAGATGAGTTAGATGGAGTTTCTGACTTGTGAAATTATACTAAAATATCTAGGATTCTTCAGTTTGGAAGGCAGATCACTGAGAGAAAGCAGGCCTGAAGTTTACAGAATCATGAAAGCAGAGGTTGAGTATAAAGCTATTATTCACCAGATCTTGCAGTGCTAGACCTCTGAAGACACTTGGTGAAAGAAGAATAAATTTAGAACACATGGAACTCATTTCTTCTGTTATATAGCAAGTAGTAGCAAATTTTTGGAACTTTCTTTGTTACATGATTTTTTTTGGTGCTAGACACCATCATTGAGTTTAGAAAGGGATTAAACAAACTCACGGCCAACAGGTTCCTAAACAAAAAGACAGAGATTTGCCCTCCATTATTCATACTACAACAGTTGTGAATGCTCAGAGAAAGAACAGGGGAAAGAATAAAAGAAAATTTCCAAGTTCTAGGGCTCTACCCAAGCAGTGTCGCCTTGGGTACTCAAATATCAGTCACTCCAAATATCAGAGAAAATATCAGAGTTTGGTGTTGTTTGTTTCTTTGCCTGATCCAGGTGTGGATGAGCAGTAACAAAAGAAGAGATTAAGAGAAGAAAGAGGAGAAAAGAGTGTTGGAGAACACTGTTTCAAAGACTGCCAGAAAAACCAGGATGAACAGTTTATCAATGCCAGAAATGGACAA
>JAWWMP010000001.1:62063533-62089697 GCA_035047865.1 Dendrocincla tyrannina
TCTGTTTTCTAAATTTAAAAGGAGAGGGATTATTTCTTGGCCAGCATAATATCTTAGTTCTCCCTCAAACTAAGACAAGGTCTGAGGAGGGGGCATAGGGAGAGGATCCACCACTACAAAGAGGATACATAGAAGCTTTTGACATCTTATAAACATAGCAAATAATATTTGTTAAAATGTGTATTTTAGCTGTGATAATTTTTTTTTTTTGGCATATGCAACAACTAATATAATGTCTTAAAACAACTTTAGTAAGATGTACTTTGCTCTTTACTTCCTTTTTCTTGCCAAAACAAAGACTCTCATTCTTCGAGGAGAGTTGAATCACTCAGTTGAAATAAATGACAGAACAGTACTAAGTATTCATTAATTTCTGCAAGACACATATTCCAGCTGTGAGATCTCAAATGTATGTGTGAAATGATGACAGACCTCCCCCATGTGGGGTGCTATTTTGTGGTTCCCTTTTACTGATCCAAGACTGCTCTGTCATTTCCTGCCATCTCCACTTACTGATACAAGCAAAAACTGCATGTGGTGGGTGGGAAAAAAATTGGGTTTATTTTATTTTTTTTTTACCAGTCAATCAAAAATAAAAGAAACAGAAAGAATGCAGATGCTACTTTTCACTACTACCTTGATCTTCAGCATCATCAAATTCCTTTTGTCAGTTTCTCTGTTCTGAAGAGTAAATGGTTTTCACTTTGTCTAAATTTACTGATATTAATGACTGCTATTGCTTGCAGTTTTCAATGATTCTTCCCTAAAGTAATAATCAATTTTTTTTACAGAAGAAGCTGTACAAACACAGCTGACATAGGAACCCTAACAGGTGAAGGGAAATTTCTGGATTTTTTTTAGATATAAAGTTCTTACAAAACCATCAAGTCTTTAAAAATAAGTTCAGTCTCTTTTTTCAACCCTAGAATTAACGTGTAAGGCATTAAACTTACTTCAAGGCAAATTCACTGAAGAATTTTCATAAGAAATTGGCCATGGCAGAAGACATGTCCCCTGTAGGTCTTTTGTTATACCTCTCACTCTGGTATCATTTGTCTTAGTCACCTCGGGTCATTTAGGATGACACTAAACATCAGTGTGAGAGCAACTTAATTAAGCCAAAAGAACAATGAAAGGAGTCTAAAAGTTGCTGAATCTTGCAGACAACTCATTAAATTCAATGGGCACCCATTTTAATATATCCAAGGGATAGCTAGTAACACAAGGTACATGAGAAACCTTCCACCCTTAGTAATTATGTGATTTTTGAGAACATAGTGCTAACTCCTGTATTGAAATACACTGTGCCCTGAAATATATGGCCTTACAACTCCCTGAATTTTGATGCTGGTAAAGGTCCCTGGGTCTGCTTGATTTATCAGTAGAGACACACCTCAAAGAGCCTGTATGTTCAATCTGTCAATAGAATTTTGTGGTACTGCATTTGTACATAATATCTCCTCATCACATGTGCAATACATGAAAGCTGTTTAGTTTCTATTGCCTACTGATGGCAGACACTCAATAGCTACCAAGAACTGGGGCTTTGGCACTGCAGGCCCACTCATTAGTACAAAACTGCTGCTCATGCTTACTGACATGCACGATCATTTTGCTAGTGCATGATATTTTTTTAAAAAATCTGATCTCTGTCTTTGTTATAAGGCATAATAGAAGCATTTACTTTTGTCTGTGTGGGATACAAAAAAATGTCATTCAAACAATGTCATCTTTAATCCGTGACTTTATCCTGTCAGGCATTGAACATACTGAAGAGTTATCTAGTTTCTATGCAGATACTTTAACAAAATTAAAATATCAGCTCTTACATTCCTTCAGAAAGATTTTTACAAATACAATAAAATAAAAAAAAACACCAAACCTCTTGTTTAGTCATATCAGGTTTGTTTATCTATCACATATAATCTTCAGGCATGGAATAAATCAGTTGCACTGTCTTTGAGTTCATTGTATCCACATCAGAGCCAGTACCCTCAGGCTTTCAATCCTGGCTTATGCAGTTCTTTACATAATAAAGAATAAATAAGGTTCATGAACTGATGCACGGTTCAATTCCTCAATTTCCAAAAATTCCTTTTTTTAAGCTATATTTTTATGGTGGTCAGGGATGTAAAATGTTAATATTACAGAACTGTAAGTAAAATCTTGAGTCCATTTTATTAATTCCTTATATTTTCAGGGCAACAGTCCAGCATATTTTAGCAAAATTTGCTTTAGATGATAAGAGCCCTAGAAATAGGAAACAGTTTCCCTCTTAATAATATATTTAAATATTAATGAAGCAGGATTATTTATTTTGTGTAAAGTGGTTGAACATTTTTATAAAGAGCTAGAAAACAACAAATCATTAACTACAAGATTATCTTAAAGCATGTAAAAAAATCTAAACCCTTTATATCAAAGAACTTAGACCATTAAATGACAAATAAAACCACTCTAATTTGGAAAGTGACAGCTCTTGCTCATGTGCTGTTCTGTTTCTGCTGAAGATCCCATATGTGAAATATTGATATGTGGATCTGCTGTTTGTGCTGTTTGTGCCTCTTCCATGTTAAATCACCTTAAGAGATTGAGAGCGTTCAGGGAATATGTTTCCTCTGCAAAATTCCTGCAAACTGTTTATCTCCCTTTGTTAAAGAACTTTTTCCCTGTACACTTCCTTCTAGGAGTCTATGGGGCTGAATAGTCTCACCAAGGTATTCCTTTCCACACCACTCTTGGAGTGCTAGAATGTTCCTTTATTTTAATAGGAATGTGATCAATTCATAGTAAATGTCACTACATCAAAACAGTGTGCTGTCTGACTCATGTAATATATTGAAGAGACTGGAACCTTTAGTATTTCCAAATGTGAACAAAAAAATGCCATCACTACAGGCACCAGGGATATAATACAATAAATCACATCACACATCTGGTAGATACATTCAGAATTGCTTGAAATTGCCAAATAGTTTTGATCATAGACATAATAGCTGTCTCCAGTGACAGGATTTTAGACAATTCAAGTTTGTATGTCTTGGCATTATCGCTTAGCAACTAATGCTTGGAATGATACTACTTCTCTATCAACATACAATTACTTCATATATGAAGAGAAAAACTACCATAGTTCTTTTTTTTCCCTTTTTTTTTTTAAAAAAAAGGGAAAATTAGATTCTGCAGATTAGCCTATACTATAGGCTGTTTATACTATACTATATATATATATATTGCAGTCAAAAATACCCTACTTATACAAAAATACTCTATCTTTGATAAGTAAATGACTGAGAAAATGACCTGAGCTCAAAGACAAACACAGAAATAGCAAAATAAAATAACATAAAATAAAATATAAAATAAAATAAATTAATCTGCCTGAAGGTTAGTTGCTCAGGAAGAGCTTACTTACATATGGCATGTAAAATCATAGCATGTAGGAAGACTAATACTGGTCTATTGGCCTATGCAACCTAAGATTCGATAAAGTCTAACTATGTGACACTATAGTTGATATGATCTTGTCTCACATACCTGCATGTACAGCCTGTTAGCTGTAGTTTGCTTATGAAGTTAGTTATGAAGGAAGAAACAAAATGTCTGCAATAATTAATGACAAGCTCTGTACAACACAAACTTTTAAATCAAATGCTACAACCTGAACAACATTGAAGTGCCCTTACTACAGTAAAGAAACATCAGAGACAGAATAGACAGAACCAAAAATACCTCTGACTGATCATGGATAATGAAACGTTTTGCATATAATAAATTGCCCTTTTCCAGTTTTATTATTTATGTCAAGGAATAAACCAGACAAGACAAAATAAAACATCAGGATCCCAAAAGGTAGCATTATCTGGAACTCCTGTTTGAAAGATACACCACTGCCAGCCTCTATCACTGACCTATATTCTTGTTTCTTATTCACATTTTATGCCCTGAACAGTAGACACTGAAACACTGAAAGTTGAAAAAAAATTATCACAATACAGACAATAGATGTAGTCATACCGCTTAATGCTTCTATGAAATTTTGAATTGCTCTTTAGACATAGTTTGACGGGAGTGGAAGAGAAGAGAAGAGAGGTTTGTAAACAAATTGCATTAGTGCTGCCAAAATGGAGCACATTAGTACTGCCAAATCTGAGATGTTTGGCCAGCCACTGACTGCCTCCTTGTGAAAGAGGGTAGTCCTTAAAACCACAGCAGAAAGCTAGCACATCAGTATTATCTTAAAATTCTTAAAATGTCTAACCAGAACAATTACAAATCACAATAGTGACAAGAATTAGTCAACCCCCCCCCAAATATAAATAAATAATGGATATTTTTAATATCTAAAATATGGTTTTGAAATATTTTCCTATAGTCTATCTTAAGTATCTTAAATCTATTCTAGTCGCTCCACGATTTTTACATAAAAATGTCTTCCTAAATTTTGGTTTTCTCTCTGATTCCATGTAAGAACTGAATTGAAAAACAAAACAAACAAAAAAAACCAACCAACCAAACAAACAAAAACAAACTAAAAAAATACCACTGCCCTAAAAAACTCCAACCAACAACAACAACAAAAAAAAACCCAAAACCAACAGAAAACCCCCCAAAAACACAGAAAAGACTGAGTGTATGAAATGAAAGTTTGGTATCTCATATTTGTCCAAAGCACACCAAAAATTACATTATTTGCATCTATAATTTGCCTGGAGAATGAACTCCACTTCATCTTTAAAGCACACTTTTGAAAAAAAAAAAGCAAAGTTAATTAATTTGCAAAAGTTTAATTTTGTCTGTTGAAAGTCATTCTACTTCAATCTCTGTTATCTTTTTCTTACTGGGAATTCTGAAAGAGTGGTATGAGCTAGACAAGTGAAAATGACAGGCATATAACATGATTTAATATTTACTAGGTGATGCATCTGCACTTGGAAATCTAAAATGGGAATGCATTTGGTAAGGTTCGTGGTTGCAAGACAAGGCTATTAAACAATTTTTTTTCTCTCAAATGTAATTCCAGACTATTTCTACTTTTTAAAAATTTTCTAAGAAGAGTCTTTCTTTTTTTTTCTTTTTTTTTTCTTATGGCATGCTAACCTACAAGTGAATTTATGAAAAATACTAACATTTGCACAAAACAGTGTGTTTCAGAAGCCTGCAGTGGTGGCACAAGCACTTCCTAATTCAGTCCTCTCCTTCCTTTGCTGAAATGATCTTGGAGGTAAAAGGAAATTTTGAGGAAACTACTCCACAACAGTCTTGATCATGCAAAGAAAAACTCGCAAGTGAGGATAGTTCAGGGATCTGATAGTTCTGGTCAAAATCATTGCATTTAGTTGCTCCTCATGAAAAATTCTTCCAAACGTCTCCAGCAAAGCATGACCTCTAGCCACCTCAGCAGGACTTCATTCCAGCAATTAATTTTTTTACATCACTGAGATATTTTTTAAAGTAATGAGAGCTGCTGGATATAAAAATATGCACAATAAGGAGGATGTATTCCCTTCAGTTTATTTTACTATTCCACTGATGCGCCTTTCAGTACAGATGCTAGTTTCATTGTTCACCTTTCACATCTATTTCATGTACTTTTCACCTCAGCTTAGAGGCTTTTCATTCAAGTGTTAACCTGATATGACCCTTATGAACTTGTATGATTTCACTATCAGAGCACAAGACAAAAAACCTTTTGGAAACCGTAATAAAGAATTCAGTTTCATTTATGCACTATAGATTTTTTTGTTTAATTTCTATTTCCTTTACTGTTCCTTGCTTGAATGCCACATAATGATAAAAATGCAGTTGTAAGTCAAAACCAGACCATAAACTCCTAGAGCATTAGAAGATTATGTATTATGAAAACTTTATGCTGTTTATTTCAATAGAGAAAGACTAAAGAAAGTGGGACTGTATTCATACATATTGTATGTTCCATCTGTTGTTATTTGGTATTGTTTAATTGATGAATGTAAGGGGTTAACTCAAGCAGAAGCTGACAGCATATACTGGGAGACAATGAGTTGACAGCAGCTGTTCCAGCAAATACCTGAGATGATGGGGTAAACTAAATGCTTTGAAGTCTATCCCTGCCCTCCTGCTGAGCTGTCAAACTGGTTTGATCAAGCCCCAGTCACAGGTGCAAACAGAAAGATTTTCATTAACTTTATAAAGGGACACACTTCCTGAAGCTGGTCTCAAACCTTAGCTGAAACCGAACTTCCACACCTGAGATCTTCAGATAATTTTGGCCTGTGTAAGTGTTCAGGTAAGACAGATATGCAATAAATCTTTTATTGCATTGGAACTTCATTTCATTTTCATTTTAAATCCAAACATGATTTATTTGATAAAGACTGTTTCAAATCATTATATTAACCAATTCATTACAGCTCTGAGAAAGCTCATAAGCTTTTAACCCACTTAGATTTTTCACTAATCACATAAAAAAATAGAAGTACAGCTACAGATAAAAACACTGTCCTGCAGCTCTGGTCTCAGGTAGAGGTCAAAAATACAACTAGAACTGATATCTTAACAAGGATGAGCTACATGTGAATAATAACGAGGCAAGTAATTATGTCGGTGCTTAGATGAATGTTGTCCTAGCTAGTGTGTAACCTGAGAAGAGACATACTTGCATATCAATTGCACATTCAATGAAAGAAAATTTCAAGCTCTAGGAGGCCCCTATAATTAAAACTTCTCACCATATAAAAGCATGGTTAACATGTGATGTGCAGTTTTATTTTTGAAAATAAAAAATCTCTGCTGCTGAAGAGTTCTTAAAATATACCTGTCGTTCTCAGATAGCTGCTTGCTTAACAATATTTGAGGTTTAATAGTGTGACACTGAACTTGCCAATACATCGTTTGGTGTGTTTTTCTTCCCTCATTCAACCTTGAGCAAGTTACAAGGGCAGATTCTATTTGGTGACTGTGGGATTCATCTAATCAAAACCAGACATCTAAAGTAGAAATGTTTATGTCTGAAATAATCATTCCAGACTCCCTTTATATTCAATAGTGAGGAGAGAAAAATCACTTGTAGGGCGGGATGTATATTTGTAAGATATATTTTATTTTATTCTAACATAGGCATATAAAGTAGGAGAGAATAATTCCATGTTATTGTCCAAGACAGCTTCCAGTTACTGTGGAATTTAATGACACTTAGAAAGAAGTTATCATGTTTATGTCAGAAGAGCTGCAGAGTGCTAAAATCAGTGCAAAAACCTTAAAAAGCGTTTTAAGGTCCTAAGAGGCTCTGTATGTGAAGAGAAATTATAAAGCCGCCATGTGCCAACCTAGTGCACACAGGTCAATGGACAGGGCTGTTGTAAAGGTTTGTCCATGAGAGAGGCATATATACACACATACACACACACACCTCGGGCTCACAAGCACTCACAGATCTCTCAAATATCATCCTTGGCTCTCAGACTACTTCAAAGCAATGCCTGGATTCTGTGCACCCTTACCTAGTTAGACTTTGAGTCTTACCAGAAGCAGGCTTTCCTCCTACTTGTCTGCTAGTCTAACTTGAAATTTGTTCCTGAATGACACATATTTGTACACATACATGGGGTTAAGACCACTCACAGATGACATGAATTACACAGAAGGATATGTAAGAAAAAGGATTTAATGAGAAGATAGGACAGATTACAGTTATCAGGTACAGGGCTCAGTCTATAAGCACACTTGTGCCTGCTTGCTTTTGATCAACTGATTATATCCTTCCTCCTCCCCGTTTTCCCATACTTTTCTCTCTGATCTGCCCTGATTTACCCTTTACCCAGCTCTGATTTTCCCTGTAATAGGTTTTGCATAGTTCCACAAGCCCCTTGTGGCAGCCCATGATAAGTGCAGCAAAGTCCCAGAGGGATCCCTCCTGCATTCCATGATAATCATGCTAGTCTTGTTTGCCCTTTCTTATCAGTTACAATGTTCAGGTCAACTCCCTTCAAGGCTATGCCTGAGTGTTTTCTTAATGGCCCATCGATCAGCCAGAGAAGAGTTGTGGTCTCTGCTATTGTCTCTGTTATCACCTGCTCCTTAGGTTTGTGTATCAGTGTGTTTAATTTATCACTTTCTTTGTTATTTGTTATTTCTTTAATACTGAATAGTCCTTAACCAAGTAACTTAATGAACCAGATGCTCTCACATTCTACATTCCCTTATGCCACATAGATTGATTTTCTAGTGCCAGTTGATGATTATTCTAGTTCTTATCTTTGTTAGACGTTCATTGGAACATGCTCTGGCTCCCATTTGAGGCATAAGTCCATGGACTTCTGTGGACTTCTTTGTTTTTCAAACGGAAAACAGAGATGGACAAGAAGTAAACTCTGCTGTAAATTTTTGCATGCTTATCTCTTTCAGACATCATAATCTGGTTTTGATTCATTCTTGGATGTCATGACCACATGTAATGTAGAATTGACTGGAAGGGTCACACGATCAAGAGGCAAAAGATAGGTCAGAAAAGGCAGTCTAGTGCTGACAGGCACCCCAAAGAGGTCACTGTAAGAGCGACATCACTACCAAGAAAGCAAGCTGCAACGGGGAATGAAAAGAATTAAGTGTTTTTAAAAGGAAATTTTCTTTTGCTATTTCTATTGAAGTGATTTCACACACTTCTTGGATATTGCATTCATTATTTTTTTAAGTAATCCTAGACAAATAATCTCTAGGAATTTGTTTCTTTTTTTTTCTTGACTCTTATTTTTTTTTCAGTTGAGCATTGCATTTGCATCATCCCACATCATCCGTGTTTTTGTTGTTTTCTTTGAGTTTATGACAAAAGAATGAGTTTTCTAGAAGGCAACTGGAAGGAATTTGTGTGCTGTAATTTAAAATGCACAGTTCTTATCTCATTTGCAGTAGTTGGACTGGACATTAATGCTTAGTTCTGGCTGTGTTTTCTGGTGTTCTCCATTCAGCTTTCTAGTAACCCCATGGTTTTCAGGCAAATTTTGATTCATTTCTGAAGGCCTACTTAATGAGAATTTTGCCTTTGAACTAAAGCAATATAAGCATTGGACTGAATGGCAGTAATACAGTCATAGAAAAATGCAGGTTGAAAGGAAGATCATGATGCCACAAAAAGGAGAGGAATAGTGAAGGGAAACATCTTATGAAAGCTAGGGAAATTTCTGGAGACCTTATTCTGACTATTGATGGCAAAGTCAATTAGGGTGATGAGACAAAATTCTTCACACCCTGACAGCAATCTTTATTCAAACTTCTGCTTTGAGGACAATAGCAGAAGCAACCAATCTAGGTTTCCATAAATCTGTCATACATTTTTTTTTTCTTTTGCAGGAAGCATAAAAGGAGCTATTCTTGTCTCAAGCAACTTGTAATGTTAACTTTTGTGCTTTCCTTCCATCTACCTTTCTACAACATCCATCTCCACGATACATTCCTGTACCCACAGACTATGCACACAGATCAGAATTAAAGTACTTGCAAAATGAAGCGTCTCTCTTTGTTGTACTATCATATAATTTATCTCAGCAATTCTATTTGTAATCTAAAAATTTACAGTACATATTTACAGTTAATCTTAAAAATATTTTTGAAATTTGGGGTTGGAGGAGAAAGCCTTGATTCTTGAGTAACTGATATGAAACTCTTTAATAATTAGCTGATTTTCTAAGTTTAAAATGATGAAAAATAATGACCAGAAAACTGTAACAGTGAGCCTGTGAAAATGAAGAAACCAACCAAAGTGCCTTTTAAACCTGAGGCTTTTTTACTGCATTGTAAAATGGAGTTTGCTTTTTCCCCTGAATCACCATTCTCCTTCCCCAGAACCCATGGAAGGAAACCCTTACCTTAATGCTGACACATTAGTATGCAAGCCTTGGCCAGGCTATGTGAAACCTCCCCTGATTCGTCTGTTGTTAACCCCTCTCCTTGAATCCTATGGGCTGTGAAGCCCTATAAAAGGCCTGGCCAGGTGACTAAATCTCTCTCTGCTTTCCTGCTCCCGGAGTGTATGTGTCTCTTTACTGGGACCTCTGGAGACCGCGTGGCCGCCGACCATGTGGCCCAGGAGGGGACAGGAAAGGGGGAGCGAACCCCCCAGCTCGCCTCAGAAAACTATTCAAAGGTCTTTCAGAATCCATGCTTATATAGGTAAAAAAACATTCAAATAACAGATCCAACTTATTCATAGTTATTTTATGATAATTTCTTCAAGATAAATGTTATCTTTAGATGTCTTTATTCACCCACTACCTCTTTTTTCTTTTTTTTCTTCACTACTTTAATATATGAACACAATTAATATATTTTTTTATTATCATTATTATTTGTTTTGTTAGGTCAGCACAGGCTTTTTTGATGTGCTCTTGATTCTATTTCTTGAAATATCTCTTCTTTCCCTTATTGTCAAAGACTTCTCAACACCGGTCACCTGCATGGCCTATGGTATCATGTATATATATATCTCAAATTAGTTACTTACACGATGGCATTAATACTTCCTTATCTGTATCAGGAATATGTTCATACAGGAACACATTTTTATTTTAAAATATTAATTTGAATAGCTGTATCTTATTTATGGCTCATAAACATTCATAAACATGTGAATTGATATGCAAAACTAATTTCTTCTGTTCTTGTCACAACTGATGAATCCACATTTTATGTCTCCTTGTCTTTCTCTACATTTACTTCGACCACATGAACCTCTAATATATAACAACTAGCCTTTATCTTGCTTGCTTCACTTCTATACAGTTGCAAATCCAATAAGATATGAAAACTAAGGATAGAAGACAAGGCTTCATACATATCTTGGTTAAAGGTGGTATTGTATTTTATTCCCTTTTCCGACATTGCTTTGAAGGAACAGTTTCTTTAAGAATGAACCCTCCCCTTTTGCCAGTTTTGGGGACAGGGACAGGAAAGAAGATGCTGACACATTAAAAGGGTAAGGGACTTCATCTTGGGCCATGTTTTGCTGCTATCAAGGCTCACAGGGTGCCGTTTCCACAGGACCTGGGCAGAACTAACTTGAAGAGGACCTGAGCCACGCTGGGATAAGAGCAGCCTGGGGCTGCCTGTCCTCCACCATAGCCAGAGAGAAAACGAAAGTGAAAATAACACTCCATGGCCATGCAGTGGGTCTTGCTGTCCCTGTGGTGATCCACTTGCTTAGGAGCCAGGCGACCTGGAACCGTCCTGCACAGCATGCTGTCACTCCTGCTGCCTGCTCTGGGAGCTGCTCCAGGAGAGCTTGCTGGTAACATTCCCTGCGAGTCCCAGCTGCCATAAGCCCAGAGTCACTGATTCGAGAGCTGCTCTACTAGCGACTCCACTCTCAGCTCCAAGACCAGAGTCACCACTTTGCTGCTGATGCTGCAGCTAGAGACAGAATCTTTGGCAGAATAACTAATTTCAGATGAAATAGTTTTCCAGGTTTACCCCCATTTTCCTATGGTTTTTGTTTTGTTTCAGTTTTTTGGGTTTTTTGCCTAGCTGGGGAGGGAATTGAAGTGCGGGAATTTTGTTTGCCACAATATTCCTTCTTTTATTCTCCCAAGTGGAAGGAAGGAAGGCAAACACGTTGGTCATTGTTTTGGTCTGTATACCAAAGGGTGCAGGCAGACATGAGGGGATCTCTGTTGTTGTTAGGTTGAACCGTTCTGTTTGTATTGTTGTTTTAGCTGCTAAATTTCATGTCAGTAAATTTTTATTTTTTTCATTTATATCTCCTCGCATTTTTTCCCCTGTGTATCAGTGAGAGAGAAAAAAAAAAAAAAAAAGAGAGGACTTGACGTGTGGAAAAAGACCCCACAACCAGGTAGTTGTAGAGAAGGTACGCTTATTCAGCTAGCTGGGTGCATGGGGGATTAGTCCACCAAAGACATACACACCTGTCTGTGCTCATAGGCTTGTTTAAATACAGTTACAACATGCATATTCCTTATTTCCTTATACATATGCATTATTTGCCTAGAAAAGGCAGGCTTATTCTAATCAGCTGTGAGAAGTAATTTTCATTTTGTCAGCCCTACACTCCTCCCATCTGAAATTGAGCATTGGTTTCCCGTTTTCTTGGGCAGGGGTCTTCGGGGGTCTTGAGGATGAAGATCGCGGGTCTTCTTCACTGTGTCCTTTTCAACTTGGCTCAAAAAGTAACTTAAACCAGTTTTGTTGGCAACTTGAACTGGTCTAATTAGCAAACTTCTATAATCTTATCCTTTTGTCATATTTCCTGATTTATCTTAGTTCCATAACTATTTTGGTCCATTTTATTTTGGAAACCTCAAGGCCAGGTACTGAAAGCACCCCCTGTTTCTCATAACATATTCCCTGTTTTTCTATCTTTGTAGCCATTTATGGCCTCAACTATGCAGTCTTTTCAGTGTTAGTTCCCTTAGTATTGGTAACTGACTAATATTTAGTGTTAGTACCTCATCAGTACCCCATATCAGACTTAATAAAAGAGAAGGGAGTTCATTTACTGGAGTTCTTGTCCCAATGTTTTCCTTTAAACCAAGAAAATACATCTTTTCTTGGTTTGAAAAGGCCAAAGACTCATGTGAATTCCCTGAATTTGTTCACCTACTGGAGTCAGGCTTTCCCAACTACATGGCACTTTTTCTGCGCAAAGCGTGAAAACCTTGTGGAAAGAAAAAAAAGAAAGAAATATTTTTCAAAACTCAAGTTGACTTTGTTCTGTAGCAATTAGTGAATGACATATCACATTGATGGCTCAAAGAGTTGCTTTGTATACCAAATGAGTTTTGCCCACATGACATGGTACGTTCAGTCTTTGAATCAGGGCACACTTAAATAGAATAATTAAATCTAACCTTGATGTTTCATATTCTAAATTCTTTTAATTACTAAAAAACCTCTTGGAGAACATATCACTGTCACCACCCTTCAGAGAACATAAACTGGCAATTTTGCATATAAAATATTGTGCATAGCTTCAGTTGCAAACCAAATAAATTAAGGTGAGTAAATAATTTAAAGTGAGTAAAATTAAATATGTCTTGGATGACAAGATTTGGACAGATGAGAAGTTATGAAACAGTCAGTAAAGAATATGAAAAAGATAAAAAAAAATAATGCATGAAAATATATTTGAGTGACTGAGAAAAATTCAATAATTGAAGATGTTTTAAAGTCTAATTCAATGCATATTTTACAGATTTGAAAGTGAAAATGTAATAAAGCAAAAATGTTGTGAATTCAGACATTTTGCTGTTAAAGGTTATAAAATTAATATTGGTAAAGCTAGAAATTATATTCTGAATCTTTTGGTGAAATATTATACTGAAATAATATTGTTCATCAGTACTAAGTAACATACAAGGAAGTTGGCATACAAACAGATAAACTATGATTGCTATAATAGTAGCATCATCCACTATATATTAATGAGAGATTCCTTCATTATCTTTTTGTAAATTTAAGTAGGAGGTAGTCAACCAATAAAAGTACTGAGTTATAACAAATGTTAGCTAATTTTCAAAGGACTTTTTAATAAGCAAGGATAGAATCACTTAGAAAGCTGTATACCTTTTTCCTTGTCTCATATACTCAACTAAGACAGCATTTAGCACTCAAATTTTAAAACTAAGTTATATTAATGAAAAGCTTAACAACAAAATCCATATATACTAATGTTCTAACCAAAATAGTGTGCTTTGTTTTAATGTTATCCACTCTAAAGTTTAAAATAGGTGTTTAAAAAAATATTATTCTTAATCTTTAAAAGGAATTGGATAAACAGTAATTTGGAAATAGTTAAACTACTCTGTAAGGTCAAATATTAAAAAAAAAAAAAACCAAAACATTAAAGGAAATACTTGGTGGTGGAAGGCCCATAGATGTTAATTTGAATAAAGTTAAACAGTGTCTGATATAGCAGTTCCAACATGATTTCCATGGTTCTGCATATCTTTTGAAATGACAAAATACCTTTTTCTGGAGAATTTTCACTACAATATCAAATATAATTCATAATATTTATAGTCCACAAAATAAAATATAGGTAGTAACTTATTTTGTAAGCAAAAATGTCTAATATATGGTCAGAAACTAATTAAGAATCCAGTATTTCTTCCAGTAGAAGATCTTCATTGTAGTGATTCAGCTTCCTTTTTAATCTGTGAGCTAAATTAAGAAGCCTTTAAAATTTTTCATACTGAGGTGCCACTATGTAGTTTATGTTAATGTAAAAATAAAAATGATTTGCAAGGAAATGGTTTCAAAAGTTTAATAACCTATATTTAAAAGGACAGTAATTTTTATTGCTTGCACCAATTTCAGAGTTAAGGCACCAACTGCAATTACTTATATGATGCGTATCAGTGATATTTCAAATACGCTCACCCAGATCTCTAAAGCATTAAAAAATATTTTGTTAGTACATTCAGTATCATTAGTAGCTACTCTAAGCTAAAGGGATAAAAAAAATATCCCCTACTGATATTTCCTACAAATAGGAAATGATCACGTGGTGAATACTTCCCTTAGGAAGCTGTGCTGACACAAAAAAGCCCAAATTATGTGCTCCAGGTACTGGAACAGAGATTCCCCTGCTGCTTCTAGTGCAGACCATGGTGAGGCAGACTGTCCCAGTGCAGCACATGTAGGTCCATAGGGGAGCAGAGATCCACCTGCAGCCCCTGGAGGACTCCACACCAGAGCAGGTGGATGCACAAAGGAGGCTCGGAGCCTTTGGAGCAGACTCCTGGAAGGACCTGTGGGGAGAAGAGCCCATGATGGAGCAGGTTTGATGGCAGGACTTGTGACCCCACTAGGAACCCCTGCTGGAGCTTTCTGTTCCTGAAGGACTGCACCTTAACTACTGGAGCAGTTAAGTGGAGAACTGCATCCCATAAGAAGGACTCACGCTGAAGACATTTATACAGGACTATCTTGTGTGGGAGAGACCCCACACTGGAGCAGGGGAAGAGTGTGAGGAGTTCTCCCCTGAGAAGATAGGAGTGGCAGAGAAAACATGTGATGAACTGTCCGCAGCCCCCATTCCCTGTTCCCCTGTGCTGCTGGAGGGGAGATGATAAAGAAAATCTGGAGTTAAGTTGAACACAGGAAGGGGTGGGGGGGAATGTGCTTTGAAGATTTTTTTTTCATTTCCTATTATCCGACTCTTATTTGACTGGTAATAAATGAGATTATTGTTTTCCCCAAGTTTGTTTTGCCTGTGATGGTATTTGTTGAGTGTTTTCTCCCTGTCCTTCTCTCTACCCATGAGCCTTTTATTTTGTTTTCTGTCCCCTGTCCAAGTTGAGGAGGGGAAAAATAGAGAAGTTTGGTGGGCACCTGGGATCCAGGCAGGGTCAACCCACTGCAGAATTCATGGAACTGCTCATATTTAACTTGAAAGCTGTAAAGGCATCTCCTCAGTTTATGATGAAGGTTTCTTCAGTAAACTGGCTGACTATTTAAAAAAAATTGCAGATTACATTAAAAGCTGACTTTGTTGCCTTCATGTCATATAAACTGCCTGTGCTGCATTTTATGACAATGTCTGCATCCATAACCTTAAAAAAGTTTTAGAAATGGAATGAATCATGCTTTTTTCTCTACCAAAAAGCACTATGCATTGCATCATTACCTCTTATGATAACCTTTCCTGACTTACAGCTCCTGAGCAATTTTAGCCAACCGAGTTTCCAGTCATCATTGTTTAACTTCACGAGCACAATACAGATACCATAATTCCCAACTAAGTATCAGGAGCTCTTCAGTGTCTCTATTTAAATTTAGCAACAGAAAGTATGTACTAAGTTGAAGTGTATATAAAGACCTCTGCCTCAGTGTTTCTACCTTGTAAATGGCTATTTCTTGCCTAATGGAATTCATCATCATTTGAAAAACAAGTTTCCCCATAGAAATATGCAAATAATTAATTTCTTCCCTAGTTCCCAACTTTTTTCTGCTCAAGTCCTTGCTTTCTGCTTAGAATTTTCATGAAAAGAACCCAAAATAAGGAATCAAATAAAAAAATCCCCAAAAGAACAACCTCAAATAAACAAAAAACCCAATGAAAAAAAAATTAAAACCCCTATAAGCCAACTAACCAAAAGAAAACAAAATAAAGAAAGGAAACTCTGAAATATCTAGCCATTTGGGCCATAGGATAGCTTTTTGGGAAGCAGAATATGACAGTTCAAGAGCTCCTAACAACAGGTTTGAATGCAGAGGTATACAATAGGCTGTAACATTTTTAAAATGTACATGCTTCTTTATATAGGCAAAAAAAGATGATATCTTTGAAATTACTGGAAATAAAAATCTTATTGCTTATGTCTTTCAGTTGTCTCATCTTGGCATGTTCTTCTCTTAAAGGGTTTGTACCTTTCAGAGTGGCTTTCATAGTAAATATATGATGGATATCTTTGTCAAAAAAAGCAGTTTGATTCCATGTTCCAGTTATATAAGTCAGCATCTATGGTCCCTGGGTGCCTGGGACCATAAGGGTTCTCTCAGCAGTCCCAGGGAACAGATTGGCTATATAAACAGCACCAAACCAGTGCATGCAGAAAAAGAGAAACCCTGCTGCTTCATTATTTTTCCTACAGCTGTATGGGCTGTCTTGTGACTCGCTTATAGTTTTGTAGGGAGTAATCATATTGAGAACACCTGGGGTGACATGTAATTACAGCATGATTGTGTGGAAAAATGTGGGTCTATTCAAATTTCTCAGGGGCTACAGACAGCTGGTTCCTTTTAATTCTTACAACAGCATGTGTTCTATAACAGCTGGAGATGCGTTTTTCTATTCAGCCTCATTTGATGGATTGATCATGAGGCAGGTGATCAGCAATTTTTAAACTGTAATCCAAACTCTACCACTAACTTGCTGTTAGCCTTGGGCAAACCATCAAGGGTCAGATCCAGATGAAATATGTAAACACCCAAAGACTGATCTGGGTAGAATATGGATAATTTTGTCCTGAACTTCTGTTTGAAATCCATGTTAATGCTGACTTGTCTTCAGAAGCATCCCAGTACAGAAATTACAGGGGGTTTCTATTTTGTTATAATTCCATCTTAATGTTAAAGAGATAGTTACTCATAGTTTATCTGCAATCTTTATTCCTTGTATTTAAGGATGACAAAAAAAATATAAAAATTGCTGGTCTTGCTGAGATATTAATCCCTTTGAACTCTTGAATTCTTATATTCCAAGAGAAAAAAAAAATCTTGAACAATGTAATGATACTATTGGCAACTTTTGAAATATGATGCTCTTTTGAACCATTTTTATCCATAATTGTCTATCTTTTCTGCCTGGGGATATGAAGTTGCATATCTTCCCTTCCTTTCTCTTCCCTCCCACCTTTGATAAAGAAAATTATGCCCCATCCATCAGATTATAGCCTTACAGAAAATATTTTTAGATTTTCCAATCCATGGAGCAAGAAAAATTGAATATGATTAGAACTTAATAGTTTTTCTTTTTAATGAGAACCCCAGACAGTCTTCTTTGACATCAAAAATTTCATATTTATGTTATTCAATCTACTTTGATACTACTTAGTATCAAATGCTGAATATAGTCATCAAACCCTAGCATCTCTTCTTCCGAGTACATGCTTGAATCACTTCAGCTACTAAATCACATTATCTTAAGTCTAATAAAGAATTGATTTTTTTCCCCTAGTTTTTATACTGTGAACAGATTTTATAGAAAGGGAAACTATGGTCTTCCTGTTCTTCCTCCATTATGGAAAATCAGAGGTTGAATCTTTATTGTATAAAGATGATGACTGGATATTTTTCACCATTTATTGTAAAGGAAGTCCAGGAACTGAGCAACACAGTACATATTTGTAGGTTTATAACTGTAGAGTACAAAACAGAGGCCTATTTCACAGAAAGAAGTTTGTATACTCCATTCTTTATTTTCTAGAGAGCAAAGTAAGGAGAAGTCCAAACATCCCATAAAAGCATTCAAAGTTCATTAAATTCACACTTCAGTACAGAGTGAAACAAAATAGTTCAGAAAACAGTTCAGAAAACAAAGAAAAATGAACAAAGTTAAAAAAAAAAACCCACAACATAAGACCAATTAGCAGCTGTCCCCCATAGGCCTAAATGCTTCAGACTATGGGCGTGCTATATATTTTTTATAATGCTATCCTGTATAGATATGGCATATGTGGAAGGGTCAAATATGTTGATGCCTATTTTATTCCTAAATGAGTTAGGATTTAAAAAATTAGGTATCAGTATGTTCATATTCTACTGAGATCATAATCCAGTACATGTGTTCACCCAACAGGGGAGAGTATACTTAAATCACACAAAAGAAACAAATCAAATGTAAGGTACAACAACCTTACACACATTCTGCATAAAATTCAGCTGCAGGAAGTCAGGTGATACTGTGCCCAAAATGTTCTATTTGCTTTAGTGAGTGTTCAGGAGACAGAGGTCTTGGATTAAATAGTTATCGTAATAGAAAGGATTTCAAATATAAGTGAGGGGAGTGGAGGTGGGAGTGAGAACTGACTGCTCCTTCTATTGAAGTAGTACCTCAAAAGCTTAAAGGCAGATGAATCTTCCCTAAAGACCAGAGACACAAGATCTGTGGAAAAGGGAGGCCTTCATTCTTGCTGCTGCACTGTTACTCTACATTCCAAGGGAACTTTTTACTATTGCTGAGAGATACTTGCTACATTACCAATTTATCTGGTTTTTATCCAGACCTTCATTTTTCCCCCTCCATCAAACATTTAAACACTTCAACTTTACATGGAGAAGTCACAAAGTGAATGTTCTATCTTGAATCCATGACTTTTGCTTTACTCACAAAAGCACTCAGATTGTTATTCTTCACCTAAGATAATGCTTGATGCTAAACAAAAGTTACCGGGCTTTGTCTTTTGTTTACACTTCTGAGAGACAACGTCCTATCTTAGAATTTAACTATGTGTTAGAAACTAAAGATGACCACCTTTGCACACAATGTCTGCACTGAGAAAAGTTTTGAAACATTCAACTCCTAATGTCTAACATTATTCTAGTGTTGTGTTTTGATATTACCTTAAGCTAACCAGTATATATATAAATCCAGGATTTTTGTTTACATTATCTTGACAGTGATAATTACTGGCGAAATAAATGTCTTCTTTGATATTTTGCAGTTCTATATAATTGTTCTGCGTTAGTTTTCAGAGGTTTGTTTAAAAAAAATCTATGAAAATAACACTTGCTATTTTAGTGTCTTTTTATGTCTCCATGGAACTCCTTAATCACATCAGTACCATTTACTCCTGGTGCAGGGTAAACTTTTATATTTGACACATCAACAAGGTTTGTTTGAAGATGTAGTGATCAGGATGCTTATGAAGTCCTGTATAAACACACATATGCTTGGATGTAATAAACAGAGTTGCATTCCAAAAAGCAGAATAAGTACTTCCTATGTATATAAGACTACTAACTAACTACTACTAACTACTACTAACTACTAACTATCTACTACTAACTCTATCACATCATGGCCTCAGGATGCTCTATAGAGTTGGCTTTTTGGTCTTTACATCTTTTCACTTCTTTGATGACCATAGAAAACTTCCCTTCATACACTCTTGAGCAACCAGGTTGATGTGATTATGTGTGCAAAGATTGCACGTATTGGTGAAAATTCATTAACAACGGTGGCCTTTTTTTAGAGCAGTCCTCTAAAGGAAATGATTTTGAGGCAGTCTTCTAAAAGACAGAAAGAAAGAGAGAAAATGCAAAATACTCCCCCATCACTTCTTCAAATGAAGATATGTCTTGATTTAATTCTGTATTTCTATTTAAAGGATCCATGTCTTCCAAATAACTTGAAGAAAAACAGTTTTCTCTTAGATGTTCAAAATTTGATCACACAATATTTTCTGTTGGACATTTGAAAAGTAGCCCAAGTTTCATCATCAGGTTATTCCCTATAGCATTTACCTCCTTACACTGAAAATAAAGAAATCCAGAATATCTTATAGCATTAAACTTGTGCATTAAGGCATTTTATTTAAATCAATATTAAAATAAAATAGAATATCATTGCAAAATTTGTTGATCAGGTCTAGTTTAGGAATGAGTTCTACATCAGTTAGGATGTCTTTTTAATATTTAGCAAAATTAAGGGTCACATTCATGAGAAGAGAAGAATGGCATTTTATTTGTGGTCTAATAACACTTTGGAACATGAAATTATCCTTGCAGACACAAGGTACTTCTACAGTGTATGTCAAACTTTTAAAATATTATTCCATTAAAAAGAAAAAAAAAAAAAAAAGTGTTTCAATGTCATTTAACAAGAGCACTTCTATTACGAGTTATGTGTAGTCATAAAGAAGCTCATATTAGTCATCTCTTTAGAGAAAATAATGATCCCTTCTAATATGGTGTAAATTCTATTTTGAAGTTAAATGAAGAATACTTCATTATACTTCGTTTCTTGTGTTACAACTGTCTTGAATTCTTCTTTTCAATCACATTTTTGTCTGTTTTTCTGATAGATACTGCCATTCGACTACACAAAAATCTATGAAACATTTGGCAAAACTGAGAGGTTGACTAAGCAGATTAAATAGTAAAACTTTCTATATAGAAAAAGCTATTGAATTTACTGAGAAAACCGAATAATAAAGTAAGAATTTTTTTCCTTGGAATTTATGAAGTGCTAGCAATTCTGCCTTTTCTAGTTAACAACACGGAGAAGCAGGAATCAAAGTTCTTGTTTTTTAAACTATTGTATTTTAACATAATGAATTCATACACTTTATAACTATCTCTCAAAATCATGAGCAGTCTTGAACAATATTTCCGTAATTTTACTTTGATGAATATTTTATCTTACTGTTATTTACAAATCAAATAACATGATGGGGGGATCACAGGAAAGACAGAATAATTGACAACCCATAGTAGATTTGGATAATGGGGTGTATTTGAGAACCAGTAAGATTAGAACTTTCACACCACTTATTTGCCTTGCACACTTATTCACTAGACCACAGCATTGTGTTGGCTATATCTCAGCTTCCCTTCCCTGCAGGAAGACTGTTCTGCATAGATATGTACAATGCTACGGGTCACACTGTCCAAGGTTCTGAAGAATCCCCTGACTGTCATGTCCATACAGCTCTCTGGAATCTAATTTCTGAGATCTTTCCTTTTTTACTTAGGTTTTTGGCCTCAAACATCAGGTTTTTCTATTATAAATAGTCGATGTGCAAGAGCATTATATGTGATCACTTCTCTAATTGGTGGTTCAGAATATGCCATTATTATTTAATCCAAGTGTACCATCATCAGAGCCTGACTATACTCATTTCAGCTAGCAAGTATGAGGTTTCTGCTTTAGAATTCAGAAAATCAATTTTGGGCATTCACTTACCCACACATATAATTACTTGTCACATGTTAACATTCATAATCTGAATTACTTCTTTGCCTACAACAGGGTAGGAGAACTTCAGTCATGTTCTTTTAATATTGAATAAAAGCATAAAATGGGACACTCACAAAGCAAAGTTTTGTATCACAGTCTTATATGACATTTACATTTCATTTTTATTAATATTCCCTATAATACATACTGTTCACTTTTTGACACCACCATACTAGTTAAAAACTTTTCTTAGTGAAATACACCACTTATGAATTCAGACACTGGGCCTCAGTAAAGCTGTATTTTGTTCAAATTTAGTGTTTGGGGCTTTTTTTAGATGAAACAAAGTCTAAATCACACCATGCTCTACTGTCAAGCGTTGCCAAAGGACCAGTGGAAAGCTCTCTTACCAACAAGAAAAAAAATGGAAAGATATTTAAAATTTTGATCTCTTCACAATGCACATAGCTATAAAAATTGTTTCGTGCATGAATAACGTATATTTCTCCAGTTACTGAAGAACAAATTATATAGGTTAATAGTTTATATAGTATTTTTTAGTTCTGAACATAAATTAGGTTAATTCTCTGGCTTGAAATCTTGGGTAGTATAATTCAGGCTTGGAAAGGGTATCTTTCTGCTCCAAGCAGGACCAGTTTTAAGATCAGATCAGACTGCTCAGGGCTGTAGTGAGTTAGGTCTTGAAAACTTCAAGGGACGGATACTGCAAAACTTCTCTAGTCTTCAGTCCTTTATTGTCTTCACAGCTAAAGGATTCTTCTTATTTTTATCTCTCTTTTTTCTCTTTATGCCCATCATTACTCATCTTTCACCAAGCACTGCTGTGAAGAGCCTGAATCTTGTCTTCTTGAGAATATTCCCATGAACAGTGGATGCTGCAGGCTCCCCTGCAGGGCTCCCCTGCAGGCATCTTTTCTCCAGGCTGAATGGGTCCCATTCTATCTGCTCACTGAGCAAGTGCACCAGCTCTGGTGATCTTGGTGGCTTCTGCTGAACTCACTCCAGTTTGTAGATGCTCATCATGGATTGGGCAGCCCCAAATCAGGGTGCAACATCTAGAATGGATCTGAAAAGTGCTGAGTAGAAAGGTGGGTGCTCGTGTGCCTTGATCTACTGCTTGTGTTTCTGTTCATACAGGCTGGGAGGCTTTTGACCTTTCCTGGTGCCAGGGCACATTGCTGGCTCACATTCAGCCACTGTATCACAAACTCTTTTCTACAGTGTTCTTCCCTAAGCAGCCAATCTCCTGCACACTTTCCTGCAAGGAGATCTTCCTTCCCTAGGGTAGGACTTTGCTTTTGTCCTTGTTGACTGTCCAAATGAGATCTGACTTGAGGGTTCTGTTATCTAATTTCCCTTAAATCCACATCTGCATAGATCTTCTTTCTTTTATCTATCTTGGATTAAGGAGAATGAAATTAATATAATAAAATATTTTTAATTACTCTTGTACTAATTATTGTTTACTCAGTAAATGATCTGATTCTGGAAATGTGGGCTACCTTCTTACCATTTATGTAATTTCATTTAAAGAATCTAAAGCTTTTGGAAATACCTGTATAATCTACTGATACATTATTTCTAACATTAGGAAGACAAAAGCTGAATTTTCTATCAAATATTTATTTTCGTCATTAAAGTTACTGTCTTGGACAGTATAATAATATTTTCTCCACCCCGAAGTATTTGTTCATGTTCGTAAATAATCCAGCACTCAATGAGCTACTTACCATCACACATTATTTCTATGGAGAAGCTTCATCAACAGGACAAAAGTCATTTTCATGGGCATGAAGCTTTATATACAAATAATAACAATAGCATACTCAAGTGATTTTGTCTTTCAGATTCACCACAGGTTTATTGCTATTATCTGATGTATGATCTGAATTCAGTTTCAAGTGTTCACAGAAGTTCAAGAACATATTTAAATAACACTCTGGAAAACATGCAAGTGAAACATAATTTAACCATATTTGAATTTAAATATGCATTTAAATTTGAAGTAAGGAAAGTTGTGCATGATCCACTGCAGATTAAACAGTCTCATTGAATCAAAATAAGAAATGCGAGGAGTAAGCTAGATATTGATGTAGTTCCACAAATCACTTTAATATAGTATTTTAATATTAACTATGGTAATTTAACAGTTTAATTTTTAAAATAAAAAGATAAGTTTCCCAATTTTAGAATTATTTTAGTTTCATATTTCATAAAGATAAGGAAAGACATTTGTATGATAATATAGATATTATTAGTGGTGGGATGCTTACCACAACCCCCCCCAAAAAACCCAAACAGCCTCTATTTAAATACATATTTTCAGATTTTCAGCTTTTTCTGAATGCTTCAATGACTACAACTTTTTAAAAATTAAAATATTCAAAAGATTGTTATAGTTTTGCATGTTCCTATGATTTTTGCTCTTCTTATTAAAAGCACCTTTTTATCATTTCAAATTCTGCAATTGAAGGTCTTTGTATGAAATTCTTGCTATGTTATTGATACTTATGTTTAGGTGTTTATGAATAAAAGGCCGTAAGACAGAAGTTGAAGAGGAGAAATTCTATTCTAATATATTCAAATTAATTATAATGATTATGAAAGTAAATATGTAGAACCATATTCTTTAATAGCAAATTGACTGAAATAATGACACTGCTCTAGTATTGGATTTTTTATCAGATTATTATTTGTGTCATGGCAATAGTTCCATTGCAGGAACTACTGTGATGGTTTTCTATATGAAGATAAGGGTTAACATTTATTTTGTCAAAAAACCATTTATATGCAGAGTTTGTTTGATTGTATTTTAGCAGAAAACTTTGACGTTAAAAGTTGTTCCAGTTTAGTCTCTGAGACATAAACTCCTAATCATGGAATTTTTTTTTAAACATTTTATGAGAAATGTTGGTGATACCTGACTGGAAAATTTCAGAATCTTCTGAAGGTGAATTACTTTATCTAAAATGCTAATTCTACTAAGGTAATTATATCTTAGTTGTCTGGGTCTTTAACTGAAATCAGGGATTCCAAGTCTAGGTAACTGAGGATTCTCAGAAATAAACAGTGCAAATCAAAGAACACTACCTTTTCTATCTCATGTATTAATGTTGTATCTTTTTTTTATTATTGTTATTCTAAGTCCAAAAGAAACCCAATTGTTGCTGCTTCAGACTGGATTGTTGTCATTTCCAATTCATACACTGAGGGTTTGGGGTTTTTCAGTTCTTTTCCTATAAAATGATTCTGTTATTTCTGATCATTGACTTTGATCTGATGCAAGTCACTTTGCTCCAATGCAAGTTAGCATTGGAGCAGACTAACAGTTAAACTCTATCAGTGGCCATGTTTAGAACATTTTCTTTGATCAATATATCCAAGGGAGGTCAAATGAAATGCAGGTGAAACTTAGTCAGCTGTGGCTCAGTTTTCCAGAGATACATGAAGTAACAAAATATCTTATGAGTTTCAAGCATTCAGTGAGAGAACCCCAAATTTGGAGATTCTAAATGTAAAAATCAAAATATGAAACCTTTTGACTCTTGGGACTAATGGGTTTGCATGCAAAATAAGTATTTACTACTGTGCTTTAAGCAATATATGCAAAAAATGGATCTATTTTAAAGATCAGTAGTCCCCTATATATCCACCATATATTCACATAACAATATAATTGTTATGTAAAAAATAGAAAAAAATGAAATAAAGTATAATCATCCTTAACTGCAGACAAAGGACTATGAAAGCTGAATAAGAAAACATCGTGTATCAGTTAAATTTGCCTGAAAAGTAGTTAAACAACTTAATGAGGATTTATTTAGCAATTCAGTAATTTATGAAATTGGAATTGTGGTAGGATTACATTAAGAATTGATTCACTCAGTAACTATGTCATCATGAAGTTAGCAAGGTAAAATGCTTACAGCCCATGGGTATCTTTGGTTTAGTGGATAATTTAAACCTTTAAACATTAAAATACACTGCTGTTTTCTTCAGAGAAAAGAATAATCATAAAAGTGTTTTATTCAACTTTATAGAAGAATTAGACATGTTTTCACATCAAGACAAAAGTCAAGTTGGAATGAAGAATGCATCTCATACAGTATAAAATATTTACAGCTTCAGAGATTTTTATTCTGATTTTAACCTCATTTTATCAGTAATGTTCTAATCTGAAAGAGACACACATTTGTCACAGTGAGACTCATAATTGTATCTAGTGGTTCAAAAACTCAGCTTGAAATGTAGAAAATAAAATGAGACACTAAAAGAAGTAATGTTCTCTACAAAGTGCTGGTAGGAATCTGACTTGGCATTGTAATCTGGAATGCCCAGTATATTTCAGATGAATGTCCAGATGAACTTCATTCATCCTTGGAAAGCAGACCAACACGGATATCTCTGATCTCATGAACAGCAGTTTTATTAAGAATAGCAATTTTTTTAATTTTTTTTTGACTGATATTTAGCTTTGTAGTTTTCCACTCTGTAAATGTGCTTCTGATATTGAGACACTTTTTTTACTTTTTCTTATTTTCATACTTTTTCTTATTTTCATTTAACAGTTTCTACTGTTAAAGTTTGAATAGAAAAATTGTTTCTTACTTTGCATAAAATGAAGTTCAGCAAGTAAAAAAAAAAAAACAACCCATCTTTTATTTCATCATATATATCTTAGTTCGAGGGAGAACTGAGATATCTATGTTGGCCAAGAAATAATCCCTCTCCTTTAAATTTAGAAAACAGAAC
>JAWWMP010000001.1:62089797-62101368 GCA_035047865.1 Dendrocincla tyrannina
AGGAGAAATGGAAAGCAAAAGCAGCAGCAATCCTGTCTTCGCAGGGGCAGGGAAACCGGGGCTTTTCTCCCACCTCTCTTCCTTACGGCAAGCTTTGTAGTGATTATGATCACTCATGGATGAAAACAGTCGAGTTGGGGAAAGGAAAAAAGGAACACAAATCCAGTATCCGGTGATGCTGGGATCCCAGTGTCTATGTCCCCGTCCTCCTACTCCACCGAGTGCTGAGCTCTCTGATCTGCGCAGAAAGCCGGAAATACCAACCCCTTCCCCCTCTCTCCCCTGCTGGGGGAAGATCGGAATAAAGACCTGGCCAAGGTAGATAATATCAGCATATGCATGTCTTTTGTCTTTTTTGTTAAACATCTTTACCGACGCTGAGGCATTGGCTCCAAGCTTTTTGGAAGGAATTCCAGCTTAGGTTTGAAACTCTAACAATATAAAAATACATTTATTCTGGAAAATTTACAAAACTTTTATACCAGAAATTTTGCATACAATCCTATTGTTCTTGATCTTAGGACTGGAAGACCATTGAGAACTCAGTGATTCGTATGACATTTGACCAGAGTAGGGCCAGTTCTGGCTGTGCCAGTCTGCACATATAGCCTGGCTTCAAGGTCTGTGTTGTGTTGCCAAAATCATTTGGCCACAGGATAAATTCAGCTGATAGTGACATAGGTGCCTGGAAGCAGCATCCACTTCATAGCTACCAAATACAGACAATTATGCTTTCTGCATGTCCTTGCATTTTTCTAAAAGAAATTCACATATAAAATCATATAGAATAATAAAATTGTTTGGGTTGGAAGGGATCTTAAAGATCATGAAATTCCAATCTCCCTGCAAGTACACCTTCCACTGGAACACTTTGCTTAAAGCCCCATCCAATCTGGTCTTGAAAAACTACAGGGATGGTACATCCACAGTGTTTCCGGGCAATCTGTTCCAATGTCTCATCACCCTCACAGTAAAGAATTCTTCCCATTATCTTATCTAAACCTGCCTACTTTCAGTTTGAAGCCATTCCTCCTTGTCCTGTCACTACATGTCCTTGTCAAAAGTCCCTCTCCAGGTCTCCTGTAGGCCCCTTTTAGGTACTGCTGTAAGATCTACCCGAGCCTTCTCTTCTTCTGGCTGAAATGCTTCAACTCTCTCAGCCTGTCTTCATATGAAAATTGCTCCAGTCTTCTGATCTTTGTGAGCCTGCTCTGGACTCATTCTAAGAGATCCATGTCCTTCCCTTCTAATGTCAGGGGCCCCAGGGGAGGATCACCTCCCTCAACCTACAGACCACTACTCTTCTACGGCAGTCCAGAATACAAATTATTAGGTCATACTGAGCTTCTCATCAACACCCATTAACCCAACTAACATCCATTCTCCATCCAGCCTGTACTTGTGTTTGGGATTGCCCTGACCCATTTGCAGAGTCTTGCACTTGTCCTTGTTAAACTTCTTGAGGTTTGCACACCACGTCTCAAACTCAAGAGGGTCCCTCTGGATGGCATTCCTTCCTTTCAGTGTCTTGAGCATGTCACAGAGTTTGGTGGTGTTGGCAAACTCGCTGAGAGTGCACTCTATCCCACTGTCCACGTTGTAGAAAAAGATGTTGAACTGCACCAGTACCAATACCAACCCCTGGGGAACTTTACTCATCACTGATCTGTCCGTGGACACCAAGATGTTGACCACAACTCTTTGGGTGTCACCAAACTAATCCAACTAATTCTTAATCCACTAATTGGTCCATCTGTCAAACCTGTGTCTTCACCGCACCGTTTAGAGGCAAACATGTCTTGCAGGACAGTGTCAAAGTCTTTGCACATGTCCAGGTATATAACCGTTTTTCCCTTATTCACCATTGCTGGAGCTCTGTTGTAGAAGGCCACCAAATCTGTCAGGCACAGTTTGCCCGTAGTGAAGCCATGCTGGCTGTCACAAATCACCTCCTTATTTTCCATGTGCTTAGCACAGTTTACAGGAGGATCTGCTCCATGATCTTATTGGGCATGGAGGTGAGTTATATTTCCCCTTCTCCAGTCAGTGAGAACTTCTCTGAACTACCATGACTTCTCAAATGAGATGGATAGTGCTTCAGCAACTTCATCCACCAGTTCCCTCAGGATCTGTGAATTAATTTCATCAGGTCTCATTCACTTGTGTTCCTTCAGGTTCCTTAGATGGTCTTGAACCTGACCTTCTTCTACTTGTGACTATCCTTTTTGTTTGATAGAATAAACAATGTATAGAGTTGTTTTCTTTTAAGATTTTATAATGACTTAAATGACCAAAATGGGTAAAGCTTTACATGGACAGGATCTGCCTCGCATGCTGTGCCCTGAACATAAACCCATTTTACGCAGCACAGCTCAGAATTCCCAGCATTTTAAGGGTCGTAGGGTTATCTACACTGCTTTATAGTGTTGGGTTTCATATATAGCATTTTAAATGGTTCACAGAGTCTAAGTGCCTTTCTTACTGGGATTATATCTAATCAGCACCTCCTGATACAGAATAGCTATGCAGGAAAACTTTAATAAATTCTCATTAAAGGTAGTAGATTATGAATGGTTTCAGAGTGAGACAATTCACAGACTTCATAGCAGGGGGTAATCATCTATATTTTTAAACATACCACAAGCATATGCTTTTACTCTGATTTACATACTATAGTAAATTTAAAATTTCTTTACTTATTTCTGTTGCTGCCAAGTACCTTTTCTTTTTTTTTTTTTAGATTTGTAATTATGAACTTTAAAGTTATTTAAAGAACTTGAAGTTATAAATACTATAATTGTGCAAATGTTACTTGTGGAAGCAACATTTACAGCTTAGTAATGTAAAAGTAGGAATTAGTAAAGGAATTATCTTCAAAGAGAAACAATGAAAACATTCACTGAAAATGTCAGCATTTATCTAACAACTATTTTAAACACTTTTCCAGTAACATTTAGAACAACTGCATTGTAGCACCGTCTTACTGTTATGTCTCTGAGGCTGATTAGCCAGTGGCAGTTACACGTGTACATGATATCCTCAGAGAATGTCTTTGAAAATTAGTTTTCTCCAGCTGAAACTACTTACTACAAACTGGATGTCAAGTACACATGGCCAGATTCCAATGTCTTCCTGTCTGGTGACTCACATTTGCAGCTTCTGAGGCTACAAGCCCACGTAATCTACAGCATTCTTTACCTGTGAGGATCTGCATATAATTTAACCTCTTCATGGTATGGGCCTATGTGTCATGGATCAGAGATGAGTGATTGATTTTTTTTTTCCTGTGATAATATAATCTACATGGGAAACAGATCTTGAGTGGTTAAGAAACTTTTAATTTCTTGATGGTATCACAACAATACCTAATAATGAGATTGAATGCATCTATAAGATTGAATACATCTACCAAATTGAAGGCAGACCTGAAATGAGACCTCCCAACACTAATTCTATTTTCAAATGATGTCAGTGTTCTATGATAGGATACTTTCTTAGTCTCATAATCAGCATACACACATACAAAAATCTCATTAACGTTAGTTCCTGGAAGTTCCTGTCAAGGCACTCGTGATCATTTGAGACAACACTGGTTAGCACAGGTGAAATGTATATTCTAAGAGTTGAACAGCATAGGGGATCATATTCCAGAGCCCAGAAACTTTGTGGCAATGTTATTTTTAGTATAGGCATAGCCCAAGTAGCCAGATGCAGCTAATTTGACCCAAAACCCAAATAAGTGCATTCTAGTGGGACATTATATTTCAAGCAGAGTTACTCAAGAATTTAAGGAGCTGTTTGGTCAGCTGTGTAAATTCATTCTATTTCAAGTCAGTCATTTTGTTTGTTCTTTTTCAGCATACTTTTATTTATTTATTGCATAAACATAACCTTATAGTGGCTTCCTTCCCTTTCCTACAACAAGTAGATCTTCGGGATCTAGCTTATATGTCAATGACTTTCTGCTGCAAAGAGATTAGGCTTTTTTGCAGCTCTTGCCACACCATATGCCTGCCACCATACTTTTCTCTATATCACTGATTTTAAACTCAACTTTCCCAACATGCTCTTACATTGTAGCTAGTTTAGAACTAATTACTATGGTTTTGAGCTTACATTTTTAACATGCATTGCTAGTGAGCATTCTGACATTTTGGTGTGTTTTGTTATATCCTACATGGTTGTATCCATATCCATAGCTTTACTCCTAGGAAGCTGAGAGCAAAGGGTGACTTAAGGGACCCCACTCATTTATTATGAACAGTATTTCCTTCTTATTCCTTTACTGAGTGATTAAGTGAAGATTTTTCTGTCTTTTTCAGCAACATTTGCTAACATGCTGTGCTCTAGCAGAGGCAACAGGGAGAAGCAAAGCTGCTTATCAGTGTGTTTGACAGTTTTAAAAACCAAGAGCAAAGTACACTACAGATGCAGACAGCTGTTTCAACAGAACAAAACCAAGCTGTTGCTTCCATAGTATTTAGATATTCAGAGGATTCTGTCCCTTTGTAAAACAATTTAAAATCTACTCATGAGCACTGCTGTATGTGTGAGTGTGCTGTAAATTCTGCTTCTGTTGCTATGACTGCTGATGTATGAAAAAAGGGAAAACCTTCATATATTTTCTGAACTGACTCTACTACAGGGTATAATTGCAATAGACAAGATGTTTTGGTAGTCATAATTAACAAGAAAAACAACAGGCTTCTTTTTAAAAAAATGTTAAACAACTTCATAGCTTTTGCTAGCCTTAGTGGGAGTTCAACTTTTTGGAAAACAGAGCACATATTCAGGCACTTTATATTTAGGCCTTTCTTCTCTAACCCCTCAGGACAGTCTGTTTTTGTACTTGTATCTACAGTACTTACTTCTGCAATTCCCATCACTGTGACTTAGAGAAATGAAGCTGGCTGTCCTTTTATATCTTTTTCTTTTGCCTCGCGTTCCCTCTTGCTTGTGATATGTGTAATTGCATTGTAGGAGGTCTGACTGCCTAAACTTATTTTTACCCTACAGGTGACCTTCTACAAGTAGAAGCCACAACACAATTATTTCTTTTCAAATCTGTATGGCACTGATAGGAATGGAAATAGTTTCAACTCAATTCTATTGTAGAATAAGAATCCAAGATAGAACTGTATTACTCAGCAAATCTCAGTTCCATGAAAAGGCTTATTGAACAGCTAGTGAAGCAGAGACTAAGTAAAATAACTCACTGTCAGGTACCAGCTGTCATAAAAGATTAGACACAGAGATTGAGCAGATAGAACTGTTAATTTGATTCAGCATTTGTATTCCTTTCTGGTATAAGATTCAAAGGTTTCCACTTCAGTTGTCAGTGAATGGACAGAATTCTCTTTATGGCCTACTCCATAATCGTTAGAAGGAACAGGTTAATAATGACTATTACCGTATACTAAAGGGGAAAAAAGCTCCAAAAGATTTCTTGTTGATTGAAGGTATTAGTTTTTTTTTTGTTATGATAATGTTTGCTATAGTATTGTACAAAACTTCAGTTTCATGTACAGGTAAGAATATGCCTTAAATCTTTTATTATAAAGCCTTAGACTATACTCAAAGGATTTTAGTGTAGGTGTTAATGGACCATAACTCATAAAGTGATTACAGGCTCACAAATCCCAAAGTCCAAAACACTTTTGCTAAGGAAATATTTTTGTTTGCATTTAAGTTTTCTTTTAAAATGTGTATGTTAACTGTTAAAAAAACCTATTCAAATCAAGTAATACACTGGGTAAAAAAAAAACACCCAAAGGCTTTTTTGTTCATATTGTTATTTCAGATATCAGTGGGAATTCCTTGAATTACATTCAGTGGAATTGCTCAATACAATCAGTTTATTTTAATGACTATTGATTCACCAAGTCATGGGTCTTACATGGCAGAGGTAAATTTCAGGTATTTTTCACTCTGTAGGCTATCCTTATAGAAAATGTGAGTAATATGTGTGTTCCCAATGCAATAAGGCATCACACAGGAAGGCAGATGACATCCAATGGTTTTATATGTAAAATTGTTTATTTATTTATGTATTAGAAATACATACAAATGTATTAAAGTAAATATTGATTCATTGCTTCTAAATTAATTGTCAAAAAGAGAACCAGTGAAACAGTTTTGAGCTGGTCCCTGATATTTGACTATGTATCTACTTAGTAGAAAAGCTCCTAGTTCTCAGAACTCATCAAACTTAGAAGCTTTACTCCAGTTCTTAGAGAAGCTGATAACCAAAGGTGTAATATTAATCTTTTCATCTGCAAGATGAAAAGAATCTTATTTGGCATTACTTGTCTGTCAGATTATTTCTTTCATAGGGCAGTCGTATTTCCTTCATGAAAGCAGAAGACGACAAAGCAAGGCAAAAAAATTCCTACTTCAGCTTTAAAATGCTGTCAGTAAACTGTTTAATAGAATTACAAGATAACAGAAAGCTTAAACTGTGATTAAAAAGTGTATAAACACAAGGAACTGAGATCTAGTTAATTTTTCCAGTGAACAGGTATGAAATAAGTTTATTGAGCTTTTCTTTAATTAGGAAAATTGATATGCTGATAAAAGATATCAAAATGAAATGAACATGTTGGTTCAGTAATCCTATAACCTCAAGTGAAATTGACCCTGCTGTGTCATAGTGGAAACATTAACATGAATAGCCCCAGTTTAGCAAAGGAAATGTAGTTAAAGAAATACAAATGAGGAAATAAAATTGAGTCTAAGATACCCTAGAGTCATCAGTGAGTAAAAGTGTTATCATATCAATAGGCATTCCTCAGCAGTAAAGTTTCTATAGAGGATGTCAAAAAGACATTGTGTTTGATTACAATCATTGTAGTGTGAGTTGAGCTTCTGTTTTCCTGTAGAGAGATCAAGAGAAAGTAGTGAATATTTCATTGTTAACCAATTCCAAAGATGTCAGTTTACATGCCTTCTCTAGTTCTCCTGTTGGCCTGTCTCACAAGAAAACCAAATCTTTTTTCCATCAGTTTGAAATGGTAAATAAAAATAATTTTCACATCCTTGCCAGATTAAAGAAAAGATGCCTCTCCCATTCTTGGGAATTTAAAGCAAAGAAATTACTAAAAAATGTTCTTCATATTTAATGTAACTGGAATCTATCTAAAGATTTCCATTATTGTACAGGGTAACTCAGGCACCAGTTACACACATGCAATCTTCTGAATATTTTCAAAGCTAACTATTTTCTTTGCTTAAAATTTATAAAATTTTATTTAACTGTATGTAATTTTGCTCACTATTCATTTACATCTGGCTCTCCTGCAACTCTTCTGTGTCTTTCCCTTACATCATGCATAACCACATGAAGTTAGCTTTGCTTGTCTATAAGGTATGCTTACAGAACCTTTCCTTTTTTTTGTTTTTTTCTTTCCTTTTCAAAGGTCCATATTCTTCCATTAACACAGGGAAACATCCTTTTCATAAATAGTTCTTGTTGGATTTTTCTCTGAGGAGGATTAATAACATCCGCTCACTATAGTGTAGTTCAGCTTAATTCATTCACTATACCAAATTAAGCTAAACATTTTAGAATTAAGGCAACAGTGTATTTTTGAAGTAGAAAAATTACAGTAGAAAAGGTTAGAGGATAAAAATAGAGGACAGATTTTTACTTCTTTGAAATCTGATGCATTTTCTTTCAGAAATGCTGCATATTGCTAAAATTGAAATCATCACTAGGGATTTAGTACTGTTATACAAGTTACACAGTCTGTTTTGACAAACATAATTCTTGATTGGTTTTGATAAAATAAATAGGTGTATCATCCTGGATTCTATGTCATGCCTTTTCTGAAGATTTGCAACCAAAGCAAGCGGTGTCAACAGCCATATCCTTTTGTATTAATATGCTTTCCTCTTCTTTGAAATAGAAAGTGAAATTTATCTCCCTTATATCTCATTATATATATATAGTATAGAAAATATATATTGAATATATATATTCTAAAGTATAGAGTTTTACTCAACTTCTTTAGAGTCTTCAGTGAAGCAAAGTTGCATCGCAAATTTGTTCCTATCCTTGCTCTTAGGTTAATTTTTATGTATTGTTGTGTTTATTTTCCAGAAACCATTTTCTGTGGGTGTATGGAAAAATCTTTTTTAAAGTTCTGCCATAATAGCTCTTTCCATTTGCAGAAACAGAAGAAAAACTTGGCTTATGAAAATCTTGATATTTAAAAGTAAGTTAACAAATGAAGATTTTTTGTTTTGGTTTGGTTTGTTTTTTATTGTTTCCAATAGCATAAGCTGCAAACATGTTAAAAATAGAATTCTAGAATTAACTTTGTGCTTAGCACTATGAAAAAAATAAAATGTTTAGGTCACAAGAAGAGGATAAGTAAGTAAAACTATGTTATTAGATAGTTGGGAACTATGTGAATATTTCCAGATGCATGCCAACTACACCAGGTATTAATAAACTACTTAGTTTAGAACTAGACACATTAGAGATATCACCAGATTCAGCACAGAAATCAGTATAATCCTCTTTATAATGAATAAAAGGTAAAAAAACAACAACAACAACAACCCTTCTTTGTATGTATTTCTTTAGAATATTTGGTGGGTGATATGGACAGAAAGAGAGAGAGAGAAAGAGAGAGAGATATGAGTTCAGAAACAATAGTCTTATATTGTTAAAGCCTGCAAATAATCTCAGATTGTCATTCTTGCAGATTCTGTAGAAATTCATGCTATTGTCTTTCTTTGCTTACAAGGTGGGTAAGAATAAAGGAACATACCAGGTCACAAGACTAGTATGTGAGTCCATTGTCATGTTTCTCTTGAAGATAATTTTTTTCAAGAATTCAGACTTCATATATGTATGTATGAGTTACCAATCTGACTAAGTAGACACTGAACTGAATCACAATCATTTAACCAACTTTATTGGATCCCACATCAGGATTTTCAACAATTGTTGTTATTTCTAATAGGCAAATGGTTATCTAACCTGGGCAATATATCCAAAAATGCCTTTTTTAGACCTTAGTTTCAATGTAACCTCAACACAAGGTAACCTCAGATTCAACAGAACCTGAATCATCCAGAACACACGCACTGAATGTTCAACTACTTCCACCATGTTATTATTTTAATACTTTAACCACCTGGGAATGGCTTTATGAATTAAGGCAGGAGGTCCAAAGTGATTGTTGAGTCCACCTCTCATTCTTTACTAAAGCATTTGCTTCTGTGTGAGAGTCCCAGAGAATAAGCTGGCAGACAGAGGCCCAAAAAAACCATAATTTTTCAGTTTTTCCTTCAAACAGAACCAATTAGCTAGAATTAGCAAGAGGAATATAGATCATTACATAGCCCAATATGCATAAATTATACTTTTAATATAAGCACATCATACACAACACCAGCTTATGAAATTATCCAGGCATAATACTGCACTGTAAGGACGGCCTGCTTCATCATTTCTCATTACTCTGATACCTTAGAACTTGCTTTAATAGTTTAGTTATGATACACCTGTTAATAACACTCATGTGACTGGAAAAACAAATCATTTGATATGGGAGTTATACTGTGCCAGAAAGCATGTGAGGAAATAAATAAGCAAGTTTTTTTCAGAAACACATTTGGTGAACCGCTTTGGTGAATTAAGTGCTGTATTTTAATTCGAGGCTGCAGCCAATAATTGGTTATCTCTAACATTTACTGCTTATACTATTGTTTCAATTTATGGCAATCTCAATTAAATGACCCAAGATAAGATAAATGCTGGATTCCAAATGAATTTAGCCTATGCAAATCCCATTTGCAACATTTCAACTGAATTTCAGAGAAATTGTTTTCATTGAAATATAATTACTGCCTTACAGTACCTTATTTCAGCCAGCACCATGATTTGGAAATTTTTTGGATCAATACCATCAGCAAAACAAAATCAGGATTTGAAACAAAGATTTTTCAATGTAGAGGTGATTTCTACTTATCTGTTAAGCCTACACGAAAGAAAAAAAAGATAAATTCTCAAATGTGACTGTCACATTTGTTATATGTGCCATTTACTATTACTTACTTTGAAAAGAAAGAGTCAGATCTTCTTGTAGCATATATTTTTAAACTCAGAGATAGGAGCAGTAGGAGAAGTAGTAGGAAGAACTAGGAGCAGTAAAAAGAAAAGGAAACAAGCATTTATTCAATACCTATACTAAACCAAATCCTAATGAACATTACATTTTAAAGAATAATTTAATAAAAAAAAGACTGCATTTAATTAATAAACTCCCAAATGTCTGAAACACTAGGTATTTCATTAAGACAATGTTGTTCCAAGTATACAGCCAGTCAAATATTTAAATATTTAAATAATCAGTGTAATCACAAAATTATCACATATCACCAAGTGTTTAGTCTTTCACCTGACTTCATTTGTTCTTTGTCTGTTCTTTCTTGACACTTTAAATTACCTTTACCTCAATATACAATACTCACCATATTTAAATGGTGGAATTAACATACTTCATAAAAATACACTTTGCCCATCCTTAAGTTTTCTTTATTTAGTAAGAAAAAAATTGCATATCCAGTGACATTTCTGGAAACAAAGTTGTTTCTGCATTTCACTTTCTTACTTTATTGCATAGTATGACTAAAAATAATGTTGACACTTCCCTGACATGGGGTCAGCATTTTCACTTGATTCAATCAAGTACATTGCTACTTTAGAGATGCCTCTGTGAAAGGAAAAGGAAGTCACTGGGAATATGTTTGATGTCTATGAAGGGGGTTTTTATTCCATATTCCCCCATTTAAGTAAACATTTGGATATTCTTCTCAGCCCCACATACTCGGTCTGTGATTTGAGAATCAAGCTGGCTCATTTCCATCTCATCTATTATCATCAATACTACAAGTTTTGCTGCCCAAATTAGTCCCTTGTTTGCACCTATGTCCCCTAATGCCATCACTGGGTTTGCACAGCTGTACTTGCCTGAAATATAGTAAACAGCTCAAATGATGCGCAAACTGGAATTGGATCCACATGTGAATCTCTTAGCAGTGGACTGGAAGGTCAACCAGAATAAAAAGCAGCAAAGTTTACCCTTATGACTGGAGTTGGTAGATGTAATTTTTTCAAGACCAACTCTGTACTCTGATTACTTGGAGAAGGAATGCATTTTGTTACACTACTGGGAGGGATAGGAAACAAACAGAATATGATTTGGACTTTCTGCAGAAAACAGATTTTGAATTTACTGTCTGAGCTGTGCTTTGTAGTTGAAATAAAAAGTAATATCCCTGTTCAGTTTTTCCAAATGTGGGGAGTCCAGACATCTAATAAAAAGAAAGCTATCAATGGTTACTCTAAGATTTCAAGATAGTTTCTAAATTAAAGGGTTATAGTAAGGAGTAAAGTTAAACTCTTTAATCAGTGGGATTAAAAACACTTTTAAACTGTTTAATCCACCAGCCTTAACCTCTTATTGTTATCTATAATTTATTCTTTCTTTCTCTCTTTCTCTCTTTCTTTCTTTCTTTCTTTCTTTCTTTCTTTCTTTCTTTCTTTCTTTCTTTCTTTCT
>JAWWMP010000001.1:62110166-62152190 GCA_035047865.1 Dendrocincla tyrannina
TACATGTACATATATGTAAATATATATAAACTGTTTTAGTTCTACTGAAGTTCGGTTTTGTGGGTTTTTCCCCCCCCTCCCCTCCTCCCTTTTCTCCCTTTCTTTTCCCCTGTGGCCGGGAGGGATCTTTAGGGCCTCTGTCCTGGGCCCTTCGGCTCTTGGCATTTGGCCAATTTCGACCGGTCACAAATACATTCACCTACTTTTATCCAATAAACTAGTACGCAGAGAACTGGACTTGGCTAGACATTTTTCTTTTTTTTGGTAAGAATCCTCTATCTGTCTTCTAAGATGTTTGTCATTTTATACAGTATGTATTAAGCCAGAGAGACAGAAATGTGAATGAGTGAAATTTTCAGAGGGAAAATGATCCCTCAGGTTACTGATGAGGACATAATTCACATTCTTATCCCAATGAATGTATGCCGAAACCCTATTGGATCCTGCACATCTATCTGCAGGGCCAAAATGTTGTGACTTCAACTTCCTTTCTGTGAGATGCAGGGATGTACTCTAATCTTACTTGCACACATTTACAACCACGATACTAAAGTAGTTTAGTTTGTACTTTCGTAGTGCAACAACACATAAACAGCATGTCATACCACATTACTTCACTTTTGCTTCCTTTTGCCCCAAACAATGATGTCACCTTATATGCAAATTCACTTAAGTATTTTGCAGAGACAATATTTGGAGAAACTTTGACCAGAAATTCAACCCATCTCTGTATACAGCAAGTGACAAAGGACAGCTAGATGCTAATTTGCTTCCTAGGACTAATACTGAAGAAGGCAGTAGATATTTTCCATTTGTTCCATAATATGGTGTTACCTCCTTAATGAGATGAACAGGTTCCTAAAGTGCCAAGATTCATTCTGTGTGTAAACCCAGAAAGCTATCAATATAGCCTATACTGAGTTGTAAATTAAAAGGCAGAATGAAGAAAAAAAGTGAAATAATGAACGCTATTTTGATACAAATGGCTTGAAGCACACCCCTTTCTTTTCGCAAATTGTCCTGATCACAAGTGTCTTAATATTTAATGGAGCTAAAATGGACATCAGACAGATTAAGTTAACAGTAATCCTTGAAGAATTATTTGATCTTTCAGTATTTTCTTTTCTTGCTGCTCTCCTGTCTAAGCTAAGAATACAGTTTTCCTCAATCCAAATCAAAATTTATTTTCACACTTTTCATAGCCCAATTTAAAAATAAAAATAAAACAAAACATCAAACCAAAGAAATAAACAGAGAGTAGTATCCTGTCTTTTCTTTAAATACTTCAGTTCAAGATTTTTTTTAGTTTTTAGGTGTTTTTTATCAAGGATGCATTTTTAACTTTATAATTTCTGTCAAGCATTGACATTTTAAAGTTAATATGTTAGCAAAATATAGAATTAGTTTCCAAATGAATCATTTGAATTTTAAATTCTTTGAAACAGTTCCTCACTTGATGTAAAACAACAAAGTTCCTTGTATGAATTCTTTGCAAATCAGCCCTTTGATACTGATAGAAAAAGCAGAATACAAAATATTAAGGTTGGCTTCTTTCTGGGATGACTGAAAATTTCTGCGATTATGTGAATATCAATCTTATAGGAATGATGTGATGTAGTTATAGACATTAAAAAAGTTACTCAACAATGCTTTGTACTAAGATGACAGATTTTAACACTTAAATTATTTTCAACAGAGGCTCAAAAGAATTTGCAAAACAGCAGTTGATCATATTTGTCAAATTACATCTTTAATTAGTAATTGACATTAGAAAGATTGGCAGATATTTGCCTTAATATTCAACAAAGTTATATGAATGGTATTTACTATGAACTTTTTGAGTCTCTTACACTTACCTTTGGGGAAAAACAACAGGGCATATAAGGGTTGTTAATTTAATCCATGAACCATCATTGTATTTGCTATGAGTCCTGTGTCTACTCATGTAACCAGACAATAATATAGATAAATAAGCATCTGACAGAGCTCTGTGAAAATTATTCTAAATGACTGGATCAGACTGAAATTTGTCATATTGTCTAATATTAAGCAACGAAAGTAATTCAAGGACAGTTGCATTCTGCACAAGTTCATCATTTCAATAGCTTAAAGCCACAAGGACAGTTTTTAATTGTTTATGTGATATATCATTTGATTGTCTCCTTCACTCTGTACCAAAACAAGAACACACTAAATTAATAACAAGCTCAGGCACAGCTGCAAAGTAACTGCTACAGGATAAGATTGATTTATATCTAAGGTGATGATGCCTGGACTCCAGATAACTAAATAGGGTATATAAATTTCCTGCAAAATCTCAGATCACGATCACAAGTTTGGTATTCCAAATTTCTGTGATACAACAGACTTTGATATATGGCACTATGGTATACACTTGTGTGAATTAACTTTAAATGTGTAAGAGTAGATAGGAGTTGAATGACTTTCCAGGATAAATTCTTTAGCTCTGTCACACATTTATATGGAGCAGCAGGTACTGAGATTCTACATGAAAGTAATAATGAAAGTAATGCAGACGGACATAGCTTGCCTCTAGCAAGACTAATGGCAAGGTCAGATTACAGCAATTAAATGAAAAATCCTTCAAGATAAAGTTCATTCCACACATTATTAGCTCTTTTCCTCCTTCCAAACAAGTGCATGGTTTTATAAGTGTAAGGCTGCTTAACTGTAAATTCATAGACCTGTGAAAAAATGGCTTCAAAAGCAGTAAACAGGAATGCTAGACAATGCAAATTGAAAAAAAAAAAAACAAAAACAAAAAAAACCCACACAAACCAAAAACAAACCACAAAACCCCCCAAAAAACTAAAAAAAACCCAAATCAGAACAAAACAAACAAAAAAACCCTGCAACTGATAAAACCTACAAAGTATCTTCTTTTACATCTTCTGAAATACACAACTGCTGTTAGTATGTCCTTAATTGATAAACACTTTAAAAATTTCAACATTACTATTCCTTTTATATTTTGTCCGAGATTCTGAATAGAGCTTAGAAAGAGTGTTCAATAACTAAAAATACATAAAATCAGCAAACAGATTCACATTTTCACTTTTGAAGTACTATTACTTTGCAGTTGTTTGTGAGAAAACTCTCTCCTTACTAAATTTTGATCCCCACAGCTAATTATAGATATCATTACAGATCCCTCCCAGGCAAGCACCTTACATTTCAAGTCTCTGCTTGTTCAATTTAAGTCCTAGTCTTAGTTTCATTCCTTCTAAAGTACAAAATTAGAGGTAAATGAACCACTGTCTCACTAAACTCTAATGTGCAATTTGAACCAAAGCCAGTTTTAACTAATCCTGAACTCAGCCTCCTAAGAAGTGTGGTGCAAGGTAAAATTACCCCATTAGTTTTACTCTCTTTAAGGTGATGTCTTATGGCTGATGCTTGACTATGGATGAAAATGCATTCCTCAAAATTTGGCAGAGCTAGATAAGACCATGATTACAGAAATTAGAGTTTGCAGAGATCTCTGTGTAATACTATCACTTGGAAATAATGTTGTTTTTTGGTACTCTTCAGAGAATTTAAAAAAGCCACAAAGATGAAAACAAGGCACTTTGAAGTTAGTCAAAACAGAAAAAAAGAAAAGGCTAAACCCATTGACATGTCTTTAATCCAAAGTGTTTTGTTTAAATGCTTCCTAATTTTTTTATCATCTCAAAATGGAAATAGTAAGTAGTTTAACAATTGAAATTATAACAATAAACCAACAACAGCAAGAATAACAACAAAAATAACAATAACAATAATAATAGCAGGCATGAAGAGTGACAGAATTCTTTCAGAATAATGAAGCTTAGGAAAATAGTGATGCTATTTTGAGAGGTAATTTCAAAATCTCAGAAGGAATAAAAGAAATATTGAAGCTTAACAATAATCATGACCTTAGAGGGTAGGCAAAATACAGACTATTAGGAAAAAAATGACAGCCACCCAAAAGAACTAAAATTCTCCCTCAACTCTTTTTTGCCCTATGAATAATTTTGAGTAGAATGCAATGGGGGAAATAAACTCTCGATGAACAGGTTTTAAACACAGAATGAAGTAAAACCTATCAAAGGATGACCAGAAATTACACAGAAAATATAGTGCAGATGAAACTAATTATTCCAATATGAAAAAAATGGGTGTTGATGCAGAACTACACAGGAACTGTCTTTATAGTATTAACGGAAAAAAAAAATACAGTGAAAATTCCAGATATGTTCCTCTCCAGATATCTTGATGCAACGATACATTTATGTATTAAAACCACAGTGTTTATAAATGTCAAAATCTTCTTTTCCTACTGAATTTTATGAGACAGAATTTGTGAGATGATATTCAGTTTTACTTTTGACTGAATTCAGTGGGGACAGATTTTCCACCAAAGTATTTTGAATAAATCTCTGTTCTAATTAAATAACAGCAAGAGTAGTCTGAACTTCATAATCACAAAGAAAGAGAAGGATTTTATTTAGATACTTAATGGTATCACTTCATTACTGAGAAACAAATTCAAATTAATTGTAAAAGAAAGCAAATTCATTATTTGTATGCTTCGTCTAAATGAAGGAATTTCAGGAAGTACACTTGGTGATAATGGGTGTAAGATTCAGTTCAGCTTAGTTAATGTGTAACAAATTCTGTTCAGACAAATAGTAATTCTCTGGTCTTGATTAGAAAAGTCACTGTACAGAAATAATTTTTCAGAGTTGGTTTTATGACTCACATTTTTACTTCTCACAGTTAATCATTTTTATTATTGATTTGTTTGTTGCCTATGGATATAAAAGAAACAGTGTGTATCAGAAACAAGTTATATGTATTTGTAGCCACAATGAGGATGAATGCACAAGCCTGAGGTGTAAACTTATACAGAGCCTAGACAGAACCCACAGAAGCCTGATTCCTTATACACATGTGATGGTATTAGAGGGCTCATTTTCTTTGTATTTCTTCTAGTTTTACTTTTTAAGTGATAAAACTGTATCAAACAATGTGCTAGCATAGCTGAGCAGTAAAGAGGAAGACACAAAGTTAGCTCCCCTATCTGCAAGGCTTAGACAACTTTAGGTTTTCTGATGCTGAGGAAGAATGTATAAATATATATATGTACTACATGTATATGTGAGTGTGTGTGTGTGTGTAGATGTGTTCTACAGATAGGTGCACAATCCTGGTGAGTGGATTGCAAAGCCAGTATGTCTTGAACCAAGGAACATCCTCTTGATGTTCCTTGAAAAGGAGAAGCTGAATAACAACTGTCAAAATGAGCAACAAGTAGTCCTGCTTATTAGCTGTGATTAGATTCAAATCAATTAGGCAAAAACAGTAATTTATATTCAGACTTCTTACTTTCCTTTGGTATAGGAAATCGGTCATTTTGAGAAACCATGTCTCCCCTTTCCCACTCTTTATTATTTTTCTTTGTTTAAAAGCTTAGATTAAGAAAAAAAAATTGAATTATTGGCCTGCATAATTGAAATCTCAAAAAAGCTTCATGGGCAGTAAAATAGTCTTGCATGCAGTTTTGCTTTTTCCTCATGATAAAAATAAGTGAAATGAAGGTCTTGCCTGCCTTTCAAAACATAATGTAAGTCATATTAATAGTTTTTAATCCAAACAGCTAAGTTTTTCAAACACAATGGAAATACTGTCTATGTAAGAAGAGCTGTAACTGCTCTACCACTCTATAATAAATATTTAATTCTTTTTTTTTATCTAAAGATGTTTTAGAGACAAAACAAAATTTCCATACGTATGTGATATGATTACATTCCAGATTAAGCTATAAAAGAAAATAAAAATCTTTGTACTATTATATTTAAATGTTGCTTTGACAAATAATTGTAATGATACCTTTATAATTTAAACAAAAATACTTAAAAGTCTGACAGGCAAAGGGAGATTTAGGATACATTAAGTGTTCAGAACAGAAGAGATAAGAATGATGAATTACCAGTGATAACAAGTAAAGACTATCAAGATACAATTTTCTTCAAACATTCATTATTTTTACTGTATACATTGAATTATTGAGTCTTCTGTAACATGATTATATTCATTTTCTTTAGGAAATCCTCAATGAATTCAAAATGGAATAAATTCTAGACTTTCCATCAATTTTCTTATTGTCTTTGATGTGTAGCAGTCAAGAATTAATTCTGTAATATACAGTGCATAACTCAGAAAGGAATATGAATCGGAGTATCTAAATTACATAGAAATTAGATGTCCTTTAAAGTGACTCATAAAACACAAAACTCTGTGATAACCTATTAAAGAAAGGTGAAAAATACTGCACAAGAGCAGCCAGAAGAGACAAGTGAGAACATGTGAGTAACAAGAATGGTCAGTGAAGGAGAGGAGGTGCTTCGGGTGCTAGAGCACAGAGTCCCCTCCTGACCCTGGAGAAAGACTGCGATGAAGCTGGTTGCCCTACCACAGCCCATGAAGGACCACAGTGGAGTAGATACCCACCCTGCAGGCCATGCAGGACCTCATGTCAGAGCAGATGGCTATACTCCAAAGCTGCAGTTCGTGGAGAGTCCATGCTGAAGCACGACCCTGGCAAGACTTGTGGCCTGTAGAGAGAGAAGCCCATGCTGAAGCATGACTCCGTGATGCTGTAGGGAATCTATGCTGGAGTAGTCTGTTCCTGAAGGACTTCACCCTGTGGAAAGGACCCAGACACTGGAGCAGTTTGTGAAGGGCTATATCCCATGGAAGGGATTCCATGATGGTTCAGCTTGATGAAGAAGTGGTAGCATTATGAATCGACCACAACACCTATTTCTCGTCCTCTGCCAGGGGTAGGAGTTAGAAGAGTTGGGAGTCAAGTTGAGCTGGAGAAGAAGTACATAAAGGGACTAGGGAGCTGGGTTTTTTTTCTCCCTTAGTCTATTTTTAATTGGCAATAACTTAATAAATATTCCAGAAGTTAAGTCTGTTTTGCCTATGACTGTAACTGGTAAGGCATCTCCATATCTTTATCTCAACGCAACAGCTGCTTCCCCTGTCCAGCTGGGGAGAGAAGGTGAGAGTAACTTGGTGGAGACTTTGCTGCCAGCCAATGTTAACTTATCACACACCATGTTGCAATGAAAACTGGAAAATACCAACAGTTCTCTTTAGCCTAACACAGGAGAACAGTTCTCCCAGATCTCATACCTAGAAGCTTGTTAATATACTGAAGACTGAACACTGAAAATTCTGTATCTCTGTACAGTTCCTATTATTCTCACTTGATTTTACGATGTTTCTAATTGTTTACAAAAACGTGAATTTGAATTGAAACATCTATTACACATTGAACACCATTCTTCTTTCACTCAAGCCTTATGGATTTAAGTCACAACTTAATGACTTTTCAATAATGTTGTTTTCCATTCTGAAGTTTCTTCTCAGAGCCATTTTACACTGTTGAATAAGTCCTACCCAACCTCAGTGATTTATTGGGTCACAATTGCCCCAGGCACCTTATCACTTGTGCTGTGCTGACCCTGAAGTAATCCAAGATAGGAAGTACACGGCCGATAATAGATGTCATCATTTACTGTCTTTCATGCATTAGGCATTCTCCTTCTGTCTCTTAAATTACTCAACATTTTAATTGAGCCTAAAATTTTCTCTTATTGGTCTCCAGACTTATGATATACAACGATTAAATTCCACATGTATTTAGTATATTATTTGTTATTTACTCAATATATATGTCTCTGTTGATCTTATGATAATATATGGAATACTTAAGTATATTATGAACACTGTATCAACATGCATCTATAGTTGCAATACTGACAATGAAACTACAATTGATTTTTTTATTTTATCAAAAGGGTGTCAAAAACTTGTATCAATTCTTAATATTGTTTTCTCTTACTAAATAACTTAAGAGGGAACCAGCAACCCCCTTCAAAAAAATCACAAATATAGCTTTGCAAAAAGGAACCTCATGTAGTTCAGCAAAAGGAAATGCAAAGTCCTCCATCTTTCCTATGAGGAAAGGCTGACAGAGCCGGGATTCTTTAGCCTGGAGAAGAAAAGGTGAATGGGTATCTCATCAATACCTGACAGGAGAGTGTAAAGAAGATCAAGAGAGGCTCTTTGCAGTAGCATCTATTGGTTGGAACTAATGCACACAGACTGAAACACGGGAGGCTCCATCTAAACACAAGGAAACATTTTACGAGTGTTGAGAGTGAACAAAGAGGTAGTAGAGTTTCCATCCTTGGAGACAGATACTCAAAAGCTGTCTGGATATGGTCTGAAGCAATCAACTCTTTGTGACCCTGCCTGAGCCAGATGTTCTCCTGAGGTCCCTACTAACCTCAGTGATTCTGTGATTATATTTTGGGCTGTGAAATATGTGCCGTCTTTTCCTATGGAACATATAGAAACATTTTGTCTAGCATGAAGATTCCAAATACTAAGCGCACCATTACAAAAGTTTATATTATATATTTTGAATACCTGCAATAAAAATGGCAAGTGAGGGATCACACTTCTTGTAAAATCCTTAAAACAAGCAGGATCAAGGTGAAGGCATTAGATGGCGAAAGAAATTCATAAGAAACAAATGAGTAAGCAAAATATGGTTGCTAAAATAAAATGAAGTGTAAAATAAGTATTTTTATAACTTTATATTTTCTTATAAGTTATATAGATTTATAAATTGGGTATACACATAAGTTGGTTCTTTTTTTAAAAATATCATTGAAAGCACCTGAATTTAAATTCCTAAATATATATATATATATTTAAAACCTGAAGTTACGATTTCCTACTTGTGCATGTATGTTTAAGTACTGCCTTCAAACACATTTTCTGGAATCATTTGTAAACAGGGTAAGTTGTTGTAGTGAATGAGCAGACAGGATATTGATTATATTTGTAGACAACACTTTTTCCCTTTTTTTTTTAAACACTATGATTTCTGAGTTTAGTTTCAGAGCATGAAAAACATATTCATTTTAGGAATACTGAATTTCTTTTAATTGTCATATATTTTGAGCACATAATTGAGTCTTACGTCTCCATTGATTATAACCGCAAATTAGTTACTTCAAACTCAGTTCAGTTGCTAACACCAAGGTCTCCAGTAGCATTTGGATTTAAAGTTTCTGAAACATTGCCTTGGGGCTGATAAACTAGGCTCATTACTTGTACTCACCCATTTCAGGTTACACAATTTCCTACTTGGGCTTTCATTCCTATCACAAAAAGGAGGGGGGGAAAAAAAAGTGATTCAGTGTCGCATCTGAACCACATAATATTTTTGCAGCCATGTATAAACTTTTACATGCTACCCCACATAAATTTCTGTTGATTTGATCAGCAGCACTTCTACTCATTTAACATATGTCTAAACTGCATGTACATATGTGTAATATAAGGCAATTTTGTAGTTTATGGAAAATTACATATTCTGTATTGCCATTTCATAGGACAAAATGAATTCTGGAATGTATGCTTGAGGACTTTACTTCATTACTGTAATAAGAACTATCTGGATTTTTTTTTTTTTTTTGCCTGTGGGAACTCTAATTAAAATGAATGAAAGCAGATATTTGCAATTACCTTTACGGAATAAGGGGTTCAGTTTCAGATCTAACTAACAATTGGTTCTTACTTTTTCCCAGCAAAGTCTTCCTGTTGATAATAATCAGAATATAGTTACTTGAAGAGCAAAGGTATAAATTACCAAATGTGTTGTGAGCTGACAGAACAGAAGCCATTTTAATGTGAGTGGAAATAAAGATGTTTTCTTCATATAACCTGGCAAAAAAAGGACTACAAGGAAACTCTGAACTTATTAGTATCCAGAAAAGTTTTAATTCTGTTCATACAGCTAATTCATTTCAGTATCATACATTAGCGATTTTTGTCTCCAAAAAATTTCAAAAATACTGTTTTAAATAAACTGAGATGCCTGGAATTCTCAATAGTTATTATGGTGATTGGTCTCATAATAACTCTCAAGTACCATTCTCTTTTGGTTGAGATCTTGCTCTTTTGAACAGACCATATGTCAGTCATCAAGAAAAAATATTCTCTCAGAGGCACAAGGGTGTCTGAGAGTGCCAGCATAAATTGAATGAGAAGACCGAGATTGAAAGAAAAGGTCTTGCATGTTAAAAAATTATGGAAAATCTTTACCAACTGTCATAGACTGATCGCTTTTCCTTTCAAGGCTCTCATTGTCAGAAAAGTCACTACTTTTTTGTGTAGAGAAACACAAGAGTATTCTTCAAACATCATTCAGTTGGCAGTTCATTCTCCCCACATTCTATAATATCAAGAAACTCCATATTGATTTAAGCTCCACTACTTCAATTGCTGAGAATGGTTAGATTCAAAGACATGTTAGACTTGAAGATAGCCTTTATCTTACAATCAAAGCCCTTCCTAGAAAACTTCAAGATATCAAGTATCTAAAAGAGTTTCAGTTATAAAATTGGTTGATCTATTGGCTTGACAAAAAACATTTTCTGTATTAAATTTGTCTAAGTTTTCTGAATATTTCTGCAAACAGTTAAAATTATCTGGGATTTTTTTTTTTTTTTTTTAATAAACACACTTGACTCCCTGTGTAAATGTCTTTGAGAAATACTCTGTGCATTTGCAAAATTGGTTTGGAAAAATGGATAACATAATTTCTGTTAGCTGTTTTGAAAGCTCAGCAGTAAATCTCTAGTCAATAGAGATGATTTTGGACAGTGAGAAGCACTAGAACAGAGGACTTAAGTAGGAGAGAAGCAGTCTTACATTATTCAGTATCCATATAGATATTTTATAGATATATCCATAATTTTGTCATATTGCTTAAACAACTTTTCAGACATCAGAATGATTCATTTTTCTTCATGATATTTTAAGAAAATAAGAGAGGGCTGTTTTCTGCATTTTGCAAATAAAGAATTAAAGTACAAGGTAAGCAAATCAGCTCAAGAAGAGTCTTGATTACTAAAATGGGTATTGAGTGTGTAAATTTTGTATAGCTCGTAACTGCAAACCTGAAATCAAATGCTTAGTTGTTACTGGATCTTGGAAACATTGAAAATATATAGATACAATTGAAGAAAATAAAATACTTTTCAGTTGTAAGAGACTTACAATGATTATCTAGTCCAACTGCTTGACCAATTTAGGGATGACATCTTAAACACTGACTGGCTTGGGGCATCAACCACCTCTTTGGGAAGCCTGTTTCAGTTTTCATCCACCTTCTCAGATAAAAAAATGCTTCCTAATGTCCAGCCTGAATCTCCCTCCATGCAGCTTTGAATCCTCCTGTATATTCTGTCATTGGATACAAGGGAGAAGAGATCAGCACCTCCCTCTCCACTCTGCCCCATCAGGAAGCTGTAGAGAGAAATGAGGTTGCCCTTTTCCTCCAAACTACACAAACCCAAAGCCTTTTTCTGCTCCTCAATAGAACATGCCTTCTTGGAGATGGATAACCTTTGTAAAATAAAGTAGAATTACAATCTTTTTTTTAACACAGCTACACCACGTCTAAAGCTGATAAGTGGCTGGCTGTTAAATTCAAGTAAAGATTTGTAAGACCTCATGAGATGTGCTTTCCTTTAAGCATATTTTTAGATATTTCTGGAGGAAGTGTAGCCATGTTGCCCTGTAATACAATATTGCTGTCGCTCATATCAGGTCACAGATTTTGTGCTGAGTTTGCAAGTCATTTGGACTTAAAACTCACCTGCTCTGTTTGTGCTTGTGACAGCTCAGTGGATCGCTCCCCCCTTCCTGTTCCCTCCCAGCCACGGGGTCCCCAAGATGCCCCAGGAAAGAGGCACACAGAGACCACAGGAGGGGAAAGCAGAAAGTGCATTTATTCACATGGTCAGTGGTAATTAAAGGGCTTTAGGGGATGTTGGTCACAACCAATAGAAATCGAGGGTTAACAACCAATGGAGAAAGGGTTAACAAAGGACCAGTAAGGGGGGATGTCACATACTCTGGCCAAGGAAAATTTCTGCATATTAATTAGGAAGATAAGAGTTTTCTCAAGGGGTCTTGGGAAGCAGAAAGGTGACTCAAGGAAAATAAAGGCAAAGAATCCATTTTACAATAAAGTAAAAGCCTCAGGTTTTAAGGCATTTTGCTGGTTTCTTCATTTGCTTCAGAGATCCACTGATACAAGTGCTGATTAGTTTTACTTGATTTATCCATAACTGTGTGTTTTCTAATTGACCAGAGAGCTGTGACTAACCAGTTTTACTTTTATTAATATTTGTATTGTATTAATATTGTATTGTAGATATGTTGCAACTCAACTTAATGAAGAACTCCAAATGTTAATGACTTGCCACAGCACCCAACTATCACCACCAAAATGAAACTACCAACCTTAGGACTGCTGAAGCAAAGAGGAGAGAGCATAACATCAGGAAAAGGGGTAGAAACTAAGTGTTCTTCCTGATCATAGTGTCTTCTCTCCAGGGTAACTGTTGGCAAGAAACTGAGTGCTGGTCTGCTTGTGGGAGGTGGTGAACAACTGCCTTTACATCACATCCTTCTTTTCCCCTTTCATAGATTCATAGAGAGGTTTGGGTTGAAAGGAAACTGCAAGGATCATCTACTCCAGCTCCCTGCCATGAACAGGAGCATCTTCCACTAGATCAGGTTGCTCAAAAACGTTCTTCTGGATCTTCAACACTTCCAATGATAAGGCATCCACAATTTCTCTGGGGAACTGTTCTATTTACAGAAATAGGAAGTGGGGTTTAGCACTATGTGGATGTGACCAAACTGTATATTCTACAACCTCTATGTCATCTTTAGTGGACTATCTCTTTAAGGCAGTTGGCAGAAGTGTAAGTGAGGCTATTCTTTGTTTCCCTGGCTGAGGAGAGGTAGTCACTGCCTGGGAATGCTGCCACTTGCTGCCATCACCACTGCTTACTGCTGCTACTTCACAGTCCCACCTAAGCTGTGTGGGAATGAGTCCCAGCTGAGCCCCAGCCAAGCTGAGCAGAGCACCACCAGTGCCAGAGGCAGCCTTGCGGCAGGGAAGGATCGTATTTCTAGGTTTTACTTTGTCCCTGTTTCCCCATTGTTTTTGTTTGGCTGAGGGGAGAGAAGATGTCACCAGGGAAAACCCTCCACTATTTGTCCCTTTGTTCCCACAGTGGCCACGTGGAGCCAGCAGCATGGGAACTGCTGCCATTTTTGGTTTTGTCCTAGGGGTAGGGGGCTAGGCAACATTTTTCCTTTGTTGGTTGCACCATTTTCTCTGTATTGTTGCATTATTTGTGAGTTTCTTTCTCAGTAAAATTGTGACTCTAATTAAGAGCTTCTTGCAGTTTCATTTTCTTGATTTTTAAAACCAGTAAATTATTTGCTGCCTGATGTGGGGCTTGAGAGAGAAATTAGAGTCACAATTTTGATTGAGATATTTGTGTATTGGTGTACAGAACTCTCTTGCCACCATGTTGCTCAGTCTATTCATGCAGGTGTGGCACATAGCCATGTATATATTCCCATATATGCTCCTCATCATAATACTTGTCAAAGTAGGTAGAGGGGTCAGGTTTGCTCTGGTAGGGTACAGCGTGACAGTTGTTTGTGCCACGATAACATCAAAGGCAATGAGGATCATTTGGGATGTGTATTTGGTGGTGTTTCTCTGTCCTGGTCTGGGCTGCTACCTTTGAGGGTTGATTAATAATCACGCCAGCACCTTCATCATGATAAATTTCATCCTTATAGCCAAACTAAAGCTACCCTTTTCCAGTTTTCCCCTGTCCTGTCATTACATGCTTCGTAAAGTATTTCTTCATCTTTATTACAAGCCCCTTTTAAGTATTGAAAGGCTTCAATAAATTTTCCTCAGATCCTTCTCTTTTCTAGGCTGAAAAACTCCAAGAGATTCAGCCTTTCTACACAGGACAGTTGTTCCAGCCTAGTCTTTCTTTTTGAGATGCTCCTATGGACCTGCTTTAAGAGATCGATATCCTTCTTATACTAGGCACCTCGGAGATGGATGCAGTACAATGGGGTTTCACAAGAGCAGAGTAGAGGGGTAGAATCACCTCCATTGACCTGATAACCATCCACCTTTTTAATGCAGTCCAGGATGTGATGAGCTTTCTGGGCTGCAAACATATGTTTCTGTCTTTTGACTGCTTTTTGCTCATTAGTATTCCCAAGTAACTTTCTTCATGGCTAATCTGAATCCATCCATCCCTCAGTCTGTACTGATACTGGGGTTTTCCTCATTTCATCTGCACCTGAACCTTGCACCTGGCCTTGTTGAACTTCATGAGTTTCACTTGGCACCATTCCTGAAGCCTTTCAAGGACCTTCTGGATGGCATCCCTTCCTGTTAGTGTATCAGCTACACCACTCTGTGCCATCTGCGAACTTGCTGAGGTTGCACTGGATTCTACCTTCTATTGTCATTGATGAAGCTATTAAGTAATATTGGTCCCTGACGGAACCCTTGAAGGACACACTCATTAATGGTGTCCACTTGGATACTGAGCCATAACCACAACTCTTTAGACGCATACATCTAGCCAGTTTCTTATGCATTCGAACATCCATCTCTCAAATCTCTCTACTTTAGTGGCCAGAATGTTGTGTGGGACTGTGTCAAAGGCCTTACATTAGTCCATGTAGATGACATTTGTAGCCCTTTCCTTGTCCACTGATGTAGTCACTCCGTTGCAGAAGGTCACAAAATTAGTCAAGTACAGTTTGCCCTTGGTGAAGCAAGCTTCTATGGTTCCAAATATTCTAACGCTATGCTATTAGCTCTGTATACAAGGTATACCTTCCCTCTATCCACAAACAAGATTTTGAGTGCAGTTTTGCAGTAACATAGAAACTAATTTTTCTCTGCTGACCTGTCAGTGTGGCCCTGTACAAATTCTTTTAAAAGACAGTAAGACAATGACAACCTGCAGAAACTACAGATAAGGTCATTTAACTGGACTTTGCAAAGAAGAAATGCATGGGTTTATTTCATAAGCACCAAATGTTCAAATCATTGTCAGACATGTAATGATCAGAAAGCCAATGTATAAGGCATGGGAGACTGGAAGTATGTGCCTCCTCCAAGAGAGATGACTTTTTGTTGTGGTTGTTTTTTGAAATGGAAGAATATTTGAAAAATTGGAGAGAGAAAACAGGTAAAATAATAGAAAATCTGCTTCAAGCAAAAGTAGTAAATCAGGAAAATAAACTGTGCTCCCTTTTGTTGTTGCTGTTGTTCTGGTCTCAATCTGTGTCAAGCCATTAAAAAAACAAACAAACAAAAAAAAGCCTCAGTTCAAGGCAGGCATTTTTCTGCATTCCCAAATACATGTTGTGTTGGAGTACAAGATAGCAGTCCATGGACACCTTTTGATATCAAAGACTGTTTAAAATATGGTTGTCTGTTAAAAGTTGTAACATCCTTTGTTTATGGTTTTCCCCATGGTTATTTCCCTGTGATCCCCAACATGGCAGATCCCTTGTTGTTTTATCCCCAGTTCCCTCCATGTTCTCTCCTTCCCCCTTACAGTTTTCCCACCTTTGCCCTGGACCTGCTTCCCTATTGGTCCACGTTCCCGCCTTGCACGAGTTGCCCTGATTGGCTGTTCGGTAGCCTGGTTACACACTCCGCCCCTGTTCCTGTCCAATCACATCCCAGTTCTAGAACCTTCCCTGGGAGCCCTATAAAAACCCAAGCCCCAGGTGAATAAATGCCTTTTGTGCCTTCACCCCCAACCCATGTGGAGTGGTGTGCGGGAGGTCATTCGGTCAGTGGCTCATCAATGTTGTAGTCATATAGAGAGAGAAAAAGAACACCCATAGACAAACAAATAAAAACAAAAGCACTCTATCACCTGTTTCTGGAGGCAAAATTAGTTACGTGAACTTCTGTGGCAAAGTGAGGGGAACAATGCATTGATGAGTGATTTGCAGGATGAATAAACTAACAAAAATATTTGAAAATATGTTTTCCTTTAATTAGCTATGCTGTTGCATTTTTCTGTTTTCAGGAGTTCAGATGCTTGAGAAGTACCCACTTCATAAGGATACAGACTATGATTACGTTCATAAAACAGGGTTTTTTTTAAATCTTCTCATTTTAAAGGTAATAACTTTTTTTTTTAAGTTAAGAAAAGAGAAAGCTCAACAAACATATCTCTATGGAAATTACAAAAGTTTGTAAAAAATTTAATTTCTTAGTATTTAATCTGGTTATTTAAAATGTTCCTGTGTCAATTCAGCAATAAATAAATAAATATGAATTAATTGAGTTAAAATAAGTTAATTATGTAGTATTAGATTTTATCATAATTAAATAATACAATTTTAGATTCTTGTCATCTTAGCACTGTGTTTGTTATAAACACACTGAATTAATTTCCTGAACAACTTGAAGTTGCAGACCAGCCTTAAAAATGGCCACGCAGAAGCATTTGCTATGCTAACCGGTTAACAAAAGTGAGAAGAATTGTAGTTTAAAAACAACAGTGATTAATCTTGATGTTCATATTTTTTATGCTTTTTTTCCCCCTTAACTGTGCTTCAGTAGAACGATACAAAGGAATGGGCATTAAAAGACTAAGCAGTGAAAACTCCTCATCTATGATGTTTTTTTAACTTGATTACTTTTTAAAGATGAGTCAAAGTAAATAATACAAAGTTTGGAATTTAGAAGGTAACATTGATATATGCTTTATATTGCTATGCATTCTTGTATATTCATGGTATTTATGTAGCAAATAAAAAATCAGGGTACTTAGAGTTCACATTAAATTATGCAGGTATCAGAATAAATCATAAAGTTTAATTATGTAAAATTTGTGTTTTCTCTTTGCTATACTACAATTGTCAAAAAGTACAGTCTCAAGTTAGAGAGAAGAGTTACTGAACTGTTAAGAACCTAGCTGGGTTGACAGGATAATTCCATAAAGATCTTACTAAGGATTTTAATTTTCCTTGCTTACATAGAGACTACAGATATTTATCTTACTGGCTAGGTGACACAGATTTTTGCCTGATTTAGATATGTAGTCACACTAAGTAAAGGTCTCATATAAGCCATAAGTTAAAACAGGTCATCCATGAGTTTCCACTTAGTTCCAATAATTAATAATTTCCTACACTTTGCAGTGTAGGAAACAAAAAATGTAGCATGAGTCTATACAAGTACTTTGCTTTGGCTAAGGGATGTACTTCTGGAACAAATCTTGTAGTCATTCCCACTAACCATGGTTTTCTGCACCTTGTGGGGTGGTCTTCAGTGTTTGAACTGGATTCCTTCCTGAAGTAAAAAGAAGTGCCAGCTATTAACAAGCACTGAGCTCAAGAAACTGTTCTAGAGTCCATTTAGCATTAACTCCCTTGAAATACATACCCTGTCCATGTTAGATCCTTGACACTAGCTGTTTCACCATAATGATGTTAATTTGGCTGAATTATTTACTTATATTGACATGGCTACACTGGTGTAGTTTCTTGTGTTCCAAGGTTAGATAAATTATGCCTATGTAAATTACTGTGTTTCTGATACTAATGTCTAAAAATTTAAAGACAGATCAAATTTCCATTCTCTCTGATTCTCATTATGGCCTTCCAGATAGCGGGTTTGAGTAACGTTTGAGTACAGAATTATTGTAGGAGCTTGTGCCATTGTAAATTCACATGACTACTTCACTCAAGTTGAAGGGGATACAGAAGATCCTTTTCATTGTGCTGGAGAAAGGAGCTGAGGCTCACTGGTGTAGAGATGGAATTTTTCTAGGCAAGAAAAGACCTGGAATAAAATGCTATCTGGGCATCAGAAAACCTCTCCATATTTTTAAAAGTCTGGTAATCAGGTATTTTCCATCATCTGTTGCAAGCACTTTACAGAAAAAAAATCAAGTAAATTAAGCACAAAATGAAAGAAATGCATGTCTAAAGTAGGATTACATGCTGGTAGTCCTTCCCTGTAGCTGTCTTCCCTAACTCCTGTAAAATAGTTCTTCCCCATTTTCATGTGTTTTAATGGAACGATATAGATCCACTTTTTCCATATTGATTGACCTATCATTAATACATGACTTTTGTTTTCATGTACTTTCAGCTTTGTTTCAACTATTTTTTTTTCCTCTTCTCCAGCTATTTTTCTCAGTAGAATTTTTTCTTTAATGTGCCAGTACAAAGCAAAACACCGTAATAGGCAAATATTGTTAATAACCTTGAGGCACTGTAGCCCAATTAAAACATTTTTAAATGTTATTATCACACCACCTTATCTGGAATTTGAGAATAGAAAAAATAAGATCTGAAAAAGCAACTGAACTTTTTATACAGCAGCCATCTAGTCAGTACAGGCTACAAGTCTGAGGTACATTGTATGCAATGTCAATGAAATCTCAAAATCCTTTCAGTGTTTACCCTATCACAAGGTGAATGTGAAAACCATTGTGCTTAATTCTTGCTGACAAATACTTTCACAGTATTGGCAAACAGTCAACTGCAGTTGAATAGAACAAAGCAGCTGCTTGCAAAGCTCAGCCAAGAGCCAATAACTTTTAGTCTTCTTTCTCCTCTGCAGCTCACTAAGGGATTGTGTCAAAAAGTCAGACACATATTTCAGATACCCAAAAGAGACATTCTTGCCTTACTATTCTTTTGTCTGTACATGTTTATGGAAGAACATCAGTTATTCCCCAGACACAGACTGATTACGTGATCTGTTCACTGAAGAGTCTGAGAAGTCCTGGTGGGATCCTGCTCTGAAAGTGTTATATTCTGCATGATGATAATAAACTTGTCTTAGGGCCATTGACTTTGCTCCTGCCATTCAGAGATTGTCCTTCTTTCATCCTGAATATACCTCTCATGCCAAAAAACTCTCAGGAGAGCTGTAATACACCAAATACAACAAAAATGCATCCCTTGCACAGGCTCCCTATTACTTCTCCAACCAAAATCCAACTGTGTGTACTCATCTTAAGAACAAGTTTTAGAACTGGCCCTACAAGGTTTTGTGAAAGATAGCCAGATAGCAGAAAGCATTCTTAACCCTTCACAAAACTACAAAAAACAAAGCCTTCCTCTAAGTGCAGGCCAAATGTGATTTACTGCTTAAGATGCGAGTCTGCATATTTTATGTTTATACAGCATTCTAGGACGATTATCTGCTGAAAGGGTTCAAAAAGAAATCATACAAAAATTAGCTTAATGTTTAAAAATTACAGTGATTTAGAAGTCTCCATAGAGAAGAATTGATTTGTATTCTTTCTTTGGAAGAAAAGAGAAAATATTCATTGGCATAGATTCCTGTATATTAAAGAAATGGGATTTTGAAAAGTATCATGAAACTGCTTGTGGTGTAAGTCCTTTCTCTAAATAGTGCCGTTGGGGATGGATGTTCTTGTAACTGTGGTAGGAAACACAGGTAGATTACTAACAAGAAATCACAGTTATGGTGTTTTTTTCCACAGCAATGATAGCAATTCAGGTGGTGGTTATTTTGGAATTGAAGTTGCCTCATCTGTAGTGCTGCGCTTGTTGTCTTCATAGAAATTGTTAAAGGAGAATATTTTACACTGTTGCATGAAAACATAGAGCTTGATTCTCAAGGATGAACAAGTGCTTCTAAAGCTCTTTCTCATATAGGGAATTTCAAATTCTGTACAATTATTTTTTTGTTTATTTCAGTTTTTAAGAATTAAAATAAGATAAATAATTCAAATACCTGGATCTTTCAGTAACGTCAACAGTATCACAACCACGGATTACATAATTCAAAAGGTATTCTTCAGAATGATCTCAGTTTTGAAATTACTGTCGTTTGAATTAAATAAAACACTCTCAGTGTTTTCTGAAAAGCAGGTATCAAAAGGAAGGACAAAAATCTTGAATCTTGTCTTTTTTGCAAACCACTCATCAACCTTTTCCTGTTTTTTAGAAATTCATCCTGACACATTGTGGCCTATCTTTTTATCAAACAGCTTCAGGTTTGTTTCACTTGGTATTTCTGAATTCCAGTAATATGTCTTCATTCAGGTGCTATCTTATCTTTCCATAGTTGGCTATGTTCTGTTTACTGACAAATGATAACCATTATACAGACAGATAAGTTTTAGCTATTCTGTAGATATAAGGGCAGAAGCTACTCATGTAGGACTTTTCACTTAAATACACACACATAGAGTTTATTTCCTGACTTGAAATAGAAGAAAACTGAATGAATATCCACTCTCATTTTGCCTTATTTTTAAAATTTGATAGTAAATAGTTTTAAATTTCAACACATAAAAATTATAAGAGGATTAAAATGGGAAAGGGGAGGGGAAGGGAAGGGAAGGGAAGGCCAGGTGAATTTTTCTGAGAATAAGGAAGATTGTAAAACTGGAGAAAAAAACAAACAAACAAACAAACAAACAAAACCAAAACCAACAAACCAAACAACAACAACAAAAGAAAAAAAACAAAACCCAGAACAAAAACCAACACAAAAGTTAAAAAAAAATCCTTAAGAATACTCAGAACACTGGTTTCATAAGGATTATTCTAATGTTTCCCAATTTCCCTATTTCATTTCTTTAATACTATCAGGTTTTTCCCCAACCCAGACACTTTGTTGCCCTTTCAGTAACAGTTCATCCATTTCAACTGTTGATCCATTCCAATCCCTATATAACAATTATTCCTGAAAGTATATAACTCTTCAAATGGGGTGAATTTTTAAAATTTCCAGAATGTTACCAAAGGCTAATGGATATATAATTTTCTCCATAATTTCTTTTTTTTCAAAGGTTGGTGGTGGGTTTTGCTCAGATTTTCCTCCAGCTGAAGAGAGTGACTTGAGATTCCTCGTATCCTTAAATGAGATCTCAAGGATCAGTTAATTAAAACACATCTGTCTCCTGTAGTTTCACTGAGCATTAAAGCTGGAGTAGCAGGCAGAAAGAGATTCAGAGGAATGTTTGAGGCTATTGGTAAAAGACTAGCTTTTTAACTTACAGTACTTTTTCTTAGAATCTAAATAATATTTTGCTAACAAATTTGGTGGTCTGGAAAGCACAAGTAAGAAGGAGAATAGCATAGGAAGAACAAAATTGCTTTGTTTTTGTATTTAGTTGCTGGTATATAATTGTGCATGTCAGTTTAGAACACTGCAAATTGCTGTCACAAAGCCTTTTGTTTATTCATTGAGCAAAGTCATAGGCTATTTCACAATTTTTTTTTTTTTTTAATGCAATCATATGTTTTGACTTTGCAATCAAACTACTTTGTCACGTTGGCTTCTTTCAACTATTTGTTAGCAATGTGTCAATATGGGACCTAATACCTGTCAATCCTTTATGTGTAAACTCTGGATATAAATCCTGGATGTTTTTCGAGCTCTGCACATCTAGCACGGCACCGGGCTCCAGAGAGAGCATTGCAACCAGTAGGGGTCAGAGTGAGACCACACTGGCTCCTCCAGAGTGCCCGTTATGTCCCTGGCACTCAGCCGACCTCCTTCGGCTGCACAAAGCACGTACAACTGTTGAAAAACTCTGGAAGTGATTTTCCGATTTTCCAGTTTGGTCCAGCTTTTTTTTTCTTTTTTTTTTTTTTTTTCCTAAATAACTCTGCCGTGAACTTTTCCTAAATCCCATCAGTAAGTCCATCAAAGTTTTGAAACTTACTTCCATTTGCCAAGTAAGCTCACCTGTCTTCACAAGTCTTAAAGGGACTCATGAATCATAAGGGTAGCTTAAAACCCTTTACATAAACTTTCACAACTAAGCCCATGGAATACTAAAATACGATAAGCAACTGAATCACAAATACATCAAACACTCCAGTTACAGAATATAAGAAAGCTATTAGTCCAAACTAATTTCCACTGCATTAAAACAAAGTGCGGGAAAAAAAGGCTTTTCATTACTTTTTACAAGATAGTTCTAAAATGAGCACTGTAAAGTAATGCCTAATCAAGGCAAGGCTGTAATCAGACTAATAACTTCTTCAAAGAGCGACTGGGCTAGGAAATGTAATGATAAAGTCCAAACAAAGTGCTTTAAATTGTTCTCTCATCACATATACATAGAAAGGTCAAGTGTAACTAGACAGAGCAGATTTGATTTCCTATATCATATGTTATCTAAATAAGCCGATCTGCTGATAACACTAGGGAAGGACTCTAAATCTCAGAGCTAAAACCCACCACGCAGATTTGAAAGGCAAATGGTTTTCACTGTAAGAAATTAATCAAAGACAAAATTAAGTCCACTGCCCATTTGAAATGTGCTGCTGTGTTTCTCCTCTATTCTGAAACTTACTTGAAGAAAAAGAGGGAATCACCTTTAAAAATGAGAGCAAATGAATATTCTTTTCATTGCAATGAAAATGAGCAAAACCAAAGTTTATCTATGAGAAAAAAGAAAAGAATAAAAAGGAAGCTTCATTTGAGCAAAAAACTATTACTTATGACAAGAACAAATATTTATTGTTGGTGTTTTAGGCTTTCTGAGGCTTTTAACTTGTAAGCATTCCTGGAGTTAAATCCTGGAGCTACACAGATCAATATCCTTGAAGCACCTACAAGCCTGCAACTTTTTCTATCTCAAGCTTTATGATTCACTGGTTACTTTTTTCATGGTTTTTCTAAATAAATGTCCATGCTATGTTCTTTAAATTTTATACAGTGATTTTTCTTTCTTTAGACCTTGAGGGGTCTATTTAAATTTGTGAAAGAAGATGTGAGAGTAAAAGAAAACAGTAGGATTTTTTTTCAAGTTATATCTTATTGAAGACATTTATACAATCTAAAAACATAAAGAAAAACTTTTTGATTAAAGGACCCCTCTTTCCTCTTTTGAAATAATAGAGATTTATGAGGACACAATATATGAACAGGTTTGTTTTTTGGAGTTTTTTTAGAGTTTTCTGCTTTTGTTTGTGTTTTCAATACTATAAAATTTCATGCCATGTCAAACCATGCCATCTATGTTCTATGACTGCATAGCATGAGGAAATGAATAATGGAAAAACCATTATGAAAAAATCTTATTTCATTACTGTCTTTTAATTGAAACTGTTACAGAAATTTTTTATTTTTTTTTAATTTCCAGAGTGTTAAAGTGCCCCAGGATCACCTATGAGGCATAAATAAATAAGTAAATAAAAAAACAAACAAACATATGTATGAATTTTTTGAAGTCTTACAGTAAAAGACAATTACAGGTGAAGATTATCAACTTCCTTTTGATAGAATCCCTAAAGAAGTTTATAAAGTTTGTGTACATGGCAACATTATTTTTCTCATAGTGATGATAAAGAATGACAGAAATACTTTATACCAGACCAAAGTGTGTTGAAGTGAAAAAGTATATTCATATATCTCAAGAGACAGAGATTTACAATGCTATTTAATCATTCTAATTTTGACAGTTTCAAAATACTGCCAAAGCAGATGTGAGAGAGAATTTGGATGACTGCAGGTTGATTCTGTTGCTTCCATTTCTCCTTGTTGGCTGATGCCAACATGAAAGCTCTAAATTAGGAAGCTGTAATAGGAATGTATATGACAGTACTTTGGTTAGCCAATCATACTAGTGACTATCATAAGTGGGAGAGAGTAGGATTATGTCACAGCTGGAGATATAATTACTCTATAAATTACTCTTTAATAGCTTCTGTGCTATGTATCAGGGAAAATGTCTCTCAGTTTTACCAATTAACCTACTGAAAATACCTCCCAGTAAATTCAGCTGTGTAACTGAAGAGACAAAGTATTGCTCATGTTATTTTTACATTGTTTTATCTGAACGCATAGTTTTCATTAATTAAGTTCTATAAATTTCCAGTGGAACAAAAAAAAAAGAATCTGGTATGACTATAAAATTTTCTGACACACAAAATGAGTACACATTGTATTCCCTTGACCCTCTACCTTTCAAAACTTCTCAGCATGAAAATTGTATCTTCCCAAAAATTACATTTTTGTCATTAACAGCTGTAGAGTCACCCTACTAGATATTTAGATCAGAATCCATATGTATTAGTCTCAAAAGTGTTGGCCTGAATTTCAAGTCAGATGAAACCAAATGTTAGTCTAAGCACTAAATGTATCACTTTTTTATTATTATTATTTTAGTTTTTTTTTTGTTTTTTTTTGTTTGTTTGTTTGTTTTGTTTTGTTTTGGTTTTTTTTTTTAATTTGACAAAGAAATTAAGTGCTCTTCCATCCTGCTCTGGTTTCTATTTTTTTCCCACCATTGGCTTTGATGAAATCCTGGTTTTAGCTTCTGTTGAGATCCTAGTACTGCAAGCTATTCAGTCTATTCATGATCTAGTAAATATCTTTGAGCAATTGTCTAACTTAATTTAAAACATTACGAGATTAAAAAATTAGATACTTGTCTACAGGTTTTCCTGGTCTAATACTTAGCCCTTAAAAAAGGTCAACAAAATTTTGGTACCACTAAGCAGCATTTAGTCAAGAGTGGAAGAATTATGTTACTTTAAAGAAATCTAAAATAGATCACCTGAACTTTGATGAGAAACTGGGTATTTCCTCCTCTAACTATAAAGCTGGCTGGGGATGACTAGCTTGCATACCTTAAGACTCAGTTCAGATCCCCGCACACAGCTGTCTAATGCAATTTGGGGGGCCATAAGGTATTCTAGCTGGCCTCCAGCTGTTACTCTGGAACCACATGTGTCTTCCATAGATGGTCTGTTATATATGTCACCTCTGAGGTAATCTCCACCATTTCTAAATAACTGTTTATGGACAATTGAACTGGGCTCCAGCTTCTCATGAGAAAATTTCTCTGACTTCATTGCACAGGAAACTTTTAGTTTAAGAAGGAAGCCAACTAGCAAGTTTTAGATGCCTCTTCTGAATTACAATTTTAAATTGGTTTAGATATCTGAGGTGGGAACATTCTGAAGTACCATTTTTTCTCTTTATTTATAAAAGAAGAATGATTGCTTCTGATGTAATCATTTACTATATAGGCATCTATTTTGGTATTGATATTTCTACACATGGATGTCTCATATTACCTCAGATGTTCTAGAGAATTTTAGCTGACCTCTAACTGTTTGTCCAGAGATGTAGTCACCCATAATTCCTAGGTTATACATGCTAGTCCCTCATAGATATCTCAGATTCCCTCCCAGGAAATCTCAAATGACAGTGATTGCCTATATTTCAGTAACTGCATTCCACTCCAAAAGGCAGACAAGCAAGAGCCTACAACAGTGCCAAAAAACCCAACAACAGTAGTCATGGTTTTCTTTAGTGTGGTTTATTTGTTTGTTTCTTTTACCCAAGTAATTTGAAGTAAATTCTGGTATATCTAGGATCAAAGGTATACAGGAAATATAAATATGCATTCCAGTTAAAACCAAAAATAATAAAGGAGACCAAACAAAAGACAAAGTATTGCAGAACCTTACAGAGCACGACAGAAAAATTTCTGCAGTTAAATGGGAAATATGAAAGAGCGTCAACCTAACAATTTGTTTCACTTTCTGTTCCTTGAATCAGTATCAGATTATAAACTCAGAAAAACTGTGTTGGGGCAAGCAAGTAGATCTTGTTATTTCCAGGAACCTATGAGCCGGATAGATTCTCTGAAGTGAAAGAATTTGCAGGCTGGGATCGCTGAAGAAATAATAATGGAGAAAATGCCGAAGGATAAGCAGAAAGTTCAAGTTTAATTTATTCCTTATACCTGTTATTCGAGCACCTAGTGAAGTTCTAGGGAGGACAAGTTTCAAGATTCATGTGCAGACTCAATTGAGATTGCATACAATTTTCAGCTCCTTACTGTCTACTAAAATAAGAAAAATAAAAATAAATCATTTGGCATTAAATGTTTGTAGCCTACAATTGTCAATCTCTGTCCTATATTGTCAATAATCCCAACTAATGGCCATAGTGCATGAATCTTCAAAATCCTTGTCTTTGATAATAAGAAGTGGCTCAAAAACTTCTAGAATTGGCTTTGGAACTTTTCCGCAGCTTTCTTGAACTAGTAAGAACGTGAATAAACAAAATCTAGATTACTAAATCGTGTAGTGGGTATCAAATTGTCAGCATATCCATGTCTGCATCAGCTCAAAATCAATAAACTGAAACAAAGAAAATATTAAATAACTTTTATTTTCAGAGGGGGGAGGGAGGAATGATTTTTTTTTTAATTTATTTTTCTAAACCCGGTTATTTGTTTAGAAAGTGAACAAATTAGATACTATCATTATTGTTAATAGTAGGGGTTTCAGTTTTTTTGTTTGGTTGGTTGGTTGATTTTTGGGGTTTTTTTTAGGAAATACAGATCACCTTTAAAGCATACTAGGAATGGATGGAATGCTGAAATCCTTTTATCACATATTGAAGCTGTTGTCTGGAATATTCAGTCAGATTGACATCAAGAGTAGATTGAAACTTAAGAAGTCACTGATAGAATCTAATCATTGTAGCAGAGAGTTCTACTCATACATATGGATACAACTGTGGTGTTTTCTTCTTTTCTTTCTTTTTTTTTTTTTTCTTCATTACCATATTGAAAGTCCTGTAAAAAAAAAAAAAATCTTTACTTATAAAATTTCAAGATTTCTGCATCTTTTTTTGCAAACATTAGTTTTAAATTTTTTTCAACTTTTTACATTGTTATCATAGGTCTATGAGGGTATTTTATTCTTTGCATGAAAAGCAGTAATATGGTAATGTAATTGTCCTTGCTTAGAACAAATAGGATAATTTTTAATGTAACAATTATATTTCACATAATTGGAAGTAGAAAATTCCACAGATTTTTGTCTACCTTTCTGCATATCTCACTTCTTTGTGTTGACTTGAGCAAGCTTTGAGTGAGTCTCCTGAAACTTTATTACTGGATTTTGTTTTATTCAGTCACTCCTGTATTCATATATTTCATTAAAATCAGCATTTCTTGTCTCCCTGGAATATTCACCCTCTTTTCTAGGTGACTAGGAAGTTCCCATAATTCTAAAATTTTCAAAAAATATTCATAATCATACGTTTACATCACAGAAATAAATAAATTTAAGGCAAGGGCATGACCAAAGTAGAGGGAAGATTTAATTGCAAACTTTTTCAAATATTTTCAATTGCTTGGGTTTGTTTTCTTTTTCTCTAGAAAAGTGATCACATTTTTTTTTTCCCAAATGTAACATATCTATGTAACAAAAGTGTAACAAATATAGATCACTTTATAATAGAGTGGGCAAACTTTAGCATTCATAAATGAAAATCAGAAGATAATTATATATCACTTTCTTTCAGATAATATGAGCAGAATTTGTCCACCTCACAAAAGGAAAGATCAGGTCAGAAGTTTTCAGTCTTGTCTTTGGAGAAGCTGAAAACGTTTGGCTTGCTTTTGTCTTGTGGGAAGGACTGAAAAATAGGATAGTATTTCTGGAAACATATAAATTGTTTGAATTACTAAATTCCTTCACCAAATAGATGATTATTTTTTTTTTCTTGAAGCAAGGTTCACCAGTTTTGGAGTAATTCATATCTATTTGAACATCTTTAATTTTTATAGAGCTTAGTGTTCACTACCAGCCAGAAAATGTGAGTTCTATTATCTGAGTACGTTGAGATCATTGTATTTCATTCTCACCCACCCTGGAAGTAAAAATGGCTCTAGGTAGTAACATATGTATCTGTATTTTTTAAAATAACAGGAGTTGCTAATATGAATGAGAAATAGGATCTTGATTACTTTGTTGTTTGTTGCACTGCAGAACATTAAAAAGATTTCATCAGATTTGTTGAGTTTGTTTTCCCCAAAGGGTTTCCTTCAACAGAATTGTAACTTTGTCCTTGCCAAGAAAAGTCAAACAGAATATTAAAAAGGCAGCAGAGCATATACCTGAACAACTGTAAATGAGAGAGACAGAATGAAAACTCACCTTGCAAGTGATATAGATTTAGCAGCCTTCCTTGACTTCAAGAAGACAATGAGGTAGGTAAAAGTCAACACACAGTCCCCCTTACCCCTCACCTCCCCAAGGAAAGGTAAATCAACAGCTCATTGTAGTTAGTGCACTCAGAGGTAAGTAACTATTGGAAAGGTAGTAATCTTTTCAAACATTCCTCTACAAAGTCCTTCAAAGTAAAGATATTTTTCAAGTCTTTATGTATCTCTCTGCTAATACTTACAGACAATGAATTCTGTTCAAGCATAAAAGATATCTCTATACATAGGTAAACAGAGATATAATGAAAAATCTTCAAAATGTTTAATTTTTTGTATAAAGTTTATTTCCAGAACTAATCCATATTTCTATCACTTTCTTCTGAAATTATGGAAGGATTTGAGGACAATAGTGAGATCAATTTGAGCTGTGCTCCTGCATACCTTAGATTCTGGTCCCAAGTGCAATAATTATGCAGTTTGCAAATAACTTTGCATTGGTATGTCAAGTGAGACATTGTTAAAGTCAGATAACGTTCTTTAACTTTCTACAAAGTGATTGTATATAGCATTTTCTTGAGATTTTTTCTTTCCTAATTGTTGTGCTACAATCCAAATAAGGTTTTTATTCCCCAAAGATATAATTATCACCTACCACTGATTCAGTACCTTTCTGATACATTCATCTGCTTTTTTTTCACTTTCTATTAACATATTATGGTTTTATTTCTACGGATAAAAAACATGAGTAGAAAGAGGAGTCCAGATCTACAAAATTATTTGATCTCTTAACTGCAAAACAAAAGCCAGTGTCAGTGTTACAACCATAATATTTTAAGGATATCAGTGTCAACTTTACAGATGCATAATTATTTTCAGAAAATCTTGGGTACATAAACAGTTTATAGGAGCTCTTTGCATTTGAGTATATTTTTCCAAAAGTTAAAAACTTTATACACATACATAAAATTCTCTAAGGACAGGAAAAAATACTGGGATTTATATTGTAAGTATTTCGAACGGAATTTTTTTGTTTCAAGAGAGATCAGCTGTTATGAAAATCAAAAAAGGTCATGAAGTTCGTTCTGCTTTCTAGTAGCATACGGGTTATAAACATGGTATCTTTAGTGATTTAGCACCTACAGTCTTAGGTACATCAACAGAAAAATAAGGCTACAAGGTGGGCAAAGATAATACTACTTCCAAACAGAACAGCTTTGCCTAAAGTCACTTCATATTTTATAAATTGTGCTATTAAGTCAAGAATGCTCCAGTCCACCAATATACAATTCAATATCATCTTGAAATCAAAAACTGGAAATCATAACTAATACAGAAACCAAGCATCATTCCACCACGTATTTCCAGTGTATGTGCAATTTATTGCATATAACTAGGAGTGTGAATGTGATTAAATAAATAGACTATGTACATCAATCAAATATACATACTAGATTTAATTTATGCATCTATAGAGGATAGTTTATCTATGTACACAGATGTAAAAAGAGACAATTTTGAAATTGGTACAATTTTCTGCTCAACTGAATACATGCATACAGAGTTTAATTTCTATCCCTTGAAATTTTATAAACATCTTTAAAATGCTTTTAAAACAATATTACCTTTTGGAAATGTTTAAGGCTTAATAACACAGTATTCAGAAAAAATGTATGTTGTTACTTTAGATCTCTTAATCCCCTTCTTATTGTTATAGTCACATATTTCTTTGCCTGTTATGTATGTTTTAGACATGAAAACAGATGAATATCGAAAAGATTGGTTTATCCTTGCGTATTGACTTTACTCCTGTAAAGTGTGCACGATATTGCTGTGTTGTAGTAGAAGTTTTGTCCAGTGATAGAAACAGAAAATACCAGAACACAATATTTATTTTTAAATCTGAGGAGAACTCTAAATTGCTCAGATTCCAGTTGTATAAATTGATACAGTCCCACTCATGAATAGTAGTGATAATATAGGAATCTGTTACCAAATAGATCTTAACCGTGAAAGAATCTCCTTTGATGCAATAAAAAAAATACCCCAGTTTTATCATCTTAGTCTGAGTCTTGCTCCATCTAACAATAATTTCTATTTAAACTGTTGTTCTGATTCAAATTATGTGTTTTTAACAAATCTGGAAATCATCTAATAAGAATTAGGAATATTAAGAGTCTCACAAATTCTTGATTAGGTTGAGGTAAAAAACCCCCACCAATATCTAGTTTAATAAACAAAGTGGACAAAATATCCTCTTGTTTTCACCATGAGCAAATGATGCAACAAACCGCTTGTTTTCTAAGAGCTTTCTTAGCTTTCTCTATAAAGCACAGCATGGGATTTTTTTCAGTGCCATCAGACACACCATACCCATTTGTCTCAGTGTTCAGCTGATGTACTAAAAAACTCATGGCCTTTCTTCCTTTGTAGTCATAACACCTCCTTTATTATCTCAGCAAATCTGTACTTGGTATTCATCAGTGAACCTCTAGTTCATCTTGAATCTTAAGAATCCTTCTGTGGGCCGTTGCCTTGAGCTGAACATCCACACACATTTTAACAGAACCTATGCAGTTTTCAGTGCATGATTAGTCTTTAAACCCCATTGTAATTCTGGCAATGAGCCCTTCTTGGAACTGACTGTTCTGTTATACAAATATTATTTAAATTTTTTAAAGCATAAAATTAATTTATACCGTTATTATGGTAATCTATTAATATAACCATTGTATATGGCAGAGTATTAGAATATTGTGTGATTATAGACATAATGTTTTTTTCAGAAAATAAAGCCTGATTAACTGCATCCTCCAACAGTAAAAACAAAAACCAAATGAAAAAATCCTCTTACCTAAATTCAGTGCTATTTTCAAACCCAGTCTTGCAACACTTTGTAAATGCACTCATTTTATTTGCATTGGCAGAGAAAGACTACAAATAGCATCAATAAAGGCACAAATAAGTTTAAAAAACTTATGTTGTGTATACAATGTGTCTGCGGTGGATTATATACCATAAAAACACGTTATTTCACTATCACATGATCTTGTCTTTAATATAATGAAACTAAAAAACTCAATCCTACTGAAATAATATGTAATTTTCCTGACATTTAAATCCAGCAAATCCATGGATGCAAGATGTGGAGCAGTCTGCCTAGTGGAAAGGTCAGCCTAACACAAAAGACCAAAGAAAAATACAAAAGCTGTGAACCAGGAAACTATGAAACTATTACATGGGCAACATCTGACAAAACCTACCTTGATGTTTGAAGCTAGGCATAACTTTCCATGGAAGTGATAATAATTTAAGCTGAAGGTTTATTAAACAATGAAGAAACATGTATCTTTTTTATACAGTGATGTCTTCACTTAGACTTGCTCTTTTGCATAAATTCCCTGGAATGTATGCACTCAGACTGTAAAATCTACCAAGGCACAACTGACAATAAAGTTATTTAGCAACAGAGAAAAATCCCATTATCTTCAGATGAGCTGGTGGTGAGGATCTGAATTATATGCTACACCTTTCCGTGTTTAGGCTTGACTGCTTTTGCTATGTGAGCATATCTTTGCAACAGCTTATACTCAGCAGAATTTATAATTACCAAAACTGAGAAAGGCAATGAAGCATGCATTTTAATTGTGGGGAAATGTAACCCTTGAGAAAAATCATACGTGAGAAAATGTAAGACAAATAGATTCGGTTTTATATGTGTATTTGCATGTTTTGGTCGCACCCAGGAGACAGTGAACTTGCAAAACAGAGAAATGAAAATTTTCATGAAGGCAAATTTAAAACAGTGAATAGTAAGCATCAGTAAGTATGTCTGAAAATACAGGATAAGGGACTCTGAAAGTGAAGCTTATATACATCAGAGAATGCAAAGGAGGCAGTCTACAGAAATGAGTTTAATTCTGCCTGTTTTACATTAATTTTTTCACTCACTCATTCTTTCATTAATTCAATCATTCATCTGCCTTTCATCTCATTTTCAATATTTAAAATTGAAGTCTAATAATTCATTTCATTATTTCACAGAGTGCTGTGATGATTAATAAATTATCACCTTTAGAACTGTATGACATTTACAGCTTAGAAATATTGTGTACTATGCTGATTGCTGGTTTTGGCATTTACAGAGATATCATAAAAGATTTTTGGAACTTCTGCTTAATATTTATATTATGCATATACTTAGAACAGAGAAAAGTTGTGCAGGAAGCCCAACTATGATGATTTCTTAGCTTTGCAGATCAAAGATAAGAAGAAGATGAGAGTGCAAAAGTAAATATCTAATGCATATCTGTTTCTGCAATGGGAAATTAAAATAAAATTTGGATTTTTGAGTTCATGTACAGAAGATCATGGATGTAAGCCTGCTTCTTTAACAGATAACTGCCTCTGAAAAGAGGACATCCGCTTTAAGGGTATCTTCTTTTAAGGTAAGATGCAGAATTTAATTTGCAGAGGACTTAATTTGAGCAAGTGCCCTTTGACATGAACACACTATCCAAGTAAATTTTCAAAACTGAAACCATTGCCTGTTTACTCAGCCTGTTAGGCAGGATAATGTGATTTAAATATTGAAATGTGATTAAATGTGATTAAATATTGAAAATTAAAAACTCAATTACAGATTTCAAGAGAAATATAAATTCTGATAAGGGTAACCAGTCAGAGGGAAACACTCTTTTACTTTTCCCACTGTAATATACTTTAAAACATGAAAAAAAAAAAAAAAAAAGACAATTCTAAAGATCAAAGCTGCATGGTGCCACTGAAATCAGTTAGTTAAGGTACACAAAGCACATAACATACAATAGTGTATTTCTGAAGAATAACTACAAATATTCAATGTCCTTTACTACAAAAATGCAATTACCAGATTTTTCTTCTCATGAAATAACATCTAGTTCATAGTTTAGGAATAAAAAGCATTTCTGAGTGATCAAGCCTGATTGGGAATACAGCTAATCTTGTGGCATATAAACCAGGTAGACTCCTTCAAATAAATGTGTTTACTGGCTCATTTAATGTAAGTACTATTTTCTATTACCAGATGCTTGCAGAAGGCTCCTTCTCTAAGTTCCTCTAGAATTTCCTTTGCATTTTTATACTGGAGGGGAAGGGGGAGAGATGTAAAGAGTTGTTTTTATTTAATGTCAGTAAAGAGTTGCTGTTTTTATTTAATGTCAGTCTCACAACAGAAAGAAAGCAAAAATTCATATGGGCCTAACCGAGTCAATTCCATGAAAAAATCAAGAGGAAGGATAAGGTTGTACTTCTGCCCTATGACAGCTACTTTCACTGTCTCTAGAACAGCTAAATGAGGTGTTTTATCTGCATTAAAATTACTCTCTGCGTTGTAGAAGCAGAGCTTAGAAAGACTTTTCCAATTTCTCTGCCAATAAAATCTGTAGAACTGGTAGGGAAGGTTACCACCAGAGCTGTTAATGGCATAATTTTGTTAAAAAAACTCTAGAATAAAAAAACACCTAAGGAAAAAAAAAAATATTACTCATTCCTTCAGTTTCAGAATGCAGTTACAAAAGGAACAGAAAGGATGGTAGAGAAAAGGAATATTCTGGGCAGGTTAACAAGTAGCCTTTTTGGTGCTCTTTGCATCTAAAAGCAGATTTACTTCCTGGTTTACTGAATGCAATATAACAGTGCTCTTTTTGCACTTCAGGAGTAACTCCAGAAACCCCAAAGGAAAAAAAGACAAAGAAGTTTTCTAGCAGTTTACAAAAGCAACAGCAAGAATTGAGCTATATGTGAGGCTTGGGATATTGTTGAAAAGGGTGAAAAGGGAGAATGGGGAAGAGGTCAGTAACGGGGGAGCAGAAGGTTAGAGGTTGCCTGCTCATTTAAGGGATCTGTATTGAGAAAGAGATTGGGCTTGTTTAGCTGGTTGACTGATTTCTTCTGGGAGATGTGATTTTTCTGCCTGTACTGAGTAGAAGGAAAGGGAAAATCAGGAATAATTATTTTTGGCAGTGTTAGGTAATTCCCAGTCCTAGCCATCTTAATTTGGTCACCAGCTGTTACTGTTGAAAAGTATTTTGTGTTACACAGTATTAATTCTCCACTTGTGTTCCTCTTCCTGATCACTATTGCTTTCTCTGTTTCTTTTATTCGAAATTTCCTGGGGGTTTGAAGGTTCTGTTTTTGTTGGTTTTCGTTTGTTTGCTTTGTAGTTTTGTAATTTTTTTGGTTGGTTGGTTTTGTTTTTTTTTTGTTTGTTTTTGGTTTTTTTTGTTTTGGTTTGGGTTTTTTTTGTTTTGGTTGGGTTTTTGTTGTTGTTGTTGTTTTTAAAAAAATCCTGCTTTGCAAACTACTGCTGTAGTTCTAGAAAGTTTACAGCCATTAATTGATTTTTTTTTTTTTTTTACAGCTATAACTCCTTCAGAATGTAGGTTTGGTCTGTCAGTCTTTCCGATCATAAAATGAAGGTGTTGCACATTGGGCATATTGCCTTGAGTTCACCTTCCTACTGAAAGCCACTCTGAAGTACCTGTACAGGGAAAACCAGCCATGAAGGTTGAGAAGCTTACGGTGTCCCTAATAATGTGATCACACACTATCTGGGATACTTGACAAGAAACAGAATCACAAAATATTCCAATTCTCCATTAAAATATATATATATGTAGTACCCAAAAACCTTTTATATCCCAGAAGATCTGATGACTCAGTGACTAAGGTCATGTTACGAAGTAAAAGAGAAACTAAGTTTCAGAGCCCAGCAGGCTGGGGCTAAACTATTCTCTTTACTGCATTTTCAGTACATATTCAAGCTTGGCCCTCAGTTATCCATATTGCCCATCTACTGGTTTGATCTCTGACTGAACATGGCACACATGTACTGTTTCTCCAATTAGGAAAATTGTTTCTCATTAAAAGTCTCCCCGTGTACTCAAATCCAGTATTTGGCCAGTTTAATAATGGAAGGATGGTCTGCATCTCTGTGTCATATCTGACATATATCTGACACCAGACTGGTATCTAATGGCCAGAGGTAGCACTCTAGCAACAAAAAAGCACGTAACGTCTTCGGAGGAGGAAAAAACCTGAACACGCAGCAATGCAGAGCATCTTCAGAATGCCTTTCAGTTTATTACAGAACAATTAACTGATTCAAGGTTAAAATACAGGTCGTTCTCTCTGAGTGTTCTCTTTGATGAGATTTTAGGGTAGAGATCCTGGCATTTGTCTGTTTTTGCTTTGCCCTCAGTGTTTTCAGTTTGTAACAGTACCCTAGAAATCAAGTGGATATTGCCAAGCTGTTGTAGCCGGAGTCCTAAGATTAACGTATGGAGTGAAGCTTTAACATCTCTTGGCTGAGCTGAAACAATACCCTTAACAAGCAATACCCCTTTTTTATTTTTCCAGCTGAGGCTGTCAAATTACACAATTTTCAAACTTTATCTGGGAGCCAACAAGAAGAAAACAGTCTGACGCAAAACATGGCAAAAGGCCTCTACATAGATTGAAGACTGAGAAGGAAAAACTCCTCCCATAATAATTGGATTAGTTTTGGTGAGGACCTTGGTATACTGGCAACTTGTCATAATTCTTCATTCCCTCCTTTGATTCTTCCTAAGAAATGGTGTCAACTCCAAGGCAAAGCAAAGCAAGGAAAGGATTATTTTCCAAAACATGGTCAGCAACATACTATTGCAGCTGGTGGTGTTTAAAGTTAGTAAGTGAAAATGTCAGGTACTGTTTCTTTAATTCTATTTTTTTTTTTAATTTTCCCTGATATCTGAACTGGCAGAGCAAATCAGACATGTAGCTTCCATTTCTAGTGAAGGATGCCTAAGTCAGATCTTCCTGTCACCCAAGAATGTAAGCTACAGAAGAATCCAACAGTGGTACACCATATTTATTCAGTTCCTCCTTTAGGGACAGATGTAATATTTTCTTTTAATATCACTTTGTGCTCCATTAATTCCTTCATGAGAAAAATAGAAGAATATAAGGAATCAGCGAAAAGTTTGAGCATCTGAGGGAGAAGAGTCCTCAGAAAACAGACCAACTGTGTTGCACAATGTTGTATTGGGAGGCCTATATCTCTTAATGAATGCAATTTAAGTACATGCTAAGTGTTTATATTGTCACTATAAATTACCTCTTTGTGTTCCTCCATATCCTGGACAAATTATCTTATCTTCAGACTTGACATACTGCACAGTGAGAGACATAACCTGACATTTGACAGACAGTTAATGACAACATAAATGGGAATTTCTGAGATATAAATACAGGTAGAAATTAAAAACAAATGATTACATACTAATTATTTTTTGAAACATAGTACCTTTCAAATGGAGGTCAAAGGGAATAGTCAGTGGGATTACATATTGATATCAGCTGCCTGATCTCGCTTTCTGGTTATTCACAAGATGTTTATAAAAGAAACTTCTATTCTACCTCTCCTTTTGTTATTGAACTTTCCATTCAATATGTGTGGGCAACCTTTGTCCCAAATGTATATGTTATATAATGAAAGCTTACCTTCACACACAAAAAGGAGTAGGGAGAAACGCTAGCAGGAAGGGAAGCCCAAATAATACTCTGTTGAGCTACACCCTATCCCACACAAGCCATCAGCAGTCTATCAAAGGCCCATCTGTACAAGTCCAGAAAGCACAGGAGCACAAAGGCAGGTGAGAACAAAAATTAAGGACACAGAAGAAGGGCCATCCAGTCCAGATCCCTCCCAGGGCTGCCCTGAGAGATCCTCATATATATAGTCCCAGTATGATGCCCATCAACATTTTGGGTTGTGGTGCATTGCTAGTTAGAGTTCTGGGACACACTGTGGGATTGTACAAGGGTTATTTTGGGATGTGTAGTGGAGGAATCAAAGGAAAGGGGACGTATCTAGAAGATTTGGAGATAAACAAGCATAAGGAAGGGAGGAATAAGGTTATAAAAAGGACCAATTATCTGTAAACAGTTGATTGGTGGATAAAACTGTCTGGATATGCCTGCACCTGATCTGTACAAGTTGTCTCATTCTCTTACTAAAATCCATTTCGAATTATTTTCCTGGGTATGAGACTCTTTTCTTGATGAGCATGTGTGTGTATGGAGGTTTCAGTGCCACCAGCTGGAGTCTGTCCCATGTGTTAATGGTGTTAGTGACTGAAGAAAGAGTGGTTATGCAAATGAGGGTGATTGCTAGTGAAGGGCAAACCAGGACAGCCAGCAAGTAGATAAACTGACCTGGGGGTGGGGGCTAGGGAAGGGGGAAGTACGTTTCTGAGGGTGAGCCCAGGGAAACAGCTGATTATCGGAGGGACCAGGCAGTCTTGGGCAGCTGCAGGAGGGATTATGGGACCTGGGAGTCTCAAGGGACAGGAAATTCTGCTCCGTGCATATCAGTTAAAACTACCAGACTCTGTGATGTGAGCAACAAGGTCATTGCTGCTTAGGAGAACCAGCTAAGTTAGACAACAATAAATAGTGAAAACAGAAACTGCTTTGGGAGAGATAATTATACACAGACGCCTGACACTGTGGAGAAGTCAAGCCTCCAGTGGAACCAGTGCCTGTGGGTCCATGCTGTCTGCCAGATTAGGGGTAGGTTGGAAGTCATGTTGTGTCCATGGTGAAGGAACGGTCAGTGAGAACCATAGCAGAGACCTCCACTATTGTGAGATTATCGTGTATAGAACGTGTAAGTATGACCAAAAATAGAAGCTTAAGAATAGAAATTGCTTATCCTTTCTTGCAACCATCATGACTGAGAAATGTATTTTAAATATTTTGACATGGGTTCTGTTCTTGTGGCTACCTCACTCTAAATTCCTGTGTGACACAGAGGAAATTAGTTCAGCACATGAAAAAGAAATATTTCTCTGCTCAAATGTTACTAGTGAGACTGACTATGCTGTTAAAAATATTTTAATCAACTTCTGTCAACCAATACTTTTTCACATTTATCACAAGAAGCTGGTATTTCACTCTGTCTTCCTCTGTGACAAGACCAATGTAGATTAAGTATACTCTGTCTCTAATATTTGAATCTGAGTACGAAAACACATAAAGATAGCAGACTTGATTGCTTTTTGAATGTTTTTCTTCTGTCAGACACTGGAGGACTGAGATGCTGATCTGATTTTACAGTTGAAGTCTCTGCATGTGTTGAACAAATCAGCTCTTAAAGTACAGTATGCAGCTATAGTTTTGAATATGACACCAGGAAAGAAAAATTAAGCAAAAAAGATTAACTTAAAGCCTTGCTGCAGTAGTTTTTTATGCAGAGTGATTTTAATTGTACTGCAATCAGGTATTGTTTGCAAAGCACTGACTTCCAGCTAAGACATAGTAACCATCAGATGAAAGCTAATTAAAAAAACCCCTCAAACCTCTTATGCACTGGATGTATTGCAATTGCTGCAATTTTAGTAAGTTAAAAGCCTTTTCTTTACATGGTACATTAAAATTTATCACACTGAAACACTGCAGTGAAACCACAATGACACCAAAACCAGATTATGATTTTGAAACCTGTCACCATTCCACATTCTTGGTAGAAAAGGAAAAATGAACCTCTGTGTGGAACACCTGAGTCACCTTCTATTTGTTTTGATTTTAAGAACATTACAAAGCCTACTTGCATTTGTTTATAAGTTCTATATAGAAAAGGCAAAGATCCTTTCATAATCTATTACAAACACTGTATTGTATTAATAGTAAACAGTTACAGTAAATATGTCACTCAAATGGTTTCAAGAAACAGTGAGTGGGGGGTAGACCTAAGACAAGTTGTATTTATTAAATGACACAGAAAAATCCTGGAAATTATACCATTGCACTTACTAGTGTCCAGTATGGATATGATAGTTCAATGCAAGTAGCATGGAAATATGTGTCCCTGAAGATAAACTAGGAGCTGGATAACACTATCCTTCTTGAAGAATGTACCCACTATAGGCAAACTTTCAAACTCTGTTAACTTAAAAATGAGCTGTTCCAACATAATATATTGGTTTATCATAAAGAACAATCATTTAATCAAAGCATATACCTATCAGTTTCGGTGCAAGACAAATTATTCAAACATTTCTATTAATTGACAGACAGTTTAATAATTTTAATTTGAAGTCTCCCTTGGTGGCAGTTGAAATTAAGTATGAAATTAAAAAGTTATATTGAGTTGAATGATAAAACAGACTTTACCACCCATGAGTGTCCACAATGGGAATTTTCTAAAGGGATTATTAGGGGAAGGTTAATTAGTATTTCATCTGGGAAATGGTAACAGATAAGCTGAGGCAAACCTACATAAAATGTTGAAGCAATTAGACACAAATATTCAAACAAAAAAAAAAAAAAACACAAAAAGATAGATTTAGTAAGTAGATAACATGGATATAAAGTCATTTACATTACTGTCCTATTACCTGAGAAGGAGGCATTTTTTTAAAAACTTCAAGCAAATAGAATTTTTAGTTATGGACTTAAGGGAAAAAAAAAAAAAGGCATGTATATATTTCCAAGTGGAAACCATGGAACTAAGCTACTATGAAGTATCCAAGAGGGAGGTCCTACAATGAATCCTCAGTTATAATTATAAAAAATGAACTTCATTTTTTCAGTAAGTCTTATTATGTAATTATCAGATCTTCATAAAACTACTGCATTAGTCATCTGTTTTAAATTAGAATTATCAGCACAGATGTTAAAATTTAAGTGTTGAAACTGTACATTTAAAAGATATATGATTACATAAGAAAATAAGTCCTCATTTTCCTGTCATTAAAAAAAATAAAAATAAATGTATTTTAAGACTCAAAACCTCATCCACTAAATAGCACCCCATCTAATTCTAGCAGATTACTAAGATTAAAACCAGTACAGCATAAATTTCCTAATAAGATTATTCAGAATGATATCAGAGAACAGAGCATGGCCAATCACCTAATGAGTACCCAAGGCATCTAGAATGTTACACAATTCATTACAGATGAAACATTCTTTTAAAATACTTACTAACAGGTAATCAGAACTCTCTTTCCCACCCCACCCCTCCTGCCCTCCAGACCTACTTATGATGCTCAGGCTTCAAATATCTTTTAAGAAGTTCAAGGACCAAATGAAGATGCCTTGCCCTGAGCACAGGTAATACTATCTAGTCACTGGTGTAAGCTCCTCTGAACCTTGTCCAAATGGCCTCTGCTCCTATAGCACAGACAAAAACCAACTGAAGTAGCAAACTCCCTCAAATAAATACAAGCAGGAACATCTGGTCCAAGCACTTTAGGATAACAGCCAAGAGGCAAAGACATGTCCAAGATAATAAGTGTTGAAAACAGTTTGTCAATGTCAATTTTTTTAAGAAACGGGTGCTCCTTACTTGCTGGTCTCTTCCTGGAGAACAGAATAGTATTATGATTTATATTTTTTCCAAAACAAATGTAAGGAAAAAGAAAAAAGAAACAATAAAATGAACAAGGGCCTTCTACTTTGTAACCTAGGTCAAATGTTTTACAGAAATTTGGTAAATAAAATTATTTGTAGGTTTCTAGGAATAATTTAAAATTCCATGGTACTATATTTCCCTTTTTATTTAAATATTTTTTCCTAGTAGAGCTCAATGAAAGCCTTATTTGAACCAATTGTTCAAAACTCAAAAGAAACCATTAACTTTCACACTTTATTACTGCCCTGGCCTTCACTGATTTATGACATTTTCTCTTTTTGTTTTTATTATTTTTCTTATTAAGCATTTAGAATATGTCCAAAGTAGTGACAGACCTTGTTGTGGCCTCCAAGTGACATTAAAACTCAGCTAACTAACAGGAAGGAAGGCTTATCAACAATAAATCCAGCTTGAGCATTTTAGGGTCTACCTGGAATACAATAAAATGTAGGTATTTCAGGAATTTGCATGTATGACATCTTTTTAAATAATTTATCTTGTTTTCCATATATGTACATGGACACATATCAGAAACAATTTCTTTGAAATACACTAAACTAATGTCATCCAACTGCAGTGTGGAAAGCAAGAGAAAGAATGTTAATCATAGAATCATATAATCATAGAATAGGTTGGGTAGGAAGGGACCTTAAAAACTATCTGTTTTCCAATGCCCCTGCTGTGGGCAGGGACACCTTCCACTAGACCAGGTAGCTCAGAGCTCCATCCAATCTGGCCCTAAACATTTCCAGGTGTGGGGCATCAACAACTTATCTGGGCAACTGGTTCCAGTGCCTCACCATCCTCACAGTAAAGATTTTCTTTTTAATGTCTAATCTAAACCTACCCTCTTTCAGATTGAAACCATTCCTATTTGTCCTGTCACTACATGCCTCTCTCTTTCTTGTAGGCTCTCTTCAGGTACAGGAAGGCTGCCATTAGGTCACCCTGCAGCCTTCTCTTTTCCAGGCTGAATAACCACAATTCTCTAAGACTTTCCTCATAGGAGAGGTGCTTCCACCCTCTGATCAACTTGGTGTCCCTGCTCTGGACTTGCTGTAAGAGGTGAAAGTCATTTGGGTGCTTGGTACTCCAGAACTGGATGCAGCACTACCACTAGGGTCTTACTGGAAGCAACAACTCAGTGTTAGTGGGATGAGAAAGTAAATTTTCCTTTAATTTCCTGCACAGAAGACATATTTTTACATTTAGAGATATTCTGCCCTTGGCGTTGGGGAGAAGCTAATTGATCCCCTGAATCAACCTCTCCACGGCCGATGAATTGAGACTACATTAAGAATACACATGTGTGTTTGCCCTGTGTTTATTAATGTGTTTATTAATCAGAGGGTCATCAGAGGGTCAGTGGGAATATGTGTGTAGCTGTTCTTGTATTGTATTAGTATCAAAATGGATATTAAATTTTATTGCAGGTGAAGTTTGGAATAAACACCTATTTGTTTCTAAAGGAAAGTTAATAGAGCATTTAGTTTAGAAAATATTATTTTAAGCATCTGAATTGTGACTATTGCACTATAAACAAAAGGAAAAATTCAGCAAAACAATTCCTCTGTACAAAAGATACAAACCGAATAAAATTAGAATATTTGAAATGTGTCTATTTTCATATTTGTGAGGTTTTTATGGACCCTCTCATATCTGTTTGTATAA
>JAWWMP010000001.1:62168953-62231752 GCA_035047865.1 Dendrocincla tyrannina
GGAAGGGAAGGGAAGGGAAGGGAAGGGAAGGGAAGGGAAGGGAAGGGAAGGGAAGGGAAGGGAAGGGAAGGGGTGTGTGAGAAATAAGCATTTGGCTTGGGAGCATCTCAGTGGAACCACTGAATTGGCAGGTACCATTCCTAAACCACAACAGAAGGGAAGGAAAAATAGATTAATAACAGAGGAAAAAATAAAGCTTTGATAGATGTCAGGTTGCACCCAGAAAAAATTTTCAACTCTGTTCCTAAGTAGCAAAGTTGAAATAGTGTGTCAACACAAACATTTAACAAAGATAAAGTAAGCATAAATTCTAATGTAAATGATTTATTAAAATTGATTTTTAAAAGTTCAAAGGTCAAACAATTAACTACCTATAATAGTGTAATTAAATACATCTAATAAAATGGTTATTCTTTATCTGAATTTAAATAATTAACAAATTTCAGTAAAATCAAATTTGACAGATTCTGGTTTTGTTTGCCGCAGTGCTTACACAGAGTCAATGCCTTCTCTGCTTCACCTCACCCTACCAGCAAGGAGGCTGGGGGTGAACAAGGAGCTGGGAGGAGAAAACACTGGGACAGCTGACCCCAAATGACCAAGGGGATATTCCATACCGTATGGCATCATGCTCAGCAGGGGGCACATGTTCAGTCCCAAGTCACCTTTACACGACAGAGCCCTGCTTTCCTAGAGATGACTGCCAATGGAAAGTGGCAAATGAATTCCTTGTTTTACTTTGCTTGTGCACATGGTTTTCACTTTACCTATTAAATTGTCTTTATCTCAAACCACAACTTTTCTAGCTTTTACTCTTCTGATCCTTTCCCCCATCTCACCAGGGGAGAGTTAGTGAGTGGAGATGTGGGACTGAGTTCCTGGCTGGAGTTAAACCACAATTGCTGTTTATTATACTAATACTGAAGGAAAATAAAATATTAAGAATATTGTTGTCTTTATCTCATGCAAGATTCTTTTGCATCTAATTTTATATTGAATTTTCAGGAGCTTGTGTAGCAGCATGTGCACCACAATTTCACTGTAAGCTATAGCCTAGAAATTAGTTGTCCGTATTCAAAATAATTGCAACTGCATGAGGGCAGCAGTGAAAATAATAATAATAAAAGAAAAATTATATCTTGTCATCTGACACTGAAGGCTTATTGCCTAACACCACTCTTGTGTCCCAGCTGTTTTGCACTGAGTAGATACAGAGAAGTCAAAAGACATGCTGTCAACAGAAAATAATTGTTTGTTGATTACCTGAAAACCAAAATGTAGTCTGTGATAAATGTGTGAAATGTATGAAGCAGAATGAAGTGTCATAACAGCAATAATAATAATTGAAAGGTACCTTAAAAAACGTATGACGTTTTGCTCAACAGTAGCCATTTTTCTCAGTAAAGAGGAAAAAAAAAGCCAAAACTATCTTAAGTTATAGATCAGGACAACTCAATAAGGAAAGATAAAGAGTGAAAATATTTAGCAATAAAATAATTAGAAAAGACTGCCTTTTGTCAGAACTTTTACTATTTCTGAAATAAATAATACAGTTCATATTAATGTGATTAAAGAATCTGCTATATGCTGATATATTTATAATCATAACTTATTCATACTCTTACCTTTTGTATGCAATCTGTATTTTAATTATCAGTAATTGTAAGAGAATGTATTGTAAAACGTAATTGAAATAATACTTTTTCTATGTTCTTGTCTATGAAAATCCATTCTAATTTTCAATGATGAACGCCATGTTCCTTTTGAGATATAACTATATTGTACAAAAAGGGTTGGCAACATTTTGTAGAAACTAAGGAATAGTTAACCAGATAGGCCTTGGCATTCAAAGTTAATAGAGTGGTTAATAATAATGGTCCTTGGAGTTCCAGAAATCCAATAAATATTTACACATACACATTTATAAATTTCTTTGTATTTGCCTTCTGATATAGAAACTCCTGATAAAAAGTGAAGTTCTGGCACAAGGTGCCTGAAGCAATACTCTAAAATTTATTTTACAGTTCAAACAATCTACCTCAATCTCATTTGATAATCTTTCTCTTGACAAATTCTATGGATTGTCTTCAGTTAAAGTACAGTATTTACCATGAGTTAGAATGCAACGACCAAATTCGTTATCTGTGTGACCTGAGGCTGTATTTGAATGTGCATCTCCAGAGAACACAACTCACTGATGCAATGGACCTTAGACATTGATGTTATCTCACTTGTGTACTTCTGTCATTATGCTGAAGGACTTTTATATGAAAGAAAATATTCTTTCCCTCAGAACTCATGGTAATTGAGTATATTTTAATGCATAATATGATAGTGGTTTTGGAATAGGACAGTATTTATTTCCTTCTGGTTTTCAGTCAACTGATTCTAAAGCATTATATGCATCATACATAATTATTAGATTTTTATCCTTTTAGAAGTTCTCTCATAAACAAGGAGATAGTTTTCCCAGCATATTTCTTTCTTTATTTCTATCAAGTTAGATGACATAATGAAAGCTGATTGGCAGAGTATTCCTTGATTCTGTCATCACATCTGGGTTTTAACTCCAGTTTCTCAAATGTGTCCAGTACTAGATGAGAAAGAAGAAAAAAAAAATAGAAAAGTACCATTATCACAATAGCATGTTGATGACATGAAGTTCTTCATTATCTAAAAATATTTTGCAAATACTCTACATTGAAGTCTGAGTTTAGCATTCTGGTAATTAAAACTCTCTAAGTTCCTTTTGTAATAAAGTAATTTATTATGCAGTTCATGAAGATTGAATATGCTGTTCAAGTTGAATAGACACTTCAAGGAAATCCCCTGCCTCTCCCTCCAGCTCCATTTTCCTGTCCCTTCTCTTTGCTGCCCTGCCCTATGCTGCCCTTCCCATTGTTCTTACTGTGAAATCTGGGTGAATACATATACCTGTACTTGTGCAATTCAGAATAGTCAAATCTCTCTATATATCAGATGACTTTGTACAGTAGAAGTTTTGCTTTAAGTCTAAGTCAGAGAACTCGTAGAATTAGCTGATTCTTTCATTTGTATAGACTTCCCTAGAATAAGAACAATTGAAAAATAATACTTTTTTATTAAAACTTATGGCAGGGTGAATTTTAACATCTGCAGGAAACATTGCCTACCCTGAAGTGAAGACAAATAGATTAGATACACAGAACTTAAACTATATTTTTTCTTATAATATCATAATATTATTTTTTTGAAAAAAATTATGAACCTCCATTTTAATTTTTTTTTTTGCCACTGTTTAAAACTCCACTGGTCACTATTCTGCCTAGGAAAATAAAAAATAAAAAGGCAGGTTAAGGTTAATGGGAATGATAGGTCACTGAAGTTTAATGTCTCAAAAACTCTGCTAGACTTACAGATTCTCTTTTTCTTACTTGTAAAGTTTCATAAACTTCACATTTAGTAAGTGGCAACCATTTGTCATTCATAAAAGATGTATATAGAAAAAAGTTTTTGTAAATTTTTTGAAACATACTAGTTCAGCTTGGAGAGTGACAAACAAGCTTAATTTATTGAACCTAACTAATCACTTATGTTGTATGAGTACATTCTAGTATTCATTTTCATATTCATTCATTTTCAGTTTGTTGGACATTTTTCTAGGGATCAGAAAATTATATCTAGATTAATATTGTCAACAGTCCCATCCTTTCAGTCTTCTGTACACTCAGCTGAGTAATATTATACAAAAACCAAGTGGTTAATAAAATTTGGGTGTCAAAAATAAACAGTCTAAAATATACATAGGTATTGGTGGGGATCTGAGGTTTAATAGGTTTTCCTTCAAGGCTTTTTCTTTGAGTATTTTTGTTTGTTTGTTTGTTTGTTTGAGTAGTCTTTTTAAGTTAATTGGTTATGTCATTTCAAAATCTGCCATTCCCATGAAAGTGGAGGTAAAACTTTCAGTACACTTAACTGGACTACCTCCTTCTGTTGAAAATTTTTCACTGCTATGCTTTATACAATGGTAAAATATAAACACACCGTTATGCCTATTATGAGATATGAGGTTGTTTTGTAGTAAATAACCCATAAGTACTCTTTTCTTCTCTACTGTTGTCTTCTGTAGAATGATGAATAACAGGGATACAGGTTTCTTTCAAATCTCTTTAGATCAAAATTCAGGGCCCAAAAATGTTGTCCACACTTTCTCCTCCTAGCAGAGTAAAAGGGATGGGGAAAAAAAGTCAATGCTGTCAGAATAAGCGGGTGGCCTCTACCAGCTCATAGGAGAGAAGGTAGTTACTTCCCTAGGAGAGAAGGTAGTTACTTCCTATACTTTATATATATAGTATAGTATATATAGTATATATATATAGTGTATATATATATGTATACTATATATATATAGTATATATAGTATATATATACTATATAGTGTATATACATATATAGTATAGTCAGTATATCAAAGCAAATACTATGGAATGATTTTACTACAGTAATTAGAATTTACAGATGTAAATTTATTTTGTTATCATCCAAATGTCTGTACTAGAACAACAGCATTTTCCAGCAGTTGCTTACAGAACCTGGAAAGAGATGCATGCATATATTTCAGAACATTTGCTTTTTAAATGGTTACCTCTGCCTACGTGCACATAAAAATATAAGTTGAAGAGATACATTTAGTACAAATTTCCTGTGGTATGGACTTATATATGATCCCTTGATATCAGTAACACCCAGGTGGATTCTTTTCTGTTCTTTTATGAAAAAAGAGATGAAAATTCTCAAGAGAATTGTACTTTTGTTGGGGGGTTTAAGAAAATAGGTTTTTGTAGAATAAAGCGTATGAAGACATTAACTACAGATTTAAATTGAACATGAATTGTTTGTGCATGAAAAAAGATGAGAGCAACAGCAAAAATGTCTCAATGGAAATAGGCAGAAAAGTATAGCCTGAATCTTTGTCATACTTAGAAGGAAGTCTCAGTATAAGTACCTGTTTTCTTTTGGTTCTTTGCAATCCTGCATATAATACAACTTCTTACCTCACAGGACTTAAATAGTTCCAGTAAAACTATCGTTTATTTGAAAACATAGGAAGAGCAACAGTGGTTGAGATCAGATTTCCTTCTTGCTTTGTTTCTTATGTTCAAGAATGACAATTAACATTCACTTTGGAAAAGAGCATAGTAGCAATGGATTGAATGAGATGCCCTTTTACTCATTGCTGTTTCCCAGTTTCAGTAAGTAAGAAGTTCATATTTTTTTGTGAGGGTTAGAAGGAACTTAAATTGTTGGAATGTATCTTGAATCAGAAGAATTGCTGGACTGAGCATATAAGGGACTGAGAAAATGAGAGGAGACATTAAGTACAATAAACCAAAATGAAAAGTACAGAAGTTTATACTTAATTAAGTCAGTTTAATATGCCATTTTGTTCTCCCAATGCACAGAAATGCAAGGCGTTACTTATTAAGCAGTCTAATCCCCCAAAGGATTCTAAAACAAGACTCATTTTCTTGGGGTGTGGGAACATTTCTGTGTCTCACCTACATGCTGAAAAGGGCCTAAAATACAGATCTCCCACTTTCTGTGCAAGTACTCTGAACAATAAGACATTTGATAAAACTCATGTGCTGTTGGCAACACAAGTGACTTGCTTTAAATAGGAATTTGATATTTTGGTACCTATTTTGGTACCCTGCACTGATGGAAGTACTTACTAAAATTCTTGTTCAAGCATGAGCCTGTGTCTAGGCATTTTATTAGGTGCTTCAGATAGAGTGCTTCTTCATTATATGGTCAGTGGGGATCAGTAAGTGATTCTGAAGTCTTCCATAGACTCTCTGTCAATTAGGAAGATACAATCTCCCCTTGAAAGCCTCAAGGCTCCTACCTGTATTCCATGGCTATATAAGGAACATAAGCACTTAAATGTCCGTTGTGTCTTTTTGGGTCTGAATGCAAAGAAATGGTGAAGTCAACAATATATTTATGTAACTTCCCTGTTTTTAACAATGTGAGAAAAACATCCAAACCAGGATTAACCATCTCCCTCACTGCTTCTAAGAGGGTGGAGCAAGAATACTATCAAGTTGCCTAAGCTTTTCCTGAATTAGTATTTACCTTTATAACTGCGCACACTACACAATATATTAAATGAGCATTTATGACACATAAAGTTTTGGTTCCCGGTCCCTTCAGATACAGAAGCATATCAATTTTACATGTAAGTACTGGAAAGACCTAGCACCAGGCAGTCCCTTGAGTAAATAAAAAAATCAAGAGATTTTTAACGGGATTTGATCAGTGGACTCAAAGGGTTGAATATTTAGGGTTGAATTTGTTAATGCTCACATTAGAGAATATTGACAGATGCAATTCTGTGTTTTCAGAACTCATAGTTCTACTGATATATTAATCAAAGGAACTTTTGTTTAAAGATCTGTGAGTGAGAGACAAGGGTTTTCATTTTGATAGTATTGAAGTCCAAAGGTAAAAGTCAAATTTATGTGTCCAATCAATAAAGAACATTGCATACAGTACAGTATAACAAGAACTCTTTTTATTTGGCACATATTGTTGTTTTAATATTGGGTCTGTTGAATCCCTAAATGCAGCAGGATTTCCTAGACCTGTGATTTTTGTGGTTTGTATTTTTTTTTTTAAGTTTTGTAATCAAACCTTAAAAATTAATTTAACAATTTATGAACTTTCAGAGATACGTATAATGATTCCACACAATGGAATCTATATCAGTTTTTTATATTTTTAATTATGTCACTTCAGGCTGAACAGACAGTTTGGCTCCCCAAGGTGCTACAGATCTTCTCAGCAGTCTTTCTTTTTTTTTTTTTTTTTAATAATTTTTTTTTTTTTATGAAAGGTTTATCTTTTTACATTCTCATGGATACTGAATGGTGGTTTTGGAGGATAAGCATTTGGATTCCTCCTGTGGGATTTATACCTGACTCGAATAAGTGTTAATTTTATTTTTTTACATGAACCAAAAAGAATAGGAACAACAGGAATAATCAGGAAAAATACATTCATGTTTGCAGCATGTCAAATTGCAAGCAATTGAACAACTAGCCACAACAACTATATAACTTTGTACTTCAGCCCCACATTTCTGTCAGCTGCACCAATAGAAGCCTGGACATCCTCCAAAAAAATACCTGTATCATGCTGCATATCAATTTGACATACTTTCATGTTTGTCAGGGTGTACTTAATCTAAAAAAAGACAATACTTCCTTCCCATATGGTTATATTGACTCCTGGGGCTTGAGTTTCATCCTTTTTCCAGACATCCTCTCTTGTTTCATTGGCATTGGTACTTTCAGCAGAATTTAGAAAACTTTGCTGTCACTTTGAGGACATTTTAAGAGAGAAACTGCCTTTTAGATTTTGGAAAATCTAAAGTTGTTTTGAAATATTCATTAAGTATTCCTGTAATACATAAATTTTAATACTTGAAAGTTTTTTATTTTCAACAATAATAATGTTTGAAACTTTAAGGATTTGAAGTCTCTTAATCTGAATTGCAATTAGGTATTTTAAATGTAACCAAAACATCCAAAATATAACTACTTTCAATTTTGTATTTTTTAAGAATAGTGTAATTTTTTGTGTGTCCTCATCATGTGAGTTTTCTTACTGAAATCTGCATCTGCTGTGAATAGATTGTCATGTATGTGTCAGTACAGGGACAGGGATAGAAAAACTGAAATCTAAAAATGAATTGAATAGACTGAGGACTGTTCAGCTCATGTGAATTGTCTTTCATAATGGGAATATACAGGCAGGTGCCACGTATGCAAAACATTCAGATACATATCTTTAGCCACAATAATGAGAAATATTGTATGATGGACTAGTTGAAAGCTGTAGTGTAGGCATCTACATTGCCATCCCACAATGATTTACGTGAGTATTTTATGTACAGCAAAAATGTGGGAGGTTAGTACTATCACAAATGAATAGTTGATCCAAAGTCTCAATTTGTTGTATTCACAGATAATGTGACTGGCATTGCAAGTTTCTTAAGAAAAATATATCTGGTCTCACTTTCCTTTTCAGGTAGCCACACACACATATTGTGAGAGGATGTGTGTATGTGTGTGAGTGTGTGTATTTGTGTGTCTGCGTATGTGGATCTTTCAGAACCTTCACAAATGGCACTAGGCATTTTTCTATATATAACTAAAAAAAAGTGCATTAAGCTTTGACATATGAACAAGAAAGGGTGATGTCATGTTAAAATGAACTTTGTTCCTCTCTTTCAAAACAAAAAAAAAATACACCTGCATTTCAGACAGTGTTATGTGGAAAATGAAAATCACAGTGCTGACTTGGAGTCAGCATAGTACCAAATGTGTAGCATCAGGAGTTTTATGACATTTTCAGAAAAGCTACAAATATCCTTGCAACAGCCATTAGAAGTATAATTCCAAACCATGTCTTCAACTGGCTTTTTGGACAAAAAGCTACAGAGCATTCAGAACAGCAGGAGAACAAAAAAATGTCATAAAACACATATTCTGAGTTCTTTTGAAAAGATTAGAACTACCTAAACTAAGAAAATCATGTCCATGTATTTCATTTTCTTATTTTAAAGACTTTAAAAAGCCTGGTTGTGTTTTGTCTGATTCTGGAGATTAAAAGTAAACAAACATAAACTTATTTATTTTGTCTTAATTAGAGAAGTTAAATTGATAGCAAAGAGACAGAAAAATAGGATAAAGAATAGGATAAAGAATAAAGAAAATTCACTATCAGAAAGTGACCAAGGAAGCTATGAACTTATGCTATAACACTAACACAAAGGACTGCTTCAACCAAAATCTTCTTTCCAATGGCCATTGTGCAGTTGCCCTACAACAGTAATTGCCTTTCCTATGACATTTGTGGAGGATGATAAGGTAAATAACCACAGCCATGTTCAGTAATGTGAAACAGATCATCATCAATAGAACAAACATGAGAACTTCTATTTTTGTATCATTTCATTATAAACTAAACCAAGTTATGTACTTACTGAATACACTGGATAAATGCTGGTCATCCATCTATCTAGCTAGCTTCCCATTGATGTATAGATGTACAAATATATACACATAGATAAAATCTGGGACATGATACTATGATCTATCTTTGCAGGAGCTAAACAGCAGTGAAATAAGATAACTCTGGAATAAAATAGGAATAGAATAGAATGGGATAGGATATTTTCATTTGAAAGGGACCTACACTAATGATCTACTCCAAGTGCCTGACCACTTCAAGGATGACTAAAAATCAAACCATATCTTTTTTAAAGACATTGTCCAAATATCTCTTAAACACTGACAGGCTTGAGACATGGACTACCTCTCCAGGAAGCTTATTGCAGCATTTGACCAGCCTGTTGGTAAAAAAATGCTTCCTCATGTCCAGGCTGAATCTTCCCTGACACAGTTCTGTTCCCAAAAAACTGTACTACTAATTTCTTTCATAGGCTGCAAGAAGGTGAGGTATACAACCCTAGTAATTCCATGAATAGATCCTTCTCCAGTTCCTTACATTGCAAATGGTCATGCATAAGACAATGCCCTACTTTTCTCCCACATCTATTATTGGAGATAAATGGTGGACCTGCATAGCAAAGATGCTTGTATTAATAATTTATTTCATTATTTTCCTGACTTACTATTAATAAGATAATTCTACTACCTGTAAAATCTTGTCTGTTGCTCATATAGCTCAACAGATAAAAATGATGAGATAAGCATAATAGGCCAGTTCATTCAACTCAAGATGATAAACATAGCATGCAGCAGTTGGGGGGTTCGCTCCCCCCTTTCCCATCTCCTCTAGGTGCCACGTGGGCAGCCACGTGGTCTCCAGGAGTCCCAGCAAAGAGACACACACACACCATAGGTCAGGAAAGCAGAAAGAGAAGTTTATTCACCTGGCCAGGGTTTTTATAGGGCTTCACAGCCTATAGGATTCAAGGGGAAGGGTTAACAACAGACTAATCAGAGGGGGTTTCACATAGCCTGGCCAAGGCTTGCATACAAATTAGGAAGACAAAGGGGTTTTCTCCCATGGGGTCTGGGGAAGGAGAAAGGTGATTCAAGGGAAAAAGCAAACTCCACTTTACAATACAGTAAAAAAGCCTCAGGTTTAAAAGGCACTTTGATTGGTTTCTTCATCTTCACAGGCTTACTGTTACAATAGCATGCCTCATCAACCAGTGCTACATTTGTGGCATTCCCTTAAATTTTCCAGACTCCTGTCTCTGCTCAGATAAGGCTTTTCCACCTTTCTTTTTCTCCCTGTTTGGCTGAAACTCACCATTTTTTTAGTGGTTTAAGTTAGCTTTGGCTAATATCTAAACACCCACTCAGGTGGTCACTCCTCAGCAGGACAAGTAAAGTAAATAGGATTAGAAAGCTTCTGGGTCATGATAAAGACAGAGCAGTCAATTACTAATGTCTTTGGTGAATAAAACACACTTGACTTTGGGGAAAATTAATTTAACTTGCTGGCAATTCAATATATTTGGATAGCAAGAAATGATACAACTATTATAGAATCATAAAATGATTTAGGTTAGAACTGACCTCTAAAGATTCAATGCCCCTGCCATGGGCTGGGACACCTTCCTCTAGACCTGATTGCTCAAATCCCCCTCAGCTATTCTCTCCTGGCAATTTCTCTCACAGCCTACTTCTCTCAGGGAGATTCAGGTTGGACATCAGGAAGAATTTCTTCATGAAAACGGTTGTAAAGCATTCGAATGGACTGCCCAGGGAGGTGGTGGAGTCACCATCCCTGAAGGTGTTCAAGGGATGACTGGATGTGGCACTTAGTGCTATGGTCTAGTTGACAAGACAATGATTGGTCAAAGGTTATACTCAATGGTCTTGGAGATCTTTTCCAATTTTAATGTTTCTGTGATTCTGTATGTACTGTCAATCCATTTTTGGTTACTCTTCATGATGACAGCTTGTATATTTATCCTACATGAATGCACACATACACTTATGTGTATGTTACAAATACTCCTTAAAAAACCCCCAGAACTTAACCCTCAAATGGTTAAGTTGTTTTCACAGTTTAAAATACTCTTACAAGATAAATTTAGATAATGTGCTGTCACTGTTGCGGAAGAGCAGGTTTCTCATTTTGCCTGGAATCACATTATCAGGTTGACTACATGGAGTTGAGCTCAGAGATTGGAAATAGTTATAGTTTTTTATTACATATGCTTTTAAACTATTTTCAATATTCACAGCTATGTATGGTAAGGCAAGAACTCTAGTTCATTCTTCCAATGACAAAGAGCTAAAATACTTTAAGCCAGCATTACTCAGAAGAGCTTCATATGTCTAATTGCCAGAGCATTATAACGTACTAACTTTGAGATTATTTCAGGGTGAACATCAAAGCTCTTTCTGGTTTCAGATGAACTTGCATCCTGAACTGATTATTACCTCAAGCTCTTGAACATGGAAACAGTGCTGAAATGTCAAGGCAGTAGACTTGATAAAACATATATTTGTTACTTACCTTTGGCCAGGTTGGAAATGAAACCCTTCCACTGCCCCACTGCCTTACCAATTTTTTTATCTAACAGAGAAATACATGAATCTGGGGGAAAAAAATGTAATAGTAAAGGAGAAGCATTCTGGTCCTGGAAGCAGGCCAGAGAGTTAAGCTGGGTGAGTAGGGAGGTGAGGGGAAGAGTGTGGAGCAATTGGTAGAAGCTACTGACTGATGTTCTTCTACCACATAAAATGTATGCAGCAGATTCAGAATAATGGCAATCCCTGTTCAGATTCATCCAAAGGTGGTACCAGAAGTTATTCTTGAATAACATAGCTGATGCCTAAACTCCTGGAAGATAGGCACTGAGAGAAGACATTAATGAAGAAAGATAGACAATACCATTATTGGGAGTTCGGAGGCTTTGGGCTGCCACTGGGGCCTGCAAAACATACATTGTTTCAACAAGGATCTCTGCATCCAAAAATCCCCGAAGAACCCCATCCTCAGAAAGGTTACAGTTTTTATACTCTTCCTAACAATTAACATATTAGATATCTATAACCAATCATCATTTCTAATTCTCTTGGTGGTCCACCCATCAAGGTCCTAGGCTATGTCCCCTGGATCATCTCCAATGGTTTCTGGGCTCTTCTATTGTTTTGACTTCAAGTTACCTTGCAGGTGGCTCTGAAAAACATCATGACCTGAAAGCCTGGGAATGTGTGAGAGAATCACTTTAGTAACTTCTAACCCCACTTAATATGTCAGCAAGAAAACCTATCATTCTAAAACTCTAAAAATCTACAAAATACGCACCAAACCTTTAGGCATCATAGCCATGAGTATTTGCATAGCTATGAAAGTATAAAACTCATGAAGACTTCCACTAAACCTGAAATGGTCTAGTGGGGTCTTTCAAGACTAATTTGTTTTGTCATAGTAAACTTAGCAATATATCACTGCAATTAAGAGAAAACTAAGTCACAGTTACAGGTTATCAACATAGGAACTAGCCATTTAATGCTCTGTCAGATTGAAAAACACTGTTTTGAGGTGTAAAGTATTTTGTCCAGAGAGTTAACCTTCTTGACTTGGTATTTTTGTGTCTTAAGATCTCTAAATCTAAGGGCAGGCCAAGAAAGTAATGTCTCTTTAAAACCAAGTTTTATAAAAGGAGAATTAACTTTGTTCTAACACTGATGAAATTCAAAGTAATTTTCTGTGTCACCAAGCTGTCTTGTAGAATTATGTCGTCCCTTAATTACTGGTTTAGTCTTACTTTATTTCTTATTATGTTTTTGAAACATTAAAAGTCTCCTCTGGAATATTTTCACTCTTAAAAGCTGGTCAATATGAAGGAAAAGTTCATCATTCTAAGCATGATACAACAGATGAAAAAGGTGTCCTAACAAATTTGAAGTCAGATCGTCAGGCCACTCAACTGGAGCATAAGATAAGCACCAGGGTGTGTTCATTGTCCTACTCTTCTATGGTGAGCAGGCAGACAGCAGCCTTCTGACAGCAATTGAATTATGTGCTTGTGCAAAAGTCTAAGGTTAGGCACCTACTAATAAATTCCAGGGCTATATTTATATGGTAGTCACATGAGCAAGGTTTACTTGTACTTTTCAACCAAACACACAGTTTAGGTTCCTGTTAATCTTTTGTAGATCTCATATATCATTTTAATTTTTTTAACATAGTGTTGTGTCATGGCAATTAGTTGCACAGACTATGTGTATGTGTGGGATTTTTATTGTTTTTCAAAAGAAAAAAAAAGCTAGAGGAGTCTTTTTAGATTTAATAGTGCTAAATGCTAACAATAAAAATTTAGAAAAACTATCTATACAACTGTATGTTACAGTAAAATATGTTAATATTAAGGCTTGTGTCCAATTTTTAATACAAGTTTAAACCGCAGATAATTTTCTTAATGTTAGGTCAAAGTATTTGCACATAATTATATTTTCTCAATGTTTTCTTTCCAAGAGTATTGTGGATGATATTTATCTTCATAATAATATAATTTCTGTAGAATTTCTTTCATTCTTTGTTTGACATAATGCCATTTAGCTTGGCATTTCCTGATTTCGGTGTCACACAGAAGCATTTAATTTTATTAATAGTAAGAACTCCTGCATCTCCAGCAAGCCTTGACATTATTATGCTTTATTTTGTGTCTCCTCTATAACAGTACTTTTATTTTATGCAAATTAAATTAAAATAGCTTATTTTTTAAAGTGTCTTAACAATTAGCCTGATAATTGTAGCTGCGACTCTTATAAGCCTCTTAAAGAAGACACCATATTGCTAATGAACATCAGTTGAGATGTGAGATCCTAATTCTTTTAGAAGCTTCAAAAATAGTTTCATTTTAAGATTGCTTTATAGTAACTGAGTTGTATCCTCTCAGATTTACTATTTGCTCTGCTAAGAAGCATATATAACTTATAACTGTGGAAATGTGCTGAACTAAATTACAAATAAGGTATATACCATTCCTAAGACCCTTAATATATAAACTTTGATGCTTGTTAAACACCACAAAATATAAAAGTTTTTAAAACCTTTAGACTTAAGAATTCTATATATTTTAATATTTTATCTTCTGTGCCCTAGAACTTTTTCTACCAATCAGCCTAAAGTTGTGATGATTATATGCTGCTCTGTTCTTTGGTCTTTTTCCAGGCAGCATGAGTCCTGTGGGATGCATCAAAGAAAGCCATTAGTGCACTCATTGGTGTAAAACTTGCATGATGCCATAAATCTTTTAGTAAGTGGATTTGGAAGATGTTTTTGTGAAGGTTATGCGTGTAAGGTAAGCTACATTACATGAGCCTTCGATGTGTGCCTTCAACATTACACTTTCCAGCATTTAATAAAATAGTGATTGCAAAGAGGTGCATCCTCAGAGGCCTTGTTATGCCAGCACCAGTGCAAGGGGAGTACCCTCAGACTGCCTTTTGTGTTTTAGTTGCAAAAGATTTTTTTTTATTTTCCTGAGCTACCTAGTAAAACCTGATTCTTTAGATTTTTTTTTTTACCTTTTCAGGTTTTAATAAATAGCATTTTACTGCATGCATTCAAACAAGGATTTAACTTTGAGAAGATTGCATATAAATGTAAACATTTCAAAATAAAAGAAATAGTTTATACCTAATTTATACTATGAAGATTTTATTGTTCTGTTCTTGTCAGTCTATAAAAATTTCATCTCTCAGTCCTGAAAGTCAAATATAAATTTTTGAGGAATAAAGAGTATGTTCTTATATCTATTGGACTCTTGATCATTTTGTAACTAAACCAAATGATGCCATGCTAAAGTGAAATTACGTCAGTTCTTTTTAATTAGCATCTAAGTTCATAAGTCTGGAGATAAAATTGAAAGATGAAGGCATTTTTTACTACTGAAAACTCAGGGGAATTGAATTGCAGTGTTAATATAATGTCCACTGGAAGTTAGTGGAGATTGGTAGCACTCCACCGTTTTTAGAGCTACCACATTACATGATGGATTTAAGTCTTGCCTTCATTTCTCTCTTTCCATCTCTGCAAAGCAAAGCAAGGAAATCAAATGGTTTGTCAGCTAAATATGTTAGGCAGCTGTTGTCACTTCAAAGAGCCTAATAATGCATTAGTGTTCTAGTTTGAATAACGATGCACTTCTTAAACAAGTCTCCCAATCACCTCTATGTACAAGCCCTGAATTACTTCAACGCATAGTTTCAGAGCAGTAAAAATTCCTGCAGCCTAACACTGAATGGGAAGGTACACTCCTGAAACACAGATATGGTGCTTCACCCGCTGGTGGGCATTCTGTCCACTGGCCCCAGCTCAGGCCGTTTGTTGGTAAAATCTCTGAAATATATGTCCTGGGGACATCTGGTATTCAGGAGTCAACTGTTTTAAGCAGCAGATCTGTTGCTATTTTGTTACCTTACCCTTTGCCCTGGTCCCCTAGGACCAGAGGATGTCACTAATTTCAAGCTGCACTTCCACTGGCAGAGGATGGGTTATATCATAACCCACCTCTGGGGTTGCTAAGCTTATATAAGTGATTTTACTCGCTATAAAAAGGAGGTGGCTAGTTGGTTTAGACTGTGCAGCTACCGGTGCCTAAAGCTGGGTAAGATAGAACCAGACCAGAAGATTAAACCAAATTTAACTTAATAATCATTTTACTATTCAATGAAGTATTTCAAAAACACGATCTGAACTGGTGCTCTCCTTGAATCAAGTCTCAAACACATCAAAAATAGCATTTTAACTCTGCAGTCAGTCATGTAAGAAGATGCTTGCACATTGTTGTAACAAATATTAAAATCAAGGGAGAAGAACACTTGTTGTCAAATATTAATTAAACTTTGGATCAACTAATAATCTATAAAGTTCCATTATACAAATATTTGCCAATCTTTCTTCACAAGCTCACATCTCGGAGGACACCAATATGTTTAGATGTCCTAAAATGTAACAGATACATATACGTATACAGATAGGTATCATTATGTAGATAAAGGTTGTCAGGTTATTAGTTTTGAGGATCATTGTGAATATTTAACTGCAAGTATACTTGCTACTTGCAGGCTGTAATGAGACACAGCAGGAAGAAGAAAAAAATAAAATTAAAATGATGCCTTAGGGCAATTTCAGGATTTTAAATGAAGAAAAAGTTCAGTAGCATTTTCAAGGGCCAGTTGAAAAGATTATTTTTAACAGGATTAGTGCTGCCATTCTACACAACCCAGCATTTCTGTGTTTAACTTTAGAAAGATTTAACTTCAGAATTCAGGAAAAAAACAGAACAAAACAAAAAAAACCCAGCCCAATCAAACAAAACCAAACATGAAACATGGAGTGATTTAAAGGAAATATTACTTTGATCAGTCCAAAGACCTGATTTTTACCATTATTGTGATTGCTAATGAGTTAATAGAAAAGGTCTTCCAACCTTTAAAAATCCTGGGATACGGTGTCAGAAGAATTTGACCTGGAAGGATATAGTGGAATATTGCCAGCTTTCGTTTCTAGAAATATATTGTGAATAACAACTTAAAGAATGATCATTGTGAATTGGTCTCGTCAAAACAGACTATTCGATTTTAATACCAGCTGATGGTCTAACTGGCTAAAGTTAAATATTATATCAAAACTTTAGAAATGTATAAAGTCCTCATAGATTTAGGGATGTTGTAGTCTTGATATAGGAGTAGAAACTAGGCAATTAATTTAAAAGAATCATCTGGTTTCTGAATGACTGCTGCTGGGGAATATTTCAAATCAAAAATTATAAAATTCAGAATTCTGAGCTGCAACTTTCAGTTAAAAAAAATACGGGTCTGTTAAACAAGATTGATAGCAATCAAAGAACCAGTAGTATGTTAGCATTTCTTTTTCAGGAATGATGCCACACTTCCTTGATTTCTTGACCTGGTTTGATATTTACTTTGAGATTCTCACTGAAAATTACTAAATATTATACTAGCAAGTATAGTTACATTTTAATCTCATTCATTTCACTGACTTACCAAGACCATAATTAAATTTTTTTTTCATGCTTGCTTTTTATAGGTACACGACAATGATGACATTTTCTAATTGTTTCTTTTATGCTTGTTCTAGCTGGGAAAAGTGTTTTCCTTGTCTTTTTTCAGACTGACATTTTATCTACTAGCTAAATATTTGGTTTTAATACTTGCAAGATCACTTCTGTTCACTTTTGCTGACTTTTTCCAAGTCTTAAAAAACCCAAAAAAACTGCAATTATTTTCACTTCTTGTTCTGCATAACTGCATAATGAAAATCCTTGACCTGAATGCAGTTGATTAAAAATAATTTTATGCCTTTGAACATATTTTCAAACATATTTTGTCATAATTGATAAATATGTTTACCAGCAGATAGTCAATATTGCTTCTGTTCTACTTATTAATTCAGAACTGATCTGCCAAATCAGCTAATATTGCAGAAATACAAACCACTCATTCATATTTTCAATTTTATTTCAGCACAGATTAAGCATTTGCAAACATGAAATAATATATAGAAAAGAATTATTATCCTTGAATAGATTGACTTGATAGAACAATATCTAAGACTCTGTTCTTAATTATGTAGTTAAATTTTAGGTAGTCCTGCAAAGACCAGGAAGTTGGACTTGGTGATCTCTATGGGCTCCTTACAATTCTATGAATTTCTGATTATATAATAATAATACAACAGTTTACTATCTCTTCATGTAATTATATCTCATGTAATGCCTTTAGGAATGAAAATAAGTTTTGTTGCATTTGAACAGCATATTATGCCTCAGGTAGGACATTATAAATGCTGGTTTACTACTTATATGCAAAAATACAGAGCGTTTTTTTGTGTTTTGTTTTGATTTTTTGTTTGTTTGTTTGTTTGTTCTGTTTTGTTTTTGGGGGGAGGGCGACACTGTACAATCATTGCCAATTAAATCCCCAGATATCATGATATCACATCAAAAGGGGAGGGAAGGGAAACAAAGGCAGGAAGCTAGGCAGGAAGGAAGGCAGGAAGGAAGGAAGTCTGATTTTGTGGGAGAGCTGTTCTTCATTCACCAGCTCAAGAAACTGAACCTTGTAAAAGAGCTCTCAATAAAATAATAAAAAGAAAAAGATATTCTACCTTTACTTTTCTTTTCCCCTTCTGTTTATCTTTCAGTGCTTTCTTGGGATTATTTTTATGCTGTAGAATTACAGAACATGAATGTGAATGTAGATATACAAAGATATTGATACATGATTCATATGAAAAGAGAACTGAAAACTAAAATAGAAAAATATGAATATTGAAAAGTAAAACAATGACAAGCTAATAATTGTCAGTATTACAAATTTCTTTGCAATCAGAATCTCAATGCACTACATTTCAGTCTTTAATTCTGTAAAGTCCAAATATATAACAAATATTAATGAAATTGTTTTTGTTTGGTGAAAGGTTTTTGTTAACCAGAATTCTCAGGTAGGAAATTAATACGTATATATATTCATGTGCATAAATATATAAGGATGGGAAAAAATCTTGTCTCATCTCTCGTCTTTCATCAAAGTCTGCTTTTGTTCATATCCCAGACAAACAACTAGACTGGAGTGGTCTGAGGTTGTGCAACACAATAACTCCTCTCTTATTTTGGCCACTACTGAACAACTCACAGGAGTCAAGGGAAAAAAAAAAAAAAAAAAGAGCAAATCATTGGTTACTTACATAGACAAGTAGTTCAATCAACTTGCTTGCCAGTGCAAGAAGCAAAAGATGCAGAACATTGATATAGAATTCATCAGTTGCTTATATATATTGTATAATAATGTATAATATTATATGTGTATATATTATATTTTATATTTATACTTATATTGGAAATACTTGGTGCTTATTAAGTATTTTTCTTTTCACCTTTACTGAAATCACCCCTTATAAGTGCATGGTTAGTGGATTTAAATAAGAATTTCCAATATGCTTGCTTTATTTTGTCTTTACCTCAGCCTTGGCCATGTTGACCACCATCAATGGTCCACTCTGGCCTCTAAGAGACAGAATGAAGAGCTATAACTTGCATTAATTGCTTGAAAAAGCTAAAAACCTTAGCACAGATCCTTGCATTTTTCTTTTTTAGATGAAAAACCATAAACACCTTTTCCCTTGCTGTTTTTTATGCCAAACCATCTCTTCAAAATATCTTTGCTGTTTGTTTTAGGTTGCTTCACACTGGATTCTTTGAATCCCATTCTGAGATATGTATATCTTCCCATGTCCTGTTAAACATGCCTAAGGTATTGATTCCTCTAGCACTGCTGTAAAAGTGAAGTAACTTTGTAGGGTAGAGTTTATTAGAAGGAGTGATTATTTTGGACATAGAAACACCTTAAGAGTACAAGTTTCTTTCATTTGATATGGTAGCTTTCCTCTATCATTTTGTATACTGCTTTGTAATTTTTAAGATGCTAAGCATAGACTTGTTATAGATTTACATTATATAAGCTCATTTTTCTTCATTCCTGACCTTCTTTGAAAAGTTATCCCTTGCAGTGTATTTATCAGTGTCTTCTCTGGCTTACTTGTCTGGCAATCTGTCCCTTAGCATCCTTATAACATCTGTCATGAATGTCTATCCACACCATTCTCCAAGTCCTTCATTTGTTGCCTTGTCTGCTCAGAGTAATTGCCACATTCATCATAGCTACTTCTTTTGAAGTAGAAACAATTTCATTCCCTGATGTTGCATTTAATGTCTTCTTTGTAGCTTTTTGCGTTTTATTTCTTTTCTATATTGTGAGATCTCTGCACTCAGCAGACAAGTATACAAGTAGTGCAAAAATCAAATTTTTTTCACTTCCTTCATATGCTGAGATACTCATTATTACATAAGTAAAAAGTTCACATCTCTATCACAATTTGCAGATATACAAGAGGTGCTGCTTCAAAATAATATGAACTGGAAATTGAAACTGCAATTAATTGCTATGATGCAGTAAAAGGTATAGGTTGGTACTGTACAGAAGTAGAACAGAAAGAGCAAAAGGTGCATTCATCAAAAGTACAAATCATGATATTTCAGTCCTCTTTTCATCCTGAGCTTTATAGATGCCAGTGTTCCTGTTATAAGAGAACAGTGGGGAATATGAGATAATGCGCTGGAATCCTATACTTTTTAAAGAACATTTACTAAATATTCAGTGACAGAACTAACCTTTGCCAATATTTCTTACATGAGAAAATATATTTTTCTTAAGTGTGTGACTTCAGTTTACAGCACTCTCTCAGGCACACTTACCTGTCAAGCAGATAAGCCTATCACACTGTTCTGCGTAGAGATTTCTTATTTCCTATTTTAGTAACAGATTCAAGAACTATGCAATAAATAAATAAAAGGATGAACTTACTGCAGTGTGATTCCTTCATAGCTTTCCTACTATATCTGACATCACGAGTTGTACAGGTAGATGAAATTAGTAAGCACAGAAGGTGCTTAGGAATATACTACTTTTCAAAAGCAATCTAATACTGTTAGCATCACATCATATTAGACTATGATTACATGTTGGCATGACATCATTATGTAATGGTACAGCATGATACCTGATGAATCTGTTGTATGAATAGCCATGTAACCCCTAAGTAACATCACATTTTGTTAAATAACAACTGCTCTTGGAAATTTTGACCCTGTTTTTTGATAAGTTTTGTGTATTCTTACATGATTTCTTGTTTCTGTTTCATGCTGAATTTCTATGGATTGCAAAAATGAGAATAAAATTTAGAGAATAAACAGTAGTTTAGTTTTTTAATTACATTAGTATTTTTTTTCTTAAATATGTAACTCATGACACTTATTTTTATCCAGATTTTAATGGGTAATGAACTTTTCAATACTAGTAGCCTTACTAATGCACAATTAAGTACGAATGAGAGTTCACCAGCATGTGCAAAGGCTTTCCAGTTTAAGTCAAATGTAACATGAAGAGACTTCACTAAAATATACACTTTAAGTGAACTTCATAATTTTTACCCTTAGGATCACAATCTATATTGTAGGAACAATTTTTTTCTTTCTCTTGTGTAGCTCTCTAGCAAAGGTATTTGTATTTCCATTAGTGCATACAAGTTCACTTACACATTATACACATTTATTTTCTTTATAGGAAACTGAGCTATGATCAGAAGCTGGAACTGTGAGTGAATTATTCAGACAGTAATTGTTCAAATATTGCAACTAAGAGCTGGAGATGGAAAGATGTTCAGTGCAGACCAGATCAGCTTTTCTGTTTTCTTCTCAGTTTTTCTTATTGCTAACCAGCCCCCAGAGTGCGGTGGCATTCCACTAATTATGTTCCAGGAGTTGTTTAGTTTAAACTTCTTAGAATAAAACATTTACAATTCACCTGTGTCTTTACCATGTGTCTATAGCATATGGTAACTAATTGATAGTTCTGGACACAAAAAATACCAGTTTCTAAACAGAAATTTCTGCAAACAAACTGTATTACCTCATTTGACTTTATAAAGTTTAGCTGAAGAGACACCTTTTCAAGTCACAGTATAATTCAGTGGGTGATGTACCACTCTGTTTACTTACTCTTTCAATAATAAAGTTATACCAACTGCAGCACTAAGTCTTTGAGTTGTGAACATTTGCCTGAGACCACCAATTCATTTTACAAAGTCTGCTGAACAGCAATCAGATAATAATGACTTTTTGATAAGTAGTTAATGATGCAGGGGACCCATACCTGATTAAGTGTGCAGGGTGGGTGGCGTACAGTTAATGTAATGTAAAGTAATGACAGAGTAAGTAGAATAAGAATAAATAGCTTAGTTGCCACATTCTCTGCAGGTTGAATGGGAAATGCAACTGGCATGTAGAGGCCTTCTCTATAACAATTATCAGTTAAACCTCCAAATTATGTCTTATGTAGGATGAATCAGACCTTTTATCGACCTGTTGTACTGGGATAGGATTCATCTAAGAAATTAATTATTCAAACAAATCATGCTACATGGTCACATGGATAAAATAAACTATTATTTATATATAACTCTAGCATTGGGGTCATACCTGATCATGTAAGTGATAACACGAGTGATTAATTTTTCCATCTAAGAATTTTAAAATCTGGTTTTGTGACCATATAAGCTTGACTTATGCTATGCTTTGAATTATCATGCTAGACTGCATGTATCATGAAAAGGTTGACTACATGGCAGTATTGATCAAGTCTTCCTTTTGATATCAGAATGGCTGCAGTTAATTCAAGAAGAACATATCAGCATCAGTTGATACAAAGGTATTTTCTATTGTTTGTTCATCATAAGGCTTTGCTTACCAATACCAAGCATAATGCAATTTATTTTTTTTTTAAACTAGATATTTTACTATCACATCGGTAAATTTGTCAGCTGTTGTGTTCAGGGATAACTATTTTAAAGTATAATTAAAATATTTTTCCTTTGCTAAAGACTCCCAGAATAATGAATACTTGTATTTTTATTACTCTGGGAAGGGATCAGCAACTATATATCTATATAATATCCTGAGAGTCTATCGCATATGGCCTACAACGTGAACCTCTGAGTATTTCTTCTCTATTCTCTTCCAAATTATGCTACCACTGTTATACTCATTTTTCTCTTTTTTAAAATGAGATACTTGTTCTCCAGTCTAGTTATCTCATTCTTAAAAGGTAGACACAATAGTTCAGCGTTGTTTATTTTTTTCATGCCAGCGCCCAGGTTTCTGGGATTAGGTTAAATGTGACCAATATTTCTACTCTACCAGTTTAGGCAGAAATCTGCAAGGAAAGTGGATAGGACAGTCTTGCTGGGGAAATGATTCTCCTTCAAGGTTAACCAGTCTTCTGTCTGTTGAAAAATACAATGTAAGAAATAAAATACAGAGACAATACATTAAAAACTAATTTTGAAAGGACATACTTTCTACTGAAAGGGAAAAAATCACAACCTTAAACAATAAATAAAGACAACAGAGACTCCTTTATTAAACAAAATGAAACAAAACATTTCACTTCAGTACCTGAGAAAACAAACCAGAGGAAGACATTAACTCTATTCTGGGAAGAGTTCAAATACTCAACATAAACTAAACATACCTCACTCTTTAAGGGATTATTGAGGTTTACTAAGAACTGCTGTTTTAACTTTTGTCTTTCTGATTGTCTGCTCTTGTGTGTAGTTAAACAGTATTTCACAGAAAGGCAGATTTTCTTTCCTTATTCAGGCAGAAGTTGCCATGATCTCTCAATGAGAACTGTCCCTAAAGATTTCTTTGTTTTGTTGCACAGAATACGCTGAGTTAGAAGCAACTCACAGAGATCAAGTCCAACTCTAAAGTAAATGCTCCATATGGGGATCAAACTCATGACCTTCATATCATTAGCACCCTGTTCTAACCAACTGAGCTAATCTTCCAGTGCTTTGGAAAGAATTAATGAGTCACTACATCTTCCAACTGATCACAGATTCCAAAGGGAAGAAAATCTGCAACACTAGTTTTGTGTTCTGATGTGCAGTGAGGTGCAGAACAAAAGATGCTGCAATTCCATTTAAAAAAGAAATGGTTTTCAGTGTGAGAACAATACAAACATATGACATTTGAAAGAAACAGCCAAAAGAGATCACGATCCAGTTAATCTTTCATTGAAAATAATCTTTAATATTATTTCATATATGGCAACATAGATTAACTTGCTCATGCACTTCAAGACTATAAAAATCTCACACATATTCTAAGCTTGTTGATGATCACAGGAAAGAATCACATGGTGTTAATCACAACCAGGCTTAGCAGCAAAATATTTGAAATTATTGAATGTATAATCACATCCTTCTCCCACCCCAGACCTTCTCCCTCTATTTTTTAGCTATTAAAATTGTTCAATTATTAAAGTATGCCAGGAAATACTGCAGCATTAAGTATAATTCAATTTTGTTTATAGAGAAATTTTTTAAATAATGAATGGGTGGTCAGAGGCGTCCTGTTTTAAAGGGATAAATTTTGTAGACACAGCCTAAGAAACATCTTTCTTCAAAGCACATGTAGTATGGTTAGTCATTGTTAAAAAAAAAAAAAAGTAAAAGACCCCAGCAAAACAAACCTACATGTGAATGATGTAAGAAAATATAAATGCATGACCAAGTTTCTACATTTTCACAATGAACAAATAGAGACATGGATATTGAGTTCTTTCCCTCTGTATGGGACCATTTAGCAAATCCATACTTTGCCCTATTAACTAACACAATGGAATAAAATTTAAATTATACATTCTCCTGAGAGTATCAAACAAATCTGACATCCAGAAAGATAAAGAAACACAGCAGCATTTTACCAAGCCTGCAGACAGAAGAACAGATGTCACCACAGCCAGCAGCAGAACCAATCAGTGAGTCAAAGAAATGAATGTGCCAAGGGAGCAGACCCAGGCCCAGATGCCAACACTAGAAGAATTCATCTCTTAACATCTGGTTGTACCAAGTATGCCGCATATGTGGGTGTAAGTATTGGCTTTGGGCCTCATGCACACAGGAGAAAAAAAGAAAAAAAAAAGGAAAAAAAGACCCTAGAATACATTCAACACTGCCAGGAATAAGCAAAAAAATCTGCCAAGTTTTTGCTGAAATTTGTGGAACCAGCAATTGTTTTTCTATTTGTAAATGCACAATGTGTCTCTGTTGTAGCTTTGCATGCGCATGTTTTAGACTGTGAAATAAACCTGTTTAAATAAAATCTTACCTAAACAGCTTGATGGAATTGATCCAGCCTGTTAATAGACTCTGAAAAAAACCAAAAAAAATCCAAACCAAACCAAAACAACAAAAAACCCTCAAAAAATCATAAAAAAGGCAAAACCTCCCAAAACCCCACCTACCTCACAAAACCAAACCAAAAAAAAACCAAAGTAAAAAACAAATTAAGCAAGTTAATCTTATTTAAATAGGGGCTTGTTGGATGTTTCACTCATTGGAATCGTAACTGACATTCCAATGAACTTGCACCTTTTACCATTCACTGGAAGCAATACAAATGAATAACCCTTAAAGAAACTGAATAGTAATAATACTAAGCAAAAAAAGGACAAGGATCTATATGCTGCAAGATATGGAGATACTTATTCCTTCTTTATTTTATATTTAAATATTTTCTTGCATTTAAAAAATCCTCACAAAACCCAAAAGCTTTGCATATCCAACTACAAATAAGCAAAATGTTTTTGGTTAATGGCAAACTTATTAAACACCTAAAATCCCAGCATTTGGAACATATGAACTGCCAATAAGTAGAAGAAAAATCATCCAGAATTTGAAAAACTGCCAGCAGGGTTTTGTTTGTTTTCTTAGAAAAGTACAAACTGATTTTCTGTCCTAAATAACAGTGCTGGCAGGTGATTTGAGAACAGGCCACTGGAATGGACTTGCAGACAAGACTGCTGGGAAAATATTTGAAGACAGGTTCTGGACAGATTAGAAACTAAAACATGATCTCTTGTGGAATAGACAATTTGACAAACTCTGCTAGACATTGGTCAGGCAAGCCTATTTTTAATAGGAAATTTCCTTTCAGATAAATCCCCTTAGAGAAGTACAAAAAGAGATTGCTACCAAACAGCCTCACAACTGCTGATTGGAAATAATTTTATATCACTTTTGTATAAATAGAACTGTCTTTGGTCTTATTTTGGTGTCAAGGATCAGATTCTAACAGTAAGTCTACAATTACAATGAACACAGATTTTACAGGCAAAACTGGTGATGTTGAGGCTCTGAAATCTGCTTTTCCACAGGCATTGTTTCACTCAAAATCTTTCTATGATCAAAAGGGACACGGTTGGCCCTCCTGGCTGCCAGGGCACTGATGACTCATATTCAACTTGAGTCTCTAATTGGTCTCTCTCTTGCTTGTTCGCCTGAATACTACAAAGCCTGTTGACTTCTTGCCATAGCTCCTTTTCCTGATGACACAGCTCTTCAATCACTGAAGACTGTCTGCAAAAGAGCTGTTTGTTGGCCCTCCAGGTCCAAAGCTTGATGGATGCAGGTTACTTCAAGAGCAGGAGGGAATGAGTTGTATCATGACTTCATAGCTAGGAGCAAGGTTCCTTATTTCATGGACTTGGGGCCATTTAGAGCTATTTTTATGAGGGGAGTTTTAGCATTGCTTTTTCTCACTATGTCCCATCTTAAGCTGGAAAATTTCACAGAGCCTAATGCAAAGAGAGACTGTTACTCTGCGACAGCTGAAGAGTTTAAGAACATTAACACCTATGACACTCCCAGGGCTTCAGCTACAGCAGGACAGGCATGCACTATCTGAGCTCTAAGACTCTTGCAACAACCTAGAGCTGGCCCAGGCCAAGGCAAGCCTTGCCTGCTGAGAAGAAATACGGAGTCCTGAGCAGGTGGGTTTGTGCTCTGCAATGTGAAGGATACGAAGGGGCCATGGAGGGTATTGTGGGGTGTTGGCAACTGGGAGATTTACTTCAAAGTGCACTCCTGATTTGAACTAAATTGCTGCTGAAGAGACATTCTAAGTGGGTTAAGAGTTTGTGTCCTTTGAAAAGTGGGTTTTGCACTTCGAGTTCAGGCATCTGAATGATTAGGTCACTTCTGAAAAATACTAAAATGTACCTTAGAATTCATATTGTAAACCTCTATTTCCTCACCTGCATGTCAGACTACTCCCCCTGCACAATTTTTAGAATGTCTTCCCAAAGGCACTACTTCTCAGCAGCAAACCCAAGATATTTGCAATTCTCAAGCTACACACCCTGGCTGAACTGCAAAATGCTTTTGCTGATCTGCGCTTTTGTAATTTTTTAATAGCTTTTATGGCTGTAGGCAGATATCTACTCTCAAGTGTTTCTGAAGCAGAGAAAGAGAATCCAAGGGCCAGAAACATACACATCACCTCTTCCCCTTCTCATAATGAGATGGGAAAGAGAAGATTGAATCTTCAGTTATCTCTTGCACATGTTGCCTGCTACAATCAGTGGTTCTCCCATCCCCGCAGGCACCTTCTGCAACACTATTCTAGCAGTCAACATAAAGTTAGGTGGTTTATTTTAGACAAAAGAATAATACATAGAACTCAGATTAATATTGTATTTACTATGAATATAAATATGAGGGACTATGGTAATTGCAGTGTTCATTACAGCACTATTTTTTCAATTAGTTTAAGCTCCTCCATCTCATTCAGTATGTGTCAAACACTGAAATTTGCACCCAACTGATATTAGGCTTCCTAACAAAGAACTTAGGCAAAATGAATTGAAAATCACTCCAAAGTAGCAGGTTATCATTGGTGCTTTCAGCAATTCATGACAAATAACAAATAACTTCATGTCTGAAAATTAAGTTTCTCTTCAATTCTGCATGTCAGTATTACTCATAACATTATACTTCTTTTAATATGTATATTTTTTATAATTACAGTCAATATTAAACGTGCATCCCTTCATATCCTTTGGTTGGTTGGTTGGTTGGTTGGTTGGTTGGTTGGTTGGTTGACGTCCCTCAAATACAAAAATTCCTAAGAAATATGCTTCTAGTATTTCTACAATTAATGCCATCAAAATGCATGATTATCTAAAGTTTTTCTAATTTTTGCCATTCTTTTAAGTTAAACTACTCACTTCAGATTTTCCAGTGCCTAAGTTGGAGTAGCCAAAAACATCACTATAATATAAGCTTATGAGGGTGATGAAGACACTGCAATCTACCAAGACATAGAATCTAGAAGTTAAACTTTTTAAAGGTAGCACATTTAGATACTGCTATTTAGCATACTGAATCATTCTAGAAATGATAGATGATCTATTTTAGGGCTAGGTAGGCAAAGTCTTAGAAATCTAATTTCAGGACCAAAATTTTTAAAGGCAGTGCATTTCAGTAATCATCTAACTGAACTAAGCCCGAGGACCACTGTGTTGTTTGTTTGTTTTCTTTATTCTCTCACTATATTGTGTGTGTAAGATAATAAAAGTTACTTTTCACTTTTTATCTTACCTGCACTTTTTTTTCGGTCCATTAAGTCCAGACCCCTTTAGGAAAGAGACATTTTTATGAATGTTTCAAAAGCTGCAGGCAGTCTAAAGTCTGTGTTCTACCTTGCAGACAAATGTTCAGCTTTCCTTAATTCAGATCACACTACATGGTGCCTGGTGCTCTTTTATAGTTATCTTCTGACTTCAAGATACATCACCTCCCTTCAGCCAAATCACACCAGTTGTTCTGTTTCCATCACTCAAATTTTCATATATATTTGCTTAAAACTTCCTTTCAGTCTTATATTCCTTAAAAAGAAGCTCTCTGCAATCTTCAGTGTCTAACCCTCTGTCAGGATCTTTATTATCTAACAGTTACTATCCTTGCTTATCTAAATAGACTACAAAGTTAAGGAATTATCTGTATTTCTTCTTAGATTATTTAGAATGTGTTTCGAGACACTTATGAAAAAATAAATTCACTTTTATCTCTAATTGAAAAATGAAAAATTAATATCTATTAACTCCATTTTTGTTCTTTTAGACAGTGTTAATTCATAACCCATAAGACTCCCTCTTAGCCCTGACAGCAACATTTTAATATGTAATTTTGACACTGTAGACTAGCAATGTAAAATTATCAAAATTTCCACTTTCATTGATAAGTCCCTTAAGTAACAAGTTTCATTATCCACTTTAGCTCTAAGAGATAAAAAGAACATTTAACTAACATATATAAGCTGGACTATTCAGGTTTTATTGGTTTCATTTAAGTTGCTGCTCAGATTAAGAAGTAATTTGCCTTATTATCACTAGCTTTCAAAGAATTGAAAAGTGGCAAAGCATGAAATTAATCATAAATCACCCAGGTCTTCTATTTAGAAACAGTTATTTTTCCTTCAAGAATTTCTATTATCTTCTCTTTCTTTATGTGTCCAAACATTCACTTTGCTAATGTTTTAATAATGTCACTTTAATAACATCAAATCTTAAACTAAGTAAACCTGCATCTCAACAGTGATTACACAGATGGTAACAAAAAAGAAATTTAGAGTCTCTGGAAAGTGTTAATGATGGATGGATTGCTATCTTATTTCTGATATTTTAAAATGCTTTGTAGGGTCCTTTTCTGTCCTCTGAATCTTGAAAAATTGCAAAAGGAGCCCAAGACTAAATAAAAGAAACAAACAAATAAAAATTTCCCTGATATGGAAGACACCAGGAAATGATTTTCAGAGGGAACCTCTAGGAGAATAAAACCTGCTAAATAACTTTGGTTTAAGAACAACAGGAGTGAGAATCTCATAGAGAATCCGAATGACAACTAGATAATTCAGTAGCAATTCAGTAGCAATGCATGAAAAAAAATTATTTGCATCACTGCCACGGTGGAAGAACAAAAAAAAGGAAATTCAGACATCACAAAGAAGACTCAGAGAAAATAACTTGGAGAATACTGGCAGAAGATATTTCAAATAGTTAAGTGGATAAATGGTACTCATCCTGTCTCGTTTGTTTTATTACCATCTATTCAGAGTTTAGGAGAAACATATATTATACACACATATATATAACACACATTATATACACACATATATAACACACATTATATACCTATGAATTCTGAAGGAACTTAACTAGGAATCTCCTTGCTAGGAATGGGGTAATTACAGAAGCAAACAGCCAACTTCTTGTCAACTGAAATGATAAATTAACAAGGACTCCAGGGAAATATGGAGAAACACAAACAAGCAATTTTGGTTTTGCTACTTTGAAAACATTACAACACAGAATAGAATAGGTGGAGATGATGGTAAGTATAATGGAAAAATTCAATAAGGCTTGTAGAAAGAATTGTCATGGAAAGAATTAGAGTTTTTAAAGAAATTTATAAGCATATAAACAAGAATAATTCACTATGTAAATGTGTTTATATTTCGAAATGTTCTTGACAGTTCTTCATGAAAAAAATGGACAATGTAGTCAGTTCAAGAGGGTGTCACAGTCAAGACACAATAAATGACAATCCACAGTGTGGTGTAACTGGCTGGTATCTGTCTAATCATCAGGGTCCTTGTGCTTGTGACAAGAGTGAAATGTTTGAGGAGTGAAAATCAAAGCTCCTGAGTGGTTATGGCTATTACATGCTGTCCTGCTGCAGATGCTAATCACAGCAATGTGGGAGACAGGTAAGAATCCTACAAGCACTGTTAGTAGTCAAACTGAATAAAAGACAAATAGTAGATCTGGATAATGTACTGGTGGATCTGGATAACAACCAGAAGTCAGAAGTATTTAGGCTGCTCGATTAGCTTACAAGCTTGCTCACATGCTTGCTCACTCACTAGCCCACGACATTACATTTCCTGACAAAAGGTCTCTGCTGGTCTGGGAAGGCTGGGCAGAAAGTTTTATGGGCCCATGATGTGCTGCTGCTCATAGCTGCTGCTCCTGGGGATCACTGGCAAAGGTCGCTCCCTGGATATTCCCTGTGTTTTCTTCCCACATAACTCCCTGATCTCTGGGATCTTCCTCACTTTCCAGATCTCTCCTTCTGCCAGAATTGTTGTCTTCTTTCCAGGGTCCTTCTTTTCTCCAAGATCATTTCTTCTTTACAGAAACTGAGTTTTGAGCACCAGGATTTTTTTTTTTTTGTTGTTGTTGTTGTTGTCGGTTTTTTGTTTGTTTGTTTGTTGGGTCATGGTTTCCAGTCTAAACAGTGCATATGCGGAAGCACAATACCTAATCAGGCTACCAGCTGCTGCTTCTGTCCTGTGTCTCTTTGTTTATTAAATGGTGGATTCACGACATGACAGTACTGTTAATTGTTGCAAAATTTACAACCAACCTGTAGCCACGACAGCTAGCAAGTCTTCTCTTTGAAAGTTCAGAAGCTCACTCCTGGATATTCAACCTTCTACTCACCACCCATGTCCGCCTCCAATTATTTGTAGCCTATTAATATACACAGTCCAATACTCCTTAAAATCAATAAAATGGAACATCTTCTAGTGGTGTCTATAGCTATCCATTTGCTATTAAAGGGACCTAGTGATCTAGATAAAACTCAATACCTTAATATTAGATGGCTAAACCACTGATGGGCACCATGCAATATTTTTTTCACTAAATATGAAACCATGTATACTGTGGGTTGAAAAAATAATTAAAATTCACATTACTAAACACCATTTTTAATGACTGTATAGTTTCCCAAATTGTCACACTTAATACTGAAAATATTATCATTTCCTTCTAAGTTGTCTACATGCAATTTTATGTTAAGAATTATTAATACCAAGCTTGAAAGAGTGCATGACATGCTATATTCAAATTCTAACATTTTCTTTGGTATGATGTATCTAAATAATTGATTGCCACTTAGACCTGCATGAATATGGTTTCAGTTAACTTCCAAATGGTTACATTAATATAATTATTGATATAATATTAATTATTAATCATTAATATATAATATTTATTTAAAAAATCTAAGCCCCAATCCATATATATGCATATACATGTACCTATGTATAAGTACATATACATACTATATATATTTATGTTCTCATAATTTAATAAAATACTTGACAACAATTAATTTATTTGTTTTGGAACTAGAAGAGACTATGACTGGCAAAAACTCCTAAAATTTCCTTTTATGCAACACCTCTTTCCACACACCTACACAGATGCATAATAAAAAAGGAATTGCTTCAAAAATATATGTTGAAAATAATTTCTAAAAATACATTCTTTGTGTCATTTATACTATGGCTATGTCTCTACCCTCATGACTTATATGTCCTTACTGCTGCACAAACTTAAGAGAAAAGAATGTCTCAATCTCAACAGGTTTATAATGGTATAATTGTAACATAAATGACAGGAGGAGAGGGATCTAAGCTAACTGTCTAGACTGCCTATGTCATAACTAATTTCATTTTGATGTATACATTACAAATCAAGTGAGAAAAATTCCATTTCAAGGGTTGGGTTGCAGATATCTAAATGTAGACATCTATCTACATTCACTTCTTGTCTTCTAAAAATGAATAAAAATTTATGCTGGTGGAATTGAAAAATCTTTAAGGATTTGAGAAGTAGATTTCAAACTGTGTGCGTGTGTCCATGCATGTGTGCTTGGACCACACTCCAGTACTCAAAAGAACACATTACATCTTTCTTTTACCTCAATCAGCTCTCTACTCAGCAATGCAAAGAAATCCTGAAGTTGGTTAAGCATTTTAGGACATCAGTGTAACCACAGTATGCAAAGTCAAGTCTTAAACCAGTAAAATTAATTCCTCAGAATGTCCTGTATATGTAGGGCCAGGATATTCTGTGTTTCTATGTTGTAACCACTCCCAGAAGTTCTGAGGTAAGATATTGCAGGAATGTCAGAACCTTCAGTATATAAATGGGGCTTGTGAAAAACAGATAATTTTTATCAGGACTTGTAGAGAAACAACTAAGGACAACAGTTTTAATCAATTGGAAGAAGGTAGGTTTAGACTGGAAATAAGAGGAAAAAAAAATTGATGAGTGCCATGAGAAGCTGGAACAGGTTACTCAGAAAAGTTGTAGACTTCCCATCACTGAAAGTGTTCAAGGTCAGATTGGATGAGGCTTTAAGCCTGATCTAGGAGAAGGGGGAGAGGACTTGATGGTGTTTAAAGGTCTCTTCTAACCCAAATACAAATGTTTTCTATATTTTTCCTTGCTTTTAGTTTCAAAGATTGCAGTTTTTATAACCTATGGAGACTCTAGCATACTTTATGCTTGCATATACACGTTTTGTCTTTTTTAAAGAAATCAAGTATTCGTTGCAGTTTTTAGGAAGATAAATGACTGCATGACCTAATGATTGGATTTATTAAACTTGCATTTGTTTTTCTAAAGGAATATAATTATTATTCATGTAGCATAATATTTACACTGAAGCCAAACACACTTTTCCTTTTTTTTTTTTCATCTGGAAGAATAATTTTAAATTGTGAATCACAATTCCACAAGAAGTCTGCCTAAAACTGTTACTTGTACTTTAAAGATTTTATATGACTGACACAGTTATTGTAGTGCTAAATTTTTGCAAACTACTAATTTATGTGTCTTTGCCACATGCTTTGTATTTTACCTTTGCTGCTGTTAGATAGGAAAAGGTTAAGGCTGATCTGTTTTTTTTTCATATAAAGAACTTCACAGTCCTATTTCAATTTGAAAGCATATAAAGTAATTCCTCTTGTTCTTTTGACACTCCAGTTATTTTGGAATTTGTTATGAACGTTAATGGAAAAAAAATCCCATTTTTTAAAAAAATACCTCAAGTTACTTTGTAAATTATAATACAGGTGGAAAAGGTGAGGGGTGGGGAAGGGAGATGTTACTTTTGAAGTACTTTCAGAAAGGAGGAACACTTGCTGTGGCTACCCTCAATGGACAGCAGTTGTTTTTGTTCTAGTCTTTAATCTTGTTATATACAGAGGTAATTTTTTAATAATAAATTTCTCTTTTATGTGACAATATAGAATACAACTATATAAAATATGTCTGGTTAGTCAGCAGGGTGCCACAGTGTATTTACCATTGTAAATTCAAAAGGAAATTTTCATGAAAACTTTTAGACATAATTGACAATTACAAGAAACAAATATTGTTATAATTAAAATGGCATTTGAAGAATCCAATGGTTTCCTTTTCACTTTATAGATGGTGTATCACAAATGTGAATCTGAACTGTTTTGCACTTGGATTGCCTATTCCCACACTCTCTTACCTCTCTACCAGGCTTTATTTTTGTCCTGACATATTGAAAGTCACAAGAATGAGTTATTACTCAGTGAAGTAACAGAATATCTTAAACTACGTTTCAGTAATAGCATACATGAAGCAGAGAATTCTAATGGAAAAAAGTAAAACACATATGCCAGCTTTTCAGAAACATAAATTTTACATGTAAAAAGGTGCTAAGCTTGTGAGACGTCCTTTTCACAAACTGGAGGTTAGTTTAATTTGAAACTGATTTTTCAGTAGACCTCATAAAAGAAAGGGAAACTAATGGCTATTCTGTATTTAAAGATTCTTCAAGAGAGATAAAAAAATACTTTAGAATTTTCTTAAACCCATAAGTGAAAATAACAAATATTGTTAGATAAATAGAAGAAAATAATTTTTCAGTACAAGGGACTTACAACATCAGACATTGCAAACATGCTCTTTCATATATATATGGTCAATAAAAGTCTGCAAAACAAAAAAAAAACCTCTCTAAGAAGAATTTTTTTTCCTGAGGAACCAATGCACAAGAAGCTAGGTCTGAAGATGATGATGTATTGTTGAGCCAAATTACACTGAGGGAAACACAAATAAACTGTGTAAGTCTGCCAGATTCAGAGAAGTCTTTGAGGCTGGAGGCAACACAAACGCGATGGGTACAACATCACAGTGCCAGTTGTTATATAACAAGAATTTTACAATATCCCAAATTCCATTTGCCCTTTGTTTTTTATCTTTGCTTTATTTTCACATTCTGTGACTGGCTGAGCTCATAAAATCGAAATCCTAGACAACTCATTTCTATATTAGATAGACACTGAAACTAAGAATTGCTCCAGTGAACATGAATATTCTTTCTTTCATGTACATACTGCATTTACATTTATTTCAGCAGAATAATTAAGAATGTCAGTCTAGAACATGTATTAATCTCGGGCAAAGTGTTTGCAATCTTTCAACGAAAAACGTTTTAATTTTTTAATTTTGAATAATTTCAAAATTATTGCTGCTTTTTTCCTATTCTTTGGACTGAGAGGAAGAAGAACATAATGGAATATTAGACATTATTCACAGCATTTTTTTTTTCAATTTTAAGTACATTAATCTCAAGTTTAGAAGTAAAATTCCTGGTATACAAAGAAACTAAGAAAAAAGTATTATCCTATGCTTAGTGACTAGAGAATTTTCTGTAACATCAATTTCAGAAGTCTCCTTATGGTTCTATAGCCTTCTGCTTTAGACCACAAAGTTGAAAATTGGGCCTACCTCATCACCAAAATATTGTAACCTTTGGCTTATGGAAATAAAATTTGTAACATTAGTCAGTAGCTGCTTTTAATACACTATATGTCTGTAAAATATATAAAACATTTAATTGAAACTGGTTTTTTATGGTCCAATTTTTAAAAACCTTTACACAACCATAGGAATTATTTTCTCAGTTCTATCTAATCACATGAATTGCCATCTAGTAGTTTTTGGATAGTTTGTTTCAAAACCGTGCTTTTAATTGATTCTATTATTGGTCAGGAAGAAAAACAGCACATAAAGTCCTAATCATAGTCACACAAAAAAAGGGACATTCAATTAGTGTTTCATTATTTAGTAATGTTTAATGTGACTAACATCAATGAATATTGCCATTTCCTTTCAGCCTGGAAGGTAGATACTCTTGCAGTAGGACTACTTTAAGGCAATCTATCCATACACATGCACATGTAGACTGAAAGCTATTACAGAAACCTAAACCAGAGAAGCAATGGCATTAAATATCAAGGAATGTTTCTGGAGCCTCCCCAAATTTCATTTGGAAGGAAAGGCACAAGTAGAGATACTCTGCATTTGAAACCTATCTATGGTCTCCTGCCCTCCAAATCTGATGCCTGCCATCCAATTGGGCATGCAAAGTGACAGGTATTAGTATGCTTGAGTTGCTCACAGCGGGTGATGTCTGTGTCACTTCAACTTTCAAGACCGAAAAAAGCTATATTCTCAGTTCAGGAAGACAGAGCTTCCAGTGACATAAAGACTTCCAGCATCAGAGCTGATCATTCATACAGTATTTATCTCAAAAAAACCACCCAAAACCCAATAAAAAAATCTAAAAATATTCCCAAACCACGCCCCCCCCCCAAAAAATAGTGATCATACAAAGTGTTCAGTCTGCAAACATTCTTTTCCAAGTAGACCCTTATCTCTCTTAGTCTCTTTCAGTCTCACATTGTAGATGAAAACAAAATAATTGTGAAAAATTCCAAGGATTTTTTGGGGGAAAAGAGGAAAAAAACCACAAACAAACAAACAAAAAAACAACACAAAACCCACAAAACTTAAAAAAACCAAACCAACCAAACAAAAAAAAAACACAAAAAGAAAAGAGGAAAAACACCTGAACTGATGTTACAGTTCTTCCAGTAGTTCATAGTCCAATCTTCTACCTGTGTGAGCCCATGGCAAATTCACACCAGCCTTTCATAAAGAAGGTCAAGGTTGAAGGTTCTGTTCACAATGTACCTTTCTATTTTCTTTTATTTTTCTTTCTTTAAATAAAACAGCTAATCTATGTATAATCCTTTCTTTAAATTACATGACAAAATCATATTTGGAATTAAAATCTTTGCATAGGCAAACCAAATAATTACTGCAGTCTTCAGATCCATCTTAATGTTCACACCTATTAACAAGGATTTAGACATAAATCAAGCACTATCATTCATTTGGTGAAGATTAATTCACCAAATGTAATACAAAACAATGTCAGTGGATTGACATTGCTAAATTTTTAGGAGATACAGTTCAGCTAACTGTTTAAAGGCGGTCTTTCCTATCTAACTGTCATCTTGAACAAAAATTTAATGAAGTTAGAAATAAACATTTGAGGCATGAAATGTATGTACATGTTATGAACATCCTGATTCAGTTATGTGCAATGTTTAGTAAAATGAAGACTTTGAAAGTAAATGATTCAATTGGATTTTGAAGTTTAAATTATGAGGAAAAACATTAGCAGCTATATTATCAGTGGCTTTGTTTCTTATTGTGTTAGAAAAATCTTATCAAAAACATGAAAAGCATAAGGGATTTGGTAGTGCAGAAATACTGTCATAAAGTATGCTGACCTGTTCAAGTTGAGTTCAGGAACAACACAGTATACTATCTGTTTCAGGTAGGAAAGAAAAATGCGTTTCCTGAGGACACTTTGAAATTGTAGTTTATCAACAATTTTAGTAGGGAGTTACTTGAAATAAAAAGTTCTGTTTTACAAGGAACTTTGGGATGTTAAAAACAGATTTCTAATACTGGGATGGATCAGAAAATAGAATACTCAAACCTCAGAAACATAGAAACATAATTTAAAAGTATGTTTTATAGCTGACTTGTTGTGATTACAAATTTTCTGGGATTAAAAAAAACCCCAAAAAAACAACAAAGGAAGCTCCTGATTTGAATATAAATAAATCATTCAATCAGGATTTGGTTTCATTCCATATAGATATTTTTCTCCATTTGAAGGGGAAAAAAATTAATAATTCATTAACGTGTTCTACAATAGAAATGTAAATGAAACGTCAAAATTTCTTTCATAAAATTTAATAACTATTTATTGTAGCTAGTGGACTATACTCAGATCATCTTCTTTGTAAATTAGCTAATTTATTCTAACATCTTTTTTTCCCATTAAAACATTTACCTACAATCACAGAGACATCTGTATTTTTGAGTTTGTGCTACCTTATGGATGTGGAATCATAAATCTTTAATCTTTTCAGGCAAGAAATTTGCTAAAACTTCAAAATATTTAAATGTAGTTTTCTCATTGCATCATGACACACACAGTCCAGCTGCTGGATTTTTCATTTGTCCTTTCATAAGATTCTGTTGATGCCTTCTTCCACCCTTTTCAGTATCCTCTGGATGTCTCTACACTTCAGTGTATTGACTCATAACCTGCAGCTTGTTGTCACCTGCAAGTTTGATGTCAGTGCACCCTATTGCCTCCTGCAGGTGTTTGATAGCAATGTTAACCAGGACGGGCACCAGCACAGAGATCTATTGTACTGCACTTAATTTGAAGATCATTATTGCCATATTTCCATTCCTGCTCTGAGCTAAACTTTTTATGCAAATTTCATTTTTTGGCAAATTAAATTATTTGCTGAGGAAAAATTAAATTGAAAAATACATAGATGCATAAATGCCTAACAAAAAAACCTTTTTCTTCCTTATTTAACCATGTGAGCTTCCTTCTGTTGTGTCCTTTTTACCACAGAAACCAAAACCAGAAAATGGTGGTGATAGATAATGACCTTCTGAAAATGCAAAATATATATGTAATGTATCTGAGTAATTCTGTTTCCTCTCTGGATTCAACTTCATAACTGTCTTGGGGGGGAAAAATGGAAAAAGAAACCAATCTTTTATTTTTGCTTGCAACATCTCCATATTTATTAAATGCAATCAGCATTTCTATGCATTATTTTCTGGGGTTCAAATAGCAGAAAAATTGTTAAGTGTGTTTACCCTCATTTCTAATGTGAATTACAAAGAAATAAATTGTTTATATTCTTCTGTATCACACAATGCTGAACAATCCCTGTTAAATATTGTGTGCATGTTTATATTTATATATAAATACAAATGTATATAAGAATGTACGTATTCACACTAAATACACAACACATAATTTGCTTTAATGTTGTAATGAGGTGCAATACATTTTTTGAATTTCCCTATAATTGTGGTGCTGTAATAGGAGTCAATAAAATAAACCCCTGTTGTGGTGCAGATGTTGCCAGGTTTTATGTTTTTATTATACGTAAATTAAATTGTACTACTCTGGATTTATCTAAACCGTAGACTTGGACTTCATCTGTTTCCTACGTTCATTTCATGGGGGATACTTTTTCAGTCACTCATGTTTTTACAAAAATTATCAGGAGGTAAATTTATATTTAGACAGAATGCTTCTAGGCCTGGCTTCTTAAACCCCAGGCTGAGATACAGAGCCTGGTGAGCAGCAGCTGTGTACTTCAGTCAGTTCTAAGCACACAGAAGAATCTTCCATCGCCACCTTGTCCATAATTTCTGTGAATGAGATCTCGAGTTTGTGGTTCAGATGAGGGCTTATCAAATAATTAATAGGTTAGTGAAGATGTATTAAAATCTCAAATGTATTTTTTTTCTGGATCGCAGATCAGTTTGCATCTTGTTTAACCAGGGCTTCTTAACATTAAACATATCATACCTCTGATAAGCATTTTCTGCCTGTCTGCCTTTTTGTTTCCACTGGAAAGTTTTTGATTGCAAAAGTTTGGATCGCAGATACCTAAGAAGTATTTATCTTATAAGAATAGCAATTAAACTAAAAAACTTGGAACATTACAAATTATATTCCCAGTAAGGAAATTGACAGCTCTGGAAATAATTTCCTATTGGAATATTCTAGAGAAGTACCTGGGGGTCCTAGTGGACAGACAATAAACTGTCCATGAGCCACCACTGTGCCCTTGTGGCCAAGAAGGCCAGCGGTACCCTGGTGTGCATTAGGAAGATCATTGTGCCAGCAGGTAGAAAGAGGTGACTCTGCCACTCCACACAGCCCTGATGAGGCTTCACCTGAAGTGTTGTGTCCAGTTCTGGGCTCCTCAGTGCCAGAGAACCTCCTGGAGCAGGTTCAGCAGATGTTCAGTAACAAAGTGACAAAGGGACTGGAGCACCTGACTTATGAGGAAGCACTTAGGGAGCTGGACCTGTTCAGCATAGAGAAGATACAGCTGAGAAGGGACCTCATCTGTAAGCATCTGAATGGAGGGTGTCAAGACAGTGGAACCAGGCTCTTCTTGTGGTGCCAATCAACATGACAACAGGCAACAGGCAGAAACTGGAACACAGGAAATTCTAGCTGAACATGAGGAAGAATTTCTTTACTGTGCAGACTGCCCAAAGAAGCCATGAAGTCTCCCTCACTGGAGATGTTCAAGAGCCATCCAGATGCAATCCTGTGCAATGCATTCTAGGATGATCCTGCCTGAGCAGGTTAGTTGGATCTGATGACCTCCTCTGGTCGCTTTCAACCTTATCCATTCTGTGATTCTGTGATTAGAGAAAAATCAACAACATCCTGTTAGTTCTAACCAACGGTCCACCTAGGTGAACCATGTATTGACTAGGGAAGAGTACAAGGACAAATGAAACATGGAATCATACTTTTCTAGTGCTTATCATTAATAGTAAAAATTTATTTGGAGCAAGATAGCTACAAATTTGAAACAAGAACTTTTGGTTAAGAGATAAGTGAGGACTCCTCTTGATTTTAATTTGAACCAAAGGTTTAGGTAAATTATTTTACTGCAAGATTTAGAAATACAAACATGTTTTAATGTGATTTTAAATGTATATTCAAATGGCTGTTACAAAATATCACTTGTATAGTTTATTAAAATTTAAGACCCTATTTATAGTTATTATTGTGTTCTTTCTCTTCCAATTAGTCATATATTCAAAGGGATAAATATGTTGAATTATGAAGATGTACAAAGCCACACTGATGACATAATAATTTTGGTGAAATAGTCCTTTAGGTGAATATTTGCAATGTTCAGCAAGGACATATGCTTGAGGTGTCTGAAATTGCTCTTGTGATCAGAAGAGTATTTGCAGCAAAATATTTGTTACAATAGAGTTACTAAGAATAGTTATTACAGTTTCAGTAGGAGAGAGTGTAACCTCTATTTTGCTTCATATTTACTGCAAAATTTACTTGTCTGGAATAATCTGCATGAAAGTGCAAGGGATGTTCTACACTGCATGGCTGCATTATGAGCTCCAATTCTGATGTTGTAGGGTTATTCTTTCTTCAATATTATTTCTGCCCTATCTGTTCTAGATATGTCAAGGAAGCCATAAGAAACTGAATTTGTTAGATTAAAGCAGGCATTCAAATCATTATTTATTACCTTAAAGTTATTATGTTTTACTGCTACTGAATTATAATATATTCTTGCTCATGATTAACTACAAGTATTGTGTATCATACAGAATGGAACAGTGGGTTGGAAAAGGTTTTTTTTTTTTTTTTTCCCTCCTCTAAGATCTTGATTCTTGCTGTTTTGACTTCTGACTACATGAACTCAACAGTAAAGGAATCTTATGTAGAAACTAATTTTGTTAGCTAAGGAATCATGGACAGACAAAAATTACTGTTGCAAATTAGGTTAGGAAAAAGCATTACTAATCTAAGGACAACCACACGAAAAAGTCCCAGGTGCTTATCAGCAAATTCAATTACACTAACTAAAAAATGGCTTATAAATGCAAAGCTAAAATGGCATTTGTATCACTCAGGTGTTTTTTTCGTTGTTGCTTTTTCATAGATCTAACCCTAACCTGAATTTGATGAGATAGGGGTAAAAGGAAACATCAAGTATTCATAGGCAGACCGCATATATTAAAACTAATGAAATTGCTCTGCATATAGTAGCTTACCCAGCAGATTGTCACAGCATGCACTCTCATTAGGATGTCTGCTTGAAGCTTAGATTCCTGGCATAAGGTAAAAATGGAATATTCAGGTGATGGAGGCTAGACACAAGTATTTATCATTATACAAAACTCTTTTTCACAGCACTGTGAAGTCTGTAGATCTTTTGTAATATATATTTACTGACAATTCTTTTAGGCTGTTTTCAGATGCACTTTATGATCTGTATAATTCTTCTTTATGACTTTCACTTTGTGTTAACAGAATTTTCAGTTTTGGGGATAGGAGAAGAGTCAGGGTGAGTTGAACATTCTAAGAATTGTTGTGATATCAATTTGTATGCATTTGAGTTAATTTCCAGCCTGCTGGGGCAACAGTGGCTTTTTGTATAATTTACTTTGTGTTCCTGGGAAAGACAATTTCTAAAACTATACCAGAATTACACAGTACATGGAAAAAAACAAACTTAGATGAAACTAGTTATGGCTCAGTTGTGACTGAGAGAGAGGAGGGAGGGAGGGAGGCAGGAGGGCAGGTGGGCAGGGAGGCAGGGAGGGAGGGAGGGAGGAAGGGAGGGAGGATTTAGGAGTTTGGCTTTCGGCTTTCTCAGACTGAAGCCTAAGACACAATAAAAGTTGCCTTAGTTGGAACCCGTTTCTTATAACATGATGACACTTCTCATTTTAGATGCTCTTGACCATTACTGCCAGGAAAGCTCTCCCTGTATGTACTGAAAATTAATTTCTGTGGACAGCCTGATCCTGACTATGGCAAGTGACAAACATCCTGACGGCAACAGAAGCTTAGGGAATCCATCAATTACATTATGTGAGAAAAAGGGGAACTAAAAGACAACAACAAAAAAGCACCCCCCTCCAAAAAAATCCAAAAAAAAACCAAACAACAAACCCACAAAACCAAAACCCCACCTAATGAAACTAGCGGTCATATTAGAAAGAGCAAACAAACAAATCAAGGCACCAGGGTATTTTTGTGGGGTTTTGTTTGGTCGGTTGGTTGGTTTTTTATAGGATTAAATGCAAGTGTATCTGTGAGTATTCAAAAGCTGCTGTATCAACACATGGTTGTAATGGAAGTCATCTATGTTTTGGACAAGAGAAACAGATTTATCTTGTTCTGGGACCTTGTAATTTATTTTTGCTTTGATACTATAGTGGATTTCAATTTTTCTGTTTGCTCACAATAAATATGTGTTCTCCACTGTTTAAAGGATATGGATGGACACAAGAGAGGAAGGTTTCCTATTTGTCTTTTCATGTTGCTCTCTGGGTCAGGTAGAAGTGCATGCAAAGAACAGAACAACATGCCTTCACTGGAATAAAGAAGCATTTTCAGGATGGTACAGAGACATGTTAGGAATTTATAGCAATTTTACTAATTGAGTAGATCAGTAAGAAAATACAGACAAGTCCTTTCCTGAAGAAAAACTGATTGTATTATACAAAGGATGCTGAAAACCATCACAAAGGCAATAAAAGCTGTTTTAGAGCAAGACAGGAAGAAAACTTTACACATGACAACACAGGTTAGGCAGAGCAAAGATTCATTAATAAACTCTTTAGTCCTCATATTGTCTTTATGGGTCTGAATTTTCTCCTTGCTCAAGGTTGTGTCCAAATGAGACCTGGCATTAGGAGGTCAAAGGTCTCTGATGCTTTGTAGTACATGTTTATTAGCCTTTTAGTTCAGATCATAGGTTGACCTTTGAAATATATCTATCACTTCTTCTGCTTGTTATATTTGGTCAACATTATAAATCAGTCTTAGAGAACATAAAGAGGATTAGTTTGGAATAAAACATAAGCAAAAGATGCACTCTTGGACAGCTCTTAAAAGGCTGTACTGGTAATGGCTAGTTACTCTGAAATATTCACCTAGAATTACTCTACTACAGAAAATGTTTAAGGTGGACATTGAATCATCAGACTCAGTTATCTCTCCTTATACATCTGCTCCTGTTGAAGTATACTTTGTCTAAGAATACTTACTTTAAAAAAGAAGGTACAAGCAAAATTTGGCCAAATTAAGTTCCCATATTTTGCCAGTCCTTCTATTCAGAAAGTCAGGTTCAAAGAGAAGGAAGTGTTTGCAAACTGTTTCAGCTCAAAAAGTCCTATGTTTCAGCTGAAATCTTCCTTCAAATACACTGTTAACTAAAGTTCTACATTTACACACACTGTGATTACATGAATTAGTCTTTATAGTTAAGTCTATATTGTTGAATAGAGAAAGGCAGGAAATAAGTTTCTGGCCTCAGTTCCCACTGACTCTGCATGCTGAAAGCTAGCGCCATCTGTGCTGGATTGATTTGGAGAGCTTGCGTTGGAGTCCTCTAAAACAGAGCCATGGTATGAACTACCATTAAGCAGCATGGTTGATTGGAACTATGTACTTACAGTCACTGTCAATTCTGGCTCCTCAGTACAAAAGAGATGTGGACATACTGCAGAGACTCCAGCAACGGGGTACCAAAAATGTTGAAGGGGCTGGAGCACATCTCCTATGAGGAAAGGTTAAGAGAACTTTTTTAGCCTGGAAAAGAAAAGCTTCAGGTAGTTCTCAGTGTGGCCAAGACGACAAAGAGCATCCTTATTTATATCATAAATGGTGTGGCAAGCAGGACTAGGGCTATGATTGTCCCTCTGTACTTGGTAGGTAGTAATGAAGTTGCACCCTGAATCCTGTGTTCAGTTTTGGGAGCCTCACTACAAGAAAGACATTGAGATACTGGTGCATGTCCAGAGAAGGACAATGAAGCTGGTGAAGGGTCAATAACATAAATCCAGTCCTCTAAGAAGGAGCAGCTGAGGGAGCTGGGGGTGTTCAGCCTGAAAAAAAGGAGGCTCAGAGGGGGACCTTATCGATCTCTACAATTGTCTGAAAGGACAATTGGGACAATTGGAAAAGGGGGGGTCAGCCTCCTCTAACAAATAACAAGCAATAAGACAAGAGGAAATGGTCACAAGTTTCACCAGAGGAGGTTTTGATTGAATATTAAACAAAATTTCTTCACTGAAAGGGTTAGAAAGTATTAGAATAGGCTGCCCAAGGAAGTGGTTGAGTCCTGGAGGCATTTTAAAGATGTGGCACACAGGTGCATGATTTAGTGGTGGACTTGACCATATTAGGCTTATGGTGGGACTCAATGATCTTAGAGGTTTTTTTTCAATCTAAGTTATTGTATGATTCTATAAATATCTATGAACACCTGAGGGGGAACATGTGAAGAGAATGCAGACAGGCTGTTTTCAGTGCTGCCCAGTGAGGGGAACAGAGGCAAAGGGCACAAACTGAAATTCTTATACTAGTTATGTTGCATTTGTCATCACTCAGCAGACATTTTTAATGGTGATAAAGCAGAACAAAACAGTTTCAGATTCTATACCACACTCATTTGTTTTTGCCTCAGCTGTACCCCCTAACCTGTTCTATAAAGACATTTTTGGGTTTTCAGATTTTCCTAATTACTTCTAGACTTAGATAGACATACACTTGAGAATTGCAGGGTGAGGGACAAGTGGTCAGCTGAACAGAAAAGATGGGTGGAAAATAGTCATACCCAATTTTCTGTTGTGAGATGAATAACTTATAAGTAGTATTGAAATAAAAGCAAACACTGGCTTAGTAAAAAAAATTCTTGAAATTCTTAACGTTTGATCCTATAATTCTGTCCACAGTGAAATTTAATCAGTATTATTTTTCTTGGAGGTTTTTTTTTCATTATTATTATTATTATCCTGTTTTTAATATTTTCTCCCAGAAAAAAATAACATTCAGAACTTTAGTCCAGCCTTTCTTCTGAAACCTCTATTTAATGCTGCACATATCCATGTTGTACAATAGTCATGCTATGATTTAAATTAGAATTAATGCTTCTCTCTAAGAGGTATTTTCAGGAAAAAAGGTATTGCACACATCTAATACACTCTGCTAAAGTACCATGAACATATCTACCAGGATTTAATGAAGTAAATGAATATTTTATACTAGATTGTATAAACCAACTTATTTATTTTTGTCAATAGCATTTCATACAAAAAGAAGCCACTGCAAAGGATGTGATAAAGGTGACCTAACTTTTATGCAAGAAAATCTATTGCAAGGATTTATAGTGCTGCTATGTTTCAATCAACTCAGGAGTTAGAAATTTCTAATCTTTTGATCTACTGAAAGTAGCATGGCACAGATTAAAACACCTAAAGAAGAATTTCAGAGTACAAAAATTCTCCTTGTAGACATTAGTATAATAAAGAAGATACATCATAGACTTTTATTAAATATTGTAATAAAATCTTTGGAAAGGTGAAAGACAAATCCCAAGAGCAGCACAATCTGCTACAGTAGAAAACACAATAAATAGTGATTTATTGTGCTCCAAACTTTCGCACTTACAAAAAAAAAAAAGTGTATTTCAAGATCTAGAGCTTCATAAACAGGTACCTCAATGACCATATTCAAGTTATAAGCTATTCTACTACAAAAACTATTATTTATTCTTAAACTATTCATGTACAATAAGGATCTATAACTTCATTACTGAGGGTGTGTATGCATTTTATCCAAATGCTCTAGCTTGCTCACAGCCTCTCTAGATCATACAGACTGCATGCTAGCACTTGAGAAGTTATTGTCTCTTCATAAATTAAATCTTATTTTTGGGAGATGGAAGGTCATTTTAAGCTTCAAGGAAAATACACTGTGTCATAAAGAATATTTGAACACACCAAGAATGTTGCAACACTGCTTGAGCACTGAATAATCTGAAAAGAGAAAAACTATTTGCAGTTTTACTCACACTGCTTAATGAGTGCTTGTGGGAAAATGGCTGGGAGTAAAACTAAAGGAAGCTGGGAAGCTTTATTCAAGTCTTAACAGAAGTTATAACAGTACAGAAATTACACAGTGAAATGAAGTTGCTACTCTGTGGATGGAATGCAGTCAGCATGCTGGAATTTTTTTCCCCACACGCAAAATCTGCAGCCTTAAGCACATGTTAAGGGGATGAAATGGAGAGTTTAGTGGATTGGAAACACCACAGCCAGGCTTTCTTGAAATCATTGCGGGACGGGGAACTCAATGGTACTTTTTAGCTGATAAACCATATAGTAGCTTTCAACCACAGGAGACAGAGGAAGATGTATTGATGCTGAACCAGCAACAGTGGTGAAATCACTCACCATGGAAAAACTTTGTTCATTTTAAACTAATTATAATAATAATGCACACCTCCTTTCCAACTTTATTCGACTCCAAGGTCCCACCACTCCTCATTGAGTATGTACTCTAGATTTTCTTGACTATATCTTCAAGAGCAAAGCAAGAGAATTTTGCACCAATCCGTTACACAGGTGTGTATGACCACAGCCACTCAAGCTCCACCTAAACATAAAGAAATAGTGTAAAAGTAAAGTGAGGAATGAGGAGAAGTTAGGGAAGACTCCATTGTAACCTCTGGGATCAGTCAACTGTCTGAACCTCTCTCCTACCTCACAGGGATGTCTATCAAGTTAAAACTACACTTTTTGAGCAATTCCTGCTGGTGTCAAAGGGAATGGCTGGGAAATAGGTTCTATATCCATATTGAGAAGTTAAATAGTGCTATAGAATGTTCTTGGAGAGAATTACATGTATACACTACCTTGCTTCTCCAAAACAAGTGGACACATGATCCCTTTCAAACAGTCCTATAGAAAACTTTCCGAAGTCCATATATAGGAAGGTTTCACTATATTTGGGGTTAGTTGAATGTGTATGTAATTTCCTAGTAGATGTTTTTGGGGACAAGATGGGCAAGATTACAATTGTTATTCATAAGTTGTAGCTTTCATGTGTTAAGATGCTGTGATCATAGACAAAATAGATAAATTTTACATGTCCTTTATTTCTACCTCAAGCAGAGTAGAATTGTATTTAGGTGATAATTATTTCTGTCTAATAGTTACAAAAAGAATAGAGACATTTAGCTCAGCTCCAGAGGTGTATGTCCATAATATAATCTATTTCCTAGGTATAATCAATCTTATTCCCTGCATTTTAATCTAATTCAAGATAAATGTGAATCTTTATTCAGTGCAATTGACTGTAGGCATTTAAATGAGATGTAAAAATTAGGCATATTTTAATTTTCTGTTCTTTCTACATTACAAAATTGAAAACTATACAAACCTTTTAAGATCTCTCAACTGAACTTAGAATACATCTAAGAGTGACAAGATTCCAAAGTTAATTACTTCTTTGAGTATGTATTTAAGTATGTATTTTAAGTATGTATTTTTGAGCATGCATTTAAGTGATATAAAAACTTAGTGGGGATATCAGAAAAGCATATTTCCAATTCAATTGCTTAAGTCCTTTATAAAAATACCCTACGTGTCTTTGGATGGGATTTACCTGGCCATTTGAAGATGCATATTCTCTAGTCACTATACACTAGAACCAGCCACTTTTTTCTCCATTTAGAGGTACTTTTGCAGTAAAATTCACATTGCTGTGATATAAATGTCTAGCATAAGCTAGGCTGAATATATACTAAAAATGCATTTATTTCCTTAAAATGGTACAGAAAGAATCAAGGAAACTAGCTTGGGTGTACATATGTCAGATATACTCCAGCCTTATGTCCAAGTTATTTTCAGTGATTTTTCAGTGACCAAAAATCTTGGTCAGAACAGTAGTTCTTTAGCAAAGGTAGTCATGTGACAAACAACCTCAAATAATGACCTTTGCCAATGTAATGCTGCATATTTCACCCAGGTATTCTTAAGAAGCTGTTCCCTCAAACTGAATATTATGCTTTTGGTTGTTTTGTTTTGTTTTTTAACTCCCAAATTTCACCATGTTTGCCAAGGGCTGTAACCAGCTGACCCTAACTCTAGGTAACACAACAATTAATATTTTTATTTTATGGTTCTGAGTGATAAAATTTTAAAGTTAAATCTTACATGTTATTCTGATAACCAGCTATTATAGCTACTAAAAAGGTTTCATTGAGGAACAATTCCCTTAGCTTGATGCATAACCATTGCAACTGTTTGTACACACTATAATTTTCAACATTAATCCATTATCCCTGGAGGGAAAATGAGCCTGGGTCTTTTTAAAACATTGATATTCACTCCATCAACCACTTTTGCAATAATCTGGCAATTAAAATAATAGTCAATAGATTAATTTTTATTTAAAGTGGTAGCATAAGTCTCATTTAGGATTAAAAAAAAATAGAAAAGAATAAATTATAGCAAATTTTTTCAAAAATGATGGTTGCAATTTATCCTGGTTGGTAATTTAGAAAAATTTTTTTCCAGATTAGTCTGTTTTTAATAGGGCAACTAATTTTATACTTCAGGTATCAACTCAACAGTCTCTCCAAGATGTATGTTAAAATATATATATTTCTGTTTGACTAGAATTTATATCTGCATCTATACAAGGAACAATTTGCCTCTGCAAGGAAACACTTCTTACAGACATAGACCTTGTGTTGGAAAACACAATAACATTGGCATTTTGAAGCACAAAACTGCAGGTTTCCTGTTGCTCTGGATTTCATCCAAGTTTACATGGTATTCAGTGAAAATGAAAGATTTCATTATTTTAAGAGCTTGAAATGAAATTTTGGAAATTTTTGTTTTCCTTTTGAAATAAAGTTTTCTGTCTAAGTTATCTGAAGCTCTGTCTGATGTTATCTGATGACCTTCACTCCTTTTTTCAAAAATCTTACTTCTTTAATGTACATAGGTCAGAGAATACATGTCTTCATGATATCTAGCTGACAATATCCAGGATGAAGGACAAATGAACAAGCATGTGAGGACAATTCCAAGGTATATGAAAGATGTCTGAGAATGGCCTGGCTTCATCAGGTCTAAGCAAATTACATAAAAGATGAAAAGCACTTTTAAACTCAAAATACACAGTTTTCACTTAATTATTCCTGTCCACAAACAAATTATCTGGTTCATTCTAGGGATTGGATATTTTTAAACCCAAAAATTCTGAAGACGTGCATTGCCTGATCTTTCCCAGGCATTCGTTAAATTGTTATGAAATATTTGCTGTCCACCAGTCAGACTTGCCATTTTCTGGAGAATGAAGGCATTAATTTAGTAATAGCAGTGGAGTTCCCACTGTGTTACCTGGTACATCTCATCAATGTCAGAAACACTTAGGAGTCTCATTTTTCTTTTCTTGTAAGTATTCTACAATATTTGCCTTGAACAATATGATCTAGTGCTCCATGTTTGAATAGTTAAGTGAGTCGTGTCCAGTCCTGTATACACCAAAGTGGTTTTCTATTAAACTAGTACTTTTTCCTAATGTGCATAACCAGGTCAGGTAAATTTTACAGTGTAGGGCCAACTCCTGACAAATATTCTGGTATCACTCCAGTTGATGTAATTAAGAGTGACACACACATGTCGTTCAGCATAGGAGATTTTAACATCTAATGATCTGTTCAAACAAGCACAGTCAATAAAAAACACTTTTTAAAGTACTTTTATTCTTTTTAAAAAAGGGGTTGTCTTTGTGGTTTTGTTTTGCTGTTTGTTTTTTTTGTTGTTGTTGTTTGGGGTTTTTTTTGTTCGGTTGGGTTTTTTTTGTTTGGTTGGTTTTTGTTTTGTTGCTGTGGAATGATTATTTCCCTTGAATCCCCAGCAGACCATTCTTTCTCACTCCTTTAGAGACTATCTTCATACATCACAATTTATATGAATGCTACATTTTTGTAGCGCTGGAACTAAATTATGATTTTCAAATTAAAGTAATGTATTGTATGAACAAATGTGTTTTGTTTCTTTTTAACAAAATATAAATAAGAATAAAGACAATTTCATGACTGATTTATTTGCTTTCCTCGTTATACCAACTAATGTATATATGCAAATATCCCATTTATTTTGATTTTTTTTTTTTTTTTGTTTACCTAATCCAGAATTGATGGTTTGGATATCAGTAGATGCAAAGTTTCATCCACAAATCACAATTACATCTTTATCTTCAAAATCCAAAATGTGTAAAAGCAATTATCAGGGAGAGAAGAGATTCACAGACTTAATTAGTGCATAGTTTTCTTCCGTAGGTTAATGTCTGCTGTGTAAAGAAAGACCAGTGGCTTTAATTTAAGACTGTATTTTGATCCAACTCTAATGAAGATAATCTTTCTGGGTTTGTTCCTTTCAATGTTTTCTGTATGAATACAATATTTTTTTTTTCATATTCAGTTCCAGAAAAGGAATAAAAAAGCTTTTAGAGCCAGGAACTGACACTTGTGGACACTCTCAATCAATGGTACTTCTGAAAATAATTATTCGGGGGGGAAAAAAAAAAAGTCTTCCTGATGCAAAAAGAAAAATTCATATCATAGGAAAGAAATACTGCACGCAGATACTGAGTTAGTTTATGCTAAAACAAAGGAAGCTGAGCAAGGGAAATGTTAGTCTTTCACTTTCTTCATAATGGTTCATTATGCACTTGTCAATGGGAATATTTCTCACTACTGTTTTAGATGCTATCTGTATGTCCATATTAGAGGAACACTAAGTTGACAGGAGGGACGAACTGAGTAACTTTTGAAACATTGTAACTTGTTATTCCAGAACATTTCCTTCCACTTGCTGATGTGCTTACATGGTGTAGAATAGAAAACTATTCTGTGACTTTGTGGAGCACAACATTGATATTTAAGCCTGACAGTGATGGCCTTTCCATCCCTAACTGTTTTTAAAGCCTTTACAAGTATCTATCAGTCAGTTCCCTATAATATTAATACAGTTTTTTGTCCTTTTCAGGTTCAGAAAAACTCTTCTCAGTACAATAAGCATAGCCAATAGGATCATATTTACCTTATGCTCACCTTTCTGACTGTCCAAGAAAGGCAAATCTGTAATACGAAAGAGTAACACAGATATTTGTAATTATTTACTACATTTATCTAATACAGAAGGAATGTTTAAAGGACCAAGACTCAAAGCAGTAAGACTTAAAAGTATATATAAGGAATAAATGAGATGTGTGTGACATTAACATATAGTCACAAAAGGAGATCTAATAGTATTAAGAGAAGAAAATGTCTCTATTCCTTCTCATAAAGGGTACAAAGATTGAATCTTTGTGTAATGTTAGGTAGAAATTTAATACAAACTGAACTCTTCCTATTTCATGAATATTTTGTTTGCAGATGTCTTGATGAGCTCTACCTTTATGCTGAGGTGCCTGTTGGCTGGAGACTGACAAATTATCCTAGAAAAAAGTACTCAAATCCTAACTCACTAGTCTGCTGTCAACTGGATGTTTTTATGCCAGGGTATATGGCATTTGAAAGAAGCACTAGCAGTGATAGAGCAGTCAGAACCCATTGAAAACACTAACCTGGAAAACAACTAACTCTAGATAAGAACAATTAATTACCTGTATAAGAGAGAAGGTAAGGAAGGAAGCAGGTCCCCAGCCCCCAATGATGGAAAAGATCTGAAAGATTGTCTCCTTTTGTAAAGAGGAGAGCAGATAGTGGAACCCAGAAAGGGCTTATAGGAGATGGGATGAGCAGACTGAGTGACTTTATGCTCCATGAAAAGGGTTATCCTGGTCTTCCCCAAGCCTCCTACTCAGTTCTCTTCTGTTCTTCTCCTTGCTTGACCACATGCTACATCATTTCAATTTACTAGTTTGTGAGAAAGTTAATCCAACAAGTGAAAGAGAAAACAATTTTCTGTCAGTCTAGTGAGCAGAATGAACTTGTTATGTCATTAAGCAAATGTCAGTTCCAGCAAAAAGAAAGGAGGACAATGAATTCCCCATGAATTCAGAAGATTAAGAAGAAACAGAGGCATGGAGATTCTTCCTTTGCAGTGGCAAAGTATATTCGCTTAACTCAGCCATCTTGACAAGAGCAATAGTATGAAAGGGGAAGGAACATAAAAAGACTCCACTTTCCATTTTAATGTCCCTACAAAAATCCTGAATAATCACAGTTTAAAATAAAGAAATATGGTTACCGAATTCCTTCACTGTATTTGTGTTTCTGGCCTTCATAGGGTGTCAAGTTTCTTTAATGACTTCAGCTAGTATCTAGTGTTTGCCATCCTTGGAGCAGTCTGAGAAAACAAACAAATAAATGAAAAACAAAACAAAACACAAACAAAGAAAGGAAAACAAATTTAGCTACTTTGGAAGTCTGAAAGTTTGATATTAAGTACACAAATGATAAGCAAACTGTTCTAACAAACTCTTCCCTTTGGTGCTTTAACATAATAAAGAACAATAAAATCAGAGATCAAAAAAAAAACAGTTGTTTTCTTTCTGTTTACTACACTTCACAAAATTATTAAGGCATTTGTTATATGAAATGTCAGTCATTGAAATAACTATTAGGCAAATCTTGTAAATTCCCCCGGTCAAAAGCATAAATTTTGAAATTCATAAAAAGGAATTAAAATATGCTTATATTGAGTGAAAAAGTTGTTGAAGACAGAGTAACCCTGTTGAAATTTCTGTGACAGTAGACCTTGCTGCAACTACCTGCATCACACCATAAAGTAGTGACAGTGGTGAAAACACGATCTACAGACTCCAAAAGTGACACTTATCCACCAAGATGGAATTCTCAAGAGAGAATATTGTGTCATGGCCTTGCTTCTCTACTGTACTGCAGAAGTTTCTCACACATTGGAAAGACTTCCTCAGACACTTCTTGTAGATTTGGGAGAGGAATCTAATGTCTATCCCTGAAGTACTCTGAAATTCAGCCTTCTGTCCTCCTGTTTGAATTTTATTTAAGCCTATTAGATTGAATCTTCCTTTAACAAACTATTTTACTTACTCTGAATAACAAGAGAGGTATGAAGCTACTGGACAGAACCTAGCACTGGACCACTGAGATGAATAAGAGACTGAAGCATCTCACACATGAGGAGAGACTGAGTAAAATGGGGCTTTTTAGCCTGGAGAAGAGCAGCCTTAAGGGGATGTCATGCAAGTACATAAATATCTGATGAGAGGCTGCGAAGAGGACAGTGCCAAACTCTTTTGGTGGCACCCAGTGACAGGACCAGGGGCAATAGGTGAAAACTGAAACACAGAATGCTCTGCCTGAACTTCAGGAAGCACTTTTTTTACTGTGAGGGTTACTAAGCAATGATGCTAGCTTCCCAGGGAGATTGTGGAGTCTTCATCCTTGGAGGTATTCAAAAGCTGCCTGGACACTGTCCTTGGAAAACAGTTCTAGGTGACCCCATCTGAGCCAAGGTGTTGAATAAGATGACCTTTATAGTGCCTTTCCAAACTCAATCATTCTGTGATTCTCAGAATTATTCAACTATATCTGTATAGTGAAGATGCAGTATCAAGTTCATGTGTTTTGCTAAAAGAGTGATGTTGAAAGAATTCACTGCTGCTCTTAATGAGAGGCATATATTGCAGAGAAGACTTTGAATGAATGCTAATATTGTAAAAGAACATTCTGGTATAGTGGCATAAGTGTTATAACTATCACTGCCATTGTTGAAGACAATGCTAATCCCATTGCATCTTTTTAACTCAAAAAAAAAAAAAAAGCTGCAGTAGAAAATTGGTTTTGCATAGGCATTTATTTGCCTTCTTGTAACTGAAATGTTGTCTTGATTAACTGATCAAAAATACCATAATTAAAAATAAGAATTTTCTGTTCTGTTTTATACCAAGGGAATTTGGACTGGTATAAAATAGATTACATTATGCAAATGAACTGCTGTGCAAGTAATCCTGCCTAATTAAATTTGTAACTGTAAACTATAATTGTTCAAATAAATACATCTACCTATTATTAAGTGTTGATTATAAAACAACACCAATAAAAATTCACATCTAACAAATATTTGAAAATATTATAATGATACACTGTAGCAGTTATCTTTGTTTTCCAGGTGATTTTTTCATAGAATAGAAATTTCTTTGATGGTCAAATGGAAAGGCTTTGCTGGAGTCTTTTTTATGCTACATTTTTAGGGGGAAGGCAATTAGTTAGATTTGAATGAGGTAAGTAGAAAAACAGTCAAAACTCTCTGAAGACTGATTGATTTCTCTTTTACTGTATCACCTAAAGAAATGGAAATTTATTGAGTAAATATTAAAAGGTTATTCTTATACTGGAATAAAGCCAGAATTGATGCATTCTGCATTGTTTCTAATAAGGAACTTAATTTGTAGTAACCTGAAATTCCAATGTTTACCATACTGAATAAATAGACAAGAAAATTACACATTAATTAAGATATTCCCATGTTGACTTTCCTCTACTATTCCAGTCTTTTTATAGGCTGCTTCTTCATTTACCTTCTGGGATGTTTCTTATTTATATGGGATCCTGCAGGGCTCACTGCTGAGATTGTTTGGCTGTGCAGAAATTCACATCAACTTTAAAAGCCAACCATTTAGATTCACTTTTTCTAGCAAACAAGGGAAATAGAAGATGAAGGCCTGTATCCAGCACAGTATGCTTGAACTCAGAATCATTCTATTTACACTAGACTAGACATAGTTATATTGAGCATTAAATGAATCCCTAAGTTAAGCTCTATTGTCTGCTCTTCCAGGTAGAGGTTTTCAGAAATCTGGCTCACAAAAGCTTCCAGGAAGTTCTATCAAAAGTCAGGAAGAATTAACTTCTCTTTTAATGATTCAGATTTGACATTATCCCCATCCATGAAAGAATGCAATTTAACTAGTTATTAAAAATTATCTGCCTGCTGCAATCTGTACCACAAGTTCCAATTACTTTTAAAATATACTTCACTTTTTGGAGTCTATTTCTCTGGGAGAAACAAGGTCTTTGCTATTAAAAGTTCTTTACCTCTGATACTTGTACTAGTGCCATGCAACTGAGTTCTGAACTATCAGTGTCCAAGAAATTGTTACAAATATATATGACATATATAAACAATATTTACATCCATTAAAAAAAAAAATTTAAAAATAATATTTTTTTAAAATATTACAAATGCTTTTATGTTGTCATGTTATTCTGTGATTTATGTTTTTTAGGTAAAACTCAGTGTCAGTATAAAACATTGTTTTTCAACACTTCAATTCCTTTTGTTTCCCTTGCTGCTCCTTTTATCAGAATACCCTTATATATTAGTTTCTATTATGACTTTCTAAGTCTGTATCTTTTTGGAATACAAATGATTTATCCCTTGCAATGTATCATGCAGAAGTTTCAGTCCACTTTGCCATTGAATGTTTCAATGTTTTATGTGGGGGTTTGGAGGTTTTTTTGTTGTCAATACACCTTAGTGTGTTGATAGGTTATCAATAAGTTTCCTTCCTTCTTTTTTGAATCATTGACTCCAGTTAATATGAAGTGCACAGTTCAATCAATTCATTTTGTTGAATTTGAACAAGAAAAAGAAAATGGAGTAAAATGATTTGTCAACATCTATTATGACAGAGAAGCAAAAATATTATAGAAGTTTTATATTCCTGTCTGAACATTAAGTTAAAACATTATGTAAAAAGAGAGGTAACAAGAGTGTTCTTAAATTTGTAAAAAATCTAATAATCTCTACAGCTGCTTCTTTTAGCACAAATAGAAATTTAAAAAATTGTATTAATCAGCTTACCTTTCAGACACAATAATTTTTTGCAACACATTACTTGGGCTATTAGACGAAATACTTTCAAAAATGCTGTGTTAGTTTTTGGTTTTGTTTTAAACTGATCTTTGCAATACACCTATGAATTGCTAGCTTCATATGCCAAAAACAACAAGAGTAAGCTACAAAAATAAGTTCAGAAAATTGAGTGTAAATCTTCATCCCATTAAAGCAAACTAAATTTTATCTTTTTACTTTTGGTTTTAAATTTTAATTCGAAGTCTTTATGTTCTGGGTGTTTGCCATTGTCCTGATATCATAGTACATTGCATCACTGAGAAAATTATAACCCTCTAGACCAAAACAAAACATTTAACCTCCCCCCAAAATAAACTGTATTACTTATGCAATTTGCATAAGTAGGAAGAAAAATAATCAAATCAACCCCTAACATTAAATTCAGGCTTGGTTCCCCAAAGCACATCAACATATCACCAATTTTTTGTTGTTCTGATTATCACTGAACTCCAGGATAGTGTAGAATTGACTTGCATACAGGCATTGATTAACTTAACTAATACCCACACTGAGCATTAGTAAAGTGTCTAGGCAAAAACTACCCCCAGCTCTCATCAGTAAAACAGTTTTAGTTGACTTACAATGTCTATATACGGAATTATTACCCTATCATTTAGAAATTTTGAAGGGTTTGTTTGTTTGTTTGTTTTGTTTTAAAATGAAGCTGTCTAGGCTTTGTCCTGTGAAGGTTGTTTAGATAAATGTCTTCTTTTTCCTCTAAGACACAAGCTCAAGACAATAGTCTTTGTCATAGCCAAAAGGTTTAAAAATTTGTTACTAGTTACTGAAAACAAAGAATAACTTGCTTCTTTGAGGAAATTGATTATCTAATCTGTTAGATTAGGAATTGATTACTTAGCCAATTAAATTTTATATTAAAATACCTACAGGGTTTTGTTGTCTTATTTTTAATCCATAATCAGCTCACTTAGTATTGTCACTTCAGTATTCTCGGCTATTTGAGGGTGTTCTTTTATTTGAAGATTGAAAGATGCTTAAAATTCAGGCTTTGGTGGAATAATCAGGTAACAGATGGGAGTTTCTGAATTCTGTTTTCTACAGTTATTTGATTCTGAGATAAAATTCTGATCTTAAGAATATATATATATATATGTATAGTTCTGTGGTACAATACATTCCATACTGTAAGTAAGTTATGTACTGAGCAAGTTAATGCAAATCTGAATTAAATATCTTCATTTCTGTCATGCTGTGATACAGATCAGAACAAGCATTTCACATTCTTCCAATGCTTAAAAAATATTTAGGGAAAAAGCCACAAGAAATGACCTTAAAAGTCATTCACCTGTATGTATTTAAAATGTCTCATTAGCATATTTCCCTAAAATGATGTTAACAATATATTCTCTGGGTATACTGTATCCATTGGATGCAATAGAATCACTGGTGAGGAGGATGATTATGTTTGGCTTTTACAGTTGTAGCAGGCACGCGGAAACTAAGTGTCTTGCACACACGCACAAAATATTTTTGGCAATTATTTAAGAACAAAACTCCATGAATGTATAAGGCACAGCAGATCTAACTTTATTCCTGGTTCTACTGAAGCCAGAGGAACAGAGAATATCCAACAAGGTATGCAAAACAAAATAGCATTTATCAGTAATATTCAGTCAAGGATGACATTAAATTTTCAGAGACCTAGAAATTTAAAAATTTGAATGGGTTTTATGTCTAATTATGTGTCATCACTTTAATTGTATCAACAGTCAATCTAATTCCAGTTTAATAGTGTCAGTTGGTCATTCTCAGATCATTTGCTGTCCTTTGAGCTTCATGCCTTGTGCCTAAATTTATGTCACTGAGAGTTTTTCTTGCCATTAATTAGAACTATCATTATCATTTCTATTTAGACTTCACACAAGGTTATGAGTTGTGCCTGTAAATTCAAATGGTTTTCTTTTTGCTTATCTAGTGTAATGTGTATTCTTAAAAATACTGCAGTTTCATAATTGTTCCTAATATCCACTGAAGTACAAAATTCCTGCGAGGAAGATACTGTGCAATACCTAATGCCAATGTATTTTTAAATAATATTTTTGAAAGTAATTATTTTGGGGTTTTTTTAATCATATTTACTGTGTGTCTGCGATGGTGGAGGCAAACAAACTCTAATCTCCTCATGTTTTTAACTGGCTAATTTGGACCACCATTGTATTAGCTGTGAGAAACAAGTGTATTAGCTCAGATATCTTGTACTTGAGAAGTCATCACTATTTCTTTGCAAGACAAGACAGAAAAATTCTTCAGTTCTAGTGTCTAAAATGTAGGGGGAAGTTATTAATCATTTGCATGAGGCATTTGCATAAAGAAGAAAAAGAAAGTTGTTTCAAAACAGGCAGTTTCAAGTAAAGGTTAGTTAAGTACTGTCAAAAGAAATTGCTGCCATATTTTTGTATATTTTATAACTAAATGTGATCTGTCCTAAGCAGATGACACCAAGCTGAATGGTTCAATTCATATGCTTGAGGGAAGAGACCTTCATTGGCTTCATGAGTATGCCTTTTTAAAGCTCATGAAGTTCAACAAAGCCAAGTGCAAGATCTTGCACCTGGATCACGGTAAAATCCAAGTATCTGTGCAGCCGTGAAGGGATTGAGAGCAGCCCCACTGGGAAGAACTTGGGAGTGCTGGTGGATGAAAAATTGAATATGAGCCAGCAGTGCAAGCTTACAGCTGAAAAAGCCAATCGTATCCTGGGCTGCATGAAAAGAAGTGTGGCCAACAGCTCAAAGGGGATGATTCTCCCCCTCTGTTCTCATGAGACACCATGTTGAGTACTGTTTTGAGCTCTGGGGTCCCCAGAAGAAAGATATGGACATGTTGGAGCAGACCCAGAGGACGGCCATAAAGCTGGTCAGAGGAATAGAACATTTCTCCTATGCAAAAAAGCTGAGAAAGTTGGGGTTGTTCAGCCTGGAGAAGAGAAGGGAAACCTTACGGCAACCTTTCAGTAACTAAAATGGGCTTCTAAGAAAAAAATTGAGAGAGGCTTTGTAACAGGAATTCAGTCATAGGTCAAGGGAAACAGTTTTGAACTGAGGGTATGTCCTGGTTTCAGGTGGGATACATTGGACATAGGGAAGTAATTCTTTATACTCAGGATTGTAAAACAGTGGATTAGATTACCCAGAGAAGCTGCAGGTTCCCTCTCATAGCAGTGTTCAAGGTCAGGTTTGAAGAAGCTTTGAGCACCCTGACCTAGTGCAAAAGACATCGCCGCCCATACCAGGGGCACTGAAGTAGAGGTTCTTTAAAGGTTGCTTTCTAGTCAAAGTATTCTTTGTTTCTATGATCCTATAGGGATTGGAAAAATGTTATTGAAATTGAATTAAAAAAAAGTAAGGCAACACAAAATATTTAATACTTCAGAAGGGAAGTTATCTAAAATTTTTGAGCACTGATACTCAAAATGGTACAAAGAACTATGTGTCTCCTAATGAAAGCAATAAAGAATGGTCATGCATTTTCTTTTCACATACAAGTCATTAGTCACCTAATTATGATGGCATGCTTTTTCAAAGTTTCATGCCACGTATCTGTGAACTATCTCATGCACCAGCCTAGACAAACACATTTATTTCTCTTTTAACTCTCTTATTGCTTTAATTTTTCTTTGTTTTAAAGTCTATGGAATTTATCAACTTTTTTCTACTCTAGGTATTTTCATTTTTACAGACATGAGGAGATGACAATTTGATACCTGAATCATCTTCTGATACAAGGAAAAGAACTACAGTCCACAGTAGCTTACTAAAACAACCACAGACTGACTTTTGACTTTATTAAGAACCATACTTACATTTGTTGAAAGAGAAATTTTACTCACAACAACAACAACAAAGCATGTAAAGTCAGCAAGCAATAACTTGAAGAATAGCAGAGTTAACATGTGCATACACTATACCATTGCTTGTTTCTGGGTTTTTGGGGTTTTTTGGGGGTTTTTTTTGGGTTTTTTTAGGAGGAAAAACAAACTGCATAATGCAAACATTGCTGAAAAGAGGCAATGTTTATTTTCTAATCAGCTCTCCATACACATATGCTCACACACTTGTAGACAAGCTAGCTTCAGAAAATGCGCATATACTCAACAGGGATGCATACAGGCTCACCTACAATGTAAGTGAAGTCTAGTCTAGGAGCATGAGCCTGAGGAGCTTGAACATCACTGCTAGACCCAGAGATGGGGCTCCCAGGTGAGGGTCGTTATAGCCACACATTGCAGAGGGCAAACAAATAGGTTTTGTTGAATGTCGTGACATCCCTCTGCAGCTGACTATAACAATTAAAAATGAAAGCAGTCAGAAATTGCCAGAGTGGTTGGACTTTATATCTAAGGTAATATTTGATGCCTCACAAAATAAGGCATGCTCAGCAGGTTGTACAAAATTACTTTGCAACTCTAATGATGCAGCCAGTAACAGTGAACTTTGATGCTGAATCGTTTTGTTCTGTTTTCAAAGCTTTGTGCTTTTTCTTCCTGATGCAAACAACCTCAACTACTACTAGTTTTTATATTCACTATTATGATGAACTAGAGAAAAATAAAATGAGAGGAATTTTGGGAAGGCTGCAGTGGGGTTTGCAAATAAAAATATCACAATTCAGAATTTTCTAAAGTTTCATGTCTTCAACTTTGTTCATACTTACTACTTCAGGAGTATTGTCCAAAGTGTTCTACTAAGTAACCACCTGAAGATACCCAGCTATAAAACTTTGTCTAATTGTAAGGCTTCAATTTTTTTTTTTTAATTTGTTTTAAAATTGTTCATACCTATGTCATGTGGGTATTTTGCTGCAGAAGAATTAAGAAAAAAAAAAAGGGTATCCTAATGCAGCACTGGAGGTGGGACATAACCCTTATGGAGGGCACATCTTAAAAGTAATTTTCAACATCATCCTTCTTTCCTTTAAGGTTTTTGGTCACAATGCAACTCAGGTGGACAAAGCTTCTAAAACTAACAAAGATGTGAAAGATATGAAGATATAGAAACTGGTTTAGTCTGACTGCATTATTTTTTTAAGTTCCTGTAAGCAGAAGACAGAGTGGGACTGAGCAGATATGCAGACAACAATTCAGTGACAGGTGGAAATACTTTACTTTCAGCAGACTCATGCACTGGCCATTACTATCTGGACAATCTCAAAGACTATAAGCATCTGAACATTTTTGCTGCTGAAGAACTTCGTAACAATTGCCTGAAACCTCTTACACTGAGCACTTTCCTCTAGAACCATTTCTTCTTAAAATAATCCTTCTTAAAAAAAAAAAAAAAAAAAAAAAACAACAACAATAGAGATCAAATTATCAGTACTCTTTTAGAATGGGCAAATATGAACACTTAAAAATAATTACAGGTCCACTGAAAGGTGACTGTGTGAGGCAGGGCAGGCCTCTGAGATTGTTTCTGCAGCAATTACTCAGTGCTTAATAAGGAGCAATTACTGGTAAAACTCCCCCTTGATGTCATGTCTTGCAGGTCTTTCTAGTTGCCTGGTGGGTCTGCAGCTCTGCTCTAACTTCAGCCTCACTCTAGCACCATGCAAGCATCAGCCGGTATCAAATCCCAGCTATCCAATGTTTCCCACCAGCGCTGACTCTGCAGCCAGTTCTGCCAGGTTTTCTGGATGTCGGGGAGGTGAACTACATGGAAAGTCAGCCAAGTTGTCTCTGTCCTGTGGCCACATGTGTTTTTTCTGTCCAGCATCTTGATTTTGTCCAGAGAGCAGGGCTTTGAAAGCTGGTTGGTTGGTTTTAGCCAGTTTTATCAGTATTGTTATTAGTGTTCTTGGTAAAAAGTTATTTTTTTCACTTGAATCTGGGTATATTTGGTGTCTCACTGTATTGGAGAAATGAGGAGTATTAAACCCAAGGGAAGAGGTTTCTGTCCGAGGTCTCCACTCCTCCAAACAGTCTCAAACTGAGACAGAAAGGTGCTCCATTCCTCTAACCAATTTGGAAGCCCTCCTCTGGACCAGCTTCAACAGGTCAATGTCCTTCCTGCACTGTGAGGAACTGTGTGAAAGGCTTAACAGAAGTCTAGACAGATAACATCTGAAACCCTTCCCTTGTTCACTGATGTAGTCATCTTTTGTGGGTGACTGTGTTGCTCGGGCAGCACTTGCCCTTGGTAAAGGTGTGCGGGCTGTCTCAAATCACCTCTCTGTTCTCCATGTACCTTAGCAGAGCTTCTGTGAGGATCCATGACCTTTTCAGGCACAGAGGTGAGGCTGACAGGTCAGTAGTTCCCAAGGTCCTCATATCTATCTTTCTAAAGGTGGGTACAGTGTTTCCCTTTTCCCAGTCATCTGGGACTTCACTGACTGCCATTACTTTTCAAATATCATGGAGAGTGTCTTGGCAACTTATGTAGATTCAGGTTCCTCAGGTGGTCACGAACTATGTGACTAAGAGTCACATGTACAGTCAGCGAGAGCACAGAAACAAAACTGATTGGTGGAAATTAGTTCAAATGTTGCCTAAACATTTGAGATCTCTAAAGGTGAGCACACTCTAAGATCCAAAGACAAACACACTTCATAATATTCATAAATTCAGAATCTAATTTGACCGAAAATAAAATACATGAATGTGACTCTACAAGTGGGGCTTGGATCTGCTTTCTTTTCAACCTTTATTCTTTTCCTCTCCCCCCCTCCTCCTTTTTCCTATGTATGTACTCTGTATTTATATGAAAAAAATTGTACACTGATTTTTATGGAGTCTCATGAGATCTACACATTAGCAAAAAAAAAAAAAAAAAAAAAAAAAAAAAAAAAGGAGGCTTTTCAAAGCCCTGGTTTGGGC
>JAWWMP010000001.1:62231852-62244278 GCA_035047865.1 Dendrocincla tyrannina
AAAAGAAAAAAAAAAAAAAAAAAAAAAAAAAAAAAAAAAAAGGAGGCTTTTAAAAGCTCTGGTTTGGGCAGCACCAGCACAGAAAAGAAGATTACTGTTAAGCCTGGGCCGAATATGGAGAATAATATATAGTTGTTTCTGGCATACAAAATAAGGTTCCTGAGACCTATTACCTTGGAAATCCTTCCAAGAGACACAACATCAAGAGCCATGAGTTCTTCCCATCTTCTAGGTACTGGCAAAGAGAATTACATGATCATGCATTTCCATTTCAGGTCCATCATTGTTATTGCCATTCCTGTGCTAACACAAAGAGAATCCAATTGACAGAGAAGCATTTGAGCCTGCCTGCTGATCAAAACCATTCACTTCTCTCTGCTACTAAAAGCTGCTGCCCAAGAGCCAGTTGGGTTACTGTTTAACCCTTGTGGCTACACACCTGAATTTCTGCTTCAGACAGCAGGTCTGTGTGTAAATAGAACACGAGAGTAAAAGCCAGAAGTGCTGCTTACAAGATGGAATGACCAGCTTCAATTTTATCCTTTCTTTCAGCTTAATAAAGAAGTGTTTAGAATTAAGAAAGAAAAATATGGAGATCATGTATGATTTATCAACAGTGTTAAGTTATCAAAGACACTCTTGTTTTCTTTCTCTTTGTTCTTAGGCTTTTCCTTCAGTAACTTAATTGTATGTTTCTATGCATAAGTGAAATTTCTTACGGAAAACCTATAACAATCTCAGAAAACAGTATAATGTTGTTAGAAAAGTAATAAAATAATCTTTGTATCTCTATTTATGTCCTCTCAGTTCTGCAGCTCATGAACAGTGGCTGTAGTATTCTAGCAGTTATTCATTTTTTGAACCAGAACCTTACTGCAAGTCAGACATTTTAATTCTCAGAAATAGACAGTAACATGCATTTAACAGAAGGACAGTGTCACTTCTATGTTTTGTTGTGAAAGTTATTTTTTTTATGGTTAGGGAATCTTGAACTTCTGAAGATTACTAATGGATACCACAGGCACCCAATTCATCTTTCTGCTATTTGTGCATCTCTGATACTGTCTGACTTAATGAATTGATGACACCTCAAGTAGACACCTCTTAGTCTGCAAGAAACAAACTCTCTGGGAGTATTGTTTGAAGTTAAACACAATTTCTGAACAACACAGACACGACTAGAAATAAAGAGGCAATGCTATTTACCATGAGGTGCAATCCCAAGCTTATATAAGGCCAATTGTGAGTAATAACTTGTTGAATGCATTACAGAATTTTTGCCATATTTTCGGAAGACTAGAAAAAGCTTCAAAGTCCACATGAACTAAAAAAATTTAGAAAATTATAAGAGCCTACAGTCTTATTACAAAAATATATCACACACACCATAATATAAAAAGGGAAATGAATAAGTATATATGGGAGGATATCTATTTCAACAAGACTATAATATTGTATGATGCCTAGTAAGAATTGTAACTGTAATAATTAGGCACCATGGGGGAGAACTGACTTTATCATGGTGAATTAAAAGATAAAAAAATTCCCAACTATTATTTAAGGGTTCCTCATGGAGAACACAAAAACATCACTATACATTTTAGAAAAAAGTCTGAATAATTAAGACAGAATTCTGGCATAATAAGTCAAACTATCTCAGCAGACATTTCAGAGTTTCACTAGCTATGATAGTTATCAAGATACATAGGAAGTATTTGCACTTTTCATAAATTCTCTATTTTATTTTGAGCCAGAATCCAGCATGCCAAATTGGCATAGAATTGTCAAAACAATCATAATTCTGAGGGATGATATAATTAAATTATCATTATAAATATTTGTTATGATTTTGTTTATCTACATGTCAGAAAGCCATTCAAAATAGTTATTTTTCAGGCTTCACAGTCCTAGTAATGGTAGGAATCTTAGTAAATACCTCTCTTTGAGCTAACATTTTTTTCAGTCAGCTCTATGAAGTCATGGAAAAAAAAATTGTCATTGACTTAAGTTGCCAAATTAGGATTTTAATATATTTATGCTAAGAGAAGAAGTATATGTGCCTACAAGAGTCAAAATTGACAGTGATATGTGATGCTATATACCAGAGAGCAGCTTTTTTCTCTTCATATTTTCCACAGGAAAAATCCTTGGGCATCTGTCATTTCATGTTGAATGCTGTGATTATCTAAATGTTAAAATATATGACCAGTTTTTAATTTTTTTTGGGATACTATTTATTAGAAAAATTAAAAAGCAAATGAAAGCAAGTTCATTATTTTCCCCCAAAGTAAAGTTTTGTTATAAAATTAAAAAAAAAAGCCACCACTGCTTAATTTTTTTCAGCATCTTGGGTTTATAACTATTTTTTAATGTCAGAAAACACAGGGTAGGATAAGAAGTGGGTTAAATATAAATTCAAATAACTTCTATGAAGCAGAGTTCATTAGTTACAGTCTATCTTATAGAAATAGCAATAAAATCTAATTTAAAATTTAAAGAAAATTTGTTGTTGAATCTTTCTAAGTACTTACATAATAAAAACTTTTTAATTAAAAAATCTTTTTAATTATAGAAATTGTTAATCTTGAAGTGAGTATAAAAGCAGAAATTCATTTCAGTTTTTCAAAGTGGTGAAGAACTGCAGCAAGAACTGCAGGGAATTTTGCATTTTCTTATGTGACTTATGCGACTGTGCACTCAGTTCTCTGCTGCATGCAGAGATTGGTGCTACCTGCATCTAAACTCAAGTTTGCTCAGTGCGGTTTATTTAGGTTGCACCTCAATTTGCTGTGTATTGAGAGGGAAGAAGAGAAGGCAAAGATTACCCCGATCCAGATGAGATTTCTTTTGGTTACTTTTGAGGTGGTGAAGCAGGTTTTGTCACTCAAAACACTTGAATAAAATGGTGGAACTTGTGTATGATAGACTTGGGAACTCATGAACATTCCTATATTGTTTAGATTGAGTGCACAAACATACAAGAAGACAGATGCTTTAGAACTGTCTCACCTATCATCTGCCTACTATGACTGAACTGGATTCACCTAATATATATTAAATATCTCTTTTAAGATATGACAAATTTTGCCTTGAAAATGTTGATTTTTATTTAGTGACCACATATGGTCACCCATTCATATGCAAATATCAACAATTCATATGCCTAGATCTGATGAAAAGATCAAGGAAGATTTGTATCCAATGGCAAAACTAATTTACTTGTCATTATATCTCTGTATTGCAGTATTGCCATTGCTAATCCCTGGCTGTACTGGGCCCTGTTTGGAATAGAGTTAATTTTACTCATATTAACTTGTACAGTGATGTGGGTTTGATTTGTGATGAAAACAGTGTTAATATACTGATGTTTTAACTGTTGCTGAAAGTGCTTACACTGTGTCCAGGTCTTCTCTGTTTCTCATCAGGGAGGTGACTGGGGGTACACAAGAGGTTGTGAGGGGACACAGTCGTGCTCAGCAATACGACCTCAGATGAAAGAGGAGGAATGGGGGACATTCAGACTTAAGACATTTGACTTCCCAGGTAACTCTTAGATGTGATGAAACCCTTCTTTTCTGGATATACCTAAAAACCTGCTGGATGATGGGAAATAGTGAATGAAGTCCTTGTTTTGCTTTGCTTACCTGCACACCTATTGCATGTGCGTGCCTATTAAATTTCCTCTATCTCAACCCATGAATTGTCTTTTGCCCTTCTGATTCTCTTCCCTCTTCTACTGGAGAAGTACGTGATTGAGCAGATGTGTAGGTGCCTAACTTTTGGTTGAGATCAAACCATCACACTAACAAGAACCTCTGTACTGAGTTTGCCAGGTCCCAGGGCTGAGGCCTGCCAGGTCTGATTTCTGAAAAAGAATATTGGCTTATCTGTTTTACTACTGTTTGTCTTTGACGGTGGAGTCATAGTTTTACATGGATAGCAGTGGCAAGCAGTTATGTTGTGCAGTGAGATGTATATGACTGTAATACAGCTGTGTAGTTTAGTGGTGTGAGAGCAGAGACCCTGGGCAGTGGAGACACAGGATGAGGCCCAGAGAAGAGGAGCTGTGGAGAAATAAGACAACACACCCAGTGCTCTATTAAAGAAATACAGTTGTGGAACTGGATAAAAGTGTCCTTAAGGGATTCAAGGAGAGCAAAATAGTAGGTAACATGCATTAAGGGACACCGCACATCGGAAATGCAGATGTAACAGAAAACTCCAGACCAATGAGAAAAAAGGCAAAGTGTAGAAGCATATTAGGACACACACAAGAAACAGCCCCAGGAGAATCCAAGAGTAAGAAAGAAAGAACTATCAACATTACCATTGTGTTCGTCACATATTTAAAGCTCACCATAAACCCTCAGGCCACCACAACCAGAAAAAAAACCACAGACCTTGGAATCCCAAGGACCAGGGGAAGAACATGCACACCATCAATAAAAAAACAAACCAAAAAAGTAAAAACTAGAAACCGTGTTTGTAATAGTTTTAACTGTAGTATTATTATTAGGGGTGATTTTGTAATAAGGAGGTATTCTTTATTTTGTGCAACAATTGAAATAATTCTCATTTAGACTCTGATTATATCTTGCTTAAGGTTCCAATTATACTACTAATAGGCTTTATAAAATATGTTTCCTCTTTTCTCATCAACAAATTTTGAGAAAAACTGTTATTTATTTCAAATTTAGTTGGAATTATACATCAATATGGAGGCAAAGATACCATAAGTAACAGATAAAAAATGCATCACTGCTTGAGAATACAGGAAGGATACATTTAGATTTGCTTTATGAGGATATGATCCCTGCCTTTAAACTTCATTTTTAGAGTATTAAGAATGGGTTAGAGTTCATGCTTCCTTATATCATCCCAATGTTTCTTCTGGTATTTCAGATTTCACTTGAAAATCTATTAAGTCTAATAAGGACTTAAGATATCTGAATGAAACAAACACTTGGATAATAGAAGACACATGGAAATTATACTAAAACCAAACAAACATAATAAAAAGGGGAAAAAATAAACCAACTAAATTGATGTCATGGACACCTTTTCAACTTTCAGAAATCCAGATTTTCATTTAACTTTTACATTTGATCCACACAACATACATACTGCTGTTGCATTTTTGTCCTACAGTGAAATCTGTTGTCATTACTATACAGCTTAAATACTAAACTTGCACCAAAACTACTGCAGTTTAAAAACTGAAAAGCTCTTCCACAGAACCTAAACACTCCTTAACACTCCCTTAAAAAAGTGTTGTTTAAATTAGACTAGGAAACACAGCAAACAGTGGAAAACAAATGTGAAGTCAGAAGAAATTCATTTGGTAATACATTGAGAATGGGTAGAAATACTTTGCTTACCGACAAAATGGGAAAGCCCACTGTTCATGGGAAGTTTTGTAGTAGGCCCCACGGGAAATATTGCAGTCCTGTGAACTTGGCACTTTCTAAACCCAAAAAAAAAAAAAAAAAAAAAAAAGGCCAGAAGTGAAGTATGCTGTCTGCAGATGAGGCTTCACTATCATTTGGGTCCCTTATGTTATGAGAGCAACTTGAAATCAATGCATAGATTTCTACACCATTGAAGAAGCATAACTTCAGGAGGTTTAGGAAAATATTTTTAAACTTTCTCATTTAAGAACAAGAGGAGCCACTCCTTTGACATGGTTTGTTTTGACATGGTGTTTCTCTGCTGTATGAGCTGTGTCTTGCACACCAGAAAGATAGAAATGTGTCCCGGTTTTAGTGGCCGGGACCAGTTTGTCACTGTGTGGGTGCGGCCAGTGCTTTGTATTCCACACCCTCTATGTAATTTCTCATGGACTGCTAGCAATGGATAATTTGGAGGGGCACACCTGGCCCCTCAGGCTACAAGCTGGGTGTTTAGGACCTGTGTGAGGTAAGGAAGTTTTCCTGTCTTCACACCAAGGACTCAGGTGTGATAACTCCCCTCCGGGGAGGGGGAGGCATTAGCACCTTCACACCCAGCCTGAGGGGTCATGTCTGCTAATGGGCCATCAAGGAGTATCCCATGACTCATAGTGTAATGACTCATAGTGTAAATCACCCATTGTGAAACTCCTCGCCCTGGGGGAGGTACTGGGCACTCTCATCTGAGCCTAAGGATATATAATCTTCGGAGTTTGGGACTTCTGGTACCACTTGTGGGATCCAGAGGAGGACGAGGACCTTAACAGGACTGCATCTGCTGCTCTTGACCAGACTATTGACATCATCGAGAGCAACAGGTTTTCTCTTTATTTTTACTTTGTACTAAGGGGTGGGCTATGTGGTGCTCAGCAGAGGGGCTGGCGAGCTCCATTTTGTTTGTGCCCCAGGGTGCTGGGTTGTACATCTGTTTTTGTGGGTCAAACAGATTTTTCCTCTGCATCATTGTACTTGTTGTGATCTTTTTATTAAATTGTAATTGTGACTTGCAATCTCTTTTGGAGTTGGTTTCATTTCTCCTGCTGGTTTATCTTTAAACCAGTACAAAAGTTCTTGCCAATTGTTCATCAAAAATTACATTTCCTCAAGCATCAGAACTGGAAAAAAGGAAAGAAGCATCAGAACTGGAAAAAAGGAAAAAATTTGATATGTTACGGATTCTTTCAAAAGGGATTTTAGTACTTTTTCCTCCCTGCAGTAGATCAAAGACAAAGAAGAGACTGAAAAGTACAAAAGAAAGCATGAAAGTATTTTTAAGGATCTTCTTTTCTGCTTGACAAGCAAAAGCTATAGGTGTTAGTTTCTGGTCATTAAATTGTATGTTATTCCTTTTTCACCCATATACACTTATTTACCTGGAAGATGTTAGTAAAACTTTTCCTTTTGTGTTTTGGTTTCAATAATCCAAACTGTCTAAGCCAAATTTTCTTGTGCAACACTTGTAAATCTGCACTAATTTACTGTTCAATTCAGTAATTGCAGTTCTACAACGGAAATTGTCTTAAAATTGCCTCCATTACACTTTTGCATGCTCTGCATGCATATCTTAGATTATATGATGGGTGCTGGAACAGGCTGCCCAGGAAAGTGGTCACAGCACCAAGCCTGAGAGAGTTCAAGAAGTGTTTGGATGATACTCTCAGGCACATGGTGTGACTCTTGGGCAAGGTCCTGTGCAGGGCCAGGAGTTGGACTCAATGATTCTTGTGGGTCCTTTCCAACTCAGCATATTCTATGATTCTGTGATTTTGGTTTAAATAGATTTTCCCTTAAAGATCTTATTTTCAAGTACTTTAAATAAAGTCATTTGAAACTATGAAATTTGGCTAAACTTTATCACCTGGTACGATTCTCCAAATGTCCAACTAAAATATCTCAGTACACAGTGGGAGAGTGGATACAAGTTTCACAGAGATTATGAGAGTGGTCAGTCCTGTCACTGGGCACCACTGGAAAGAGCCTGGTTCTGTCTTCATTGCAACTTCCCTTCAGATATTTATGCGCATTGAGAACATCTCCCCTGACCTTTCTCTTCTGTGGGCTGCACAGTCCCAGTTCTTTCAGCTTTTCTCCACAGGAGACATGTTCTAGTCCCTTAGTCATCTTGGAGGTCCTTTGTTGATGTCTATGTATCACTTGTACCACGGAGTCCAGAACTGGACACAATACCCAAATGACCCAAGTGCAGCCTCAGTGGTGCTGAGTAAAGAAGAAGAATCACCTCATATGCTTTGCTGGCAGCAATACTCTTAAAGCAGTGCCATCAGCTCTCTGCAGCAAGAGAACATTGTTGATTCTTGTTCAAATTGGTGCCCAACAGGACCTCTAGGTCTTTTTCAGCCAAGTTGCTTTCCAGCTGAGTGGTCCCAGTTTGTACTGGTGCATGGAGCTGGTCCTCCCCAGGTGCAGTACTTTACACTTCCCCTTGTTGAATGTCATGAGATTCCTGTCAGCCCTTTTTTTTCAGCCTGTTGAGGTTACTCTGAGTGGTAGCGTAACTTCCTGGCATCTCAGACACTCCTTCCAGTTTCCTGTCATCAGTAAACTTGCTGAGGATGCACTCTGCCCCATCATTCAGACTATTAGTGAAAATCATAGGGTCATAGAATCATTATGGTTGAAAGAGACCTCTACGGTTATGGAACGGAGTCCAACCATAAACCTAATGCTAAGTCTACCAATAAATTGTGTCCCCAAATACCACATTCACATGTGTTTTGAACACTTCCAGGGATGGTGACTCCACCAGTTCCCCAGGCAGCCTGTCCCAATACCTGACCACCACTTCAGTGGAGAAATTTTTTCTAATATCTAATCTAAATCTTCCCAGGTGCAACCTGAGGCCATTTCCTCTCATTCTGCCATTTGTTATCTGGGAGAACAGACTGAATCCCACATCACTACAACTGTTTTTCAGATAGGTGAGGAGGGCAATAAGGTCCCCCTTGAACTTCCTTTTCTCCAGGCTAAACTATCCCAGTTCCACCCTTGTAAGACTTGTGCTCCAGACCCTTTGTCAGCTTTGTTGCCCTTCTCTGGACCCACATCAGCACCTCAGTGTCTTGCTTGTTGCGAGGGGCCCAAAACTGAACATTACTCAAGGTGCAGACTCACCAATGTCAAGTAGAGGGGGGTGATCACTGACCTCGTTCTGCTGGCTGCACTGTTTCTGATACAATCCAGGATACCACTGGCATGTTAAAGAAGATTGATCCAGTATTGACCCCTTTCTGTGCACTTCTGTTTACTGGCCCCAGACTAGACAATGCATTACTGATCAGCACCTTCTGGGCTCATCTTAGGTCCCCATGTTAGGTTTTGTGTATATCAGGCTATCCAGTCTGTTATAACAATTATTCATGCAAGGAAACTTATGTAAAATCTTCATATTAATTCTGAACTTATGTCACAAAATGCATAATATAATGACAGTTAACAATTTTCTATTACTAAAAGACTTCATGAGATACATCCATTTTATTTTGCTGGTGGTTGGTTATAGTGGGAGCATGTACTTTCTTTAGCTTTCATGAGATTTTATGTGAATCTATGTATGCACAGTTATTACTCATCTGTACATTATTACCAAGGTGTATATGTACTAGAAAGCATTTGTGTACAATATTTAGAGAAAGCTGGTTGGCTTTTTTTCAGAACCATTCATCATCAGTTCCGTGCATCCACCAAAGCCAATGTGATTAAGTGCTTCTTTTGGAATTAAGCAGCATGATTCCTATTTCACTTAAAGTTTGAGGTCCTGCTATTTCTTGGGGGATTAATGCATCCACATTTCAAATTGCTTCTCTGACGCAGCAGGAATGTTCATTTCTGATGCTTCTGCTTTATGTTAATAGAGCATGGAATAAACAAGGAAACAAAAAAAATCATGATTCATATCACTAATTAACTAGATATGCTGACATACCACAGAATTAATTTACATCACTCTCACCAGGACAAAAAAGACAATGCTTTTGTAAGAATCATTCTTATCTTTCCCTACCTGAGTCATATGTAGGCAGGGAACAAAGAAGGAAAAAAAAAGAAATTTTATAAATGATTCTGTAAAAATTTGTGCTACATAAAAATTGTTTACTAATATAGTTAGACACAACCACAAGAATAAATACATGAATCATATGAAGGCACATGCAAACATCTTTCTAACAATCAATCCAATAGATATGAATGTATGTATTTGCAAAAGTATTTATTAATCACACTTAAAATTGTGGTAATTTGGTGATTCAAAAAACACCCTTAATTCATCCCAAACTCATAAACATGAATTTTCCTTTTTTCCCCCCACTGAAAAACTGAGTGAATAATTCAGATAAGCAGGTAGTTCTGTGTCAGATAGTCTCATGAGATCCATCATCTCACCAAATCCCTAGGAGTTATATCTGCTCCTGATATTTACCTAGTAATGCTGGTAGGAAGAATAGGTGTGTTTTGACCAATATATTGACTTAAAACTTGCTAATGTGACAAATTATCATAATGGGACACTTTATTTACAACTAAATTTTCTGACTAGACAGTGTACAGAAGGTGGAAAAAGCTAAATATCATGTTCAACATTTCACAGAATTTCACAGAGTTTTCTAAGTTGGAAAGGACCCACAAGGATCATCAAGTCCCATTCCAGTCAAGGGCCCATATATGGTGTTATTAGCACCATGCTCTAACCAACTGAGCTAATCTCAGGGTCATAATAAAGAATATTAAGTGTCACACATTTCATTTTCATTCTAAGACTGCTTGTATTCACTTTATTGAACAGAAAGGTTCAGCTGGTCAAGAGGTTTAAGAATTTTTAAGCTCTTCATATTGATCTTTTTTTTTAATGTAGAATTGAATTTTAGCCTAGATATTCTCTTCCTGGATAGATGAGAAAAAAAATGAAATTATGTTTTCCTTAAATGTTTGTTTTTTTTTTTTTTTAAATGTGGCTGTTGGAAACATGGACACACCCACAAAAGGGAAAATAGTTACTTGCAGTGCACACAGCACACAGTTTAAAGGCAGTTCAGAGAAGGGGGAATTTTTTTGTCAGTTTTCCTCTTTATGGAACATTTAGATAAAGAATAATGAGTTTAGCAACTGCTGGATTTGCTGCAGCAAAAAAAGTTGTATTGCAGTTAAGAGTGCTCTGGGACCCTGAGGCAAGGATAGTAAAGTAGGCCAATGACAGAAGATAGAGGTATTTTAAATTTTTTAAAGGTAAAACAAAAGAAAACAAAACAAAGGAACTAGAAGCTTTGTTTTTCATAGTTGCAAATATTCTATGCAAGGCCTTACAAGCAGGTTGTAAAGATCGAATATCTAAATATGGCTAGCCTTTTTTTGATAATCTGTGAATATATTTCCTTATTCTCATAGGAAATTCTAGTATTTTTAACGTTTGATATTTCTTGCATTGTATTAGAGATGAACAAATGTATCAGTCATTGCTCAACATTTGCAAATAGAAAAATAGAGTGAGTATTTTTCCAGAGGGGAACTGATCTGGAGAAAGGGAGAAAGGAGTGGTAAGGAGGATGAGATCTGTGTAATGAAGTTGTGGTGTTAACGCAAAAAAGTTAAAGGTAAAATGTAACAGTTTGTCACAATTATGTTTCATATTGGCAGGTGTTCTGAACTTTCTGTTTGATAACTAGACATATAAATTTCAGTTCTTAAAGCTTTGCAGCCAATTTAAGGGCTCATTTATTTCTCTGACAGCAAGATATATATGCTGCCTGGCATAGTGGATGTCTGGGGCCAAATCCACCACTTTGTTGCTTGTGTGTCTTGTGGGAAGTAAATAGTAGCAATTTTTCAGCACAGGCATACCCACACAAGGTGTTTAGCAAATAAATGAGCATAAGATGACCTGTGGTGTCCTGAAATTACTAAAATTCATGAATAATAAAATGATCTATAGATTGTTAGCAGAGGGCTATAGCAAAGGCTAATTTGCAGTCACTGAAGCTTTACAGAATAATTTGTAATTTTTGAAAATGTAATGACTTCATCAGTTTTTACCTATTCTTTTACCAATATAATTGTCTGAAAGCTACCATGAGCAGAGATCTTCTGTCTAGATAAAATCACAATCACCTATACCATTGCGTTATGATTATTTAACTGACTCTATCTTTAGAACTTTTCTCTTTCACCCCTATAACTACCAAAAGTATTTCTTTTCCCTATGAACACGTATTTTTAATTTTGTTAAATCTTATTAACATAAGAAATATTGAGGAAATAATTCCACATTAGGATTTAATGCGGAGTAACACCTTTTAATAACAAATGTAACTATCAGGACAATGTTCTGTTTGCAGTAATATACTTTTCTTTCAGGAAACTTTTACACCATTGTCTAGAAAAGTAAAAGTAGAAAATGGGAGCATCCTCTCTGTAATTTCTGCTTTCTCTAAATCACTCATTCTTAATTAAGGAAGTTAAATTTTGAAACCATTTAAAAAGGAAAGCTAATTAACATCATTCTGTCAATGTAGAGAAATAGTGACATTTGGCTGATACTTGAGAAGTACTTTAAGGGGATATTTACAGTGACAATATTAAAGAAAGTACAAATGAAATGTAGCAATATCTGGAAATTACCATTTAAAGAAAAAAGTATTCAAAGGAGGAGAGGGAAAGATAAAATAAATGAAATGAGCAGTTAGCCTGCTTATTTTACAATTTTAATTGCTTTTTAACCTTTAGAATACTTCTGAAGGAAAAAAATATATTAATTTATAAAGTCTTCTTTGGTTTTATTTTTTAAAGTAGTTATTCTCTGACAATGCAGAACAAATTTCTCCTTTTAAAATATTCTTGAATTATGATTGAAAATTTATGACTTAATAAGTGCAATTCCATTAAATATTTGTATTCCTCTTCAAGTTGTATTTTTGAAGAATTTAAAAAAAAAAGAAAAAAGGGAAAAGAAAATCATTCATTTGTAGCA
>JAWWMP010000001.1:62244378-62255053 GCA_035047865.1 Dendrocincla tyrannina
AAGGGAAAAGAAAATCATTCATTTGTAGCAATAAGTTTCTCTAGACAATGGGCTTCCTGAATGAGACTTCACATAGGTAATCACAATGACCTTGTTCTTTATAAAAGTTGTGCATAATGTTTATTGTAATCAGAGCATATGGACCATCTAATTAGTCCCAGAGCTTCAGAGTTGGTGTTTAAAACACAGTAAGTGGGAATTGTTCCTTAAAAAGGTCAGCACAAATGGAATGTCTGGGGGCTTTTTGGTTTTGGTTTTATCCACCTTCTCAGTCAGTAAGGAAAAGTATCCTTCTGAGGTTTCTTGTGCAGAGTGTCTAGAAGGATAATAAATAAATAATTAAATACTAGTAATCCTGATCATGCCATGTTCACTAGTCTACTACGGAACCCCTTTTCATCTTATCATGATCATGCTGCCTCAGAAAATAAAATTGAGTAAACCAAAATTAGTAGAAAAATGAAGCAGAATTTAACACTGCTTTTACCTTGCGCTACTTCTGACTTCTTGCTCTATAATCCTTTATTCTCTCATGCTATGAATAGGCTGAGTGTTATATCATCTTTTTAGTAGTAAAAATATTAATTTCTAAATAACAATCTAACTTTTTGAAATGTTAAAAGTAGGGCTGAATGTGCAGGAAAAGGTCAGCTTCTTGTAGACAATGTAAGCCTGTCAAAGTGATATCAGATACAGCACCAAATGTACCTGCAGACTGGAACATACTACTGACACATACTGCTGCCTCCACCTGTTAGGCACCCAGGAAGCTGAAACACAATAAACTTTTGAGTCTCCAGAAATTATCTTTTGAGATCATACTAAAATATAACATTGCTGTACTTTTTGGTTGCATAAAGGATTTTCTGAATTTGTAAGGCTGCTGGATAACTACATTCCCTCTAAAATTGCATGGCAAGGCTCATGTGCTCTGTAGGTAAACAGAAATTAATAATATCTGTTAGGATGAAGGAAAGTCTCCTGTATCACTGAGGCTGTAGAATAAAGACATTACTTTTTTTTTTTATCATCTCAACACTGTGTGAAGTTCACCTGCTCATTTAGTCTCCTTATCATGGTCTAAAATGAAATAAACAGCTCAACTGTTGAAAGACAGTGTAGCATAGACTTGGTTAAGTGACACATCTGAGGTCTAAACCATTAAATTCATTTAAAAATTAACTGAATTTAACTTGAGACCTGCTCTAGGAGCAATTATTCTATTGGGTACCATGGAGTGACTTTCCACCAGAATTTTTCCAAGCGTTACTCTATGCAGGTTGTTCTGCTTTCATTGCACAAAGCAGAATTCACACTAAACGAAGCACTTTCTTTGCACTGCAGCAACAGTGTGCACTCCAGCACCACAGCTATCCAAAAAGAAATATGCTCTGCCTGCTCAATAACCTTTGGGTAGGGAGATGTGTGAACCTTACTAAATAGATGTGTTGGCCTATAAAAACTCTGGTCTGATAATTCTAATAGCCAGCATTAAGTTAATTTAATGAGCTTAGTGAAGTAAGAGCAATTTCAGCTATTTTCATGTATTTGAGTGCTGTTTTTCTTTACTTCACCTTTTTAGTAAATCTCATTAAAACCACACAGACCCAGTTAACTTTTTTCAAATAGCCACTCTTTACAGAACTATAGGAATTAAGTGAAATTAGTGTAGTGTTCTGAGAACTGCTTTGCACTGCCCTTGAGCTTAATATTTTATCATTCATATATGTCTGGGTGGGGCTGACAGACCCTGAATGACATTGTCATCATGCTTAAAGCTATTATACATATTCTATATGCTGAGATTAAAAAAATATAAATATTCTTTTTACCTGTGTTTTTTAAGCAGAAAATAACTGAAAATGTAATGCTCTTTCTTGAATATCTGAATGCTAGTGGTTTTTTTTATAGTCACTTAAGACTCCGACAACCAAATGCTAAAGCTATAAATGCTAAGAACAGAGCCAGGAAGTCTGATTAAACTTTGCAAATGAAAATTGCCAGCATAACTAGAGGTCCTTGGAAGATTATTCATTTTAACAAGCTAAACTAAATTGTACAGATGAAATAGGTGCTTTAAAATGACAGTATTTTCTGTAAGCTTCCATATACAGTGACTGCAAAAGAAACAAAAAACCTCTCTTATTCAATATGGTACAAATATCTCTGAGTGACAACCTTTGACTGAGGAAATTAAAAGATTTATACAACAGAAGGATAGTTAAATGATGCGGCAAAAGGCTGTGCAGAGAAATACCAAGATTATTAGCCTTTCATCCTCTTAGACTACATACAGATTCATAAATTAAAACAGAAGCAGACATAGATTTTAAAATCTTCAAGAATTTTCTTTGCAATGAGTTGTTTTCTACTTTGATTCTTCATCACAAATATTACAAAAAAAATATAATCCACCAAAGCCTACACCTCACAAAAGATAGTAAACTATTCTGGCAAGAAAGAAAAATATTGTCTAGTTGATCCTAAGGGTCATACCTGTACTGGTGATTCTGCCAGCACTTCTCATATACAGGATCTGAAAATATATCTTTTCAACTCATGGTTTCAGTCTCAGTCTGTAAGATCTAATAACAACATTGCTGGAAAGCCAGGTGCATGAGGTGGAAGAAACAGTAGTGCCATAGCAGCCACTGCTATTACACATGGCCAAAGTTCAGTCTAGGATGCTTGGTAAAGTGCAAAAAAGATGGTTCCCTTCTTCTATTTGGTGAAATGGAAATGGCAACATAAATATGGGAAAGCACTTATAAGAAACACACAAAGTTCTTTCCTTTTTCTTTTACCTTGTTTTATTCAGACCTTACATTCATTACCGCCATGTTATATACAGAACACAGTCATTTGTTTTCTATTTTACTAATTTTTTGTGTATGTTTATACTCCAGATATTGAAAGCACAGGAACAATATTACAGAATGTTGTTTAGTAAACTGACCAATGTGGCAGCCATGACAGTTGCCTTAGGCTGGAAATCCTTCCAAAAATCAGGATAGATACTTAGATGATTAGTTCAAGCTAAACTCTGAGTTACTTTGTGTAGCATCCTACTACTGTCATTGTCATGACTGCAAAACGTAAGCAGGGTATACTTCAATAGTCACTGGATTTGAAAGGCTAAAAGATATTCCAGCAGATTACATTCAAATATGTAATACTTCTCATACATTTTTCAGGACTATGTGAGCAATCCCTTTGATTAAAAAAAATAAAAAAAAATAATAAAAAAATCACAGTAGCTATTGTGCTTCAGGATTACAGGTTGATATTTTGAGTCATGCAGTACAACTTTTAGCTCTATTCATGGACTGCAGTTCATTTTACTATGCAGTCTGTTTGAATCAAACAGACCAAGAAATAAGGAGAGGTGACTAAAGAAAATTATATACTTTTTAGTGCTAATGAAAAGCAGCCAGTTTGGCACCATGACATCACAATAAGAACCATGGTGAGAATCACAGTCTATTTTCGCTCTGATGCTTACTGACTCCTACTATGATCTCAGCCAAATTAATCAGGGCCTAATTCTGTCAACTTTAGTTACAGTGATTAATTCTTTACTCAGTGAGTAGTTCAATAGGTATCAGAAAGTTGGGAAGTATGAAGACTTTTTCAGGAATATCAGAAAGCTGAAGCCTCTCAAAAATTGATCCCTTCAGTATGAAATGTCTCACTGACTTCCCTCTAATCAACAAAAATTCTCTGTGTTGAGAGTTGTAGTGGCAGTTGAGAGAACCAGTTATTTGCAGCTAAGTGCTTTAAAAATTTGCCACATCCACCCAATAGTGCTAATATGGGCCTTGGACTTCAGATATTTATAAATATTATTCTACAGAATGCATGACTGCAGAGCATACCTTACGTGTATGTCAGGTGCATATACAGATATACATAGCGCTGGCAACACTTATCAATGCAGATGAAAACATTCGTCACTCACACAGATGCAAACAGCACCAAAAATATCATCCTATTCCCGTGTCTCACTATATGTGTGCATGTGTGTGTATGTATAAATATATAAACACACCTGCTGGATCTCTGCAGCACCTCAACTCACCTAGTCTGTCGTTGGACCCCAGGCTCTCCAGTTGCTAGCATCTGGAATATGAGCCCCCAGGGCTGCGGTCACACTCCATGTGCTGGTACAGACCATTGCACACATACACACTTGCACACACACACAAAGACACATACATAAGCAGATATTTTAATCAACTCAGACCACACAATCCCTCCAGCTCCCCTGCACCCTCTGAAAGCCAGCTTCTGCTGTGGTCTCACCCTTAGAGACACACACAATTGCCTGGCTCCCAGTTCAGTTCACCTGCTCAGCTGACATATCTGGCATGTCTTCACTAGCTGACACACCCACACTTGTCCATGGAACCATGAACACACAGACCACTGGCCCCTGGTCTGACTCCAGCTGCTGGAACTCAGACCCCCTTCCACACCTGCACATTGAAGAGAGATCCTTTTATGCAAGAAAGAGTCAGAAGGGAATTTAATGAAAAGGCAAGACAGATCGAGTTGATCAGGGGCAGGCAATGCCTGAAATCTATACAGACCAACAAACTATTTACATGTAAATGTCCCTTTCCTCCCCTCTCCCCCCCGCCTTAGTCCTTTATTTTCTCATTCTTGTTCCTCCCCATGTCACCTACCTTTTCCCTTCATCCTTTTCCTTGCCTTTGGCTTCTCATCTAAATATTCTGTAATAATTCTTTTGTAATCCCAAATACTCTTCACTTGCATTCCATAAGATGTTGCAAATCCCCTAACTAGTGTATCACCCTTATTCTGTAAAACGATTTTACAAATTTTTCCTTTGACTCATGGAACATCTGAACCATGGGCCCAAGGTTGTCCTAGGACAGCCCTGGGAATGGCCTGGACAGTCTCTCTTCCTTTGTGTCTTTAACTTGGGTTCCCACTTGGCATTGTATTCTGGTCCTCCTCTGACCTTGTGTGGGTTGGTGCTGTGATGGGCTGATGAATTCCCATAGAGGATCTCGGTGTAGGCCAGCAGATCTTCCTCTTGCCTCTGTTCCTCTAGGCTCACCCCTGTCTGTGAAAATGAACTTTTATAGCAGACAAGCTGAAAATTGTTTCTTGAATGTGATGTTTTTTCCCTACATAATAGTGGTACCTTTAACATTTAGGAATCACAGACTGAAAAGACTATGAAAAAAAGAAAGGTGACATAAAGAGCATAAGTGAGTGAGGGATGAAAACTCTAAATGTAACCGAGGAACCTTGAAAAGTGTAGTGCACAAGTTAGAGTGGCCTTGAACAATACAAACTTTTGTATTTAGCTTTTATATAGCCAATAACCTCAATTGACATTGACCTTGGGAGCAAAATGGGCCAATATTTTCACTTGGGTGAACTGTTATTGGAGAGTTTCTCTAGTGTATTGGGCACAAACATGCATTCCATCAACATCAAGTACATGCTATCTTTTTCATCAATTTTCTTTCTTTTGTGCTAACATTGCTATTGTGATAAGGACAGGGGAAAAAATACATTTTCTGGGAGTTAACTTCATCTCTGACATAATGCCATTGAAATCAACTACCTTTGCTATGTTTTTTTCTTTGCAGAAAGTTTTGGACATTTATTATGCCAGTAATAAAATAGACGGCATCACTGAAAAAATGCATTTATTTTTATAGATTTTAAGAATTTTTTTTAATTATTATTTTCAGGAGTGAATTTCTAGTTTGAAAACTTCTAAATGCAGTCTAAAATTTACAGATTGAATATAACTAATGTACATATTCAGCAGAACTGCCAATGAGAAGGAACACTGATTGGTAGAATATCGTAACATGAATGACTTTTACTATGTTATAATTCAAAAGAACAGATTGAAAGAAGTGGTACTGACCATCCAAACAACAATGTATGTCAGTTGGCAAGAGGTAAGAGATAAGAGACACCAATCAAACCAGAAAAATGATGGCTATGTAAATTACTTCAGCAACTTGTTCAGCCTGCTTGCTCAGGGTAGAGTAGGCTGAGCCTACTTGCTCAGCCTGCTCTTCCAGGAAGGACAGAAGTTTGTTTCAAGCCCACTGTTAGAACCTATTTATAGAATACATTGAAATTGAAACCAGACCTTCTGATTGCTCTGAAGACCTAAGATTTTAAGTTTCCATTTGATTCCAGGAAAAACTGCTTATGTCCACTGAAATGAGTTTTCTCTTGTTGCTGGTTCAACTACACACAAAAACACCTGGGAAGACATATTATCTGCTCCTTTTCTTCTGAAACTTTTGCCACCACACTTCTTAAAGCTGGGAGAAAGAAAACGGAAAATAGTGTTGATAAATTTACTGGAATTAAGGAAAAAATAGATGGTGCTGAAGGGAAGGAAGAAATTACATGTCTAACTGGAGCAGTTGTCCATGTTTAACTCCTATTGGGTTCACTAACTCCATTCTATCTCACATGGGAACATCGGAAAGCACAACAGAAAGAGAAAGTAACCTCAGGTTAACAAATGTTTGTATATTTTGATTTGAAGAGGAAAAAACAAATAGAAAAATAAAATAGAAGAAAAGAACCATGGGAAATTGATTTTTATGGTCTTAAAAACGTTCTATAATTATCCATTATATGCTATTAAATTATTATTATTAAATTAAATGCATGTGAAGTAATAGTAACAAATTTGTAAAGATTACATTAATATGCCAATTTACTTCTTATATTTTGAAGTTGTCAACAAGCATCAGAAAAAGGCCTTTTCATTGTGTGTAGCCTTATACATTGAAGCTGTCTTCCCATACAACAGCAAAATAGAATGGTGTTTGTTATCTTGATCAGAATGAGCTTTTTACTCATGGGAGTGTAGTCAGTATGAACTCTTTTTCTGATTTTAAGACTGATAGCTGACCATTTATTTTCTGCAACTGCTTCAATATCTCCACAGAAGTAAACATATGTCTTTCTCTCTCCAAGAAAACTCTATTATATGTTTTACCCTAGTGAAGCTAACTCAGAAACAATCAGAAATAGAAATACTAGCACACTTAAGGCTCCTATGATAAATATAGCCATTAGAATTTGAAACCATATTCAGGTAGGTTTTAACACAGTGGATGTAGGATAGGAAGAATTTGCAGTAAGAAGACAGATGTCATACAATTTATAGATTACTGGGGGGGAATAGATAAATGTGGGACAGGTGGCAAACTAAATATCTGAAAATTAAAAGCATGTGAAATTTAAAATTAAATAATATCTCTGACTTAAAACCAGTAGTTTTACAGTTCCCTAGTATGCCTCTCTCCTCCATGGGTGTATTTTTTACCAATATTATTTTACCAGGCAAGGATTCTGATTGCCTCTTCTGCAAAACTTTCACATTTTCCCTTTTTTCATTATGTTTCTCGTTGTTTTATGCCCATAAATTGTCTATTAATGATCAGATCTGTTTGATGTTTCCCAGTGATTTAAAACTGTCCCAAAGCCAGATGCAAGAGGTATTGTGGCCCTGGTGTCTTTTTCAGGCAGTCACAGCATCTCAAGCATGCTAAAGTTCCATGGTATGTGCCTTTGCTATGATGATATGTATTGATTTGGCACTTTTTCATGAACAGTAAAGAGAAAAGCAGAAAAAAAGTAAAAGGATAGTCACTCGGTAATTTCCTTTGTATCAAGAAATTAGAATATTTTGATAAACATCTGTTCCACAGCCAAAGATAACTTTATTAACCCTCTCTTCTAAACGCACTTGCCTACTAATCTTTATATTTGGAGTAATGCTTGTCCGAGATCTTTCTTCTTTTTATCTGCCATCTCTTTGAGAATCTTCTCTATGCTCTTTTCCTGTCCTTGGTTGACATTAATTTTATTTTATTCTTCTCTCCCTGTATTTCTCTCAATTTATTATGCAAAGCTTATTCCTGGAAGAAAAAAAAAAAAAAGAAAGAAAGAAAATAAAGATATCATTGAGTCATTGTCATTGCCATCATATGAGAGAGAATTGGGGCAAAAAAGAGATTGTTTTCCCTTCACACGTTGCCTACTACTTTTCTTCATATTATTGGGATTTAATAGATTCTGTGAACAGATACTCAAGGAATAATAGAACAGTTGTTTGCCTTTTTTTTTTTCCTTCTAGTTCAGAAAATAAGGACCAAAAATTATAACAAAAGATCTCAGTATGAGTCTGACAGAATTCAGGTTAAGTCCTCACTTTCAGGTTTGAGAAGGCTTCCCAGAGGGTGGCACTTCTTTTTTGCTTAGGTTATGTTCCAAGGCCAAGAGATTATGGTACTGTACACTGCTTCCCTCCATCCTTCACATCCTTGTAAATCCTGACAGGAGTTGTTAGCAATCAGTGATTTTCAGTTCTTGGTTTCTCACTCCCTATACAGCTGAGACATAGCAAAATCTCCTCAAGCAGGGAGATGGTCTCCATCAATGAATTATCAGCAAAGGCTCCCAGACCTCCCAAGTATTGGACTTATCTTGAGCCAGAAGTTCTGGATGGTTGCAGAACTAGGATCAGTCCCAGCTACCTGCATTTTAACAAGAATAAAACAGTCCACCTTAATTTTTCAGACATTAGAGTAGGAAAAATTCTGTGGATATTTTAAAAAAAGGATCCGTTTACATGTATCTGTTACCATATAGTATTAATCCCTCCTTAAAACTATACTTTTCACATCTGTGCTTTAGGACAGTGATGGAAATAGTGTGCTGGGATTTAGTTAGCAAGCAATGTGTGTGATTTGGGAGTGTACAAATACTAGAAAAATATATTCATATTAATATGATGTGAAAACTACAAAAGACTTCTGCTCCTAAAATGCACAGTGCTTTTGAAAATTTCCATTAAAGACAAACATTAAAAGTGAAGGAGGGTTTAATATCTTGTTTAAAAAAGCTCTGATAAAATTAAAAATCTACTCTTAAAGAGAGAAATGGAAGGAGAGAGATTTCAGCTGTTAATAACTAATTCCACTGCACTGCAACATCAGTCCAAGCATTGATTCTTCAGACAAAAAGCATCTTGTTGGCATCAATCTGTGAATGCACAGAGCTCTGCAGAATTTGGGTACAGTCCCTAACTCAGACTGCAGTGTGCTGCTTACATCACTTGTAAGAAGTGATGGCATGCTGTGAAATGCTGTAACTACAAACTACAAAGAGTTAATCTGACAAACAAGCTTTTGTTAGTAGGACTTGGCTTAGGGTGGACATACATTTACAGGACTGTGAATATATTTGTCATCATAAAAATTTAAATTTTCTGTCGGTTTCTTGAAAAAGAAACAAATCTATCCAATGGAATTAATTTTTACTAATTTTCTATATTGATATGGCAAACTCCAAATAATTTAGGCTTTGGAGTTGCTGGAGTAAACTAGATACTTTTAATATGTGATTTATTATACCCTGAAGTAGATATCCAAGCCCACGTAACTTTTACTTCTCTTTAGCTGTTGCAATGGAGCATGTTACAGATCTGAAACCTGGGTGAGATAGATCCCTCTGTCTAATTCCACTCTTGGACATAGAGAAAAGCAAATAACTACAAACAGCCAGTATTTGTTAACATATGTATACAATTATTTTTATTTCTGAAGTATCTTAGTCTGGTTAAACTGTTACAGTCTTATGTGACTAAAGTGGTGCTTCCTGAATTAATTCGGAGCATACTGTAGAAAGAAAATCCAAATAAATTATGTTTTCTATTATTTGGAGAAAATAGCTATTTTCTCTTTTGATTAACTATTTTGATGGAAATAAGGTTACTTAAGTAGAATACTGCAACACTATTTATTGTGAATTAAATGTCTCTGGTGCACTATATAATTTATTTCTCATAAATGTTCTCTAGTTCTTCATTGTGATCAACATATGAGGAAAACATTCTCATTATAGTCCGAAACTGATGTGTCTGAAGTGAATATTAAAATACAGAAGCTTGTTCAGAGGCATAGATGAAAAAAGTGTAACATAGATGGAAAACAGTGTAACAGAGGTTTAAAACAACCTTATTAATATATTGTAGTGAGTAAAGTGTGCTCCACATCATAGGAGTAGTGGAGGTCTGATGGCTGCACAGCCCTGACATCTCAGGACTGTACACCCCTGGATGCCAATTTTTTGCAGTTTTTGCTGGGCATCAGATATTATATGCTAGTATTTTACTAAGAAGAGATGCATCTAAATAATAAAATTCCCAATGCACAGATGGTATTAAAAATGCATTAATGCATTTTAAGTAATACACTGGTACTAAAAAGCAGTACAAAGAAAATCTATGAAAAAGGTTTTATTGCTTTCTCTTCTTAGTGCTTTTATTTTCTGGGAAACATATATTCCAAGCTAATTACAAAAAAAGACAAAGTTCCAAAACTCATATGAAATATACTGGAAATAAAGCAAAGTGAATATATGAGAAACCTGAATATTCTGAAAATGAATAAAGAACAGCAGATAATGCTCATAGGTAAAAACACTATATATGCTTTTGCCAAGGGAGAGTATTCAAATGGGAAATCTCACATTTTTGCTCCAATTTCAATAATCTGTTGTCCTAGTTCAACAGGAGGAGTCAGTTATCACTGTGTGGGGGTGAGCAAAGTTATGTATTCTACCCCCTCTATTCATTTCCTAAGAACAATGGACCATT
>JAWWMP010000001.1:62255153-62274542 GCA_035047865.1 Dendrocincla tyrannina
CTATTTTCTAAATTTGAAGGAGAGGGATTATTACTTGGCTGATATAGATATCTTAGTTCTTCCTGGAACTAAGACATCTGTTTATTTTATATTTTACTTTCCATCTGTTTCTTCATGTGTTTTTTGTTGTTGTTGTTGTTGGTTTTTTTTGTTTGTTTTTCTTTTTACAGAAAGCTAAGGAACAGTAATTTAGGGGTTTTACTTCTGTATGTTATGTGTTTTGTGTATTACAGTTACTATGATTCCATGGTAATTACCTACCTATAAAAATTCTATTACTTCTAAAAAACACATTGGCAATAATAGTATATTTCATCAAACCTATTTAATATGGTTCGAACAAGAACCCTGCATTAAAACAAAAGGAAACCTGCTAGTACAAATGTCATATACAAAAGTATAATTTTAAATGCAGGAATATGTAATTGCTTACAATTAAAGCCACTCTTACAAGGAAGAGGTTGTAAAATTAGCATGCTTTACTGAAAGAATGAGGTTTGTCAGAGGATACTGAAAGAAAAGGAGAGCTATGGAACATATGGGATAAGGTGTAATATAAAATTTCACCATGGCCATTTGTCTTGTTGCTACTCTTTAGAAGTGGTTAGCCACAGAAGATTGGAGTAAATAATTGTTTCTGCATCAACAGGAATATAGTTTTGGTAAGGATATACTATCATTTCTTTCAGATCTTCCCCATGGTTGTTCCTTTTCACAAAGCATGCCCCTTCCGTGGTCCCCAGACAGTCAGAAAAAGCCTGGAGATACTTGGGTGCAGATTGTTTTCGTACTGGAGAGTAAGTAGAGTCCATTTCTCATATCTGGGTGATATAGCTGCAAGGAAACTAAGAGAGGAAGAAGGGACTTATCAGGCATTCAGCACCTGTTATCTGCCTCACTGGCATTGTTAGGGGCCTTATCTGAGCACACTGAGGTAATAGTAATTCCAAAGCTCTTCTACTCACACTGTCATTGCACTGGTCATCTGCTATTAAGCTCACCAACATTTGTTATCTATTAGTGGATGGAGTGTTCATGAGAATTGGTAAGAATATATTCTTGTCCTTATTCAGCTCAGCTTTAACCACGCAGTTTCTCAGCTCAAAACAAAATCCTAGAATTTAGTGTCTGAGCCTTTTGGCATTGCCTTTGGTACAAACACTGTTCCAGGACAAAGTGAGTCTGAAAATCTCAGCTATTATACACTGGATATCTGCTTCTTGAATACCTATAGAAATTTTATAACCTCATGTCAGCTCTGTTATTGGAATAATCAAGAATTCCTATTCAGAAAGATCTGTTTGTCCTTAGTGGCTGGAGTACTTTAAGGTCACCAGTTCTCTCCCACCCATTTCTGTAGTGGATGCTCTGTATTCTGATTTTGGAAGTGAACTAGAAATAGAGAAATTAAAAAAAAAAAAAAAAAAAACCACAAAAATCTGTGGTATGATTATATTCTTTACCACAAAAAATAGATTAGATCTTTGATTTTACATTTTTTAATCATGTAGCAAATTATTGAATCTACTTCTTTCAGCTCTTAGAGACCAATAGACAAGTTCCAGACATTTTCAGTACCAAATAGGCTCATCTGCGTATTTCTTGAATATCCACACCCCCAGCCCCACAAAATACCAAATATACAAGCCATTGTTACACTTAAAGTACAGAGAAGTCTTCATGGAGCCATTATTCTCTGATTAAGAGTAAGTAATAAATGATGCAGAACTAGGGAATTCTCATTTATACTAACCTCGTAGAAAAATTACCAGGATGTCATAAAAATCGTTTTCTAAGTCTGAAGAAAAATAGATGCAGTGATACAGAAGAAAACCATGATTTTTGTGAAGAACTTTTGTCTGGTTCTAATTCAAAGAAAAGAAAGAATAAATGCATGTTAGATAACATGACAAGAGGAACAAAGAAATACCTCAGAAAGAAAAGAAGCAGCAGAAAGAAAATAGGTCAGTTAATAAATGAAGGTGCTGAAAATAATGCTGAGTGAAATATAGCCTGGCTGCAGATACTTTTTATTTTTCTTGAATAATCTGTCTTCAGCAGGAAAGCTAAAAGAGAAATGTTGGTATGATTAGGAATACTGTGAAGTTTTATTACTGTGAAGATTGGAGGTATGAGCATGGGGAGCACTTGGGAAGGATTAGCATATAAATATCAATCTGAAAAGAATCATGGACAAGACTTCTCAAGGCACACACTATTTACAGTTCCCATTTAGATTCCTGGACATTTAACAGACCGTGACCTTATCAAAGCAGTTATAACAAGGTATTTCGGTGTTTGTGCCGCAATAAGATCAACTGCCTCAGATCACTGAACTCCTCTGAAAAAATGAACACTTCATCTAATTGAAAAAAATTTGACATAGCTATCTTTGAAAATCTGATTTTGGGAGGATAATTTGAAGTTTATAAATTGTTAATTAACACTCTTGTCAAGTAAAACATGGAAACGAAGAGACAACAAAAAAGCAATTCAAATTTAAGATGGCATTTGTTTAAATGCATGATTGTCTCTCTTATATGCCCAGAAAGTTTTGAAATATGTTTTGTTTTTTTTTTTTTAATAACAGAAATCTCCAAAGTTATGCTGACAATTACTCTAATGTTCTTGAATGTCACAGACAACTTAGGAGCAAAAGTCAAGGATTGCAAAGAGCATTGTAAATATCTGTCAGCAGCTTGAAAACACCTTGATAGCACTTGCTAACTCTGATATTATAGGGCCAATGATAGCACTGTATGTTCAGGTGTGTTCAATGTCTGTGTGCAGGAGCACAGTTTCTGAACTGTAGAGTTCTATCGTTCTTTCATCTTTCATTCATTCTCTTAATGCTACATTCAGTCCTTAAGTATATATAACCACCATGCAAATATGCATAAATATATATATACACTTACATAAACATTTTCAGTGCATCTTTTACCTATTGAGTTCACAAGTAAGTTTGCAGCTTGAGAAAGGGTAATAGAATGGATCCCTCAGATGCTGGTTTTGATGTTGGCTTTCAAGCATTTGCAATTATGAGTCTTAATGTCTCTCCAAAATGGCTAAAGGACCATAACAAAATGATTCTATTGTCCAGGGGAAAAAAAAAAATCAGAGGCTTTTTTACACAGGCATGCACAGCTCTAACTTGGCAGAACCATTTCCATTCTCTATTGTTATCGAGCCAGATCAAAATACAGACGAAATGCATAACTGCCTGAGTCCATTCATCTGGATACAGTCTGGTACCTCTGGAGGGCTTGTATCTACAGACCTGAGACAAACTGTGCTATGTCCTCAACTACTAGGAACAATGAGAGAGTAAACCAAACTGCCACTCAGAAGAAAACTATTCTTATTTTATTAATTTCCGAATATCTTTCAATCAAGGGAAAATGAAGGACAATTGGAAAGAATTCACAGAATAACTGAAAATGTTTTCAGAAGGCTGCATGTATTGATTACTGAAAAGTTATTAAATAACCTCAGTAAAACTAAAGCAATAGCTTCATCAAACAAAAAAAAAAAAGGCTATAATTACAATATTTAGATAGTTTTATACCACTAACACAGAAAAATTAAGAATAATATTCCAAAGTAAAAGAAAGTGTGTTTTAAGGAAACAGAATAGAATTAAGTTAAAAAAAAAAAAAAAAGAACAATTTGAAGGAAATCTTCTGTTGGAATAAGGTCCATTAACCAGTGGAATGCTTTTTAATAATAAAACTCAAAAAAAGTGAATACCAAATGGAATATAATAAATTAATATTCTGCTGCAATCAATCATATTCCTGGTTTAGTACCAAACAGATGGACTGGATGCCTGCAAGAAATTTCAGATACTTTAAGAATTACCCTTTTGCCATTTGGTTATATGATTGTCTAGTGCTGTATGTCTTGAAGAGCCTTTCTGATACATTTCTGGAGTTTTACATGTTTACTATGGGAAAAAAACCCCAAAACAAACAAACAAAAAAATAAAAACCAAGTTACAGACAATTTTGAACAACATGCCAAGACACTGAAGGATCTGACATTTCTAAAAGAGTAGGTGATCTGTTCAATCTGTTCAATAGTATTAAAGAAAAAAGGAAGAAGGAAAGAAAAAGAAAGAAAAAGAAAATGAAAAAGAAAAAAAAAAGAAAGAAAAAGTATGTTCTATAGTGTGCATAGTAAATACTAAATAAACATAAAGGGAAAGCAAAAAGCCTCTGCGAATGGCAAGGTGGAAGTTCATCAGTCTGTCACAAAATATATAATCTTTTTCATCTGAAATTATTCTAGTATTATGCTTTAATTAATTTTTCTAAATGTGTGCCTATATCTCAGTAGTAACTTCAGCATAGAATAACACATTTACAGCTTAGAATATCAGAGATCCACTCAAAATTCACTTGAAAATGGTGAAAAATTCAGCTTTCATAAGTAGAATGAAATATTGCATGCAATACACTGGTTTCTTGTTTACTACTACAAAATTCGTAGTCCTGTGCTTCTGTACTCCCACATGTAATTTCCAAATACTCTAATCCTCATCATTTTTTTTTTACTGTTATTTCTGAGCAGCTTCCCAATATTCCTCATGATTTCTCAAAAATTTCAGAGGAAATGTGGATGACAGAGCCTGATGCAAAACTTTTCTGAGATTATAAATGTAAATGTATCAAGGTAAATGTTACAGGAAAAGAAAATATTCACTGCAAGTTCTATACATTGGTTTCTAAGACACAATGAGAAACTGTGTGGTTTAATTTGCTGTTGTAATTTTGACCCATCTGCACATTCTACTTAATGCTCTACAATAAAGTTGCATGGAATTGTACTGTAAACTAAAATGTAAACTGAAATGTGTAAACCACCATATCTGAAAGCCAGTGAAGACAGAAAGAAGGATTCTTTCCTTTTGTTTGTCTGGCTATTATCAGAAAATAAGTTTTGAACAAACATACTGCATTACTACAACAGACAATGTACCTTCTCAACAAGCTTTTAAATGCTGCTATTTCATACCTGTAAAATAATTAGGGTCTTAGGTATCAGAACCTATTTTCTTTCGTATGGAAGATAATAAACAGAAAAAAGCGGGATGGATTTCTTTATTATTGCAACTCTTTATTCCTATCTTATACGTTTTACATCAGTTTGGTTGTATTATTTTTATTAACCTTTCTATAGTTATTATTACTGAGCCTGACTGGTGCTTTGAAACATAGATCGCCTCCTACCACTAGATGGAACTGAAAAACCTTGTAATTTCTCTTTTTTCCTGTTACATGGATCTGTACCTATTTCTTTGCAGTAAAAGCTTGGAAATAGTCCAGAACTAGAACTTACAGAGTTAGGCAACGGTTACTGAAGCACAGTAATTGCTACTGGGTGTAGTACTATCTTTGTTGCTTGCAACTCTAACTGTCAAAAGAGAAAAATATTTAAAACATGTTGTACCTTCATAGCAACAACAGTAAAAAACCCAAAAAAAACCCCAACAACAAAAACCCCCAACCAACCAAACAAAAAAAAAATCACAAAATAACCCAAACAAAAACAAAACAACCCCTCCCCTCAAAAATCCCCAAAAACCTAAACTACCAAACCAAAAGCAAAACAAACAAACAAACAAAAAACAAAGAGAAAGCCCCATTGTAGCTTTACAAATTGTTAAAACTCAAGCTAAAAGCTGATATTGGTGGATTTATCAGGAGATATTTTGGAGACAAACCAAGGTAGAAGTCTGTTCACTTATCAGTATATTTGACATTTAACTACAGAAACACATGGTAAAAGAAATAAGTTTCTTCTTTCAATTTCCTACAGAAAAACAAACAAACAAACAAAAAACAAACAAACAAAAACCCCACAAAACCCCAGAGGGAGTTGGAAGCCACTGTGCTGCTAGAAAGTTATGACCTTGTTGCAATTACTGAAACTTGATGGGAAGAATCCCATCACTGGAGTGTGGCTATTGATGGCTACAGGCTGTTCTGAAAAATAAAACAGGAAAGGAAGGAGAGGCAGAGAACTTGCCTTCTATATCAAGATGGGGATTAAGTGGGAAGAGCTATCTGTGAAGAACAGCCATGAACAGGTAGAGAGCTTGTGGGTAAAAATTAGGGACCGGGGCAACACAGAGATCTTTGTGGTTGGATCTACTACAGGCCACCTGACCAAGGGGAGTCTGTTAATGAAGCTTTGCTGCTCTATCTACAGGAGGAGATCCATCACACTTGCAGGCTTTTGTCCTGCTGGGGGACTTCAGCCACTTCAATATCTGCTCGAAAAGTAGCACGGCGACCTGTTGGCAACCCAGAATATTCCTGAAATGTGTGGTGGACAATTTATTTAGCCAGATGATAAGACAGCCCTACCAGACAGAACATGATACTAGATTTGATAGTCAACTACATAAGCAAGTTAATAAGGGATGTCAAGACTGGAGGTAGCCTGGGCTGCAACAAGCATGTATTGCTGCAGTTTGCAGTCTTGAAGAATCTAGGTTAGAAAAGGAGTAAAGTCAGGGTCTTGAATTTCAGGAAGGCATACTTCCAGCTCTTCAGGGAGATGGTCAATGGGAATCCCTGGGAGACTGTCCTCAGGGACAAGGGAGCAGAACAGAGCTGGCAGATCTTAAAGGTAGTCTTCCACAGAGTGCAAGAGCTAGCAATTCCCAGGAGCAAGGAATCAGGCAACAATGGAGTGGCTGGCTGAATAGGGAACTGCTGGTCAAACTAGAGGGAAGGAAGCAAATGCATAGGCTGAAGACACTAGGACAAGGAACCTGGAAAGAGAATAGTGAAGAAGGACAATTGTATAGGGAGGAGGTGAGGAAGGCCAAGGCCAAACTGGAACTGAACCTAGCAAATGATGCAAAGAATAATAAGAATGATTTCTACAGGTACATTAATCAGAAAAGAAAATTCAAAGAAGACGTACCCCCTATGATAAACATTTCTGGTGAACAGGTAACAAGAGATGAGAAGTCTGAGGTACTTACCAACTCTTTTGCCTCAGTCTTCAATGGCAACGTCCCTTCCCACACCTCTTGAGAGGATGTGTGACAGGATGAGGGCTGGGAGAACATTGTAATTCCCACTGTAAGCAAAGACCACATTCACAACCACCTGAGGAACCTGAACTAAGTCCAGGGGACCCAATGAGATGCAACCCAGAGTCCTGAAGAAATTGGCTCATGTAGTTGCCAAGACATTATCCATGGTATTTGAAAAGTAACGGCAGTTAGGTGAAGCCCCAGATGACTGGAAAAAGGGAAACACTATACTCATCTTTAAAAGGGTAGAAATGAGAACCCTGGGAAGTATTGACCTGTCATACTCATGTCTGTGTCTGGGAAGATCATGGAACAAATTGTTTTGAAAGCTATGCTAAGGCACATGGAGGATATGGAGATGATTCAAGACAGCCAGCATGGCTTCACAAAAGGCAAGTCCTTCCTGACCAACCTAGTGGCATTCCACAGTGGAGTGGTTACATCAGTGGAAAAGGATGTCGTCTGTCTGGACTTCTGTAAAGCCTTTGACACAGTCCCCCACAACACCCTTCTCTCCAAATCAGAAAGTGAGCTGATTCAACAGGTGGACTGTTTGGTGGATTAGGAATTGATTGGATGGTCACATCCAGAGGGTAGTGGTCAGTGGTTCAGAGTCCCAATGGGTATCAGTGATGAGTGGTGTCCCTCAAGGGTCTGTATTGGGACCAGTTATTTAATAGCTTCATCAATGATATAGACAGAAGGATTAGGTGCACCCTCAGCAAATCTGTAGATGACACCAAGATGAGTGGTGGAGTTGACACACCTGAAGGATGGGAGGGACCTGGACAAGCCCCAGAAGTGGGCCAATGGAAATCTCATGAGGTTTAAGACCAAGTGCGAAGTGCTGCACTGGGGTCGGAACAACCCCCAGTATCAATACAGGCTGAGGGATGAACAGACCAAGAGTAGCCTTGCCAAGAGGGACTTGGGCATGTTTGTGGATGAGAGGCTGGACATGACCCCACAATGTGCCCTTGCAGCACAGAAAGTCAACTATATCCTGGTCTGCATCAAAAGAAGTACGTCCTACAGGTTGAAGGAGGTAATTATGCCCCTCTACTCTGTTCTGGTGAGAGCCCACCTGCAGTACTGCATCCACCTCTGAGGTCCCCAGCACAGGAAGGACATCAACCTGTTGGACTGAGTTCAGAGGAGAACCACCAAGATGATCAGAGGGATGGAGCAGCTCTCCTATGAAAAAAAGACTGAGAGAATTGAGATTGTTCAGCCTGGAGAAGAGAAGGCTTTGGAATGACAAATTGTGGCCTTCCAGGACATGACAGGAAATACAGAGAAAGACTATTTACAAGAGCTGTAATGACAGAACGAAGGGGAATGGGTTTAAATTAAAAGAGAGTAGGTGTAGATTAGGTATTAGGAAATGATGTACTGTGAGGGTGGTGAGGCACTGGAACAGGTTGCCCAGGGAAGTTGTGAATGCCCCATCCCTGTAGGTGTTCAAGGCCAGGCTGGATAGGGCTCTGAGGAACCTGGTCCAGTGGAAGGCACCCTTGCCCATGGCAGGGTGTTTGGAACCAGCTGATCTTCAAAGTCCCCTATCAATGCAAACCATTCAATGACTCTATGATTTACTCTTCTTCTAAAAAGATGTAAAAAGTACAAGATGTAAAAGTACAAAACTATTAGTTTCATGATGTGCACAAGTTAGGAAATACATAATGTAAAGTATTTGTTGTTTCTGGTTTGAAGATCTATCACCTATTCATTTCCTGAACCTTTGTTACTGTAGAAGGATGATACCAACAGACTGATGTAGCAGGTCACCACATTTTTTCCATACACAGCAAAATAATTACTTTTAAAATCTTTAAACTAGCATAATTTGTTTTGTATCCCTCTGCTCATGTGGACTCCTTTAAGCTAACCATTATATCCAATGTTTAGACTGAATTGAAGTATTACTTCTAATTTCTTTCTCTCATGACTAGACCTGTCAAACTTTCTGTTAAAATTTTCAAAGAAATATTTTCTCTCTTGTCCTGCAATGCATTATTATATATGCGTACTTTGTACAAGGCAAAGCTTCAATAAATACATAAGAAACGAAGGCTTTTAAGAATTGTTCTACAATTTCCAGAAATCTGAGTTGTTGCTTTTCCGCTTGATACCTGGAAGCTCAGTCTTATGAAGATCAAGTACATGTCAGCTGGGAGATGCTTCTTTCTGTGCCTTTTTTTTTTTTTTGTTTGGTTTGGTTTGGTTTTGGGGTTTTAATGAGATTGTACTAAAACTTTAATAATGAGCATACTAAGCACCAAATTATCAATATGCAAGTATCACAGACTATAAATGCATGTTTCCAGTTTCACATACCTGTGTATAAGAAGAAAACAGCAAAGAGTGATAGTGAACTACATATAATTAAACTTCTTGTTATTACTCACATTTATTTCATAGAAAACAGTTGACAGTTGTGGGGGTTTTTTTATTTTCCCTTTATTTCTATTGCTACCATATTTTCTTATTCAATTCCTTGACCTTTTCCTTGTTCTTTCTTTGGCAATCCCTTTAATTCTCTCTGAAATTCTCTCTTTTCTATAGCCTCCACCTAGATCTCCTGTCTCCTAGAAATGTATCATATCCCTGGTGGTGTCAACATTTATACAGAAGGGCAAAACACTGAGATAATTTGTACAAACAGGAAACTGTGACACATGATCAACACCTAGTTAGACAAAAAATAGCAATTTTTTTGACAAATGAACATCAACTTCATTTGTACATTCTCAGTAAACTAGGCTGGATGTTAAAGTTGGGTAAAATACTGTTTACTGAGCAGTTCTGAGGAAGTGGGGTAATATTTAAAGGGGAGGGAATAGCTTATGGTTTTTTTCCTAAAACCCTTGCAGTAAGGTTTCTTTGACTGTATGCATTTAAGCTATTAACTGCACAGAGCGGCTACCTGTTTCATTTTTTATAAAGCAGCCTACATGCTGACAGCCTTCTGCAGCACCAGATGACAGTCTGGTAAAGCCTGTAAAAGAGTTGAGGACAGTTTGCAAGCTCTGTGAAATCCTTGAAAAAGACTAAGAAGAGAAAGTGACTTGTGGTTTCATAAGGGAGGCAAAAGAAAACAAAAAGTCTGCATGAGAAGGTGTGGTCTCTATTCAGTTCATAAACGACCCACAGAGTTGGGAAGATGCACGAGAGCGCATGTATTAGAGTTATGAGGCCTTCCTTACTTTTTCTTTAAGATGAGCTCCCAAAAGAGCCTTTGGCACTAGAAAACAGCAGTGTAAAATAAGTATCCATGCCAAAAGTGAATATGTGAATTGCTCTATAATTTTGTCAATGGGTTAAGTTACCATGGATCTACTCTTGCTGCCAAAATGGGCACTGCTCTTAAGGAGTGTCTCTATAAATAATTGCAGTGATTTTCTGTAGTATTTCATAATTCAGTACCTTAAGATACATCCACTTTTAGTACCTTAAAATACATCCGTATCATGTCCCAGAGATTCTTGCTTTTGCTTTATATGATTTAATCTTCTCACTTCTTATTATTATAATAGTATTATGTTATTAAGTGTCAAACTTCTCGGGAAGTAGACGTACACCAGTATTGAATTGTACATTGTACATTGTATATTGAATTTACTTATACAATTGTAATAGTAGGTAAGGTATTTCAAACATTATGAACATACCTGGTGCAAATCAGGAATCTCGATAGACTTAAGTGGGGCTAAAGGTTTTTTACCAGCTGAGGCTAGGACAAAAATGAAAGTATATTCCATCTCTTGCCAAGATTTTTATTGAAATTTCAATGTTTTAAGAATAATTCCCAAGTGAAAATCTTAAATGTTTCATACGATTATACATTTTCAACATTGCTTCTTTAACAATTCTCATACTTTGAGAATAGAAAAGAATGATGAAGTATATTTCCAATTCTGAATACACATGCTTATTGCTCTTTACTTATTCAACAGTGTTATTTTAGTAGCTTAGGTGTTGAAGTAGGCTATTGTTACAAGCTGACTAGAAAATATTATAAGCCCTACCTCAGAAGTGCCAAACATCTCATGTCATATTTCCCATTCCATTTTTTTAGTTTTCATTTCAGCTTTCCTTCTATGGTGGCTGTCATGAAGTAATACTTGAAAAAAAGTACTTAAAGACCATTTTTGTCAAGCAAGTGCCCCATGCCTAAGTTTCAAGTAAGTTAGCAAAGGAGTTTATGAGTTTATATCAGGAAATGTTTTACTGGTAGATTAATTCACTGATATGTTGTCACAGATAGTTTTCTTTATATACTGCAATTTTGACTGATGCATCCAGTTTAGACATGATATACTAGAACTAAAGAATGTTTTCTTTAAGGAGCAAAAAGCTCCTTAACTTTTTGTCAGATGCTCTCTAGCTTCACAAGAGCTCTTAAAGTAATTAAAGATCATCAGAAAGCTTTGCCCTGATTACTCTCTGCAAGTCTAGATTTGTTCTTTGCACTCACAATGCAAAAAGTGTGATGGAAGCTCTGACTCCCTGAAAGGCACCCACAGCTGAGAATAATACCATAGCTGGATGTCAGCTTTTTGTTTACCCTTTGATTTACTTGAGTAACTCAAAATTCATCTGTTGATATGTAGTTTTTCTTTTTTTAATACTGCCAGTTTTCAGAACTTATAGTCTGAAATGTACCTCTTATTCCTACAGGGTTTAAATCTGAATTTTTTTACTTTCACAGTCAATGGGAATTCTGGGCTTGACATTGATTAAGACACAAGAGACTATTTTGAAATTCAGTTAAATGGTTATAAAGAAACATACAGTTCTTCTATGGATAAAGAAAGAACAACTTACAAAACCAAATGAATAATTAAATGGTTTTGACTCTCCAATATCTGTACAGTATCTGCTTTGATGGAAACCACAGTTGTCCATGATCTCTTATGTTGTCTTATGATGTCTTCTATAATAACCAGCCTAACCTCTCTAAATGGAGTTTAAATCCTTGTACACAGAAACCAAAGATTAAAGAAAAAACCCCATCAAATGCAAAATCAGTTACAAAGAAAAATGTATCTCCCCCAATATCTTACTGAACTCAAATAGGTAATTGATTGGCCAGCACCAGGAAAAGTATGCAAAGAGAAACAAACCATACCAATGATTCTATCTATCTATTGAAATATGAAGTCACACACTAACTTCCTGAACAGGATTATTATGGGCTTTTTATGTCCTGTGACACAGAAGTCCATCAACCTCCTGGGTTACAGTAGGAATGCTGTCAGCAAGTGAAGGAGAGTGATCTTTCACCTGTACTCAGCACTGGAACTGGAATTCCCCAGCCTCAGTTCTGGGCTCTTCAGTTCAAGACAAACATGGACAAATTGGAGATAGGCCACAGTAGAGCATCAGAGATGATTCAGGCACTGGAGTTTCTGACATACAGAGGCTCAGAGAGCTGTGACTCACAACTGGAGACATGAACAGTTCATCCCAGAGGAGAAGGCTGGCTCAGAGAGATCTTACGTATTTGAATAAATATCTCATAGAATGGAATGAAGAAGATAAAACTCTTATCAATGGTACCTACTGACAGGATATATGGCAACAGGCACAAATGAAAACACATGAAATTCTGCTCAAACACAAGAAAATGCATCAGTTTTTTTCCTTCCCATTTGAGGGTGTTCAAACACTTGTATAGGTTGTACAGAGAGGCTGTGGAATCTTCAACCTTTGAGATGTTTCAAACTTGACTGGATATCTCCTTCAAAAACCTAGCTGACCCTGCTTTGTACAGGAGCAGGTTGGACTGGACAGACTCCAGAGGTCCCAATGATTCCGTGATTCTGTTCTGTGAATTTAAAATCAGGTATAGATATTTCTGTTTTATTTTAAACCTCAACCACCAATGTAGGACCTTGTATATATTCAAAAGCTAAAAGACAGTGAGAACCTGTCTTTTCTGTATTTAAAACTAACAAGAATTTATTAGGCTGTTAACATTTTTTACTTAGCTTAATTACAGCAATTAAAAGATTATCTGCACTTATCTGCAGCAGTTCTAGCCTAGAGGTGATAATCAAAGGGAGAAGGAAAAGGAAATAGTTCATTTATTCTCAGTTCAAGTTGACACCAGACTCTAAGGTATATTTGTCACCTTTCCAGTCTTCAAAGCAAATTTGTAAGTGACTGAGCTCTTTGGAAGAGAAAAATGCAATTAAAGGTCTCATGGAACTTTCAGTCTATTTATGACTTTGCTACTAATGCTGGAAGGAATATAATCCATTACTTTCCTTCATCAGTCCTTGAATTTTGTTGAGTGCTATTGTGCTACCGTATTTTGGCATCCTAAAAAGATCAAAGTTCTCAAAAGTGGAGAGGGTGATGGTACTATCATGGAAACATGATTCTCTGATATAAGTTCATTTGCAAACTTACCATAGTCATCCTATTGACTATTTTCACCAACTGATTTTAAGCTATTGAAGCATAGGGTACATGCTTGACAAAAATGGTCTTTAAATACTTCTTTCAAGTACTGTTTCAACTAATGAAATGACAGTCACTAAATAAAAACTGTAATAAAGACAAGGCAAACAAAAAAGTGATGGGAAATATAACATGAAACGTTTAGCATTTCTGAGGTAGGGATAGAATATTTCCTAGTCAGTTTGTAATAATAATCTAGTTCAACACCTAAACTACTGAAATAACATGAATAAGTAAAGAGCAATATCAATGCATAATCAGAACTGGGAATTTGCTTCATTTTTGCATTCCTGTCCATTTGTTTGTTCTCACACTATGAACTGCACCCTATATATTTGAACCCAGATATGGGTGTGATTTTTCCTTTATTTAAAGACTGATGTATTTAATGAATTCTGGATAACAGAATAAATTACCAATTCTTTCAGAGCAACTTAAGATTTCAAGGTTTACCCACATCAAAATTCTGCTCTAATTTGTCACAAATTGCTCTTTTGCTTTTAGCACAAATGTGTTTTTTTTAACAAATTGCTCTCATTTGCATTACCTCTTGTAACTGCTGCTTTAACTGGTCCTAAATATGTCAGTGGAATTAAAAAATTTTAAATTAGGTGTGATGTTCTGACCTGAAGGGGAAGGGAGCACCAAGGATTCATAGATGCTCATGGTCAAAAGGAATGATAGAAGTCAGAGGGTAGTAAAGGTTAAAAAAGGTTATTCATAAATTATACATTTGGCATGGAAATTGATATGTTAGTCCCTTTTCTCCTTGTATAAGCACAGGACATTGGGTTTTGGATAAAGGGGTAGGGTGAAAGGGAAAAGAGAGAGGGAGATGGATTAAAGATATGGAGGAAATAAGGGAAAAAAAAAAATCACCAATCGGGGCTCCAGCATTGATCCACCTGATGGGGTGTCCAGGCCTCCTGGCTTAGTGGTGGTACCTTTTGATAGATAAATTCCTCACTTTCTATGCAAATTGATTATCATGCTCAGTACATTCTTTTAGACCTTCCTGGGAACATGTTGGAGTGTATTATGGAACTTTGGTGGTCTTGACCCTCCCCGTACAGTCCATGTCTACTTTTCAGCCTCATTCCTGCACTTGTACTGTACTGTGTGCTTATCTCCAGGTGCCAGAACAAGGAAATTTGTCTCAGAAAAGTACTGCTCACTTCCATATGGCCCCCTTCTCCACATCCTGTTTTTTCTCACAACATGTTATTGCCAACAAGCACTTGGTTCCACAGCTGTCTACCTATCAGTGTTTGAGACATACACATTAGCCCCTTTATCTTCTAGGCTTCTGCAACAGGTAAGAGAGGTTTTGCTTGGTTTGTTTCTTTTTTTTTTTTCCAGAGCAGTCAGCTAGATCTGTGAGTCCCTTCTAAGATAAATTCTGATAGACTGATCACCCTGTTTCCAATGACTCACCCTTACTACATAACAGTGTCTTTCTAGCATGAAGGAAGCTACATCCAAGGTGTTAACCAGTGTTGGTAGATTCTTTCAATTCGTTTATTGAGACTTCAGTTTTAAACCTGTATTTATCAACTTTTGTTCTTTTGTTCTGATTTGGTCTGGTTGTTGGCTTCCCCTACCCCTCCAGCCCCCTGAGTTACTTGTCATCCATATCTCAATCCACAAGTAACTAAAAATCCCCTTTGATCCCAAATCTTATGTCACTGTTGGGAAGCATTGTATGCATTTCTCTAATCATTCATCCCTGGATGCAATAGACTGTGGTCATTCTGTAGTCTTAGAGACAGGTACCACATCTCCTGTGAATGGATACAAAAGCAATACAAGTCAACAAAATGTCTGGAATATGGCTTACTGGGGGCACATGCAATATGATACTGTTTTGAGTCCAAAGAGTATTTTGTGTTCCAAATGAGAAAGTGTGTTGGACTCCAAGATGAGATGATGACCGAACGATTCTGCTGAAATTAAAGGGGAATGGGAGAATAGGGAAAATGCATGCTGCACAATTAAGATACATGTTTTTGAGAATTCACCTTGCCTTATTGACCAGATTTGGCAGCAAAAAGTATAGAGTTTTTTCTATCACTTTAGAGGAAAATACTACCTTGTGTAGTCTTTTGAGGAAGTAAGTTCTACTTGCAGATCATTATGCTATTTGAATACAAACAGCTATTTAGCTGATGTAAAGAAATAAAGACAGCTGTTCAGACTTCTGACACAGGGAAAAAAATGTATGTGCTTCTTTAAACAAAAGGTCATCCATCTGTCTTAGAGTACTCTCTTAAGCTATTCCTACTCAAATCTACTACTTTGACATTATGTTTCTTGCTTATCAACCAGTTCTGAACCTCAGTTCAGAGGGAGCTATGAGGTCTCACAGTGGTGTGCCTATGCTGTAGTTTATACTTCAACATTCAGCGAATCCCGTATAATATGTGCATATGTAAATACAAATTTCCAGTGCAAATGAACTGCAGGGCCTTGAATACTGAAAAAAAGTGATTGATGAACAAGATAATTTGAAGAACTATTTTTTTCACTTTTTTAGTCTCAAAGATCAAAGCCTTAGCAAGACTCAGACTCTGAGGATGTTTGCTTTGAGATCTTGACTCTCATCTGTTATATTGAATAGATCCTGTGAAAGTTTCCACAAGACTGATGGATACATTTCTGCTGGGTGAAGAATTTTATTCTTGTTCTCTGGGAGAAATCAGGATCCATCACCTCTGTTTCTTTAATCAGTGGAGGAATGGACTGATGAGAGAAATAGGTCATGGATTCTCTGGGACTCTAGACAAATAACCCAATGACACTTTGCAGTGATACTTTGATCTTGCAAGTCAAGAATTTCACTTTCATGAGAGGGAGGCAGACACGTAGTTAAATGTATGGTATGTGTCAGCAAACATTTAGTTCTTCTTTTAATACAGTAAGAAACAAGACCATCACACTATTTAAAGGGAAAACACAACACACACTATTCTATAACAAGGATTATGAAAGTAGGAAGCAAAACTACATATCACAAACCTTAAAAAATACAATAGGAAAAAGCATGTTTGAAAATTTGTGACTGTGTTGAGGAATACATATGATACAGATGGCTCAGCATGCAAGCTGCAGTGCTGTTGAAAATGACAACACTTTTTTTTCTTTTTAATAGTTTTAAGTAACTTATTAATTGATTATTTTTGACAGTCATGGGGTTATCCACTTTTGACAGTGGGTGGCTGCGTTTCTTTTCACAGACTTGTCTTGTTTGTTTGATTTTTAAATCACCAAGGCTTTGGGTTTCCCTGGACTAGTCCAATAAGCTTCAACAAACTACACCCGAGGGAGTTGAAGATTAGATATCTGGGATTTTAAATTTACATATTTGGAGTAACCAGAAGATACAGAGCAGATTAACAAAGACACTACCCAGAAAGCTGGAGACTCTTTGTCTGAGAAAAATTATAAGAGGACCAAATTAGTATTAAGAGTTAGAGATCAATAACCAATAGAAGATAGAATACTAATAAATGAAGATAATTAAAACCAATGAATATTGATTCCTGTGTTTGCTAAAAACATATAAATATGTGAAAAGTCTTGAAAGGGCCACATGTAACTGGAATGATTCACCACATGTCTCTGGCCAGAATAAAATCATGCCTGGCTCACTAACACTTAAAAGATAGTGTTGAAGGATTTCATTTCGCTCCATTTTCCATTTCTGGCGACAATGCAAGCTCTAGATTGAGCTCTGGGAGGGTAGGAGTCAGAGGCAGGAGGCCCAGGCAAGAGGCTGTAAACTGCTGATCCTTTGCATAACAAAGGGCTCCGGGACCTGAGGCCCAGCCAGGTGAGAGGACACTCTGAGATGAGGCAGGAGCCAACTCCCAGACTTTAGAGCACTTAGACTGTGAGAGAGGCACCAGCTCAAGCTGTTATTCTGTTATTTAGTTAATGCACTGTGATTAAGTGCAGTAGCTGTGCAGTATTATTTTAAGTATCTGGTTGTCTGATACTCTGCTATGGGAAACCTGGGATCAAGACAGTAGGGAAACCTGCTCTGACTGTGAGAGTGTGGTGTGTTTAGCTATGAAGGGGCTTTGGTCTCAGCTCAGGTTGTGTGAGAGTAACTGCCAGAATAGCTCCTGGGTGGTTGGACAAGGAAATTTTCTAAATAACTGGATGATTCTTATGTAAAAAGTTTTGTAGGTTTTTTAAAAGTCTGATTTCTTTTCAGATCTGCATTAATATAATTTTTTTCACAAAATCACAAGACCACAAAAACACAGAGAGGCCCAAAATCTCTAAGGTTTGAAGGGACTTCTGGAGTTTGTCTTGTCCAACCTGCTCCTATGCAAGGCAAGGTCAGCTAGAACAGGTTTTCAAGGGAAATATACAGTCAGGTTTGGAAAATCTCCAAGGCTGAAGACTCCACAGCCTCTCTGTACAACCTGCACAAGTGTTTGATCACCCTCACAGTAAAAGAAAATAATAAACAGAAGGATGGAATTTCATGTGTCTTAATTTGTGCCTACCGCCGCATGTTCTGTCAGTGGGTATCACTGAGAAGAGTCTGGTTTCATCTTCTTCATTTCCTCCCATTCACAACGATAAGATTTCCATGAGTCTACTCTCCTCTGTGATGATCTCCTTTAGCCGACTCTTCAGCTGTCAACTTTTGCTCTCTGAGCCTCTTTCTGTATGTCAGAAGCTCCAGTGCCTGAATCATCTCTGCTGCCCTACTGTGACCTTTCTCAAATTTGTCCATGTTTGTCTTGAACTGAAGAGTCCAGAACTGGTCACAGTACACCAGGTGTGGCCTCTGCAGTGCTGAGCACAGTTTAAAGATCACTTCCCTTGACCTGCTGGCAACATTCTTCCTACTGCAACCCAGGAGGCTGGTGGACTTCCATGCCACAAGGGCTCCTTCACTGTTATTTGATACTTAGCTTGTACTGTTGCATGGGGTTACTCCCACTCAGGTGCCTCGCATTTATTTATTAATTAAATTAATAAAAACTACCTAATTTGAATTGAAAGGTGAAGAATAATTATTTAGCCTTAAAAAAAATAAAAAAGCAGTATCATTAAAGAAGCAGAATTAAATATGAAAAAGAAAGAAAGACTCTTGCCAGAAAGATAAAAATCAGTTCTATGAATCAGAGATACCCTGAAACTTTAAGGATTAGAATTTGATCTAATTTTGTTATTTTTAAGAACCACTTGTATTGGGTTTTCATGGCCAGGTTCTGGTAGCAGGGAGAGTGGCTACCTCCAGGAGCCACTATAGGAGTGGCTTCTCTGAGAAGCTGCTGGAAGCCTCACCCACATACAACAGAGCCAATGCCAGCCAACTCTCAGACGGACTCACTACTGGTCAAGGCCAAACCAGTCAGGAATGCCTCTCTGATAATGTATTCAGGAAGGAAAAAAAAAATACTGCACTGAAGTAATTGTAGACAGAGAAGAGAGGAGTGGGAATATATGAGACACAAAACTATGCACACAATAAGGTCAGCAAGCAAAGAGAGAGAGGGCATGCTCCTGGTGCCAGAGCTGAGATTCCACTGCAGCCCATGGTGAAGACCATGGTGAAGCAGGTTGTCCCCTCTCATCCAATGAAGATTTGCAGGAGAGCAGGAATCCACCTGCAGTCCCCCACACCAGAGCAGGTGGATGCCCAAAAATTGTTGTGACCCTAAGGGAAGCCTGAGCTGGAACAGCCTACTGGCAGATACCTGCAGACTAGTTGTAAGAAGGCAGTCCTGGAGTCACAACCTCAACTGGGAGTATTATTTGAAAATATTCAAGGCTTCAAAAATCCACCTACTGAACTTTTGCAGAGCCTTCAGTTCTTTAATGCCTTGAGATCATGAAAAGAGAGAATGCTG
>JAWWMP010000001.1:62274642-62307982 GCA_035047865.1 Dendrocincla tyrannina
TCAAAAATCCACCTACTGAACTTTTGCAGAGCCTTCAGTTCTTTAATGCCTTGAGATCATGAAAAGAGAGAATGCTGCACAGGTCTTCCCAAGAGACAAGTTTAATTTTAGGGAGAAAATAAGGAATCTAGACAAAAGTTTAAAAGGGTGGCATACAATCAAGGTTGAGCATTCCACAAAGCACTGACCAAGTACACTCCAACCCACGCAACTTAGGAGAATCCAACAGTGGAGGTTTGGGTTGGCTCCCTGCCAAACCCAGCTGCTGGCCGCACAGACTCCCCCCTCCCAAAGTACCCAAAGACAGCTGTAGTAAAAGTATATATATATATATATATTCACATATATTACCATTATATACAATCAAACACTATGAATACACAGAACAATAATTCCAAACAACCCCAAAAGGGAAAAGGGGGAAAGGGAGGGAAGGAAAAAAATGGGTCAAAATAAAAGAGATACACACACACTCGTGAAGTCAGGGAAAAGCTCAAAGAAAGTAACTAACACAAGTTCTCACCAAACTCCTCTCAAGAGAAGTAGTTCCTTCCCCTCTGCGCAGCTGGGATACCAGTTTCTAAGACAGGCCTCAGCTCATATAGATAAGAGCTAAGCCGACAGAGAGACCTGGTGTCCTCCAAGCACACAAAAGGAAGAGAGAGACTGGGAGGAAACTTTCCTCCTCACCTTATATACAGCTGATTACGTGAAGGAATGGTGTGGAATACTTCCTTAGTTATGACCCTGTTACCAGGGAAGGCCTAGACAAAAACCAAGAAAACTAAACCACCACACCAACTCCATGATTTTAAGTTATACAAAATATTAAGTAAGAAAAGTGATTAAGAAAGAAAGTTTATATTTTCTCTTATTTCTAATTTTAAGTGAAAGACTTACATTTGAATGATTCTTTATTAGCTGTCTTATGATTTCAGTTTGTCTGGGATGTTTTTGTAGTTTTCAGTCATGATAAGACATTACAAAACCCCCGCATTTGTTGATCTTATCTTGAATTTCTGATGATGACAAATATAAAACTAAGATTTTCAGAAATCATGATTTATTTTATGAGAAACTAAGCATTATTTATATATAATATCTAAAGCTTTATACTTGGGAACAACAAAAGTTATTAAATTTCAAAGATATGGATTGAATTTGACAATAAAAATATTCCCCCCACTCACCAGTGTATTTTATTTTAAATGCATTTTGTATGACACTTTTGAAAATTTCTGTTCATTCAGCTGTCTAGTTGAAGCTGAAATTACATAATTTCATGTTAGTTTTTCATGGTACTGTATGTGACATTGCTGCACCGGAAATGCATTGTATTTGAAAGCAAGTTAAAAATACTAAGAAAAGTAACTTCACCTTTACAGAGCCTTCTTTCTTATAAAAGAAAGAAAAAGTATTTATACTTGCATAAACTTGAAATCTCTATGAGATCTAGAAATAGGTAGCCTTTGTATGCAACCTCAATGTATAGCACATTAAAAATATGAAATTACAACCAGGTAAGTAAAGCTCAGATCATTTTCTTCTTGCAGCAGAAACTTTCTTGTGCATTATATAAGGCTTCTGTGCTGACCTTTAAAATTTTGGGAAGTTAGAAACTGCAAACATTAGTAGAAAGAAAACTCAAAAAGATTGGAAGAAGGGAAAAGAAGGTGCTTATTCTGACTATTGTCTGTAAAGAATACTCAGTCCTAGTCCTTACACAATATTTTCTGTTTTCGTTTTCTTTCTTTTTTTCCTTTTTTACTTCTCTCTCTCTCTCTTTCTTTCTTTCTTCTGATATTAAATAAGGACTCATTACAATAAAGATAAAAATAATAAAAATAATAAAATACCATGCCATCAAAAACTACAGCCTCTGTCATATTCTCCTTCAGTCCCATAAACCTGATATTTCTGCTACATTGAAATGTTCTCTCCCCTTCTCTGGTTCAGTTTGTTAGGGCCTAATCAGCCAGATGCAAAAAGACCCTGCTGTAAAAACTTAATATAAGACATAAAACTTCTTGCTTCTGGGAGGAAGGGCATTCCTTTCTGCTTGTGGGAAAGTTGTGGATAGAGCATCTCTCCACCACTGGCTTTCATCATCCCAGACCCGGTGAGCATTTTGCATGTCAATCACCTTCTCTTTGTACACTTCTGCTATTATATTGCTGCTGTTGCTGTTCATTTTCTATCTTATTGCTGTTTCCAGAAAATTTTTCTTATCTCAATACATGATCTTTGCCTCTTTTGCTTCCAGCTGAAGTGGAAGGGGAAGCAAGTGCCTGTGTGGTTTTGGTAGAAGCCCTAAATTGGGGAATATAATTTCTAAGGCACAAGAGGCGAAGGAAATACTGGGTAAAAATTTAGCAGAGCAGTCTCCTCATTTTTCATTCATTGCTTTCCTCTCGTTGTCACATATCTGAGGCTTCAAACAAAAATCATAACTGAACAACAGGCACCCAACTTAAATACCAGAGTATGATAGGCTCCTCTAGAGGATGATTCAGAACATCTGGCTAAATTAGCACCTACTAAATATAAATGTAGCTTTTTAATATTTTTCCTGATTTGAATGGAAGATCTGCTGATTGTAAGGCAGCAGACTCAAGTTACCTACCATCTTTCAACTTCAGATATTCAGATTAGACCATGCATTTTGCTCTTTTATTACATTACCTTAGTCTGAGATCTAACAACTGCAGTAAGTGGTTTTAGTTATCTTTCTTGGGTTTGGTGAGGGATGAATAGGACTAAACAGGAAGAGAATTTTGTAGACATCAACTGCAGTTTTGCAGGTTCTACAAGTAAATCTTGTGGATTATTAATCAAATTGAAGATACAATAACATAAGTCATCTACATTTTTCTCTCATGTGTTGGTTGAGTTACCTCCTTTTCACTAGAAATGACAAGTGAATCTAGCACTGTGTTAATAAAATTGTATTGTTTTCCTTCACAGTCACCACATCCGTGCATGAGAAAATAATAAACAGAAACAGCTCATTCTAAGTTTAAAAAGTTTACTTATTCATGAAAACCCGTATTTGTTTCAGCATCATAATTTCTTTCTGTTTAGAGAGATTTTTCCTTGGAGATGAGAAGTGTGATCTTTTTGGTTTATTTCCTTTCAAATAACACAAGCAACACAGAGGTTATGGCTATTGTAAATGTAAAAGATATATATATTTGAATTTAAATGAGACAATTTTTTTCTAGTCACAAGACCTTATGCAAGAATTAAAATTCTCTATTATGACATTGACAGATTTTTATGTATGAAACTTTGTTCTGTCTGACAGATCTAAATTTCTGACAACCATGTATCACATTAAGGATCCAGAGTGTATACACGGTAATATTTCTCCATTTGTACTAAAACTGTTTTACATATGTCTTCCAGTGCTGTTTTAGCTAGCAGGTTTAGTGAATATCGGTTTTGTTTGAATAAACATTTTGAATACTATATTGAAATTTTTTACTTGGAGCATGTCAACATTTTGCATTACTAAGAAATTTCCCAAGAGGACCAATGTTCTAAGAATGAAAATCAGTCTTCACTTCCCTCAGCTTCCAGAAGATTAAGAAAAGGGAAAGTGGGATTCACACATTTTAATTCAAGTACTGGCAACACAATTTTAGTACAAGTTTCCTTTTTTGATGCTATAATTCATATTAGTTTATACATATTGTACATATATTTGTATACGTAGTACATATTTTGATGCCTCAGTACGTTCTTCACATCTGTATTTTCATATACCTTAAGAGATTTAAAATGTTCTTTCACATTTCTAGTGCTTTTCTTTTCCCACCACTCTAATCTTATCACATGTTCCCTAACATTCCTTAATGCATTTTTATTGATCATATGTTCCCTTATGTGATCTCTGATCACTTATAACACTCCAATGTGAAATAGCATCAGACATTAACACCATGGAAGGCAATGGAACTAGCAGTCATTTTTTCAGCAGTTCATCCAAATTTCACAATTTTTAGTATTGTAATATGGATGTTTGGAGTTTTATACATTGTTGTTCATATACTTTGCATTTTGAATTCCCAATTCTGCTTCATTTTGATGGATAAACGAAAAGGAAAAAATAAACTTTTATTGTTGTTTGTTTGTTTGTTTTGTTTTGTTTTGAGGATATTTTGGTTGGGTTTTTTTGGTGGTTTGTTTGTTTGTTTGTTTTTTGCAACAGTACCAGTGAGTCACAAGTAACAAGAAAAAGAGTTCGTAAATATTAACTTGTAAGAAGTAGCACAAGGTGTAAAATTATGGGAGATATATTCCAAAACCAAGATACTATTTCTGAATTTTCACAACAATTTTGTGTTTTCCAGTAGTTGAACAATGTCTAGAAGATGAAAAATAAGCTTTAGACTTTTTTTCATTCTTCCTACAAAGTCCTTTTTTGGAAAAATATACAAATACTACAGTAGGTATATAATATCGTAGGCAGGAGCAAAGCATATTTGCAAAGTAAAAAGTCTTGCAAATACATATAACAAAAATAGTTGACAATTTTCAGAACTAATAAACTTTGCAATTGATTCATAATTGCAGCATTTCACAGGACTTAATATTTCAACTTCATCCCAAATTTGTTGTTACTTCATCTCAATACATTCAACTAGACTGGTTCCTCTCTTAATAAAAACATATCACTGGTACACATGTACAATCAATTAGAAAACTTGCTGTCTGTGTGAAATAATCCTGTTCTGTATTCATTGCATGTGCATTTATAACCAAAACTGGAACTGCCAAAAAGGATTTCACAGTGCTGTAAGGGGCATCATGAATTATTTACAGTAAATCAAATTTTATAACCCTTCTCAATCTTTCATAAACTGTATCTTCATATTTTATTTGATATTTTATCCAGAGACTTAAAGCAACACAAGTCAGGGAAATCTCTTAAATTCCTGAAAGATTTGTAGGAGTACATGAAGAAAGAGTTCTTACAGTACCTTCTGCATTTGATGTAGCTGTAAGACTATTGATATTCCGTAAGCATATAATATTTAAAAGAAAAGAAGCAAGATTTTCTGAAATGTTCAATACCCTGAGCCTTCTTTTATGCTGAATAAAGGCTACTGGTAGTTGTTAAGAACTGTTAAAAACTTTTCTCCATCTCAGTCTTTGACTTGTAGTTATCATCCTTGCTGTTGCAGGGAGCCAAATTTATAATACCACTTTAAATGTGTGAGAGTCAAAATATAGGTCAGAGATGAGGAATGAGAATGTCTCCTCAGAAGTGATTCTGGACACTGGAAAAAAGAGAAAAGTTCAGAGAGGAAATCCAAGAATTATTAAAATGATTGAATATTGTCTTTACAAAGAGGTACCTCAAGAGGCTTATTTACAGGGATAACTTAAAGTAAGACTAAAATGTGTTTTCGTTGCAAATGTAGATGTAGCTGAGAGTTGGTTACTTGGTTTGTTTGCTTGTTTGTTTGTAGATTTGGCAGATAAATGCATAACAAGAAAAATGTAGTTCCTGGAAAAGAACTTATATTTAAGAAAATAGAAAATTATGTCTGAACTTAAAATAATGTTCTCTTAGGACACATGTGACTTCTTCAACAACTAAAGTTACTGAAACAGGTTCCCCAGGGAAGTTGTCATGGCACTAAGCCTCTCAATGTTCAAGATGCATCTAGACTTTAGTCATATGGTTTAGTGTTAGGTAGTCGTGTGAGAAACAGGGATTTATAACCAGTGATCCTTATGGGTCCCTTTTGAATTGATATATTTTGTGACTCTATGATGAAAACTTATTTCTGAGTTATGAATATACTCAAAGTCCCTATACATTTTCATTAAGATCAAAAAAAAAAACCAAAAAAACCCAAAGAAAGGAATATAAAGAAGCCATAAGAAACAGGCAGGTTAGAGCCAAGCATTTTATTGACACGAACATAAAGAAACAATCGTGTCCTTCTGTCTCTGACTGAGAGCTGCAGGAGTCTATTTTCAAGAAGTGCCCTATGTATGTTTTCATCTTCATATCCCTCCAGGTTCTTCTTTGCTCGGAGCCTTTGCTCAGAGCCAATTAAGCTTTCCACTTAACAAGGCACATACTGAGTTATTGTATCTGTAATGATCCTTTCTGAAAAGAGTTTAATGCCAGGAATTACAGTGTATTTGTGACTTTACCTTCCACTACTTTTAAAGCCTGAATTATTTGTTTAAATCTGGTTTCCCACACATATATAAGCATGCTCCTTCAGGAACTATAAAACGATGTGAGTAAGATTAAAAAAAAAATAAAAGTTAAATCTTATTGTTTTTCTACCTCTTATTTGCAAATAAAATATCATTTTTTAATGAGAAAAGAAAGCATTGATGTAATATGTCAGTCACTGGGACCTATAATGTCATGATAGATCCTGAAATTAATAATGCATGAAGAAATGTGTTATATATCACACACATGGCAAAGCATTCAACAAAGAAAATTCTTACATGTAAAGTTAGAGTTTGTGTAGTAAAGGAAAACAAACTATGTTTGTATTCACACTTCCAATATTTAGTTATTTATGAAACAGAGTCAATTTTATGCAATTTTCTATGAATGCTTGCATTTCAGTTTTCTGCTGAATGTCTAATTTTACTCTTTTCTCATTTTATAACAGAATTTGAAGAGGATTACAGTCTTACATATTGCAACATATAGGATTGTGAAATAATACAGAGCAATTTATAAATTAATTTGAAAAAATAAATTGAATTAATGAATATTGGATTATATAATGCCTTATGCTGAGACAGAAACATTTTTTTCTTCTGGAAATACAAATATCAGGTTAATCACATTCTTTCTGAAATGAATTGGTACTTTTGCATTGATCGCAGCGAAGAAGTACTCAGCCTTTATCCAAAAATTCTTGGAATTTGCTTAAATGTTTATCATCTGAAATATCACCTAAGAACAAAATGTACATTATTTTTAGTTAATAAATGTGCACTTCTCATTCTCCCTGCAAAATACAGGAGAAAAGATTCAAAAGATGGCAAATTACAATATATGTAACATCGACAGTGTGTCACACCGACCTGGCTACAACCTCCTTTCAGATAATTGAAGAGAGTTGTATAGTCCCCCTGGGCCTCCTTTTCTCCAGCTTCCCCAGCTATTCATCATAAAACTTGTGCTCCAGACCCTTCACCAGCTCCATTGCCTTTCTCTGGATACACTCGAGCCCCTCAATGTGTTTCCTGTAGTTAGGGGCCCAAAACTGAACCCAGTACTCAAGATGCGGACTCACCAGTTCCAAATACAGAGGGACAATCACTTCTGTTGTCCTGCTGGCTACACTATTTCTGATACAAGCCAGGATGCCACTGGTATTCTTGGCCACCTGGACACACTGCTGGCTCATGTTCAACTGACTGTCAACCTTCAAGTTCTTTTCCATCAGGCTGCTTTCCAACCATTCTTCCCTCATTCTGTAGCACTGCAGAGGGTTATTGTGACTGTGACCCAAGCACAGGACTTGGTGCTTTGTCATGTAGAACCTCATGTAACTGGCCTCAGTCCATTGATCTAGCCTGTCTAGAGCTCTCCATAGATCCTTCCTACACTCAAGAAGACCAACATTCCCTCCCAACTTGGTGTCATCTTCAAACTTACTGAAGGTGGACTCCATCCTCCCATCCAGATCACTTATAAAGATATTAAGCAGGACAGGCCCCAGTAATGATCCCTGGGAAACACCACTTGTGACTAGTCACCAACTGGATTTAATTTCGTTCCCTAACACTCTTTGGGCCTGGATATACAGCCAGTTTTTTATACAGAGCACAGGACACGTATTCAAGCCATGAGTCCCCAGTTTCTCTAGGAGAATGCTGTGGGGAAAGTGTCAAAGGCTTTACCAAAGAAGAAACTTCCCTATGAGTTTCAAAAGCCATAAATCAGTCACATAAAGTAAAAACAGATTGTAACTAACTTTATGTTGTTTTCTTTTGGTAATAGAATCCAGTATAAATTAGGAATTACTCAAAAGCAATATTCAAAAATTACTTAAGATTAAAAAAAAATTTTGCAAATTTGGAGGTTTTCAATTCAGATATACTTCAGATAACATAGCATAATTAGCAAAATCACCAGAAAAGTTATTTGATTTGGTTAGTTTTGTCTTTATGTGTAATTATTTAAGAGAGAAATATATTTGGAGAGACACATTCATCAATAACAGACTTGCAATTTCATTTAACAGTAAGAAATGGCTCAAGCCAGTCATTTGTGTGACTGAAAAGACTCAAATAGGATGGCTGCTAGAAGTTTTACACCACATACATTTCAGCAATATAGCACCAGGGAAATATCTGCTTTAGGGTTGACTCTCATTTGAATGGGAAAGATAATGAATAGTTGTCATTTGAGGTTGACTGTAAATGAGCTGTAATGTTCTTGAGTACTTCACTTGAAGTACACTGTTTAGAGTGTTTCCTTTAAAAATGCTAAATTGTTGCCATGGAATTAAAGCATAAGCACTTTGCATAAGGAAACAAAAAATGTATTAATTTTGTTTTATTCATTGTATTATATTCCACCCGACATGTTACATTTTTATGCACAGAAATAGTTTCAGAACATGATGATTATATGTGACATTCCATTGTCAGGAAAGATTGTCAGTTACTGAACTTTTTGTGTTGCTTCTATTTTTGTATCACAGAATGGAGTGCTAACATTCATCGATTTCACCATGTGCAACTGGGAATGTTTTAAAAATGTACTATTCAAGCAACTTTGGAAAAATGGCCAAGCATTGGGTTTACTGAAGAGCATTAAATGCTGCATCATGCAGAAATATAAAGCAGAGAGAGTAAATTAAATTAGAAGACTTGAATGGTGGTTAATGAAAAATTAGAAACACCCACAATCTATCGAAATAGTAAAAGTAAAGATAAAATATATATAATGATACATAAAGTCAAAATGCAAATTCAACTTCTTACTAACAGCAAGATTTTAGAATTATTCTTTATGTTCCCCATAAGACAGTGAAACAACTAAACTACATCTCCAGTCTACAGGCTAGTTTAATATTTCATAGCAGATACTGCACTGTTACAAAATCTTGCATGAATCAAGGATCAGTTGAGGGATCAAGTAGAGGGAGGCAGTACACAGTTCAGTATAAAGTCCGGTTAAGAGAGGAATTAATGCTTTTACAGAAATTATGTGTATGTATTATTTTTATCTTTTTAGTACAGTCAAAGTATTGTACAGACATACAAATAGAAGTTTAAAAATGCCGAAGTTATGTTGCCATAAGGGGAAGGAAAAAACTTTCCAAGACAATTTTGTTTGGGTAAAGTAGAGAAGAGTACTTTTACTTATAGGGTTTTTGGAGTACAAAGGAGTATAAAAAAAGTATAAAAAGGATACAACCCGTGTTGACAAGTAACAGACAGAAAAAAAACATTGCTAGGATTGAACTCACAGACTCAGGAAAACCATGTGAGCTCTTTTTCCAAGCACCACCGCTTCAAACATGCAGAGTAATTTAATCTGAGAGGCATCCCTCTCATTCTGGCTGAACCTGTACCCAGCCAATCCCTGAGTCACTCTGCTGTGTCTTTACTGAAGCAAACAAGAAACAACAACTTGCCCCTCCCAGGTGAAAGACCCTTTCACCCACAGGCTGGGAACATGACTCTTGCAACATCTAGGGCCAAGTCAACTCCCCTCCAAGCCTCCGTAAACAAGGGAGAAACTCCCTTTTGCAGCTTCTCCCCTGCAGTGCTCAGCTACCCCAGCAGCTCATGCTGGCACCCAGTTTCCATTACCAGTCTCGTCTTCCTTCAAGTAGGACTTGAGGTTCTCCAGGTCCAGCCAAGGAAAGCAAGGGAGGGGAAACATCTCCCCTTTCCCTTAGGAGAGCAAGGGAGGAGAAAACCCTCCACTCTTAGCAAGCAGAAGTGATGTTGAGCTCTTTGCTTTTGATCTTCTGAGCTTGGAGATCCCTTCCGCCCTTTCAGGGTGGGGGGCCCTGTGCACCACACCAGGCTGGGCAGCAGAGAGCAAAGTAGGCACGCAGAGAGAGTGTGTGTGTGAGAGTGTCAACAGGGTGCAAGGTCTGCTTACCTACATGGAAGGATACTAATTTTATAACACTACTCAATTTTCATATCTAAAGGTTGCATGCAATCTAAGAAATGTCCATACCCAGAACTTCCCTTGGTTCACCCCTTGGCATGCCTCTCCTAGAACTTAGTTGGAGGTCTTAAGACCCTTCATCCTTTATCATCATCTTCATGCCGCTTTCCCTTATTGGAGCTTCCCCAAGGTTGCTGAGCTTTGCTTTCTTGTTTTGACTAACATGATATCTAACTGTCTTAGCTCTGGCACAGGTTTCCCAGGCATGGTGTTCCAGCTATTATCTGACTCTTAAGACAGCTAGCACAGAGTTAGAGGTTGCTGGCTGATCTAAATGTAGGAAACTACATAGCCTTATAAAAAGCTACAAATACATAAAAATCCTAAGGCATCAGTTGGTAGAAGATTAAAAGCCTAAAACTTTCAGGAGGTTTGTAAGTCTCCAAATCTGCTTTAGAACTTATCAGCACACACAGTGAATTCCAGGGTCCTGGCTTTCTGGTCAGCCAAGTGATCACTAATAAAGAAACTGCAGTCAAGAACCTGTTTGTAGGAACTGTGGGAGGTGACATAGTTGAAAATCTTATCTCGCTGATATCCAGAGACAGAAATAGTGAAGTAGCTCTGATTTCTGATGATTGATCTAGAAGTTGCTTATAAAAGTTTTGTAGATTTCACTGCAGTTCATTGCCACTACCACCTGCAATACAGTCTTGAGTGTATGAAGCATGACATACTTTAATGCTTGTGTGGAATACATCAAACTTTAATATCATTGTATTGGTCAACCAATAAAATAAAATAATAAAGGAAGAGAGACCATAAAATTAAGATTTGGTGAAAAATAACAGGCAAAATTTCTCAGACAAGCCAAAGAAACATTCTTCTCATTGTCATTTTAACCCACATCAAGGTTTCCTTCAGAAGGCTTTTCAATCCTCTTTATTTTGTTAATTGTTCCTTTGCAGTTCTTTGTACTTGGAAGAGACAAACACCTGTTGGCTGAAAGTAGTAATTTTGCACAGCAAAACTTCTGACTGCTGTCAGCTGATTTCTGATGGCCAGTACTTAACTCTTAAGTTTTGGGTTATTGTGTGTTGCTCTAATTACTAGTGACTTGGCATGCTTCAGAATACTGAACTTCAGGTCAACAAAGACTAGTGTAAACAAGCAATTCACTTACTGAGAAGCTTGCAATTCACTTCTTTAATTTGTTTCCTTTGCATTTGATACTAAACTATAGTTGTAGTCTTTCCAACAGTATTTTGGAATATGGTCTTTGAGTGAAAACAAACACGAAGAAACTTTATATTGAAAACAAAATTCAATCAGAAAAATGGTCTGTGTAGCCTTAACCTTTGAGACTTTGTTGAAAAATAATTATATTCTCCAGATCTCTAAAACTTGTTATGCACAAACATAACACAAAAAAATCTCAGAAATAATCTATTTTCAAGAAATATTGTATAAAACTATTTGTACCTAATACTTGTTTCACATGGTAAACCAAAGTTGTTTAAGGTTAAAATTATGGAGAACTCTAAGTGACTTTATATAACATACATTTTTAGGAGGGGACCTAGTTTTTATTTTAGTATTATGAAAATTTTAGGAAAACATGTTATATTTCAGATTTTTTTCACGTCATTTAGTGGCAAATGAAGCTTCTTGATGAGAAAAGCAAATGCAATGTCACCTTTTAATATTGGATATAAAAGCTTTTGCTGAAAAGTTTAGAAGTATTAGCAACTTAAAAAACAGGCTAAAAAAGAGCAATTACAGAAAACTGATTATTTTTCTTCCCTGTAAGTTTGATTTTTGCTTATAATTTTTTCCTTTTAATATTTGAAAATATATCATTTCAGCTCGAGGTTTTCAATGTACTGCATTGGGAACCATGAATTTATATAAAAACTCCCTGTTTAGGAGAATTAGATTTAGAGAATATTTTATAGTCTGTAAATATAATCACTACAGCATTTCACCTTGTTCTACAATCTTTCTGTGGCCTGCCGTCCTCAATTACAATCTTTCATTTTTGTTTAAAGTACTTTCTACGGATGTTTAATATCAGACTGCTTGGTAAGAGCATGTTCATCAAATGCTGGCAAGCTCAAGGCCTTAAATGGCAACCTGTTGCTATCTTATGTCACACATTTTCCCATGTAGATTGGTCATGTTTTGATTCTGTGGTGATTTTGCAATAATCAACAGGGTAAACAGGTAAGCCAGTTAGATATTTCAAATGGTATTTTTGAATGTCTTAATAGTGAAATATAAATTGACAGTTTTGTCTGTGGCAACTGTAGGAACTGCGTAACTACTTGACCAAATACTAGTCCAGCTTATTCTTTTTCAGTGTTGCTTTTACAGCACTTAGCAATAAGTTTTTCTAGTAATAAAACAGGGACACAATACAAGAGAACATCACAAATTGTATTATAACATCACATAATGATCTCAGCTGGAGCTTTTACATTATAACAGAATTTCCCAGCTAATTCAGGGGTGCCAGGTTCAGTGATAACTTCAACACATAGATGAGGTCACAGCAGAGTTGAAGTTTGATTTTTACTAAACTGCATTTATCACTTTGAGATTCCAGAGCTGTATATGGATATTCATAGTCTTGAAGACAGTAACTACATTAACAACCCACAAATCTTTATTAAAGAAGAGGATCACAAGTAGTTGACAAGGATTTTTAAAGAGTCATCAAATAAGTGAAAAATGAGTGACAGAAGCAACAGAACATAGGGAAATGAGCAGTGAGTGGGTAGATACTTAAACAGGGGAATCCCTTTTTTAAAATTATTTTTAAGATGCAATATTGATTCTCTAAAAAATGCCATAAAAAAATAATAACCCACTAAAATAATAGGACTAACTGGAGTTAACACTCTTCTTTGAAATTCTGTTATTATGCCTGAATACCCAGTGAAAGCCTTTACTGGTTGTCCTTTTATTTCAGCAGACCAAGTAACAGACACTGAGGTGGAGGTGCAATGTTTTAAGTAAACATTACCAGGGCTTTGATAGTGGAAAAAAGAGATAGATTTGTAAGTAATGGGTAGCTACAAAAGTGCTCTGGAATGATAACCTAGAATAATAATGCCCAAGTGCACACCTGTGCACATAGCAGCCTAATAACACCCATTACCTGCAGCTGTATTTTAGAGGACTGAGTTGAGGAAATCACCAAAGAAAACGACTGGGTTTGTAAATACTGCAGACTTCTCTGTACTAAAGTAGTTCAGATATACAGGAGTGTTTAAACAAAAAGTGACACCTGAATGAGGACTATTTTAATTCATCTGTTCTATAGATTTCTACATCTATATGTTAATCACTGAGTTTTATGAGCTTCTGACTGCCTACTGCTGTAAATTTTAGGAAAACGTATCTTTTCCTTTCCTGTTTATTTTTTTTTTCTGGCATATTTGGTGAGCATGTTTTTTGCAACATTGCAAATGCTTTGAAAATTTCTGAAGTTCGTAAATATGTGAAGAAACCAATTGTGAAGTAAATGATGTCGCGTTATTAAATTAAATCTGAGTTTCTGCACCTTTTCCTTATAGAGTTCACCTTGCATATACACACACAAAAATCCCCAAACAAACAAAAAAACCTACAGCTATTTTTGTATTTAAAGCAAAAACTAAGATAACACTAAATTCAGCCTAAGAACAGAACAGGCATAAACCAACTTATAAACAAATTTATCTCTTTGAGTTACACTGGAGGTCAGTCTGTGTTTTTGCTAAGACCCTTTTCTTGGTCTTTCTTTTTTTGGTTGGCACCACTCTGTCCTGTGCCATTTTCTCTCACCAAGCATGCACTTTCTCTGAACTGGTGCTGACTTCTGCCTGCAAATACTGCTACTATTGTTCAGCAGACCACACAAGTGTAAAAGAAACTTTATCCTGCAGTCAGTGCCTTCTAGAAGGGAGATAGCAGGCAGTACATAAATTTCAAATCTGTTATGGTTGCTGCTGTAGAAGCAATAAAAATTTTCACAACTCCATATCAGTTTATTTGGAAGTGAAAATATTACCTACCTTTGCATATGTAGCCTAGATAAAGCCATGATAGTACAGAAGTGGTCAGCTCTTTAAACTTGTTGAGAAATATCTGTCTCTCTTTACACAAAAACTAAGCCAGCAAAATCCTGACATTCATATCTCTGGAAAATATCAAGATTTGCATATTTATTGATAATATACATATTTTCTGTATCTTACTCCTGAAAGCTATGTAGCTGCTGCAAAGATCCTCTGCTACTGAATTTATGGGAGGTTGTGGAAATAAATACTGGGAATGGAAGGAGACTGTAGTAAGAACATGTTTAAGTAATACATGATGCTCCACTCTAAGGCAAAGGACCATCTTTAGCTGGCAGAATAGTTTTACCTGGCTTCAATGAGTGGTGGCTGATATCTGCACTATTATATAAACATGGACAGTTTATCTGAATCCAGGTGACTTCTCTTGGCATTCAGGGCCATTAAAGACCAGAAGCAGTGAATAGCACCCAGGCTGGCTAAAAAACATCAGCCTCACATAATTCCCTGGAGGATACATCTTGCTCTCCTGTTGTCAATCATGATGTTGTATGGGATAATAGGCAGCTGAGGTGAAGGATGTATCATCCTTTTCTTAACAAAATTAAAACTTTTTACTAAATACATTTCTGTATCACTCAACTCAAAGATTGCTTTTCTTCCCCCTGAGCTTTTGTTCTTGGTGGGTTCAACTCACACTTACTGTATTGAATAAGGTAATACAATACAAATAATATAAATAAAATTAAACAAATACACTTTCATTTTTTAAGGACTTTGCAATTCCTGAAAAGATCACTGTTTTATTAATATATTAGTTTCTTCAGCAGAATAAATAGCAAAGTTCATTTAATAAAGAATGTGTTGACACTGGTGATACCAATTCCTCAAATCTTAAAAATACTCTATTGTTTTTGATAAAAACCATCCAATTTTGACCTCCTACCTGTTCTTTAAAAAATGTAGGTGTTAATAATACATCATGTGAAAAAGACTTAAAGACATTATGTTACTAAATCTTGGAGAGAACCCAATAAACCCATTTCAGTTTAAAGCACCATCAAGGGAACTGAAACAAGTGTGTGTCAGGATGTTTCATATTATAGCGTAGGGGGACATAACACTTGCTATATGTGGGAAGTAAACAGCAGGGCTTTTCACTAAAAAATGAGACAGAGAAAAAACTTGTGATCACAAAACAGAAAAACATATTGCCAATCCAATATAAATATAAAAGTTTTTCCACACATTCATGCTGGGCCTTGCCCAACTAAAATCTCATATTACCTTTTGTGAGGCTTATTGTTTGTTTCATAGCTAGGAAGAACTGAGAAAAACAGAAAATATTGTTCTTTTTCCAGAGAATTTCTTCATGGAAAGACTCTTGCCATGTTTTCCACTTCAACTGAAACACTGAACTCTGATTATCTGATTCATCCTCTCTTATATTAAATAAACAGAGCAGAAAATGGAAACCTTAAAAAATTCAACTCCTCTTCACAAATTTATATTGAAAGTATAATTTTTGGAGGGTTTACTCATGATTCCTACATTAATAAACCAGAAATTTTCATATGTGATTTCTGGATATCATCAAAATATATTTTTGAGTATTCATTACTATTTGATTTTATTTTTAAATTGTCCTATGAGTCAACCCACCAATGGAATGTTCTCCTCAAACCTGAAACTTACACTACAAAATAATCGCAATGTTCCAGATGCTAATTTTCTAGCAAATAACTTCGCATACCATTTGCATTTATTCTTTCACACAGTTATTAGGCTCTTTTTATTCCCCAAGTGTTGAACTGACAATAAGGACAATAAAACATGTTGGTATCCTCTTTCAGTAAATAAGAAAACAAGAATTCATAAGTAAAGTTTTTCAGGTGAAACATAACTCTTATTGAGATTTGTATCTCAAATTGGTGAAAATGTTATGAAACAACAGGCCAAGGCAAATCAATATTCCTGATTTTAGATATTACTTGTGAAGAAAAAAAAAGCTTTGCATTTCTGTGTTACAACTCTATACTTTTCTTCAGGAATTCTGTTCCCCCATGTTTTCCACTGTGTCAGCAGTGAAAAGCCCAGGAGGTCTTATTGTCTGCCTGTAACAGAACAGATCCAATTGCCTTTCTCAGGCTGCTCTTGTTCTCATTGCAGCCTAAATAAATGAAATGCAAACAGCTTCAGTGATATGAAAGCTACTAGTGTAGCTAGTATACTAACAGCAGTATGTCTCTGTTATTCTTGAATAACCACAGTTTCTCAGACCCCTGAAATTACCAAGCTTCATTCAAGTAATCAAGGGGCAGTAGAGTGAAAGAAGCACTTTATCTGTGGTCTGTTCTGATTTTTCAGGTAGCTTAATTACTTGGAAGTGACAGCTGGTAGTGAAAATGAATTTTTCACCAAAATCAAAGATATTTGAAAGGGCTTTCATTGTTCAAATACTTTTTGGTTAATAATGATAATTTTTTTTTTGTTTTGTGTTGGGTTTTTGTTGTCGGGTTTTTTGTTCTGGTTTGGGTTTTGTGTTGTTTCTTTTTTTGATTTTTGGGGGTTTTTAGTTTGTTTTTTTCAAGACTAGGATGGAAATGCAGCCTGGACTTAAGTATCCTCTGCAGTCTTGAAAAAGACAGAATTTAAAGATAAATACCTGTCCTTAGCATAATGCTCTTGGGGTAACTTTTTGTCAGTACTCAAGTCAGGGGTTTGTTAAATTATATTTTTTAACTTTGTCACCTACTCTGCATATTGGATTCCTTGCCAGGAGTTCAGAATATTGTTGTGGTAGTTCCTCACCTGCAGGCGATAGAGTCCCTTTTTTAATCCACCTTGCTTGCAATGGACCTCATAACATACAGGAACAAATAAAAGATATGACTTTAATGCTGAACCCTTCATTATGCTCACTAAAACCTGAAGAGAAAATTTTGGTTCTCGTAAAAGCTTCTTTCCCATATGGATGGAAAAAAAAAAATCAAGTAAATGAAATAAATAAGTAAATGAAAGCAAATTCTATCATTGTATTACAAGTTCTTACTAAATCACAATTCAATATTTAAACTAGCAAAACTTGTGGCAGCAGCATCTGGCACTACAAAATTGCTAAATCCTATGACATTTATTTCGCTCTAATAATTAGGCTGAAAGATTACATAGTCCTGAAGTGACTGAAAGATCCCTGCTCATAGTAGAAACATTTGAGTGGGATTTTTTCTTCACCAAACATTCATTGGAGATCACAACTGGTACTTTTACTTCCCTTGTGAAACTCTTCCACCTTCCTTTAAAATCATTCATTTTAATTACTTGGATTCGTTCTCCTTGTTTACTCTTTGTCTTTATTGTGATCAATAAAGTTCTTACTTTGCCTTTAAAATAAGCAGTATGGGAAACCGTGTTAGGATGTAGATTCCCCATTCTATTATATCTGCTTTGATAGCACAAATTTTCTGCTAATGATGCCAAATACGACAATGTGGATGAGTGTCTGACTGCACTGAATTGCTTAATTTAGTGTAGGCAGCACAGAATGCTACCAGAATAAATCTAGGATCATTAGTCCATTTGCTCTGTAGTGATAACATTTCAGACAAGGAACTGTATGAGTCTGCAATCTGAATTAAATGAGCTCCACAGTCTCCAGAACACAAGACAGTACAAGTGAATATACTTTAAAAGTGAGATTTTGTTCATATGTCCAAACTTATATGTGTAAATAACATTTAAAGGTTTTTAGCTTGTTTTCCTTCTCCTAGACACTACATTGTCATACCATTTTCCATATTATTTCAATACCTGCAGACAGATTCTTAATGAAAATAGGAACCGAACAACAGAGGAAAGGCTGCGTATGCTAATTGATGAAAAGAGGAAGTGAACAAGCTAAAGACTTACACCTGTATTAGAAACATAAAGGCTTGCAAAGTCGGTGTGTATGGATGTGTATATAAATATATATATACACCCTTTGTACATTTTTTATACATATTTAATACTGCTTTTCATGTAACTGAATTATAAAACAAGAATTTAGCTTCTGTAATGTATTGTGAAATATCTGACCTCCTAAATGGGTTCAAGTGTAACTTACTGTTTCCCATCACAAGGTCACTGCTGCATTTAAGAGGCTTGAGAAAAAAGATAATTGATTGAGCTGATCTATGTGCCTTGCTCATCTCACTAGGCCTATTTCTCATCTGCCCTGGGTTAATCACCAAGTCCACAGCCTGCTGATGTCCTCCATTACATCATAATTAAAATAAGCAGGCAGAGATAGGGAAAGCTGGTGAAATTATTCATATTTTGTTCTGAGGAGCCAGATGTTGCTGGATAGATTTCATTTAATTCTATGACAGTTACAATAATAGTCTCCATGTGCAGAGAGCTGATAGTGACATCGATAACAGGGTAAGGAAAGTGAAGTGAGGCGTGCTTTTTAGCCAGTTAATTATGATAATTCATTTCTGTGGATCATCTCATCTTATTTGAAAATTATAGTAGATTGGGGAAGGATTTAACATACGCAAATAAAAACTACTTAAAATATAATTCCACAAATTTGCATTATATTCTCTAAAGTAAAGCCTTCTCTGTGTGTTTCTTTTACATCATTAACAGGTTTGATTTTTTTTAGGACATAAAATCTCCTGTGATGAATATCAAGATATCTAGAGGAAGATCACATTTTCAAAAATACATTCGTATTTTGCATAAACAAAAGTCAGTAGTTAACTTTCAGGGCTAATAACATAACAAATAAAACAAAACATGGAATGACTGAAAGAAATTTTACTTCTGGGAGTGGTGCAGCAGACAAAAGAATCTATCTTCCATTTGAATTCAACTATATTGTAATTACTTTGAAATATATATTTTAAACTATTTTTTGATTATTTAACCTTAGGAAACTGTTTCTATAATATTCATATATTGAAAAAAGTGTTGCATTCAAACTGAAATACTAACAGTAAAATAAAAATAAGCATCCTGCAGAATATCCTTGTCCTGTAAAAATTAATACATCTTATCAAATGTTTAATTCAGAGTGTTTAAAAATATGAGCAGCTGTCTTGAATTGTTATACATTTTATCATTTCTGTCTAGAAACTAAATGTATGTGTATATGTGTGTATATACAATATACACAATATATACACTATATCTGTATATATAAATATAATATATAAATATATAATATATATATAAATGTATATAATATATATGCACACACATACTGATATGCACATATATGAAATGTGATGGCACAAATATTCATTCAGATCATTGTGTTAACTGTCACCATCTGACCACCTGTGAGGATTTTTTTGAGTCCTAATTGATAAATCAACTTCACATTGCTATCTCATGGCCTTGGTAAAATAAAACACACTATTAGATTCCCTTAGCATAAGGGAGTGTGAAACAAAACAAAAATACGTGTTGTAACTCACATTGCTAAGATTAATGACTTTGGATAATTTCTGTGCATGCACTGTGTAGTGTATAAAATCAATAAGAAAATTCTGCTGAACAAACAGAATTTTAGGTGATCAATACTTCTTCAATTCATTTAGATACTTGTATGCCTGTGTAAAACAGTTGCTGATTATTTGTTGTGGAGGATATTAAATACTTTATTCATATTTGTTATATCCATCACAAACAAAAAAGTACAAATCAATTTCATAAAAAAATATAATTAGACTGTGATACAAATTCTCATGTGAAAAGTCCAAGGAAACTTGGTAGCTAATCAAAAGTTTCTCTTGAAAAATGAGGTTAGAAATCTTCATAAAGACAAAACTTTGATCACCAATTTATGCTATCTTAATGAAGACAGATAACAGATCACTTTGACAGATATTGCAGTTACTATCAATGGAGGCAAATATTTGAAAGCAGGGATGGCTAGAGGACTGTCATCAATATGTGTGCAGAGAGTTCCTTACTGTGTTACAGAACACTGTTTCAGTCATTAACAATCCCTCAGGTGTATTTTTTTTTTCCCATCATCACTATAATTTTGTATATTGTTGTTTCAAATACTTTTTTGTTTTATCTGATACTCAAATTATAAAGAGTATCCTTTAATTCTGCATTTGACCAGGCAACTATAACTACAGTCTCTTTCTAGAGTAGCTATTTCGCAGATGCAGGATCATGACGTGGAGGTGCTGAGCCACTTGACACTCACTCATGGCAGCAGTAAGACAGTCAAAAAACAGTTGAATATCTTATTTAAAAAATACTTTTATACAAAGAGGATGCCATTTATCCAATTTTCAGATACCTATGTGAGCTGTGTAGTTGAAATTTATTGTAGATAAATATTCTAATTACTAGAAATCTATTTATGTGGGAATACTCCTGCTAGAATGTCAAAGCTTTATACATAGATATGTATTTTGACGTTATATCATTTTCCATTCATTCAAGTAAAGATGGTGGGAGAGGTAGTAATTACATGTCAATAGAACTAAAAAAGTTTAATTGCAAAGAAATGATCCACAATACAAAGTATGAGATTAATGACTTTAAGCATAGCCATATGTTAAATCTGTTCTCACTCTAAAATCATATAAACATGATTACCAGAGGTGATTCTATATCAATACATTTATCTAGAGAAAAAATATAAAATTTCTTTAATTTTTAACACTGTGGAATTCAAGGGAGCTAATGACACTTCTTTCTTTTTAAGTTGTTACTCACTGAAATTTAATGCTGATTTAAGAGCAAATCATAAATTTTATTATTATTCAATATTTGCATGCTTATGCATGTATAAATATATGCATCAATGAAATTGTTTTAATTTTGCATGTCATATTTTAAAAGATAGTAAAATTGTAGAAAATTCAGAAAGCAACACCCAAATGATAGAAAGTTTGGAAAACTGAGGAAAGTTTAGGATCACAGGCTCCATTCTAAGAGTAAAACTATAGTGCTAAAAAAGTCTTTCAGAACATTTATAAAACAAAAATTATCAGTTATCACAGATGACAGAAGAGAAGCTCCCAAGCTCTACAAGAAAAATATGTAGATTTGAGCTGCAAGTAGTATTTTAGTGGTCAAAATTTGCAAAATGTTGTGTTCAGTGTTGAACCAAATTATGCTATGTTGAAGCATGAGGTAAGAATATGTCTCAATTTTAGAACAGTATAAAGTATCTTACTGATATGAAGGTAAACTGTTGACAATATTTATGATCTGGTTATTAATTTATTTGGGCAAAATAAAATGGATAACATCTACAACCACCAAAAATAGAAAAAAAAATAATCTTAGCCCCTGAAAGTGTTGCGTTCTACATAAATACTTTAGCACCTTTTTCAAAGTTATAATTTTCCATTATACTTGCAAGGATTTTTAGTGAAAGTGTTCAAAGATATGTATTAAAAATAATAAATAGAACCTGGAATTTCAGATTGTCATGTTCTAAATGACAACACAATGAAATTTCAATTACCTCAAAAAAAGTACTTTTATTTTGTTAGCATTTTCCCCCCTCACTTTTTTCCAGACCATCCATTATCTAGTATTAATATTTGACAAGTATTTGATGAAAATTTGACAAAAATTTGAGATGCTTTATTAAAATGGGAATGCAAATGAGGCAAGATGAAAGGGCACCTTCTGTGTAACCAAGTTCCCCATTTCATTGAGCAATTAACCTACATTTCCTATAGTTTCCCTTTTTGTCACCTACATACATACATAAACTCTCCCTGATGTCTTTGAAGTCCCTAGCCAGATTGAATTCCATTTATGTTTTAGCTTTGTTAGCTTCATCCTCAGATGCCTGAACAATGTTTCTGTATTCCTCTCAGCTTACCCATTTTTCTTCCATGCTTTATACTTCCTTTTTGTGTCTGAGTTTGGTTAGAAGCTCTTTGTTCACCCACAGAGGTCTCCTGGCATTTTTGCCTGATTTCTTATCCATCAGAATGGAACTGTCTTTTGCTTGGAGGAGCTGATCCTTGAGTATCAACCAGATTTCTTGGGCCCCTACTCTCTCCTGGCCCTTATGACTTTTTCTAGCAGATATTTGAAGAGGCCAATGTCTGCCCCTCCTGAATCTCAGAGTTTTGAGCTTGCTCTTAACCTTCCTTCCTACCTTCAATATCCTGGATTCTACCATCTCACAACCCCTGCAACCAAGTCTGCCTTTGATCTTTATAACCCCAATGAGCCCCTACTTGGTGGTGAGTATCAGGTCCAGCTTAACAACTCTCCTCATTGGCCCCTCTGTTATTTAGAGGAGGAAGTTACCATCAGTGCCCTAGATTGCTTATGTCCCGATCCATTTTCCCTGCAGCTGATGTCTTTAAAGTTCCTGATGAAGATCAGGACCAGTGAGAGTGAGGTTTCTCCAGTCTGTGTGCAGAGGGACTGAGCTTTTCTTTCCTCATCAGGTGACTTATTGAAGACACTTACTATAATGTCACCTTTGCTTTATCTAATGCTGTTCCATAAACTCTCATTTGGCTTTTCATACATTCCCAGGTAGAGATCTATGTACTCAGCTCCATCCACTCCAGTTGCTGTCTCACATGAAGGGAATTTCCCCCTCCTTGTCTCCCTATCTATCCTTCCTAAAGAGCCCTTATCATGCTTGTAGGTCGTTTCTGTTCTTTCAGCACATATATCCTAGACATATGCACTACTCATTTAATCTACTCATAGTTTTGGGACTAAAATGCACATTTCTATTCTGCATGCTTATAGCTTTACTTGTATCTCAGTTTTTATTTGAAGGCAATTTCAGAGCCCCTGCACAGGAAGCACAATTTTCTATTGGATCATGCTGTGCCATAAAGAAAGCTCTAGTGTATCCCCCCGATAATGTGACAATAACTTCTAAGCAAATTCCAGAATCTTTGCTACTTATATGACAGTATTTTATTTAAGAGCTTTGAGAGAAAAATCTCTGTTTGTTTAATCATTTGCATGCTACAGTGTTTGCTCCTTGATCTGTAGCAACACAAAAGCTTTGCATCTGCTTATAGTATAATGATGGCCTCATATTCACAGAAGCAGAACTCTTTCTCAGTTTCTGCTCTTTCTTGTCTAGATATTCCCGCTCCCCACTAATGTAGCTCCATTTAAAATATATTTCATGTCACTTCTTTGAGGGTACAGTAAATGTATTCAATACTTACGTAGCTACCAATCCTTTTTTTTCCCCTGTTTTCTGTGGTAATAATCTTTCCAAGTATAATGCAGCAAAGTGTGACAAAACAGTCAGCCTTAATATGGTAATTGTGAGAAGCAAGCTCATATTCACTTACAGTGACGTGTTTTACTGCAAGATTTCTGTGAACTAACTTCTTTTGCCATAGGTTACAGATTGGTTTGGAAGATCTCCATCATCAAGGCTGTGCAGCTCTGTCAGAAACTCTGAAATGTATCTTTCTAGTTTTACAAGTCTCTTAGTAGAGCGAGAGTTAAAGCTTGGAATTTTATGAATCAATATTCAAGGCTAAAATGTTGTTCTTGATTTTTTCCCACTGTTTTCCCCTTTGAACAGTAGAATATAAAATAGTGTTTTGAAAAGGTAGAGTTCTAGATATGTTTTGTAGGTGGAAATGTTTACACAAACTAAGTATTAAACAATAACTAAGTTTACACAATGACTAAGTATTAAACTCTGCTGTCCCACAGAGAATCAGTAGTCAGACTTGGTAAAAGACAACTAACTCATATCTCTGTCTTAAATCGATGTGGGCTCACATAGAAGGTCTGAGACTGTTTCAATTTTATTTCTGTGAAACAGACAATATCTGAATTTGTGAATATTAAATAACTGATATCTCAGGAAAAAAAAAAAAAGGCCAAACACAAAAACAACAAACAAACCAAAATGTAATGTTGCATTATTTTTCTTTGGAGAAGGATTTTCATTTTAAGTTATGAAACACACAGACATATATATTCAAAATTAAGAAGTAAAACCCTCAAATAGGTGATTATTTCTGGTCTGGTTGAATCTGCAAGGGTGATGTTATAGTTGGCATCATATTGAAGAGAGGTCCCATTTTACTTTTCCTTATTTTCTAAAAAAAAAGAAAAAAAAAAGGAAATTCAGATCAAATATATTTAATATTTTTAGTAGGATACATGTGAAAAATAATTATAATAACAACCATGCTTATAATGAATAACAATAATAGGTGAAGCAACATGGGAACAATAGTTTGGATGTTTTGAAGAGGTTTGCTTTTGAGGCATAAGACATATTGGAAACATCTGTTTCCAAGACCAGGTTGGATGGGGCCTTGCGGCTGTGACCTAGTGAGTGGCATCCCTTCTCACAGCATGGGGATCAGACCTTGATGGCTTTAAAGTCCCTTCCAACCCAAGCCATTCTATGATTTTATTAAAGATTTTTATATTTCTCTTTTCCTGGTTGTTTAGTATAATTAATAGTAATTTCAAGAGCACATGGCACTAAAATATATGCTTAATTATTATATGATAAGAATAGTTGCCATTGAATGGGCTTACTAATAGAAGTCATAAAGACAGAAAACTGGCTATAAATGCGAAAATTTAAGTGCAGAAATTTACAAACTTCTTTTGAAAGGACCATATTGTCACAAGGATTTTTACCCTAGCTATTCTACACAGTTATATTTATTTCTCTGTCTTGAAAATTGCAGTGTTGTGACAGATCTCTCTCTTTATCATGCAGTACTGTCTAATTCAGATGCTTTCAGAAGCAGAACATTCTATAATCATCCGGATCTAAAGCAATTCAGGTATGTATTTCATCTTAAGTTTCATACTTCATATGTGCAGCCACTCTATGATAACGGGAAGCTGCTAATAAATGACTATCAAATTTTTGTTTTGTCAAACTACAAAGCTGAATGGGACAAACATACCCTAGTCTTGATCCATCTGATTAAATATAGTAGATAAATATCTCATTTTTCAATTATATATATGGTCAAACTCTCAAATTATGTAGGCATTTGTACTTATAGACCTATGTAGATAGTCTGTTTTTTTTAACAACTTAGTAGCACATCTAATTTATCAGATACTGTGTTCACCTTATATAACTTAACACAAATGAAAATATAGGTTTATTGTGTCTTCTACTTATAGTTTGACATATTTCTGTATACACTTTCTTGTGTTTGACACACAGGCCAAGAAGAAGAAAGGTAAACAAATCTATCTAGTCAGATATCTGGGTCACCATAGTGCTACAAATAAACAAGCTGTCGCGGCTACCATACCTCTTTATGAACTTTTGAAAGTTAATTTCATAATGACATAATTTGCGTGGGGCACAGATGTTCATCTCTAATTACTCTCAAGAAGAACTTAAATATAAAATATTTGTTAGAAAACTCTACAACAGTCTGTATATAAATCAATTCCTGACACTAAATATAAAATTAACTGCAGGGAGAACTCTTCAGCAGCCACGATAAATTTGGGCTTGAAATATTCTCTTGACTATTTGGGTTGTAGTTCCACTGACCTTAAAGGGAATTTCCAAGGCATCATTCTGTTTTATTGACTTTAATCGAGAGATTCCTTGACCTCTATGTGAAAACATTTATCATAAGTCTTATTCACACAAAGCACCTCTTATTTATCAATGTCTTACAGAGCAGACCTTATTTTTATAATCTGTTGATAGGTTTTATTTTTGTCTCAGAAAACATATGTAAAACTGCTTTTAAGGGTTAGAACTTTGGATCAGTACTTAATAAAATAGTAGTGCATGAGGAGACTTACATATCCAGAAATACAAAGGTAAGGCTGTATTTAAAAGAGATCCAAAAGTAACCAGATGTAGAAATTAACAATTAAAGTTACAGTACATTAAAAAAAATCTAAATACAAAAAAAAAAAAAAGTTTTTTGAAAGCATATATTTATAGGATAAATATGGGGGAACAGAATAAATATATGATAAATACAAACCATAGTAAAAAGAATCTGCTTTCTTTCAGTGGTGACCAGTGACACAATCTGAAGGAATGGCCTAAAGTTGGGTCACGGAGGGGTTAAGTTAGAAAGTAAATAGAGGTTCTTTACCCAGAGGGTGATTGGGACTCAATTTGGCTCCCCAAGGAAGTGGTCACAACACCAAGCCTGACAGAGTTCAAGAAGCATTTGGATGATGCTCTCAGGCATTTAGTGTGACTCTTGGGGATGGGCCTGTGCAGGGCCAGGAGTTGGACTAGATGATCCTTGTGGGCCCCTTCTAAATTGGCTGATTCTGTGATTCTGTGAAGTCACTGGCCAGATTGTTTGGGAGTCTATCCTGTTACTACAAGGTATATTTGTGGAAAAAGTACACTTTAACTAACTAATTAACTAAAGATTTTAATATCTTTGAGGCTGTCTAATTTTAAAAGTCTTGTTAATTCATTGACTGATTTATTTTTACATACTCAAAAATAATTCACACATAGAAAGAGATGGTTTATAATTTGTAGAAATAAATGCTAGCCATGAGATGAGACAAAGACAGAGAGGGTATTATGCATTAAAAGTGTAATTTGCTGAAAAATGAAAATCATGTTTAATTATGGATTATAGCCACTGAATCCATTTATATCAATTACATAAATGATCTAAAATAATGATCTAGTGATCCTACTTTTATGCATTTTTTCCATTTTTTCCAAATTCATCAATATAGTATTTGTATAATTGATAATAAAGAGGATATTAACATAATTCCTAAAGAAACTTTCTACAGAAAGGAAAGCATTACATCAGTTTCTAAAGTTTTACACATTTTATTTTTAAAAGACTGAAGACCTGTCCTGAGACAAAAAAAGTATTTGAAGTAGGAAATTTCAATCAATCTAATTAATTTCCTATTAACAAACTTTTGGGTTCCAATTCTGAAAAATAAATAAGAAGCAATTAAAAAAATATCTTTCCTCACTATTTCTTTGTGCCCAGTGCCGCAGCCCTTGCTATATCTGGTCCCTTTGGTGAGATGAGAGGCAGTGCAGGAGTTACAGTTCAGTTCACAGCAGGTTCTACTCTGTTGCTGTGATGTGGGTTCCTCCATCAGCTGCTGTGCCTTTGCAGTCACACTCCCTCCTCAGCTTCCTCACTGTCTGGTCTGGGTTGGCTGCTTCTCCCCCTGACCTGCTCTGGGTAGCTATTTTGCTTTCCTTCAATGTTTCTCCTTCTCTGGTGTCCCTTCTGCCCTGATGTCTCTCTTGTATCTCTGCCTGTGTGTCCCCTTCTGCATAATTGCATCTATGTCTCTTGAAGATTCAAATCTGAATAAATATTATCTTATTTGGTAAAGGATTTTTAAATTATAAATGAGAATGGAGTCTCATGAAACACCTGGGCATCTGTCCAAACATACATAACTTTAACTGCATATTGAAATTATCCCAAACCAAGGGAATTCCACGTCCTAAACCATTTGAAAGGTTATTGTGGCCAGGTGTCATGAATTGGCACAGGAATAAGGAGAAGAGCATGGACAGCCTCCAAGCAGGAATGCTGATGAAGGAAGAGAACAGGAATCAGACTGGAGGACAAATGTCATGACATTTGTGAAAAGAACACACCACAATGATGTGCCTAAAATCATATGTTTTATGACTGTGAAAGAAGAATACAAGGTTAAGAAGTGTAAATAAGAAAACAGTAAGCTGATCAGAAATAAATCTTGTTTAAAACAGTTAGTGAGGACACAAGCATTATCTTTACATTTGCACTATTTGCCTTACATTTTCAGCTCTGAGTAGTGACTTTCAAAGTTCTGATTTCAGTGGCCCAGAGTAAGATGTCAGAAAGATGACCAGATGCAGAGTAATATTCGCTGACTGTGTAGTAAATACTGCTTTGAAATCTGAGACTGCTCAAAATGTCTTGAATAACACTTTATTTCAATTTAACATACCTGCCTTCTTGTAATCAGGATATTCAGAAAAATGGCACTTTTTTTCTTTCTTTCTTTTTTCTCTTTTTAATTCCAAAATACTAAATTTCTTCTTATTATATTCATATTATTTTCATATTCTGTTTGAGAATGTAAATACTGAAACTTTAAAGTTAGTGATAGATCAAGTATTTTGCCTCTTGCTGTAGTCCATATTGTCCCTACTACTGCAATTCTACGCTTTAAACAAAGTACATCTTAGGGAAAATTAGAAAAGGTTGACTTTTTAATTGAAGAGTTAAAAAAATATAAATACTTAATTAAAAAATTGCCAGAACTTTTAAGCTGAATAATTTTATGAATTATTTTTTTTTGTCCTGCAGAATTTGTTTTTCAGCCTCCTTTTTAAGTTAAATTATCTGCAATCTTCTAGGAGACTATAGTTCATGTCAAAAAGAAATCTTCCACTCTTTTTTAACATCCACTAACAAAATTCAGGTTTTCCAAGTGTTAACTAGAGAAGCTGATCAATTACCATTTTTCTAAGTTCAAGTTGCTAAAATAATAGATGTTCCTGAGGTTTTGCCATGTGTCTAATTGCACTAATACAAGCGATTTTCAGAAAGGGTTTTTTCACTGGGTTTAGCAGCCTATTGGCTCAAAAGTTCAAGAAAAAGATCCATCATTAATTTAATGGATTGAATTTCTTCCTAGAATAACAGACATCATGAAATTTTGTCTTATAACTTTATTTTGACAAAGTAGATAGAGACAAATAACTTGCTCCTTGCTCAACATTTCCAGTCACAGACCAGAAAAATGTATGTATTGTTAAACTGGTATTTTCTCAGCATAACAAATATTTTTACACACACATTTAATTGGAGATTTGTTTTGTCAGATGATGTGTAGAAGATATTTTTTGCAGAGTAAAGATACTACAAACAGTCTAACCTAGTCATGAGTACAGGAGAGAGCCTACCAGCAGCAACTGCCTCAAGTGAAGTGCTGTCACAAACTCCAAGGCTTTGATGTGCCAAGAAAGGGTGGAAAGCATAAGGCAAAGAGTGAGGGGTGGGCATGGAAGGGAGCAGCTGAGTCCCGAGCTTGTTTATATGTTAGTCAGCAGATCAGAGTATGACAGGGTGTTAGGGGAATGCATTCTGTAACCTCTCAAATGGAGTCACAGCAATTGCTTTCACATATGTTCCTTAGCTCCCCCGAGGGTTTATTCATTGCCTTGGATGTGGAATGATTACTATTCTTTCCCAGCACAGGCCCCACTTGTTGAAACCAGGCTAGATTTCAGAGGAAAGAGATAAGGAAAAAAAAACCACAAAAAAACCCCAAAAAACCAATAGCACTACTTTCTAAAGTGCCTTGTACCAGTTTGTTGTAGGCACTCCAAGTCCTTTTCCACAACTGCCAGTCACATGCTTAGAGAGCAACACAGATCTTATTTGGAATTCCTGATGTAATTGTTTGATGGATTTAATCTGAAAAAAAACCCTCTTTTATTCCTGCTGTCCTTGAAGTTCTCTGACTGTAGATACTGCTCCAACTTGCCTCACACAAGAATAAAAGATTCCCTGCAAGTAATTCAGTCACAGATGGTGGATTGGCTGAGAAGCAAGATGACACACCATGTGATAAAGTTCAGATTAAAATAGTCAGCTTAATCAAAGAAATAGCTTCTACTGACGCTAGTAGCACCTGTTTTAATATGACATGTGTGCCCTAGGAATAAAGCAGCGAACCAGAAGGTACACAACTGAGTAGCAACAAGTACCAGGCCAGTTTCATAGTTGGCATTAGACAATAGTTTGGAATAGCTTGAAATATTAAAGCCTGGGCTATGATTATTTGTGTAATTTCCCAGATATTTATTTACATCAAACCAAACTTCCAGTATTTGAATTTTCTGGAAAAAAATAAAATGCCACAAAAAAAAGAAGGTGTCTTCAATTCCCAGAGGCTCTCTTCCTCATTTGATTAATTTGTGAGGAAAACAACAGAACACCCAATATATTTCATTGTTTTACAAGAATATTAATAAGATCCTATCTACTTCTATTTTCTGAGAAATTATTAAAATTATAACAGGTCTTCATCATACTGGGTCTCTCCAAAAGAAACCATGGGTTACTTATAAATAGAAATTACCCTTTTGAAAAAGAAAGAAAAAAGTATTTTATAAAAAATTCAGGAAAGTGTCCCATATTTTTTGCCACGTATACAATCTTCTTTGAACTCTGAACTAGAGATTTGCCTATGACATTTAAATTTCCGAATATGTATCATTAAAGTCTAAGGATTTTTTTAAGAAATGAAGAAGTAGGATGCTTTCTGGAAAAGAAAGCATCTGGTCATTACCCTATACATAGTTATTAAGAAAAGATCCATCTGACTTCTTTATATACAGCGTAGTTATTTAAAAAAAATAAATAAAAAAAATCTTCAAACTTGTGCTAAGAAAAGTTTATAGACATCAAGCATTTTCATAAATCAAGTATCATGACTGCATTCAGATTTCTCTAAAACCTTCACTGGCCACTTGGAATTTGCATGTAGGTTGAATTCATGATATTCTGTAACCTTGAATTTTTGAATATTTACCCATCTGCTTAGAGGATATTTAAAGTTTCCAAACATCCAGAAATCCTGGGCATACAAAGGTCAGCTCCACTGAGCGTATGAAAAGAGTCTGATGCAGATGCACTGTAATGAGCTTGCTGTGAAGATGCCCTATATATTTCCATTAAATAAGATACAGATATTTATTCGTTAGGTTTATTGTTTATGTACAAGCATTCTAAGTAACAAATATACAGGAGATGTACAAAACCTGAAACAGTGAGTTTGCTATCCATAAGTTATATGGGATATTTTACCTGAGAACTGGCAGAAATGTGTTCTTCATGAACAGAGCTTAAAAAGTGAGTTTGAAGGACATGAAGATGTGTGTTATTTTGTTAAAAACATTGAAATGCCTCAATCTTTTGATAGCAAAATTTAAAAAAAAAAAATAAAGCATCTTCTGCCCTCCCACTTAAAAAAATCTCCAAAACTGTGCAGGCTCTTACAGATAAAAACAAAGCACAGTTCATAATAAGTGAAAGAACATTCAGGAGAAAATCCACATCTTCCAAATACTGCAGGTTGCAAACATGAATATTTTATTATTATGGGTTCTAGCATGTGTATTGTTTACATTTTTACAGTCATTCTTCCTAAATGTATATTTCTCTGAATTTTACAAGTTAATCACTGATGTATTGCAACCTTTCTTCACACATTTACAGATGAAAATCAAGTGATTTTTTTTTGCAACCTTTCTTCACACATTTACAGATGAAAATCAAGTGATTTTTTTTTTTTTTTTTTTTTTTTTTTTTTTTAGAATGAGTAGTTTTAACAAAGTAGAGCCATAAAAATAGTTTTATATGGCCGGAATAAGCATATTTTATTGTATTACTTTAATGTGTGTGGCAAAAAATAAATTAAAAAAATAGGATTTTACTCCTTGATTATGATGGCTCAGGGGAGTAAGTGAACTTTGATTTGCTTGCAATTCAGTATGTTTAAGCTGAAAAAAAATTGTAATTAAAAACGTATACATATAAACTTTTCAAGATTTGCTTTATGTCTCTGGGAATTTATCTACAATGCAAACCAGTCCTTTACGTGTTTTATCCCATTTATACCCCTGTTACTCATAGGTATGTGGGATATCTATGATGAGCACCATGGGGAAAGAATCTGAATAAAAGTCTGTGTTCTCTGAAGCAAATCTCTGGCATAGAAGTACCATTTCTCAGCAAGTTAATGCTACAGATATACTCTATTAGTTCCCTTACCCCTCTGGGCAAAGTCATACAGAATATTGGCACCAATAGGGAAAATACCAGGAACATCTGTTTGGATCTTAAGACAGTTGTTGCTGGAGCTAGCAAAAAACCAGTTTTAGTTCGTCTCAACACAGAAAACTATTTGTAGCACAGAGGCTAGAAATTACATCTGCAGTGCATTTTTTGCTATCCCATTTCTACCATTGGATTTGAAATCTAAGAGGTTTGAAGTTTTTTTTTAGAAAAAAAGTTTTGTGTTCATCATGTGCATTACCACTTCCTCTATATTCTTTTAAATTGTATGGAATTTATATTCTTTTTTGTCTTTATAATTTTCCTGTTTTTTACATATTACACAGTCCCCATCAAAGTAAACTTCTACTCCCTCATGATTTACGTATTTCTTTAAAATGCTCTTTCACTAAGAAATCCATTATTCTTCTTCTATTCTTATAAACAGTGTTGTTATTCAGTATGTAAAAGCATAAAGACATGAAAATTAAGCATATTTTTCACATGTAGCTCAATAATTTATATGCACAAAAGCTTTCTGTAAAGCCTCGCTTATATCAGGGGAGTACAGAAGATCTAATTTAAAAGGCATCTAGGTATTTTTCCATCAGACTGCATATAAAACCAAATGGAACAAAGAGGTACCAACTGGTACCAAATAAATCCATTTCCTGACTTATGTGACTGATGAAAGAAATACTGTTTTCTGTTAATGAGAGATTATGAGATTTGTTCTCCATGTCTTTCAGCTAGCAATAAGACATGACTGCATATACTTTTTCACAAAAATACTTGATAGAAGTGGTCGTGTGTGAGGAAAAAACCCAATATTGGCCACACCTAAAGTATTGTATGCAACCTTTTTCAGAGATTGAACTGAAGTCCATTTCATCTTGGTGTTTGTCTTTTGAAGATTTTCTTTGGATGCAGCATCTTCAAAGGCACATTTAAGAACCGCAATAATCAAGATATTATTTCTGCCAATACGTAGATGGTAAAGCCTTTATTCAGCTTTCGCAGAATAAATAAATATCATTTTATCACCATGAAACAATGTAGAAAATGGTAAGGAACTATGTAGACATTTACTTTTTAATCTGTTTAACCTATTTTTATTGTTAAAAGTCAGTAAGGAAATCAAGAACTACCAAATGAGGGCATTAACCTCATCTCCTAGTTCTTTAGTATTTATATGTTTAGTTCAAGCTATTTATGTGCCAAGTGAAAAGGGAGATTCATAAAGGGAGCTCCACAGTAAGGCTCATATCACTGTAGAATTCAAACTCCCTAGAACTGTTGAGCCAAATTTAAAAAGAAGCATAGTGTTGCCATAGGGTTTTCATGAATTTGTAGATTTTTATACTTCTAGGTAGTTTCTCACATATAGCATAGCTTGTAAC
>JAWWMP010000001.1:62318681-62334127 GCA_035047865.1 Dendrocincla tyrannina
AAAAAAAAAAAAAAAAAAAAAAAAAAAAAAAAAAAAAAAAAAAAAAAAAAAAAAAAAAAAAAAAAAAAAAAAAAAATTAAGTAATTCATTTTAACAAGGTAAAAGAACTGAGAAACAGAAGGACTTCATGGTAAGTAGGAAACACCATCTGCTTCTACAGTGCATATACTCTTGCTTTGCATTAACTTCTTCTTTACACTAAATGAAATAACACCTTTGCATCTTTGTGAATACAACTATGCAAGTATCTTTTATTTTAAAATAAAAATTAAACCCTAAAAATAGTATAGTAGGAGGAGTTTATTGGAAATTAGTTCTTCCTTCACTGTTTGTGAGGAATGCGTTACTTAAAGCTAAAATTCTTCTAATGAATGATAGTGCAGATATAAGGGAAAGGTCAACTAGAATGGAGGGAAATTGCTGTTGGTAGGAGGAAATAAGGGACTGCAATGAAACATTCTAGAACTTTTACAGTGATCTGATTTGGGTTTTTTTCCTGCAAACTTGATAAAAATTGTCTGATCTTTCTTTTTTATTATTTACTCAGTGTGTTAACTCCTGTTATTTCTCACTATGCTCAACTTGTACTCTGATTGCAGATTGTCATTGAAATATGGAATGTACCAGGTACTAAAATGATTCAACTACTTAGGTAGGTTTCTTCATCTAAAAGTACACAGGCACAGTTAACCTATAAAGAGTATTAATTGGAATATAAATAGCACCAATTATAGGTATGCCTAAATGTGCATTTATATATAAAAATGGCCCCCTACAATTACTATAACTTCCTACAGCATGTTTAGGTGATTTATTTTGTCTGTTAATTTTTTTTCAATGAGATGACACACACAGGTTCACTGTGGGGAATCTTTATAGTATCTTTCAAGTATTATATGAGTCAGAGGTTCTTATTTTCTGCTTCATAGTGTGTGGTAAGAACTACAATAACAATAATCTGTTGGTAATTACTGTCTCTAAATTACTTCAGTTGAGCTTTCTCTGCAACTTTATACAGTAATTTCTCAAAAGGCAGTGCACAGAATCTGTTTCAAAGGGGAAAAAAACAGCTTTTTGAGAAATTGATCTTTTTTCTCTCAAATAAAATAGATAAGTTAGATATGTGAACAAGTTAAGTATTTTCTGTGTGTGAAACGTTCAGTTATTTTGTGTGTACCAAAAAAACAAAAAACAAAACAACAGCAACAACAACAAAACAAACACCACCAAAAAAACCCCCAAACTATACGTCCTGTGATGTTCTGTTTGCCTGGGTAATGATCTTGTTTTATCAGTTCACAGTTGTGACAAATTCATTTGCAAAGCTTTAAAAGTAAATGCTAACAAAGCTGTTTACACATCTGTTTGAATTTTCAGATAAGTACTAACATATAAACAACTAGAAAGAAATATCTCTGGTAGAGCAAGAATATATAGAACATACACAAACTAGACACGTGTCTAAGTAGTGATAGGAAGCTGATACTTCCATAATCAATGAGTTTTACCTAGCAGTCCATTCCTTCTATGGCTAAACAAAAAGCTTTTGAGAAATAGTGAAGAAACCATTTGTACTTCTCAGCCCATAAAATGAGTCCATCATTAGGAATAGTGCACTGCCTTGGCAATGGAGTTCAAACCTTTGAGACTAGGTGGATTATAGTTTTTAATGCAGGGATTTCAGTCTTTGTGGAGTTATGGAAGTCCCTCCATACAGAAAAAAATACAGTAATTTGTTGCCACTAGAGCTTTTGGTCAGGATGCAGATTCACCGCAACCCCTGCTGGCAGTAAGATTCTAGCAATGGCCTGGCACCTTTATTGTTCCACATTTTTCTGTGAAGAAGTCTGACTGTAATAATCACCAAACAAGGAAGAAACAGTAAAGCATACTGCTAAAGTTTTCTCTGTATAGTTCCTGATATGTTAATAGTACAAAAACCTTATTCAACCGCTTCCCCTGTATTCCACTAATCTGTATGTATTAAAACTGTTCTGCTCAGTTTCTCTTAGCATTCTCTTAGCAACAAACAGCATTGCTGAGGCCCACCCGAATACTGGCTACACCTGGAGAATATATATCCTTCTTTTCAGTAATCTTTTTGTCTGGAGTTAAATGTCCCTTTATCAAAAAATGACACACATTAAAAGCATAGGAACACCCTGGTTTGCCATAGCCATACCTTCCTTACAGAGTTTACAAATGTAGACATTTGGCATCAGCTTGGAGCATACTGATATGTTTTTTCATGGACAAACTTGTTGTCCTTAAGATGGATGGATAATAAGGTGAAAAGAGCTGTTTCAAGAACCTATAAAGCAAGATCATCAGTTATTCTCTTCATGTGCACCTATGATGAAGTACAATTTAGTGTTCTTATAACTCAACTGAAAATATTGAAAAGTTCAGAATTATTCTTCAGTTTTTTACATTTTTGCTGTCAAAAAATTATAAAATTCTAAATATTGATGTTTTCTGAGTTAAAAACCCCAAACGTCTTCAGGAACTTTGGTAAAAATGTTTACTAAAAGAGTACTAAAATCTACTAAAAGAAAAGATTTAATGAGAAATCAGGTATCTTCAAGTATCAGAGCTGTAAATAAAATATTAAAAAAGTAAGAAAAATTCTTTACTGATGCACCAATCATTATACTATATATTTACATTCTTTCTTTCCATCACCTATTCAAATGAGAATATTTCCTTCTATAATGTAAAGATTGTTTCCATACAGTCTTTCTTTAAATGAATCCACACAGAAGAAGAAGAAAATTAGGAATTAGAAGTTCATACAAAGTTGAAGAGCTATGATCGCACTGGGATAGTGGAATAAGTGGCCTGATCTAGATGCTGTAATGAATAGTTATAGGCTTTGTAGGAAGACAGCTTGGGAAATGAGGAGATGGGGCTGTCTTGACATAGCTCAGTGATATGAATGAACAGACAGGGAAGATGTTCTGCATGACATAACTGCGAACAAGGAAAATCTCATGGGGGATATGAGTGTGATATGACAAATTTTGAAATCTCTAGAGAAGTTACCAAGACGAATAGCGGATTCACAAACACTAGGCCTCAAGGGAAGGAAATTTGGCCTTCTTCAAGAATCTCCTTGGAAGAATCCCTTGAGAGACTTTCCTGAAGGGTAAAGGGTTCAAGCAGAACTAGTTATCTTTAAGGACAATTTATATGAAGCACAAGAACATTCTTTTCCCATGTGAGTTTAATATGAAGCAGAAGGCTGGCATGGAGAAACAGATAAGTACACAGAAAAAGTAAGTATTTAGGAAATGGAAGTGAGAATGAGTTACATGGAAGGACTATAGAGACAACACCTGAGAATTCAAGGATGGAACTAGGAAATCAAATCTCACTTGGACTTGAAGCTAGCACTGGATACAGAAATCAACAAGAAGGACTTCTGTAAGTTTATCAGTTGAAAAGAAAAAACAAAGAAAAACTTAAGAAAAATTTGGTCGTGCCATTCATAAAGCAGAGTACCTAGTGATGAAAGGAGATAGAAAAGACAAAGATACTTAGTAGTGTTTACTTGTTTTTTGTTGGTTCCCTCCCCCCCCCACCCCATTTTCACTGGTCAGTTCTTAGGTCTGACTTTCCAATTTCCAAAGTTATTTCCTTCCAAATAAAAGAAATAAAACATTACCTGCAATCAAGCATAATACTGCTAATGTTTAAAGCAACAGAACAAATTAGGAACCATGAAGACAGGTGGGATGTTCCCAATGCTGCTAGGAAAGGTGATAAACACATTTGGGCATTACCAGGCTGGTTTTTTTTGTTCTTTGATAATCCTTAGGAAAAAAGGGGTTCCTGAGCACTGGAAAGACCTAATATCACACTCATCTTCAAGACTGTGAAGTAAGAGGATCTGGACAGGTACATAGAAACCAGTTTAATCTCAGATTTGACTTGAAAAAACAAGATTATGATTGGCCAGATAATCATAATCATAATTTGGATTATCCAAAGAAAAATCATGCTTGAAAAACATTTGTCTTCTGCAATGAAAACACTAGCTCAATTAGACAAAAAATAGTATGAACATTAGATGCTTTTTACAGTTTTCTGCTCCTTAGTAATAGGAAAACAAGGCACACAAGGAAAAGCTAAAAAAAACCCAAAAACCACAAAAAAACAAACCTGGATTTGTTTATGAGGATAAAGAAGGATCTTGCTGCTGTGAAAGGAGGGTGTAATGATGATGTAACCTGGTGCTACCTAATGGTGCACAGGGTTAGGACAAGAAGCAACACACACAGCTTGGAGCAGCAGAAATCCTGTCTCAATATCAGGAGAGAAAAAAGTGGCCATGATGGAAGTCAAACAGGTTCTGCAGAGACATCATGGACTCTCTGTTCTTAGAGATTTTCAAAACTGAAGTGGACAAGGTGCTGAACAGTCTGTTTGCAGTGGACATACTTTAGCAGAAAGTTGGGCCAAGTGACTTGCAGAACTCTTCCAATCTTTGCAATTCAGTGATTAAAGTTTATAAAATAAAACCAGATTACTTACTCCAATATGTTTCATAAAACCTCTTCTGTACAAAATTATGAAAACAGAAGAAATACAAATACTAGTGAGAAATTATGGCTGTCTGTAGAAATATGAATAAGAAAAAGAAGTTGCAGTGTTACCATTATATACCAAGAGTAAGAGGTTTCTCTACATTCTTTAATGTTTTTTTTTCTTTATTTTTCTTCAAAACAGCACTTTTCTCCTTTTTTTTTTAATTATTAATATCTTCCCAGGGAAAGTATTACATTTTTTAAACCTTACTAGTACTAGGCCTTTGGGAAGCCTAGAGCAGAATGTAAGCCAGACATTTGCATGTATCAGCTTCACTCTACAGGAAAATAAACAAGCCACAAAACAAGGAAATTAATATGCATATCTTCCTTATTTCTTTCAAATGACTCTTTTATGAACATTAGAAGGTCTCAAAAACTCTTTATTGAATCTTTATATTTAAAAGTACCAGTCATTGTAATGATAATAAGATTAAAATTTACCTATAAAGTTTAGTGGAAATAATACCAATGTCAAAAAATTAAATTCTTTCTTCTTAGATTTGAATAGCTTAGTTCTTAGTGCACGATCAACAACTGTGACCAATCAAAGTATGTAGAATTAAACACAAATAAACAAATTGACTAGATAGGCTATGCACTCTTTATACAGAGAGATTTTCAAGACCATATTAGATACACTTTTAAGTAGTGTGGCTTGACCTCACAGCTGTCTCATATCCAGAATGCTAGGAAAAGACACACCCTGAAGTCCATTCCAATCTGAATTATTATCCTGCTATCTTAGTATCTTTTGTGACTAGTAGTATTAAGGCTGTGTAGAATTTAACAGAAATTACTTCTCAAATTTTCATCCTATCAAAATGCACAGTCTAGAATTTTTTTTAAAATCCTCAGGAAAAAAAAACCAAAAAAAACAACCAAAAAAAACAACCAAAACCAAACCCTACAACAACAAAAAAACCCCAACAGAAAGCAGTACTATCACCACAAGAAAAAATTCTCTATTAAAAATCTCAATTAAAAAATAAAATAATAATAAGCTTTCCCACACACATATCCATATAAACAACATAATATATTAGACCAATCACTTTACTTGAAAGATTGGACTTTCACGCACTGAAACTAAATATAAAAAGGATTAATAATATTTGGTAAGCAAACCACATAAACAAATGAAAATATAAAACTGTTCACTATATTTATCTAAAGGAAAAGACTGCTTTAATAACATTGTTATATCTCAAAAATGTCTCCTTTATTTTCTTTTTTTCTTAGAGGAAGAGAAATAGAGATATCTTTTTTTTTGCAACACATAATAATAATAAATAATAAATCACTATCATTGTCATAATAAAAAATCATTAATATGATTTCTCTAATTAATCGAATATTTATAAAAATAAAATCCCTGTCCTTCATGTTCAAATATATGTAGACATCTATTCCATTATATTTTTTACTGTTTTGTGAAGACTCAAAAGGCTTACATCTGTCTGCTCTGCTGAGTAGAATGTTACAAAACATTGCTGAAAATTCACAGATCCCAGAGCATAACTGCATGACTAAAACTTACTTGCAAGATTGTCAAGGAATTTTGCTGCGATTATTTTGTCTTTTAGGTATATAGCAACCACATGGCATCTTACTGGCTAATACGATCCTAAAGCAATGAAAAAAAAAGGGGAGAAGTCAATGTGAGTATTATTCCACAGTGTGATAAATTATACTGGGAAATATTGAATAGTTGTAGTTACTACCAGACCACAGGAGTACTATGAAATCTCTTGCTTTATTTTATGAAGCATTGAACTGTTCAAAACAACTATTACTTCTAGATGTCATCTATAAATCAACACTGGCCAATGGCAGGAAAGTGATGGATATCCACCCATCTAAGGGATTTGATCACAAGACACAAGCTAAAACAGTGACAAGGCAGAGATAAATGTTTGTGTTCGGATTAACATCCCAAGGTCAGAATGCCTAGGCATATCAATGAGGAATTTCCACTAACACTCTGAGAATATTAATCTGGAAATATATAACAACAAACTGAAGAAAAAATTGAATTTTAATGAAGTTGTCTATTTTGATTGCCTAAGAAAATATTTATAGTAAACTAATCACACAGAGATTGGAATTTTTCCTTGAACAGGAGCTGTTTCCTGAAAATATCAGCCTTGTCCTGGGTTTTAATGACAATTTTATTTTTCATTTGTTTGTTTTACAAGGATGTCATTAAAGCATTAAAGAAAAAAAATTGTACTCTAAAGACTTTATTTCTTGAATGGGAAAGTAGAACAAAATAATGTGATGACAGTCATGCACTACTAATTCTAAGATGACTGTGTGTTTATACAAAGTCATGTTAGGTTTTACAAGATTATTTAACATTTTCATTTGTAGAAGTTAATAACAGAAGAAAGCAGTAGAAACATTTGAAGAGTACAGCAATTAATGTCAAAAAATATTTCAGCTTCCTAAAGCAGTGTATTGACTATATTTGCAATTATATTTGTTCACTTATAGAAGATATTGAAAATATAATTTTCACCATTAAAAACATCAGAAAACTAGGGTTTACTTCTGATACTAGATTTTCAATGTGTGTGAGTATAGTAGCTCTTTTAACATAATGCTCAGCAATGCAGGCTTGTCTATCTGAGTTCAGGGTCTGTATACTCAGAACCTTGGGCTCTGATGTTTCCTTAAATACAAGCTGGAAAAAAAAAAATATTAGTTTTTAAACGTTGTGAAAAAAAGGGAAAAAAAACCCAAAACCAGAATGCCAAACCCCTTAAACTTACTGTTTTAGTAATGGAAGACAGAGGTTTTTTTTTGAAATGTAAATGCTCATATATGTACATGCATATATTTATATACATAAACACATACGTCTCACCTTTCCAGGTGAATCATCAATTAAACTATTAGGAATAAAACAATTTTAAACTATTGAACTATTTTGTCATTTTACAAAATTTAGATGAAGACAAATAAGTTATTTATTTATTTATTTATTGATGTCAGCCTGTCATTCCTCCTCCTTTTATACTCAGTGATAGTTTTATTCCCAGTTTTCAGAGTTTTGGACGAGCTAAGGTATATGTGTGCTGCATGTATATGTACACACAAAAAACCCCTATACTGCATATGAAGCTCTTTCCGCTACTGCAGCTGAGTGACTAAACTGAGGTGAAAGCCAGGTGCGTTTTGAAATGGACAAATGAGAATTTTTTTTATTTATTTAAATGATTTTTAATTAAGTAGGCAGGTATTCTCACTTATAACCACTATTTTGGAGGGCTACTGCAAGAGAAAGAAAAGGTTACTACTATAGAAACCAGTCTAGTATTAAAAGATGATTCTCAGATCTTACTTAAATTTTCAGAGATTTATATTTCTGTTTAAGAAAAAAAAGTCTTAAATAACAAATTTATTCAGATAATTGACCAAAATGTATATTTTACAATTAGAAGAAAAACAAGAAAAAAAAATACAAAAACAACTGGACAGCTTGTGAGGCTGCAACGAAGAGGAAGGACATATGGTTAAGAAAAATTAGTCTTAAAACATTTGAACTCGTTATTTTTTAAGATTTTTTTTCTTCTACTTCATTTTCACTGTGCAAAAGGAATAAAAAAAGTAAATCTGCAGGTTGATTAGTTAATTTGTCTACACAGCCTTAAAGTACTAAAGTTATTGTAGAGAAAATCTCTGGAACCCTCTGCAGGCCAATTTTGATGCATTAAAAGAGTGCAAGAAGAATCAGAAAATAATTTTTAATCATTAACTGTGAAAAATGCAGTGAAAAATGTTAACATGATTGCAGTCTTCATGTCTTTGATTTCATTGTTATTCTGAAAGTATTTCTGAACATTTGGGAACTGCAAAAGAACATGCTGTTCAAAGTTATAAGGAGGAGAAATTGGGTAGGAAACTTGTTTCTAAAAAAAGGATTGGCATGACTTTGTCTTCAGGGACATCAATGAAATAATGCACTGTATTTAAATGCTTCATCCAAGAAAAAGAGAATAATATTAATTATAGCCTTTAGCTCTTTTCATGGCAATCCTTTGATAATTATAGTTCAAGAGAAAGAACAGAAATAATTTAAAAATGCATTTCTTCATAAGATACCAGACTTTATTTTTTTCTTGGAAAAGAGTGCATTTCAACTGAGAGTTTTGTTTTAACTTAGATATGCACTGTTTGCACAGAACAATGAAATAAACTGTAAAGGTATTTCTGTAGTGTATGCAGCTGTATCCATGGTGGCAAACTTGCTTATTGGTAGCATGTTAAATGGCATCAACTTTGATGATACCTGCTGAAGACCTTATAATTATTGCAGGTGGAATGCTATCTTACAATATAAAGTTAAATAATTATGTAGAAAGTGAAGACTCTTTTAGGGAATATACAGTGACACAGTAAGGAGAGAACAAAGTATTAAAGGCCAAACTCAAGACACAGAGAAAATTCAAGTGAGGAAATTTATCTAAATTAATGTGAGTTTGCAATTTTATGTAGTGTGTCTCATCACACAAACATGAACATGCACTTCTTTAAAACGGTAGGTGATACGCCAGACTGCTAAACACCATCAGACATCTTCCCTACCCAAAAAAAAAAAAAAAGCAAAAAAAAAAAAGCAAAAAAAAAAAAAGCAAGCCTCTCCCTATTTCATTTAAGACCTGAAATATCTAGCTCACCAAATTCACTACAGTTAGTTATAATATGTAGTTATTATTATATTATTATTATTGTTATAATATGTAGTATGTATATGTAGTTATTAAATAACAATCTTGCAATGTAGGATAAAACAGCTGGATGGTCTTGTAAATCTATTTTTAGAGAGCTGTTTGGAACTATGAACAGTGTCTCTATTAGAAATGTGAGCAGTTTTACATGGGGTAGAATGAAACTACATTTTGTGGCTTAACCCTAGCACACAGTTGCTTGCTCACTTCCCTTCCAGAAGAACAGGGGAGAGACTCGTGTTGAGATAAAGACATTTTCATTGGTAAAGAAAAGCTGTGCATGCCAGCAAGGTTAATTAAGGGATTTATTCACTAGTTCCCTTCAGAAGGCCGATGTTTATCTGTTTCTTGGGAAAACAGGGATTCATCAGGTTTAATGCTTACATGAGCAGACAAAGGCAATAAATATGAAATGCGTCCCCTATTTCTCCTCCTTCTGTGGTTCTATTGCTGAACATGACTTATTATGGGATATCCCTTTGGTCATTTCAGGTTAGCTGTCCTGGCTGTACCCCCTCTTAACCTATGGTACCCCCCAGCCTCCTCATTGAGGGGCACCGTAAGAAGCAGAAAATGCCTTGCTGCTGTGTAACCACTGCTCAACACAACATCCCTGTGTAATCCAGACTGCTGTAGTCAAAAATTCAAAATGCAGTACCTTACCGGCTGCTGTGAATAAAATTAGCTCCCAGTCAAAACCAATATACTACCAAAATCAGCCTATCACAGTAAGTAAATGATACAGAAAGTGGTGGATGGTGGTGGCTGGTCTCCTGATGCAGGCATTTGGTACAGTAGTTAGAAGTGAAAGTTTTGACTTCTTGTGTGTTCTTATGAAGAATGCAAATGCAACATTTTCTTTGACTATATGTAAGGACTTAAAGGACACAGTTACCTGTCTCAAACCCCATTAAGACCACAGAAGGACTTTGCCGTGAGATAAACACAGAAGAGAGTGACAGGATGGTGCTAACTCCAGGCCTGGCAGAGGCAAGATCTGGTTAGCTCACCCTGGTTAAAGCATCTGTACAAAAATTCCCACTGTGTAAAGAAACTGTAAATTCAAACTGCATAAAGAAGCGACTGCTCATACACATACCACCAGTCAAACAAAGATCACCCCAAGTCATGGGACAGATGGCATTTGTGACCACTAATGTCCACTGAAGTTCACCTTAAACATGCCTTGTGGATACCTGGAACTTGGACTGTCAGATAAGCTGTCAGAGCAGGAACTTGAGACAAGATAAAGGTGGTACTATTGTCTAGGTTTTATCACAGACCTAGAGTAAGGTTAACAAATCTGGGGAAGAGTGTACCTCTGCTAGTGGACACAAAGAATGCAGAATTTCTGGATCACAAGGAAAGCCAGCTCAGCAACTGTGATGAAATCAGCTCTGACTGGGTAAAAGCAATTCTGGAACAGGGGAGATCATAACCCACTGACTCACAGTCCACCAATCAAAAAAACCCACTGACTCAAAAGAAAACAAACATTAATCATATGCACTAATTAGCATTAGAAACAAGGGAATAATTTAACCAATAGAATAAGACAACTTTGCATTCAATCAGCATTAATTTCCCTTGTTTGCTAAAATGTATAAATAGTGAAAAGTTTTGAACGACCCAACACCAAGAAGCCCAGGGTGAAGTAGGAGCAAGGATGCCACTGGATCCACCAGTGGTGCCTATCTTCTGCTTGATGTCTCTCTCTCTCTCTCACTGTTTCTCTCTTATCTCTTCTATTTCTTTTTGTCTCTCTACCTCACATTTTATTGTTAAACAGGATCTGTATTATCGACTGGCATATGGTCTCTTTTGCAACTTAATTCGGGCAGAGGCATCTCTCACTAATCAGATCTTAAGAATTTGTCACACTGCTGAATGTATATTTCCACTTAGATAGCAAGCCCAAAAAAGTCATTCAGTGGTGGATAAAAAATAAGGGTTTTTTCTTACTATTTCTGAGGATTCTGAATGTTTTCTTTAGTGATCCCATGTCAGAGTGAAAAAGGAAAACATGAAAATTTTCAAAATCTAATGATATCTTAAAAAAAAAATGACCAAATATTTTGTTTATTTTTGTTTATTTTTATTATTTTATCTGGATAACAATGCATTCTCCTCTTTTTACTTTCAAGGGAAATGGATTTTAAATCTGTGAACAGAAGCACATTGCTATTAGTTTAAGAAAAATACACATTTTTTAAATGACAATCATAAAATTAATTTTCCCTATTTTCAGTAGTTTGGATGTGTAGAAAACAAGTAGGACTCAGGACTGACACAAAAATAACATTTTCCTGGTAGTTCCCGTAGGTTTCTGTAACATTTTGTTTCATACAGATGCATTTTTCAGACAAACAAGTTTCAAAAGTACTTGGAGCACTTAAGGCATTCTAAAAATATTATTTAGTAATGAAATCATATGTAAACAATAGATTTTTTGATACAGAAGAGGGTTTATTTCCAGCTCTTATAACACCACAGGATACGATATAAAAGTATTTCCCTAAGTGAATGATTCTCTTTCACCTTAATCTGTGAGATGTTCAGGGGCTTCCTTACAGAGAACTTTTCTCTTTCCCTCTAGAATTGCAGTCAAACCAATTTTTCACTAGGTTTGTTTATACTGTTAATGGTTCAAGGAGCATTTTGAGTAGGTAGGTAGTGACTGATGAGATAAACCTAAAAGCCTTGGAGTTTCTCCAGAGTTCAGATAGGCATTGGTGCAACTCTATTTTATGATGCTATTTTTATACTTGCAACCAAGCTTTGAAGCCAGTGAGCCTGAAACATGGCTTCCCACCCTAGGTATTCATAAAGATATTGCTACAGTGCCTGAAGTGTCTAGTGCAAACCATGAACTATTGTAAATTGAGACTGTAGTAGGAATGTGTGAGATATCTGCAGTCTTTTTAGCCACAACCATTAGCATGGTATTGATTTGTGTTGCAGGCTCTTTATAAGGGAAAATATCTCTCACTTCTTCCTTCCCTGTGCTCAGAGAAGCTCTCTAACAGAGGCTGCAGGAAAGGAAAAAGAAGAGTAGGGAAAGTTAGAGCTGTAGCTTCTACTACTGCCTTCTTTTTCTTTTCTTTTTTTTTTTTTTTAATAAGGTGAGATGTATCTTCTCTGAATCTGTCCTTAGGTTTTCCTTAATCAGTGATTAAGTGACTAAGTGATTAAGTGACTATTAAGTTTGAGTAGTAGTTCCTTATTTTCTTTCTGCTTGCTATAAATAGTCTTTATTTTCAGGCACAGAAAACTATCCCTAAAATTTCCCTTTTCCTTCAAGATAAAGATGTACTCTATGAAAATACTTTTACCCCAAAACTTATATCTGAGCTAGTCACCCTGCTCCTCTTTTAATGGTCATAAACTGGCACATCTAGGCTATGACTCATCTCTTCTGAGTAGATGCCTCTATCTGCTTAGACTAACCATACTTCTCTACAATATTTATAAAAAAAGCAATATAAAAATGTAGATCAGCTCAAAAGTAGATATATGTATGTGGTCAAGGGAACTCTGATTCTGCATTATTTGGAAACAAGCAAATATAGTTTTTTGGTTTATTTTTCCAGCACTCAGAAGTGAATACAGTTTTGCAAATAGTTTGAAGTGAAAAAAAAATATTCTCGAAATACTCTTCAAAAATATAAAGTACAGCTCTTTGCCTAAAATTGATTATACAAAGATTTTATATTTAACAAGCTATATTAAACAGTTCTGTACAGAAGTGTATGAGATAATACAGGCAGAGTATTGTGAAGATTATTTCCTGGACTATGGTTCTAATATTGGAATTCAGACCATATCAAATTCAGTAAGAAAAAGAGCTTTCACTTGGGCTATGCCAGTATGTTAGTCATGGTCTTACTGCTTTCTCCTATTGACCAATGGAAGAAAAATAATTTTATCTATTTGCACCACGGTACTCTTGATTTTTTTCCACCTGTAGTTGATATAGCCTTGAGTATTTTACTCCTTTTGGAAAACTATCTCATTTTGGAATGAGTATGTAAAAATATGCCTGAATGCATAGCTTGGCAAAGAAGAAATTTTCAGTATGAAAATAAATTTTTAAGAGGGCTGATTTTCTTAAGAGAACTATGCTTTCAATGCTATACTTGCAGTGTAAAAAAGCATTGACAATGACAGGATGAACCAGAACAGATGATAGACAAAAAACAAAAAAAATAAGAATGAGATAGATACTTATTTTAATTCATAAGTATAACATTATTATTTAAATGTTTGCAGAGCAGGAACTAAGGAAAAAGAAACTGACAAAAGTTTTTTTACCAATCTTTACATTTTTTCATAGGTGTATTTGAAGGTATCAGCTTGGGTATAAACTGGCTATAAAGAATATGTGAAAATCAGAAAATAAGTTTAACATTGATTAGTGCAACATATAATGTTCTCTCTTTTTTTGTTTTCCCTAAGTGTAACAATATGTTAAACACTTCTTTTTGTACTAAAGCTATGTTACAACTCAAGTGAAAATACTATGTAGAGCAAGCTAACAATAATGTTTTATAAACAACCTCAATTTTAATTTTCATTATTTAGTGATTGTTTGGTATTTAGGAAGGCTATATGTAAACAAGTTTATCTCACTAAAACAAACAAACAAGAAAATAAACCCCTGTTTTTTGTTGAAAATGTCATCACTTAGGCACCAGCATAATGAGCTTATGCTAGTTTATTTACTGTTGTTGTCCCCAAGATGTTGTCTGTTATTTCCAAGCAGTTCCTGGAACATTACAGATAGCAGTAACATCCACTTAAACTTTTGCCAAATTCCAGAGATATGGCTCAATGTACTATAAGAGAGTACTGTTGAAAGTCTGATGGGTTTGAGTACTGTTTTTCTAGTACTGCTAAATCTTAGTGGGTAACTAATGTACCACAGTGTAAGAACAGCTACTGGTCTAGAAATGCAATATCTTTATAAAGGACTAGTCTGGCTCCTTATTATCAAAATGGTAGCTTCTGTGATGGAAGATATGAATATTCTTGATGGCCTAGTACCCCCATTTTATTCATAGTAAACAGTTGAGTTCCTTGCATTGTCAGTTTTCTAAAGAGGCAGAAACATGTTTTGAATATTTTGTTTTGATTGCTTTTCTCTGTGATTACTATTTGACATTTGCCTCTGTTGTAGAGAAAGACCTTAGACTAGAAATTTCTATACACCTGTCTAGAACCATTCCATTTAGTAAATAGATTTTACAGTATATGTCAGTGAATTATGTGATTTTGTTCTTGTGGCTACCCAACCCACAACTGCTTGTGAAAAGGTTTTTCATAGTACCTTCTCTTCTTTTCGGAAGATAACCATGTATATGTATATGTATATGATGTATATGTATAAGTACCTATACATTTACGCACTTGACCCATCCAGATCTCAAATGTTTGGAATGCTGGTTTTTTCAGTTTCTTATGGAAGCAGGAAGCTTTCACTGAATGCCTGACTCTCAAGGATTCCCAGGAATCCAGAGGCCAGTGCTGAATGCACAATGAAGACTCATCACCTGTTATGGTTTTGATTACACAGCTTATAGACAGTGACTTCTAGCATCATGACAGTTTCAGGAAGAACATGGACTAGTTGGAGCAAGTCCAGAGGAGGGTCCTGAGAATGATCATATGGCTGGAACCCCTCTCCTATGACCACAGTCTGGGAGAATTAAAGTTGTTAAGCCTGGAGAAGAGAAGGTTCAAGGAAGAACTCACTGAGGCCTTTCAGCACTTAAAAGGACTTATACAAATTGGAGAGCAACGTTTTACATAGGCAGATAGTGATAGGACAAGGGAGAATAGTTTTAAACTAAAAGTGGAAGAATATAGATTAGATGTTAGGAAGAAATTCTTTACTCTGGGGGTGGTAAAGCATTGAAACAAAGCTGCCCAAAGAAGTTGTGGGTGCCCCATCCTTGGAGGTGTTCAGGGTCAGGCTGGATGGGGCTCTGAGCAACATGGTCTAGGTGTCCCTTGGCATGGCTGGGGGGTCGGAACTAGATGATCTTTAATGTCCCTTCCAACTTAGGCCATTTTACAAGTCTTACAATTCTGCTCCCCCCTCCCCTCCCCTCCCCCCCCTCCCCCCCCT